>OX411560.1:22241386-23461386 GCA_948146395.1 Fragum whitleyi | reverse complement strand
ATCGATCTTGGTTCTTTCATTGGCCCACACATTCAGCGCGAGTACATGTGAATTTTCCGAGGAAGCAGAATAGAGAGGGATTAATCTAAGTTGTAAGAACTTGTTGTCCAATCGACGTAAAATAAGTAGGTTTTTAAATCTACAGATATTTTGACTTGGGCTGATTTTTACGTTTTCTTCCATTTACAAGATGCGGACGTTTAGGTTACGACTTTAGCGCCAATATCAAATTGTATCTTGCTTGTGTGACCACCCCTTTTCGGCGACCACTCATATTAAGCGAATACCACCAAACCGCTTAGTATCTCTCTTTAGCTTACGGTTAAATACATCGTGAAATCGACAATCATTCCGATCAAAACCATTCAAAATCACTAGACCAGCGCTCCAATCACTCATTCCAAACACTCACTCAAACTATTCAAAAATGATCAAAAAACACTAAACAGTTAAGATTAGCAACTTCTTAATGATTAAGACATCGAAAAAGATCGAGATTTTACTGACTTAATTCAAAATGTATACGTCTGACAGGTTCTTGAATAGATAGAAAGCTATTTATAGAACTTGTATGCATATTTTTTTAAAATGGAGGTAATATAGATCGCTAATTTTGTTCACTAAGAACAAAATTAGCGATATTGGATTACCTCCCTTTAATTGCACCCAAAACTAGCCCCTCCACCTCATTCAAAATCATTCTAAAAAGATCAAAATCATTCACCTGTCAATTTCACGATGTTGTTAACTGTACGAAATGAAAGAAAATGACGCCAAATAACCTCGATCGACATAGGGAATAATATGTTAGTATCTTAAAATAACAATGTTATCTGGTCGAGGTTGGGCGAATTATTCATGACGAGACTTTGCCGAGTCATTATATTTTCTCGCTGCCGAGACCAGATAACATTGATATTTTAAGACACTTACATGTTATTCTATTTATCGTGTAATCCTTTTCCCGCTTAGTGAACCCTTAAGGGTTCGCCGCAAATATAAATGGAGGCCATTTGTATTTTTGGCCAACATTTTATATGCAAAATTAAGGCTTTTCTTTATGCAAAGTCAACTGAATATGTTATAAAATGTATTAAAAAGGGGAAATGAAGATGTTTTTGATAAAAATATTTGTAAAGAATGCTTTTATAGCTTAAAACAGAGTTCCACATTGCACTTTCGCATTTGCATCCATTTGAAAAATGTACCGATGCATTTGGGACAAAAACTTGCAGACGTCAACTGGAATATCCAGAGTACAATCAACGAGGCTTACTTTTGGCTAAAATGCCTGTGGGAAAGATATTTCGGCGTTGAAAGACACGTGTTTATTTTCAAGGAAACATGGCAGCCTTTTTTTACAACAACAAAACATGTAAACAAAGATGTTTTAAGGAATTGCAACGATCGTATTCCTTGAAAGCCACAGGTGACCGTCCATTATCACTCTTGGGCATTTCTACTTAAAAAATGAGACTAAATTTACCTTGATTTCTACTTAGAAATCCTTGCTATTGTTCTGTTTTTCTCAGCTGTCAAATAAAAAAACTGCCGTGGGAAATTTGTTATGAACCGCTTCACCGAAAAAGAGATAAAAATATCACTCCTCTAAAAAAAATAGAGTGGGACCTTTCATAATTATTTGAGAGCAAGTTAAAACGGCCTGAAGTCAAAACGGCCCAAAGTCAAAACGACCCCAAATTCGCTAAAACCAGTCAATACCAAGTCAAAACTTTTACTCATTTGGTCAAAAAAGCAAAAATTAATTTTTTATGTCATATAAGAATATATACAATTAATGGCTCGATTTATACATTTTATACATCTTTTTTTTAATAAGATCACAAATTAAATAGCTTTATTTTTTGGTTTATTTCAAAACAAATACACCTCAATTTACTTTTTTCAGTCTCTCACATTACATCTATAAAGGTTTGTTTCAAATTAAAGACCAATACCCTTATTCATATAAATGTGTTATTATTATAGTCCGATTGCCTTGTATAAGGACCGGTGTTTTCACCAATGACACAAAAATACGTTGGTAGAATCTTTTGTATGTAGTAATATCTTAATTTTAGCTTAATCCAAATTAATTTTAGACTATAAAATGGTTCCAGAATGATGCTTTTGTCTACTTAGTAAATGATAATTTTTCGCATTTTCCACTCTTAAGTCTGCTAAGTAGTTAGAATATGTACACATATACTAAAAACTTGTGTTTTTATACTAAACTTTTGACACAATAAATGACCAATTTTCTTTTGTTGGGTATGCGTATTTTCATATCGACGGTACCCAATTTTAAACTAAAATATCACGTATTTTTTACCGTTCATAACTCGCTATTTACTTGTTATATCTCGTGAAAAACGCAACGATTTCGTTAAATAATCCATGATTTGATTGGTCCGAATTAGAGAGTACAGGGTTCATCCATGAAAAGTTATAGGCGAGTATCAATATCTTGTCAAAAGGTTCACAAACAAAGATAGGACACACTCATTCTAATATACTTTACGAGTGAATTACACAAACATAATTAATTTTATAGAAATACTCGATATTATATATTAAAAAAAACGGCTCCTTTAAAATCATCCTCTTTTGATTCGATGCAAATTGGTACCTATTTTGAGAAAGACACTTCACTTTTCCTTATAGAAACAATAAGTTGTAATAGGCCAGGAGTTTCATGTACACGGACAGACAAAATCATTATTTTACTTTCAAAAATCCTGAAAACATATTTTTTCATGGTAATAGATTGAAAAAAAGATATTACGATAAACAAAATTTGCGCTTGAAAATTACTTTTAATTATATTGTATCATTGTTATTGAGTTCAAAAGACAATCCAAGTGTGGGCGGCCCTTTTTTGACGTTTCGTTTGCGAAATCTACCACTTCAATTCAAACACGAATAAAATATTGGGATTTCATACATCAGAATGAAAATATGACTTCTTTAATTGAGCTTTAGCCTTTGAGTAATTTCAATTGAACAAAGGAGACACCATCACAAGCTCTATTGTGAAATTTTGCCCTACTATTAACAAGGAATTGTGAAGAACATGCTGATAATAATGTGGTCATAATCATACTTTATATTTTGCAGCAAATCGTATAAAGAAAGACTGTGACACCAATATTCATATTGGTGAAATGAATCAAAGTCAAATTAACTACACCACACTTCTTTAAAAAACGTTTAACTAAAATTTGTCTGTCTTCTTATCTTCCAAAGAAGTCTCTCCCCGCTCACCGCTCTGTGGGCGCCTTTATATACCTCTTGTATGTATACATTCCTAACAGAACAAGGTCACCTGATCTACCCACACATTGGCATGCTGCCCAGCGGCTCGCTATCTGTTGTAAATAGTTTATGAGCGAATAATCAGACCACATTTAAAGACAGGTATGGTTGAGTCATTCAAAAAGGAGGCTCGCAGAGATTGAATGTTTTACATATCTAATTGGATATATTCAATATAATGCCAGAAATTTATTTAGACAGTACAGGTTTAAAAGGGTGAGGCAATTCGAAAAACGTTAATTTGTACTTTTTTTCAAAATGAAAAAAAGTAACACTTAATTTCGTTAATGTTTCCTATTTTCTTCTGTATAATCGAAGGACACTTAATACAACTCCCTGGAGGACACCTTTTCCGTATGATAATATATGCATTCTAAATATATACTCTGTACTCTTTTTATAAAACACTTTATTAACAATAGGTTTATATAAACTCTGTACTCTTTTTATAAAACACTTTATTAACAACAGGTTTTTTTATGATTAAATTGAATGTAATCAAATGTCATCTTATTATCCGGTATTTCAAGCGTTTAAGCCTGTTGTCTTGATTATAAATAATGTTTGAAAATGCAGTAATAAATTATCTTTTATCATAACCGTTTTCCGCTTGACACAACGAAGAGCTAAGTTTTGGGGATTAGAAACTATGCGTTTTATTAATTTTGAGAGGGAAATAGAGAGAAAGAAGAATAGAGGAGAGAGTCAAGTTTCTTCAAAATTATAATAATTACTAATCTGAATATCAAAAGTCAACCTTATTAAAAAAAATTCTGGGTAGAAACTGTGTATTCAAAATCTTTAGCATATGATACTTTATTTATTAAGCTCCAATAAAAACCATGAAAGTCATAAATTCCGTTCTTTCCCTTTCTTCAGTTTAAACACGCTACGCTCGTACGTGAGATGACCAATCAAAGGCCTCAATACATTTTGACCAATGAAACGAGAGGAAGCAACGGACCAATGGTGTCCATGCTTACTTTAGGATCTAGTATCGATAAATGAGGACAGGCTAGCCAGTCTAAATTAAAATGGGCCTACTTTTTGCACAAGAACAAAAACCGGAAGTGTAGTTGGGTTTTTCCGCGAAAAATCGAAGAAGGTGAAAATCGAAGAAAACCTGGAAAATCAAAAGCTTAATCGATAGATCAAGGTAGTTTTTGCCATTTTTCTGTTCATTACATCATTCCTTATATGCAGGCAGAAGGAAACGCCAAATAATTTGAGTAAAATCAATAAAATCAGCCAATTTTGTTAATTTACGCTAAACGTAGATTTCACGTGATGTTTTTACAACAGAAATCTTTCAAATAATCTTACCTATGGAGACCAAAAGGAACCATACGTATTTCCACTATATTTTGATGGGGTTTTTTTATTTATTTTGCAAATATCAATCAAAAATCAAAGATTATCATATAGTTTTGATATTCATCTTCCTCTTTAAAGTGAAATTTAATGGTCCCGACGCACAGGTAACAGGTAAAAATTAATTCAACAACTTGAAATGTTCAGACATAGTATTAACTTGGTCACCATATGTTATGAAGCGGTCTACTTTCTTTCTATGAATGAAATATCATTTGGCGTGGGAAAAGTAAATGTAAACAAACTCTATGTCTGCCATTTGCAAATTATTTTTCTGGAGTTGGTCATTTTCAGATGCAAAATGTGAGTTATGTGAAATGTTTATGCAAAATTTAAGCCTCCTTCATTGTTCTTTAGCCTTTCCTCTACATGAAGACATTTCTTGTTTTATCTATTGTGCAACTGAATCTTTAGTTGAACGCAAATAGAAAATGTTGTAAATGTGTCATATTTTCATGCTTTAAAGACACTTTTTGATATTTTTTCTACATATCCAAACTATTTTGCATTCTTAAGTAATATTTTAAAGCTACTATATCAGTTTTGGTCCAATAGATTACTTTGTATGAGTTTTTAATTTCATGTCCATTGACTCAGTTTCTGTGAATTCAAATCGCGGTAAACCCTTAATACAAAAAAAGCAAATTGTGTCTAAAAAGAGATTTTCTGATAGTATGCTATGTTATCAGATAGATGATATCAGGTCAATACATGCTTCATTTTATGATAAATGACAACTTAAGACTTTCTACTTCTTTCTAGCAACACTTCGTTTAAATGGGGACAAAAGGACGCAATTTATTTCATGCAGCTTGAAAGCTTCAGTTTACCAGATCTTATAGTTGTATGTCTTGGTCGACGAAAATCATCAAATAATTCTATATTTAAGACGTTAGCTGATAACCTAACACAATCTGTTTTGCTAGGTTGCGTTAACGGTGGCTCTAACTTATCCGAAATGCCCGTTTGAACGTTATTGAGACGTACCAAATGTCAAATCCGTTTGGAGAAGAGTTTCAATAGGGTTGCTTTTTTTAAGTTTGACGTTTGGAAGGGTAAAAACGTTCACTGTGTTTACTTTTAAAATTGTGGATAGGGAATGTTGATGCAAGAGAGTCAACGTCATAGAACGAGTTAGACCTTTGTACAATTGGACAACCCCTTCTGGCCCCGTGAAACTCGAAAATGGAAACCACAGAGCCTATCACAAATGCCACACATTGAACTTTGTACCGAGTAACCAAAAACACCCAAACATTTTACGCTTTGTCATCTATGGTTCAGTGAATATGTTCGTTAATTAAGTTTTGATATGAAAATTGTCCATGAATGAATGAACTGGTACTCATCGTGTGTCCGGTCATAGGAAAAGACGCAACCTGAATTGTCTTTGATTTGAATATTGTTCATTCTACATTAAATTCACACTCTTCGTGTATCTAGTCGTAGGAAAATCACTAAGCTACAAAACAGGGGGTCCATTGGGGCCTGTGACGCTCTACCGAACCCATTGAAAAGTATTCGGAATTACGCGCCTGAAAAAGACATAAGCACATTATAACTAAATGGATTTGTCAAATTTGTCAAAATCATCGATGGTTAGGTCCCTTGAAAATCATTCAAAACTCGCTTATCACACTCGTTCAATTTCATTCCAAATTCATACTTAAATCATTCAACTTGTCAATTTCACGATATAAGGCGTAAGTGAAGGCGTACCTTGGTTATCTAATCTCGTTTATCGATGAAGATATTTCTTTTTAACTTTGCATGTTACTATGGACGAAAAATGAGCCTGTGCGTGACATTTCCAACAATTTCAAATGTGTGAATTCACTTTGCGTTTTGTAGATAAATAAGCCCTCAAAGTATCTGTAAATAGTTAAACAATCTTCTGATTGCACTATGTTGCTGTCTAGGCTTTTAAATGTTTTCACCTCACGCACATGTCAAATTGTTGGAAATGTCACGCACAGACTGAAATTTAACAACCCAAACTACCAACACTTTGTCCGTCCTAAACCCCCTGCCCCCGAATACATAACAGCAAAAAACAATTCAGATGTAAGTGTATTTCTCTTTCCTTATCGTCTCTGCCGTAGTATATCGAGGGTTTAGTAAAAGAGTGTACTAAGTGTATATACATTGTATATGTACTTAGTACAGTCTTGTACTAAACCCTCGATATGTGCCCACACGAGCGATGTCCCTTAAAGACGGTTTGTTGATACGGAGGAAATGCAAGGATGCATGACGATCCTACTACTGATAACGGCCATGGTTCTTTGACGTGCTCGGTGTAAAACACTGACATGCTCTCATTTCGGAGACAATTAGTGTGCCAGACCGGGAATCGAACCAACTTAATCGAAAGTCCCCTACAGTGATGCTGAATAACACTCGGGAATCCTCGGTGATTCTAAGGAATAGACCTCGGGAATAAATAGGACGCAGCCACGAAAGCGCGTCATCAGTGGTCATATCACGCGTGGGTTTATATCACGCCACGAACATAACTGAGGATGACGGTGTAAAGTGACTATTGCCGTTGAAAAATAAAATCAACGGTAAGGTGAATTTTTGGGACATTATAATTAGAAAACTAAACGCAGTGTCTTACCGCGTTTTGCTTTCAAGTTATAACATGCCAAAATAATATAATAATAAAGGAATATACTATTCTTCAAGCGTATAAACCAAAGTACCGCGAGGAGTCAAATTACCGAAAAAATAGCCAAATATTACTGCACTTACGTCCGAGATACTTTCCAGTTTACGGAAAAGTCCGTGCGATGTTCCAAATGGCTGATCAGGTAAAGAAATGTCCGCTCGTCCGTTGACCACCCTGAATTATTTCGATTTGTTTGATTGATTGACATTTTGACATTTCTTGTTTTTTTGTTGACATGAACAAGGATTGGTGTATAGATTGAGATAATAAGCATGTGGGATCAAAATTTAGTACTCTTTTTCAATCATGAAAATATGCGACCCGTCACGCTAAAAGGTGCCATCTGGGTAGTGTGCAAAGTTTGGTTAGACTGCATGGGTTGCACAGTTTGAAAAAGGCGGCATTTTTTTCTCTTTCGGCGGTTTCTTTTTCTGAATCAAAATCCAGCAGTGTAAACCACCCCCCACCCCCACCCCCTACGAAGAAGAGGGGGAATATTGCTTCGAAATTGTCGGTCGGTCGGTCCGTCCGTAGACCGTTTATTGTCCGGAGCATATCTCAAAAAGTATGCAAGCTAGAATCATGAAACTTCACAGGCGGATATATCACGCCAAGGAGAAGTGCAGTGCACAAGAACCATAGCTCTACTCATCGTATTTTATGAGTTATTTACCTTTGTTAATTGACAAAGAATAGGCTATTGACCTGCTTTCATGGGGACATAATTTTTTACAAACATCTGTTGTTTTAATTTGCAATGTAAACGTTCTACCATTGCTAGTTTTAAAAATCTTAGCTTTTGTTGTTCTCGGAATGATTTATTTTTTGGTTTAAATAGAGTTTAACGCCGCTTTTAACACAGTTTAAACCGGCGGCTAGAGCAACCGAAATTTGAAACCCGGTATTCTCACACAAGTACTTCAATTACTTACTTTCCTATCTTCTAGCTGCTAATCAACTATGGTTTTCGCGTATCCTCTAATTGGCAGGAGACAAATGTCGCACAGGCTATGTGCCGTCATCGGGGGTCAAACCAATGAAACTCTAAAAGTGAATGTCCTAAATATGAATCATTATGACCGATGTCGCGGGAGTGAAAGAACCCCGTTAAATATTTTTGATATAACACGGGTGTTATTACACTAGTGGAATAACTATGCAAGTGAGCTCAGAGCGAATAGCAACTCAATTTTGTAACCGCGAAAATGACGTCATAATATATATATTGCGAAGTCTGTTTTAAACGGCGTTATATGTTTTGCGAAAAATTGTAATGTCGACTTTCAAGAATTTCGACGTTTTTTCGCGAAAATTCTGTACATATTATAAATGGAATATAAAACGTGTGTTCATTAAATACATGATTCACTAAACTCGTCATCTAATACAGAAGCGGTTAGGGAGCAAATTTGTGTCCAAAATGTTGCGGGGCATACATATTCGTCTAGTTATGCCTATAGTTAGATCATCGCGCCATAATCATTTGCATTACCGAATATTGGAATGACAAATTCAAGCCCATATTTGAGAATAAAAATCTAGTATTTGTTTACATAGTCGTCTAAGATCATCGTTTTGCGTTTCGGAGATGTTCACGACACCGACGGGGGCTTAAAGCCTAATTATAATCGCAAATTGTAATCGAATGGAACAGAGTAGGGCTAGAACCCTGGCTTGCGAAGACTAGCTGAAGTTACGATTTATAGCTCGTCCTCCGACCGTTTGCTTTTTAATGTCTTAGAAAATATGTGACCCGTCACGCGAAAAGGGACCATATGGGAACATTGTAAAATAAATATTCGAAAAAGAGATTGATTCTACAACAGGGCAACCAGAGTTCGCATTTTGAAAAAAAATATTTCACCGGAAGGTAGATCAGTCATTCAAGATTCAGAAGAAATGCAAAGTGCGAAAAGTGTCGACCTTAGTCAGTCTGCGCAGTCTGACAAGGATCGACACTTTGCGCACCACCTAGATGGACCCCTTTTTCGCGTGACGGGTCACATATATATATTTATTATTATTATTTTTTTTATCTTTTTAGAATATCTGGGGTTTATGTTGATGACGAATGTCAGGGTGCGAGGCCAGAGCGATCAATCAATTGTCTCGAACCTGTCTCTCACCGACTAAATAAGCCCCCCCCCCCCCCCCCCATTTTCATTGATCGCGCCAGAAATCAATATAAGATTAGTAATTCAACACATCAGGAAATGATAAAATGAAATTGATTATATAAAGGAAATCATTACCGTCATAATTTTAATGTGATTTTCATTTTATTGGCAAAAATGTTATATTTTATGGTTATTTCATCTGTAGAAGGGTGGGTCGGTTGAAGAGAAATAATTCAAATTTAATGTTTAAAAGATAGGGTTCCACCCAGCGGTAATAGTTTATTTTGTTTGTTTGTTTTGGAGGTTTAATGATGGTTTTGATATTATTAAAGTTATAACGCGGCGGTTATTGCATCTAGCTATGTATTCTTGTAGTTTCTCATAGCAGGAAAATCACATTCTATTCAAGCCTCAAACTGCCCAATCCACTTAGGTGAACCATTCTTCTATTAGCTTTGTAAATGTACAGTTAGTTACATCGTAAAATTGGCTGTCATTCCGATCAAAACCATTCTAAATCGCTCAATCAGCGTTCCATTCATTTATTCAAAACACTCATTCAAACCATTTAAAACAATTCAAAAATCACTAGCAATGATAAGATGAACAGCTGCATTCAAAATAAGAATTGGTAGAAAATTCGTAGAAAAATCCACAGTTTTACTGACATAATTGATTTTTGTAAGCGAATTTGGCGTTCCTGGAGACATGGAAAGCTGCTGATAGAACCTGTATGCATATTTTATGAAAAGGGAGGTGATAAATAACGCTTATTTTGTTCAATTTGCGATATTGGATTACCCCTCTTTATATTCACTTAAAACTCGCTCTACACACTCATTCCATTTTATTTCAAATTCACTTAAAATCATTCATCTTGTCAATTTCACGATGTTCTTAAGTGTTTCTACGATCTGGACCGACACTGTGTTACCGAGGATGCGGGCGTTTGACCTGTGGCATATTCACTGTTGTCAAATGTTTGTTGAAAGCCGGCCTGCGTCGGGAATTTACTGTTGTCAAATGTTTGTTGAAAGCCGGCCTGCGTCGGGAATTTACTGTTGTCAAATGTTTGTTGAAAGCCGGCCTGCGTCGGGAATTTACTGTTGTCAAATGTTTGTTGAAAGCCGGCCTGCGTCGGGAATTTACTGAGCCCGACTGAGCTATCAAAAAAGAGATAATTGTTAATGTTGATGATGGTTCTTTTTAAACTACAGAATATATTAATGAAATCTCGTCTGAAACCATTTAAAACGGCTCGTTTTACTACATAATAGTGGAAATGAATATTTTTATTGGCTTTCATTGAAATACAAACGAAAAATGATAACAGTCCTGTTTTCAGGATGACAAAAAGGTTCGAACAAAGAGGGGTACAAATTGTAGACAGTTTGCCCATCCCATCCTTTGTCATCCTGAACATGTGTTGAGATTAAGTAAAAGCTTTTTGTGACGAATACAAATTTGTTGATGTCGTTATTTTCTTTAATTAATTTATTTATCTATTTATTTAAACTACAGTCATCTAGATATAGACACAGCTTATCATATACTGAGCGACTTTAAAAACGCAAGAAAGTAAATTTGAAATTTGAGTATGAAAAAGTAGATTTGTTTTAACTGTATTTAGCTAAAATCATACAAGAAGATACTCTGTTGAATCCACTTAATCTTCATTTGATCTGACGATTTGGTTAGTTTCGACATAGAAATATACTGTCCACTCTTCCTTTGTCATAGCACTTTTCATGGTTGATTGATTTAACGAATCAGAAGTGTGGAAGGTAATTTACGATAGACATTTCAAAAACCGTTATAAGAAATGAAATGATTGAAATAAAAAAAAATGATTATTTCATCAATATTTGAACACCTGTAAGGTAGGACCTTGCCAACAAGGAGTTCAGAAGACTTCACATGGTAAAATGACGTTAGTGTCATGTCGTAAACTCTCTCAAAATATCATCTCAGCTCTAAACGCCAGGTCTGTTAATGAGTAAAAACGTGTGAGCAGGCTTTGTTTGCCAAAACCGCATTCACATGAACAAGGTTTGTACTTCAACGAAAGGAAAGGAATGGCATGTAAGTGGCGTCATTTCTGGTAAAAAAAAGACGACGTTTTGGTGTCGTCTTTGGACCAAACGTGCTTAAAAGCAGTATTGATGATTTGTTAGACCTCTTGGTTCATTCAACTTAATTCTGAATTTTGTTTGGCTATTGTTTCATTTGAAAAGAAAATATCGTCTTTACAGTAGGGCTATGAAGAAATTTCAACTTTCGTGGGTATGTTTAAAATTGTCATCGTATTGGAAATACAAGAGAATGTTTCAAATTCAAAATGATATTGGTGTTGGATTAAAGGTAACTTTATTAAGTAAAATAATAAGTTATTTTAGTCCGATTCTGTTCGCTTATGTTTGCATTTTAGTGCTGTTTTTAAGTATTGCGTTTTTAAAATCGCTCAGTATATTTCCCACAAAGTCTCGCTTTTTGATCATCCTGGTGATAAAAACTATAGTTAAGAATATCGTGAAATTAGCAAAATGAATTATTTTGGAATGATTTTGGAATGAATTTGTTTTGGTCGAACAAGTTTTGAGTGAAATTCAAGGCAGGTATTCCAATATCGCTAATTTTGTTCAAAATGAACACAATTAGCGATATTTATTATCTCCCTTTAATAAGATATGCTTACAGGTTCTATGAATAGCTTTCTATGTCGTCACCCATCATACGCTTACAAAATTCAGTTATATCAGTGAAACCGTGGATTTTATCTACCGATTTAATTGTTAATATTATCTTTTTCGGTGATTTTGGAGAGTTTTTGAATGGTTTGAGTGAGTGTTTGAAATGAATGAACGGAACATTTGTGAGCGATTAAGAATGGTTTAGATCGAGTAAAGTGTAATTTTTACAATGTTTTCAACTGTATAAAAGGGAAAATGAAAATTTCTTCATTCTCCTAAAATGATTTCTTATCAAAAAACAAAGATTTCCAATAATTCCATCGCCTAAGATTTGTCGTCTGAACCTGGACCAGTCTAAAGGTGTGACGTCAGTAATGTATGTTAGGTAGTAAACGTTTGCGCATCGTTCGGAGCATCTAAACCGAAACTAAACTCATTAGGCCAACTTATTTCTCGCCCGAAAGGGTCCCGATTTTGATGTTTTTCAGCCGGGCCACAATTTTAAACCCGACCCTGTGTTCCGGCTGACAAGATGCTACAAACTGTTTTCAAATTATACCCGTTTTTGCAAGTATGTGCACGGACAAAGCGGGGTATGATTAGAAAACAGTCTGTAGCATCTCGTCAACCGGAACACAGGGCCGGGTTTCAAATTGTGGCCCGGCTGAAAAACAACCAAATCGGGCCCCGCCCGGGGGAGAAATAAGTTGGCCCATTGCAAAAAATCATCGGTACTATTATTAATCTAGGATGAAGTTCGTCCAAATAGTATATTTGACGACTGGATTTTTGCTCTGGGGAAAGATTTGATTCCACTTTTGATTTACTAGAAATTGTTTACTTTAGTTCCCGCGTTCGGGATCACAAAAGACTGGTGAATTCTCAACTATAACTCGAATACGCTATTATGAACAGTATCGGGAAAAACCAATATTTACCTGTAGGTAAAGAAGGTGTTGAGTCAGTTATCGATAGGCGTTTACGATATGAAAACGGTTAAACTTGAAAGTTAAAATCACAAATGTCGTTAACCGTAGAAGTATGACGGCTTGGCCTAACAATATGGCTTCTATATGTAGCTAGCCGCCACCATAGCGCAGTTGGTTAGGCATAAGACTTCCAATCTGGAAGTCGTGGGTTCGATCCCCGGTGGCGGCAAAAATATCCTTTCCGACGTTTGTCTTTCACCAATGGGTAGATAATCGTAAACCTATGTGAAATAGCAGTCGGAGGCTAGGAAAGGATGTAATGGTAGTACTGTCGTGAGAAATACCAGGAATCCATTGTTAGGTGCTCCGGCCGCCGCGATATAACTGAAATAATGTTGAAAGCGGCGTAAAACTCCATTCAATCAATCAATCAATTCTATATGTAGCTTCATCGTAGGGGTTCGAATCCCTGACTCGATGAATATATTCATTTATATATTTTTTGATGTATTTTGTAAACCAACCAGTAATTTTGGTCGTATAATGTTTTTCTCATGTATTAGCTGCACCTTTTTAAGTTAAACGAACATTTTTGCAAATCAATAAATTTTCCTTTTTCCTTTTTAAATGCTTTCGATAGAGCAGACTAAAAATTCGCTTCATTTACAATTCCCGCATTGGTGTCTTGGTTTCCTAATTGGGACTTTATTCTGTACGCTTAAATATCGCTGTGTTTAAGTTAAATGATTTCTCCCTATTTTCTCTTCTGGCCTATCAGCCCTCTGGTAAAACGGAAATACCATACTTTAAACATGAAATGGATAGATAGATAAATAATTGAATATATAGGTACAAAGCTCCAGACAAAAATAAATAAGTAAATGTCTTAACGGAGTCTCGAACCTTTGGCCGGCGGAACAAGGTCGCGGTGCCTTACGCAGTATAGCTGTTTGTTAAGATACTCAACGTGCCAATATTTGAGTATAAAAAGATGTCACGCTGCAATTCGAATAACACGCTTCAGTAATTTTGATACGACTCCCTGTTTACAATAATATTGGAAATCCGATAATGGTCAAAAAAGCGTATTCGAGTTATAACCCAATCATTGATGTAAATATATATATTTGTTCTTGTTTGAAAGGTGTTTACAGCAGCCTTTCAGTTATATTGCGGCGGCTTGAGCAACTAACAATAGATTCGTGATTTTTCTCACACTAGTACTTCCATTTCATTCTTTACGGGAATTTGGAAATAATGAGTACCGCCGTCGGAAATCGATTTCGGGACATCCGACGCGCTACCACTGTACTATTGCGGCGGCTGCATTTCTTTTAAAATGTGTAAGAGCATTTAAGAGCATTTTTATTCTAAACTCACCGCTTGAACGACAAAATTACACTGAGTCTGTTGCTGTTTAAACTGTGAGATGGTATGTACAGTTAACAACATCGTGAACTTGACAAGGTGAATGAAATTTTGAATGATTTGGGAATTAAATTGAATGAGTGTGTGGAGCGAGTTTCGAATGACTTTAACGGGGGGTAATCATATATCGCAAATTTTGTTCAGAATGAACAAAATTTGCGACATTGATTACCTCCCTTTAATAAAAAATGCACAAATCTTCTATAAATGGCATCCAATTTCTTCAAGATCAATCAGAGGCTTACAATTTTAATTAATTCAGTAAAATCCTGATTTTTTCCCAAGATTATTTTAATTATTTTAATTTTGAACGAAGTTATTGTTATATGTATTTCAATGAGTTTGGAGCGTTTTTGAATGGTTTGAGTGAGGGTTTGGAATGAGTGAATGGAGCGCTAAGTGAGCGATTTAGAATGATTTTGATCGAGATGAATGTCAATTTCACGATGTAACTAAGTGTACGTGTAGCTCTTTGTTATAAAATAAAATGTAATTGTGATCAAAATAATTATTCTCCATCGATAAAGAAATGATATTTAACGAAAATCACGAAATTGCTGAAACAAAAATAGGTGTGAAATATTTGAGATTATTTTGGGTGGTCGTTGCGTACGAATATATTTAAGTTCATTACTCATTATTTCAGTCTTTAGGCAGAAATGTATCTTATTATGAATGCGTAGATTGCTTTTCGGGGAAATACCCCAAAAAATGGTATATTATTAATTGGTCATCTATGAGCCATACCAATGAAATTACCGAAAGAAAATCCCTGCTTTCCTTCACCGTGTTTGGCATCGTTAATTAACCCATCACATAGATCTACTGAAAACACAGGATTATCCTACATTTCTTTAATACTTTTCGGTGGATTAACGAAAAATACTGAAAGATAATCACTTGATAAACCCACCGCCAAACAACAAAAATATCATCAAATTCACTCTATTTGACGTAATCTAACCGGTGTCCATTAAACTAATCTAAATGACGTTATGATTATGTCGCCTAGTAATCACGTGCAAGATTTAAGAAAATTTGCCGCGAATCTTCACATTTTGTCTCATTATTGTATCAAGGAAATATAATTATCGTTTATTTTTCGAGGAAGATCGATAAATATTTCGTATTATTTAGCCAATAAAATATATTCATTATATACATATAATATAATATAATTAATATAAATAATCATATATATGTGAGCTGTCATTTAGACAAAGTGATCTTATTTGAGTCTAGAATAAAAATGGCGAGCTCAATGCCTTTTTCTAATCTAGACGACAAGAATATTAGCTTGTCTCAAATAAAATCTTTTTACGTATTCGTTTTCTCGCATTAACAACATTTAGTACGCAAAAGATTTTTTTGAAACGCACTGGTAACGGAAATGCCGCGAGATCACGTCGCGTCGAGATCACGTCGCGATGACGTCATTTAGATGGTGATCTTAAGACACGGATTTCTCTGACAGCTATTCGTCATAGAAGACAACTGGAGCTATGTTAAAAAAGTCAATTTTACACTGAGACAAACAATTGTCCTATATCTCTAGCCTTATCTTTCTTCCCTTTGACTTCGCCATGGAACATTCCACAGTTATCAATATACAGTTACATGTATTTCATGGTGTTTCCTGTAACAGTGAAAAGTATTGTTCCGAGGTGGAAGGGTTGAAGTTCAGAACTGTTTCACAGTGTCGAGCTTTACCTTTCTACCCATTGTCTTCGCAATGACGCATTACATATACAGTTATTTCAATGAGTTTACTGTAACAGTAATTAGACCACGCTTGAAGCGAATTGGCCAATCAGAGTACAGTATTTCAAAAGTATATATCACAGATACAAATCCGAGCGTCGTATCAACAGATATACGGTTGTAGTGGGTCATGCACGTGAATCTCGACAGTATTTGGGGGCCGAGTCATTTCAAAAGATGAGGAGCATTTTATACAGCACTTTTTTCCTTAAGACTTTTGACAGTCGCAACAGTGCAAAAGATCGGAAAATGGTAACGGAAATAGATTCAAAAGCGATTTCAACCTATTCACACTTGATATGAGTTAAAATCACAGCGATATTTACCCTTTTTCATTATTTAGAGGTTCAGGTAAAAAATACAGAGTGTAAGAAAAGCGTGGTCTAAGTCAGATAGAAAATCTCGTGCCGCGGTATATGGGAAAAAGACACTCGCTGACGCTCGTGTCTATTTCCCATATACCGCGGCACTCGTTTTCTATCCTATACATATACATCCACAATTTCAAGTGAGTGATCAAAGGTCAATTTCGTCTATACCGTGTATAGACAAAATTGACATTTGATCACTTACTCAAACTTTTGGATCTTTGATATTGCCCCGATTTTGAAGGGATGACGTTCTGAAGTGTTGCCCGATGCCGAAGGCAAATGGAAACAGTTGAGAATGTTATCTCAGAGGGCAATAGGTTTTTTTTAATTGTTACACGAAACACCATGAAAAAACTGTTTTATTACCTGATTGTTTTGGGGCAAATCTGATTTTCAATCACAAATTTGCTATAAAGAGAGACTTACAGTCAAGAAAAGTTTATTCTAGGATAAAATTCATAAGAGCGCGTCACCCCGCACGTTTATAACGTCCAACATAATCACATTATTTTCGCAAGCGGGCAACAGTTCGTTGCTTACTGCGCATGGGTGAAACAGTTCATACTGTTGCCCTGTCACGTGACGGGTTGCGCAATAATACACTATGAAACAGTTCATAGTTAATATATTCACAGCAGAAAAAGAAAGTATTCACTTTTCATTTTCTAGTACATGTATCTTGAATACATGCATGGCCCAAAGATCAAGTAATATATGAATGTGTTTGCGGTGCATTTCTTGTGCAAAGTTAACACGTTTTTTATGATAACCCTTTGCTGTTTAATCCCTCCAATCGCAAATCTACACCTAATGTGTTGATAGTGGACACTTTTCAATAGCGTTCACACGAACATTTTGGATGAGGTAGAGCCAACGTTAACGTAAGTAGCGATACAAATGTTGACATGAAGAAGTAGAAAGTCTCAAATTGTCTTACCAATCCAGGTTATCTAACGTCCTATTCTTGCATTTTGTAGGCATTGAATTTATCAGAAAATGTCGCGGAGATTCTTCGATTTTACCAAAATACCCATGAAACTTTTCAACTTTAATTCCAAATGGTCAGGGCACGATTTGAAATACGTTTCGTGATATTCCTTTAGTAATTCTGGAGAATTCAGAAATTTAAGTAGGTGCATACTCTTCATTCTTGCCCAGTATATATTTATAAAGGAGATTAGGTATTAAAAATCGTATTTCTTTCTACACAATATATGACCTAGGACACCAAACAAAACAACTCGATAGTGAGCTGCCTTAACATCGTAATTGTAGATTATGTAAGCCGAGTTACGATTTTTAGTCTCCAAATTGCGAAAAAGTATTAAACAAATTGGCGGAAAATGGCGGAAATCAACAGTTATATCCATTCGGAGCACCACTCGGCCAATCTCACGATCAACCTTCATTCGGAACACCACTCGACCAATCTCAGGAGCAACCTCGAGTGTACATTGACGGACTATTTCAAAAATTACAGGAAAACCTTTGGAAAACTCGATGAAGTCAGATAAAATGGCGTAAGTCCTCCAGACTTTAGGTGAAAACATTCGACGTCACCAACGCTACTTGTTTAAGTCTCTGACGTGAAACCATCGTATCCTCATATGAACATCTTTAAATTCGTAAATAATGGCTTAAAATTCTAATTTTTGAAAATGATTCGTCATTCTCAAAATTAAGATTTTTCAGACGTTTTTTATTGTAAAAGATATAAATCTAAAGATAGCGCCGGTTGTTTCCGCGTCAGTTTTTTCTTACACAGTTTCCGCTTAACAAAATGCACAATTTTGTTACAAACCCATCCGCCTTACATACATATGAGGTCTGTTGCAGTTTACGGAAATGGCCGAGTGATGTTCCTAATGGATAAATCTAACTGGAAAACTTTGGAAAAACTCAATGACGTCAGTTAAAATGGCGTAGTTCTCGAAACTTTGAGTGAAAACACTTGACGTCGCCAACGCTACTCGTTTAAGTCTCTGACGTGAAACCATCGTATCCTCATATGAATATCTTTAGATTCTTAAATAATTGCTGAAATATCCAAAATTCGCCATTTTCAAAATTAAGATTTTTTAGCCGTTATTTACTTTAAAAAATAAATATCTAACGATAGCGCCGGTTGTTTCCGCACTAGATTTGCTTACACTATTTCCGCCTAACAAAATGCACAATTTTGTTACATACCCACCCGCCTCATATACATC
Source organism: Fragum whitleyi (assembly GCA_948146395.1). Lineage (NCBI taxonomy): Eukaryota > Metazoa > Mollusca > Bivalvia > Cardiida > Cardiidae > Fragum > Fragum whitleyi. The sequence goes on along the minus strand of OX411560.1, from coordinate 23,442,523 downwards.
CGAGGTCTGTTGCAGTTTACGGAAATGACCGATTGATGTTCCGAATGCAGTTATATGTATGTCACTATAAATGAGTGTTTCGATTGGACATCTAACTTTGTCTGATAGAAGTGATCGTTCTGAATTCAGATGCATCCTTAGACCTAGCCTGGTCACATGCCTGTTGCATATTTTTTTGTTTTAGGGATTAACGACACTTTCAGTATTATTGCAGTCATATTTCGACGACCGATGCACCTAACCATGAATTACTGTCGTTACTTGCGCAAATACAACCATAGAATTTCGTCAGAGCCTCCGACACTCAACCTACTTAGGCATACTTTTATCATACTCTTATTGATGGGAGACAAATGATTAGTGTTACTGTTTCATATATGATAAACATTAAGAAATCTGTGTTAAGATTTGAAACATGAAGAACATTTGACATAACTTAGTGTAAACATGTAATTGATTTTGTTAATCAAGTTCAAGAAATAGAAAGAAAAATATTTAAGTGTTATTCGTGTAGTCTAAACTTATCAAAGAAAGTTGCTTAGATTATACTGATTAATCCGTCCTGTTTTTAAGAAAAAAAAATATTCGAAAAATATTCAAGAGTTGGTACCCTACTTTGAACGTGTTCTTCCTAACAAAGGGGAGAAATCATTTTAGATATTTGCGAACGGTTTGACCTCTTTTTAATTCATGGCATATATTTATAGATGAGAAAATACCGTCTAATTAGGGTTTATCTATCTATCTATTAGTTCATGTAAACAATCACCAGGTCATAGACTTTCGCAAGTGACCAAGGTCCTTGACAATTTGACGTTGACCTTGACCGTTTATGTTCGTATCAAAACTTCAACAAAACTTCAAATTTCCTTATATTTTCTGAATGCTTTTACACATGATCATAATACTCAATATCCTTAATCGCCAATTGATAGGTTTCACCCGTCATGACTCTGTGTCCTTAATCTTGACCTTTGCCCCATAAATAACTTCAACGAAAAAAATGCAATCGCTTATATTCTCTGAATGCTTATACCTAGGGTCATAATACTTTATATATCAATAATTGCAATCCAATAAAATAAAGAATTTTGATTGGTTTAAACCGCATCACGATGGGATTTCCATTGCACTTTATTTCTGTATAAAATGCAATAGGTCTTTCGGGAAACCCCCGACCTTCGATCTGCAAGTCCTGTTTTGTAGAAACTCGAATGATCCTCGTTCCCGATCCACATCGCAACATTTTTATTTGATCTATTTCAAATCAAGATATTTTCCAAAGAATTTACGATTACAAACTCGCAGTTCTGAATCTGAACCGACGTTTACAAACGGCGAGACGACGAAGACCACCAAGCAACCCTCTCAACTAGGACCGACCACGCCGTTTTCGTTTAAAATCACAGACTTACTTGGTAGAAATAAGTTTTTGGTCAAGAGTACCTCTACGAATTTCAAAATTGTCGGTTTTTTGTGTGTCATTTGTTTGATTTTATGCCATTCAACTTCGATAGCGAGAAAAAAAAATACACGATCTAAATAAAGATTGTGTAATCTATACGCGCAGAAAGTAGACTTGAAGCCCTAATGTTTGACCGAGTATTTTACAAGTTTCTTTGGTCTAGAGGATTGCAATTATAAGGGCCGAGTGTCTTTTTCACTGCGTTCATTGGAGAAAAAGTGCAATTGCCTTAGCACATGGCTTAAACATAACGCCCTACGGGCGTTATTTGCCATGTGCTAAGGCAATTGCACTTTATACTCCAATGAACGCAGTGAAAAAGACACTCATCTCTATAACAATCATCACGATATATAGGCTTAAAATCTGCGATCAAGGTCATTGCCCCTGTCACCTTCAACTTTGGCCTACCTTTAAATCTTAAATAAATTACTTTGGCTTTATATATGTAGTCCGTAACGGAAAGGGCGAAAAGTTTCGATCCTGGTCATTCTGCGCAGTCCGCGCAGTCTGACTAGGGTCGACACTTCACGCACTTCCGAGATGGTCCCTTTTCGCGTGATGGGCCACATATATATTTATAAATGCTTACATTAAGGACACATATAATTCATAAGAACACTTATTAGAAGATCAACCTTTTATATTTGAATTAAATTCTATCAGTAACTCCATCAAGTTGTAAGCTTTCAATCTTTACTTTTTACATGTACTTGGTACAAAATAAGATTTTTTGTTACCCCTTTGTTAACTTTTCAACGACCATATATTAGATTATGGACATCGAAACTTGTATCTATACATGCGAATTATTGAATTTAAACGACGACACATTTTCCGCGCCCCGGTGTAAACGATTTAGAAATGTTTCAAATCAAAAAGCTGTTGATAGAATTGATAAAATCTATATATTAATAGATGTATCAATCAATTTCATCAAAACGTCGTTAAAAAGCCCTATTTCACCGCCGAACCTGACAAAAATATCATGCGCGCACTTTTTGCTCGTTTCTACATGATGCAATTTATGATGGGTTTGATTTTTAAGCTAAGTTGTATAGATAACTTTATAATACAATTCTTGCTGAGTCCATCAATATCAGTGCATTCTGGTCGGCTGAACATTTGGTTTCATTCCTCAATGAAAACAATTTTGAGTGCGCAGCCTGTGCAAAAAGTAGTTCCATGAGATTCAATTTTTCTATGATGAAATATTAACATTTTTGCTACAGGATCATAGTTCATAAAAGATTTCATTTCACGTTTTCATACAGTGTGATAAGGTTTCTAGTTTCATACCTCAATGAAATAAACAATTATTCTCTACAGCTCTTAGATATTTATAATCAAATGAATTAAAAAATACATAAATCCAATGTTGGAATATTTTGATCGAAAAAAATCACTCTTTTGTCGTGATGTATTTATGTCTTCAGTCTTCACATGTGTATCTCTTGTAAAAAAAAAAATATTGGAACCAACTTAAAGATCGTAATTCGAGGTCAATATCATTCTTCAATGACACGTATATTGCCTTTTTTTTCTTACAAACAATTTCCGAGTTGTGTCGAACCACAGTATTTCTGTAAAATTTAATGGCAGTGGCATTAGTTGAAGACAATTGTCGGAAATCAAATGTGCTGATAAAGTAAGATAAAATCATAATACTGATATTCTTTAATAATTTACGTAGAGGATATTGAATGAGTGGTCATGGAATACTGACTTTTTTAAACGAGGCTGCAGCGAGTTTTTATCTGTTCTAGATGTCGAGTTTAATAAATGCGGTATTTTATGAGCACATATTTTAAATTTTATTTATAATATGCCCCGAATTTTTGCGAAAAATCTTCAAAATTATTGAAATTCAACATTTCAATTTTCTGCGAAACTTTTTACGCCATTTAAAATTGACGTCACAATATAAACATAATGTCATTTTCACGGTTACAAAATTGCGTTGCTATTCGCCCTGAGCTCATTTTCATAGTTATTCCACTAGTATAATAACACCCGTGTAATATCAAAAATATTCAACGGGGTTATTTCAATACCGCGACGTAGGTCATATTATACAGTAGACTATCGAGAGAAAAAAAAATAAATAATCATTCACTCGATAATCTTCTCAAAGCCAAATCAGTGGAATTTCTAAGTAATCATGTGCAAAATGATACACTTTAAGTAAATTTGTCCTGAGATTTTCTCATTTCGCCTCATTATAAAAAAAATAATAGTCTATTTTTCGTGTACACGTTAATCGTTTTTGCCGAGTCTGTTTGTCCGTTTGTCAAAAAAAAGCTTTAACTTTAACCATAACTTTTAATTTGTCGGCAGCAAAGTTTTCGTTTTTCAGAAGTGTATCTCTTGTGACAAAACCTTTCTTAAGATACCAACTCAAAGAGCATGAGTCGAGGTCAATGTCATACTTCAATGACAAGTACGTGGTCAGTTTAAACTTTTTACAAACAATATCCGAATTGTGCCGAACCTTATTTTTTGTAAAATTCAATGATGGTGGCAGTTCTTAATAAAACACTTATCGGGAAGCGAAAGTTCCAGCGCCGAAGATCGAACCAATTATCGCATGATCGCGGATTGCGGGTCTAAAGCGCTATCGAAATTGAGTTTACGGTGGCTTGGAATGGCAATACACATGCATTTCTATATATAGAAAAAAAATGTTTTTATCCATCTGCTTTAATGCTGATAAAATATGATTGGCTAACATAACTGGTATTCTTTAATGATTAACAGTAGACCATCGAGTGAAAAAATGGTAAATAATCAATCACTCGATAATCTTCTCATTGCCAAACCTAGTTTCTGTATATGTAATCACGTGTAAAATGACACACTTTAAGAAAAAAGTCCAGAAATTTTCTTATTTTGTATCATTTCAGCATTAAAAAATTAAAATATAAGTTTGTTTTTAGTGTAATATCGGTTCATCTTTAAAAGAGTGAACAACAAAAGCTATATTTTCACCCGTGAAAATTCTTTTTGTTGTTCATTCAATAATAACTTAATTTTAGCTGTATTCATCAAGCTACGCACATTCTGATTGGCTTTAAAATTAGTTTCATTGATCAATGAAAATGATTTTGAGCACGCAGCCATTTTGTAAGTTTGCAACAAAGCAGTTCCTTTAGATATCTGTCTCATTTTGAAGAAATCTATACATTTTGTTTCATGATATTAAATTATTAGATATGAAGATAATATTTGTTTAATTTATGGAGGTATGAACCTAAAAGCCTAATCAAACTCATGTATGAATCTGCTTCGCACATTCATACAGTATGATTAGGTTTTTAATTTCATACCACCATGATATCAATAAATACTCTCTTCATCTCTTAAAAAGAATCATTTGTAAATCGACAACATACTGAAACTATCAATTATCCTCAAATTCATAATTTTCAATAAAAATGAAAAGTATATTTTATTTTAGATGGACAAATTTACTGTATCATTCAAATAAGAGGATGTGGTTTTCCTCCGAAATTGGAATGAACCCAAAGTAACGAAATTAATGAAAATGAGAAGTAAAAAGGTATCAATATTGATAATTGACGTTTTACCTTTTCAATTTCACGCCTTTGAAACGCTCAAATTTAATTTTTTTTAAAGATGCGATAAAAGAAAATGTAAAAGTAATGATATATACATTAATACACGTGATAATAGAATCGATTGAATTTTAAATCTGTTTTCTCACAAATTTTGCATTTGGAAAAAAATATTTCTAAAAAGAAGGTTTTCTTTTTTTTCGCAATTATAAAGAATACTTTTGATACTGATAATCAAGACATCGGAAAGGCGTTGTTTTGGTGGAAATAGTTGCTTAATGAACCGGTGTATTCGAGTGCTTCGCGTCACAGAAGTATAAAATACGAAGTCACATATACGCTATATGAGATTGATAGACATCGCACTGGAATAAGGAATATTTTGCTGGTTTTTAATTTCCTAATCTTTCAAAAAATGTAAGTATGTAGCAAAGAGTATAACAAATATATTTACGTATTTGGAATTCATTCAGACCCCTATATGTATGATGAAATGAATCCACATAAAATATAATTAATTTGTAAAGTTTTATTCGATTTGATATTATGATATCGGTGTTTCCTAAAAATGTCTTTGGTCAATATTTTCGGCGAAAACACTTTCGTCATTTTTTTATATTCATTTATTCATGACTATTTATTTGTTAATGTTGTCATTGTTTATTTATCTAATTGCTCATTTTATTTATCTGATATTCTTATTTATCTATGTTTTCATAATTTTTTTCATTTATCTATTGATGTAATTTATTCATTAATGTATCCATTTTATTTATTTATTTATTTATTTATTTATTTATTTATTTATTTATTTATTTATTTATTTATTTATTTATTTATTTATTTATTTATTTATTTTTGTTTTGTATGTTTTGGTATTTTTAATCGGGTTTTTTATAGACACATTGTAAACGTTTACATGAGAAATATGGCAAGTTGATATTTATGTGTGACCAATCACGCGGAAAGGAATAGCTAGCTGTAGGTATAGTGTCGATCCTGTTCTGACTGCGCCTACGTCTAATTATGTTATTAAGCCCGTATTGATCTGATATCACCTATTTGATAACATAACATGATATCAGACAGTCTATTTATTTAAAGAAACATTTTGCACACACTTTTACCTGGATTTCTTAGATTTTTAAGGGTTTACTATAATTAAGCACGGAGAAATGATTGCATGATAAATAAAATAACATGTAAGTGTCTTAAAATGTCAACGTTATCTGGTCTCGGCTGTCAGAAATTTTCATGCCTCGACAAAACCTCGTCATGATAAATTCTCCCAAACTCGACCAGATAACATGGATATTTTAAGACACTAACATGTTATTCTCTATAACTACCCTTGTATTGACAAACCGATGCTTAACCAACGAAGCTAGCTTGCTCGGCCGAGATCTATTGTTTCCATAACCTCCCGAAAAGAAACATTTTACTAATTTTATCCATCTTTTTTTTATCTTTCTCTTTATCCATACAGTTTTCTTGTTTTTTTTAGGCAATCCAGATCCTTAAACAGCTTAGAAGTATTAATTGTGTTGGCTGCCCTTACTGGTGTCTCCCAAGCAGCCGTTGGTGAGTAATCTTAGACATGTAGCCCGTCACAGAAAAAGGGACCATTTGGGTAGTTCTAAAAGTGTCGGTCCTTGTCAGACTGCTTTTGTACCGTTTTGTGGTCCTGAATGCAGGGCAGGGTCGATACGCCTCGTTTTTCGAAAATTCTCTGTAAGTATTCTGCGTAATTAATGAACTGGCAGGGCGGGGCTTAACCGTGACGTAATTTGCTAGTTTACTTTTCAATTGTTTGGGTTCTTTCAAATTTTAGTCGATAATCATCTGTAACGCGAGAAACTAACTGTATCCTAAAACCTAATGGCTTCACGTTCTTTGAGAGGGTGAATACATTTCATCGTTTGGTTACCAAAGCCTCGTAACTTCAGCTTGATTAAGCTGAAGTTACGAGGATTTGGTTACCAATCTACGATTTAAGGTCTCGAGTCATTTATGTCGAAGTAGATTATTTTGGATAAAAGATGATTTCCCTTAACTTTAAGTGCAACGACCCGTTACCTAGGCTCCGCCCTGCCAGGGCATTAATCATGGATAATAAATGACATCTTCTGTTTCTAGTTCAGTTTTTTTCAAAATGCGATCCCTGGTTGAATATCCTTTTAAATGATGAGCTTACTGAGCTTACATCTACGGTTCGCATTCATCAAAGTGCTGTAAGTTTTGTTCTCTATCGTCGCTTACTTTTTAGGCAGACTGTTACAAATTTCATTCGCTTTCTTATATTAGAATTGGTAAAAAATGCAAACCATTTCACGAAATGATGTAAGTACGAACTGAAGATTCTAAATTCTGAGTATTTCTTGACAAAACGTACAGTTAACAAAATCGTGAAACTGACTAGGTGAATGATTTTGGAATTATTTAGGAATTGAAATTGAATGCGTGGAAAATGTAAGGTGGTCGTTTAGAAGTTCATTTCATATATGACTCGACATTCTATTACCCGGAACGCCGATACATATTCCGTTGCTATCATACATATTCCGTTGCTATCGACGAAAACAGCCGAGCTAAAAGTGTGTGGTTTTTTCAGGTGTTACGGTACCACTTTGCTACCAATCTGGTGTCCAGTGGGTTGTGACCGGCGGGACGGTCGGCGGTATCACCTTCGTGGAAACCACCACCAATGCCGCATGCGTGTTTTCGATAAACAGCTCTGTTACACAAACCCTGACCACCAACCATACGCTTTGTAGTACGACACCGGTGATTTCCAGCGGAGGGGTAAGTATTATCTATATCTTTTGACCTGGAATAACAACCACCATGAATTCCGCGTGTGTGTTTACGATAAACAACACTGCAATCAAGACCTTGACAATTAACTATGCACTCTTTGGTACAAACACAACCGTCACCATCGGCGGAGTAAGTATTGTCTATAATTTTGACCTGGAATATAAACAACCAAAAATTCCGCATGCGCGCTTGCGATAACTCTGCAACCCAGAATCTGACCACTCATAATACTATATGTGGTACGACTCCAGTTTTTTTTTCCAGAGTGAGAGTAAGTATTGTCTGGTATTGTCTGTATTTTTAGACCTGGAAGGATGTTAACCTTCGATTATGCATGCGTGTATCAATCAACACCTCTGTAACCTAAGACTTCGAACATTAGATATACACTGTGCGGTATAATCCCGGCCGCCACCAGCGTCGAATTGAGTATTGTCTATATCTCTTGACCTGGATTGACAACTGCCATAAATTCCGCTTGCGTATTTACGATTAACAGCTCTCTTACACAAACCCTGACCACCAACCATACGCTTTGTAGTACGACTCCGGTGGTTTCAAGCGGAGGAGTGAGTATTGTCTGTATCTTTTGACCTGGAATAACAACCACCACAAGTCCCGCATGTGTGTTTACGATAAACAGCACTGCAACCAAGACCTTACCAATTAACTATGCACTTTTTGATACAAACACAACCGTCACCAGCGGAGGAGTGAGTATTGTCTGTATCTTTTGACCTGGAATAACAACCACCACAAGTCCCGCATGTGTGTTTACGATAAACAGCACTGCAACCAAGACCTTACCAATTAACTATGCACTTTTTGATACAAACACAACCGTCACCAGCGGCGGAGTAATTATTGTCTATATCTTTTGACCTGGAATAACAACCACCACAAATTCCGCGTGTGTGTTAACGATAAACAACACTGCAATCAAGACCTTGACAATTAACTATGCACTTTTTGGTACAAACCCGGCCGTCAACAGCGGTGGAGTAAGTATTGTCTATATTTTTGACCTGGAATATAAACAACCAAAATTTCCGCATGCGCGCTTACGATAACTCTGCAACCCAGAATTTGACCACTCATAATACTATATGTGGTACGACTCCTGTTTTTTTTCCAGAGTGAGAGTAAGTATTGTCTGTACTTTTTGACCTGGTAGGATGATAATCTTCGAATATGCATGCGTGTATCAATCAACACCTCTGTAACCTAAGACTTCTAACATTAAATATACACCGGACGTCACCAGCGTCGAATTAAGTATTGTCTTTATCTCTTGACCTTGAATGACAACCACCATAAATTTCGCATGCGTGTGTACGATTACCAGCTCTATAACCCATACCCTGACCACCAGCTTCGTAGTACGACTCCGTAGTTTCCAGCGGCGGAGTAGGTACAGCCAATCTTGCTCAAGCGACCACCTCTATTAAATGACCATTTTTATTAAGCGACCAAGATCTTATTCCTCTTATCTAAATGGGAAAAAAATATTGTAAAGTAGATATTATTGATTGAAATGAATCCTATGCCGTTAAAATTCAAAAATTTCGTCTCAATGAGACGATTCTAGCGAGTTTTAACCACATACGATTATTGGGAAATTCGTAACAACAAACATATTCAATCAAAACAATGTTCCTCATTTGTAAACAAAACGTGTACTAAGCGACTACTCTCTTTAGGACGCTATGTTGGATAGCAGCTGGAGGCTAGGAAAGAATGTAATGGTAGTACTTGTGTGAGAAATACCAGAAATCCATTGTTACGTGCTCCAGCCGCCGCGATATAATTAAAAAATGTTGAGAGCGGTGTAAAACCCAATTTAAAAAAAAAAAAAAAATCTTAAACGACCGATTTTTAGTTGTCCCGAAAGTGGTCGATTAATACACATTGTACTGTATTGTCTCTATCTTTTGACCTTAAATAACAACCCCCACAAATTCCACATTCGTGCTTACGATAAACAGCTCTGCAATCCTGACTTCGACCACTAATTATAATATATGTTGTACTTCTCCGGTGATCTCCGGCGTTGGATTGTATTGCCTGTAGCTTTTTACCTTGTAGGATAATCACCGTCGATTTTGCGTGCGTGCTTACAATTTTCACCTCTGTAACCTAAGATTTCGACAATTTAACATACTCTTTGTAGTTTATCTTTCAACTATACAAATATCCGTGTGATATCATCCCATATTATATTTTTTATGATACCACATAGTTATTTTTAGAACAATTATCATGCGGTTATTTTTAGAAACTTGCATTTCGGTTAGAAACATCAACGAAAACAAGACAAATAGAGGTTATAACATGAATATAATACGCACTAAAAGTATTGTCTGAAAAGATATCTAACTCGGTTGTGAGAATTGATAATTCTCAATTCTCCCAACCTCGTTAGATATTTCTTGTCATACAAAACACTAAGTACGTATTATATATATATATATATATTCCCGGAGCGGAGGAGTAAGTATTGTCTTCATTTTCTGACCTGGAGTGACAACCATCTCAATTTCTGTATTCGTGCCTTACGATAAAAAGCTCTGCAACCCTGACTTTGAAGAATAATTAGTAATTAAACACTGTTGTGCGATGAGCAATGTGGCCTACCGTATCCCCAACTCTTCGCAAAAACTTTCATCTTGAACATTAATCCGCGTGGCGAAAATGAAAATAACAAAGAATTATGATACTACAAAGAAACTTCCATTTTTTTCATTGGTTAATGCTTACCATACAAACATAAATATCTACGGCCGAATCGGTATTACTTCTATTACTGAAGCATGAGGTTCGGATGACATCATTTTTCCAGTCGGATATAAATTGTCATATACCCCGACAAGAAGTCGTATTACTAATAACGTTTTTCGCATTGAATGTGCACCTTCGTCAAAAGCGTAGTTTTGTGTTTTAAGAATTTGCGTTTGTTTAAATTGCATTAGTCTTTGTCCTACTTATTCATCCAATCAGAATTCTGGATTTCTAAAACATTTTATGGTTTATTTTCCGTAAACTAACCAGCTGAGGTTTATTTTGATCATTATTTCATTTAAACGTCAAGGTTTATTTGTTATTCCACGCATGCGAACATATTAAACTCTACCCTTTCATGAATATGCAACGAGCAAGTGAAAAGTAAAGGAGAAAATCGTGATACACCTGCAAATGCTGCATTCCCCATATTCCACGCTGATTTGGACCTGGTTGGGCGTAACATGACCTGTCCATCTGTTTGCATGTGGTTTAACCCCGATTTCAACACCATTATAGTTATATCGCAATTGCTGGTGCACCTACCTATAGTTGGCTCGCCTACCAACTATTTCTGTACTTATTTTCTTCTGTATGTATCGAGGAACTTTTTATCGTTTCATTTATAAAATGTCTTTGTCTATGTCTAAACAAATTAGTTTACTAACGTTAGTAAGCCCTTCTCTGACAATGACCAAATTTGAGTTGTTTTTTCGTAAGGTTAAGTTCATTCGTCCTTGTATACAAATTTGCTGGCACATTTTATGATTATACATTCTATTTATTACATCTGATACCGTAAATCGTTTATTCTTGCGAAAGTACTTGTTATACAGAGTGGACACACATTATATTTTTGTTCATATATAGAGCGGAGGTCAGGTCAATAAAAACAAACAATACTGCATATTTTCTTGTCGGTAATGGCTGCTTACAAAGCTTAGGTTTTTACGTGCATATTTCAACAACACCGTATTTGGAAAGAGGGGGCGGGGCGTTCACTTGTAATAAATATAACCGGCTTATTCCGTGTATATCGTGAAATGTGCTGCCAATTATATTAAGCGCGGGAAAAAGACTAAGTCAGTTAAACGCTAATAATTGAAAATTAAACGATTTAAACAGCCTCAGTCGGTCGCTACGCTCCCTCAATCGTTTAATTTTCAATTATTAGCGTTTAACTATTACTAAGACCACGCTTGAAGGAAACCGGCCAATCACAGAACAGTATTTCGAAAGAATATATCACAGATATACAACCCCAAAGATTATATTTACTTATATACAATGATAGTATGTCGTGCACGTGAATCTCGACAAATTTTGTGTGTCGAGTCATTTAAAATAGTCGACAAGCATTTTTTTTGAGCGCTTTCTTCCAAAAGTCTTTCTACAGTCGGAGTTGCAAAAGATGTGCAATAAGTAACGGATATAGATTGATAAGTATTTTTAGCATAATTTTTTACAATAAGAGATATGTCTCAGTGCGTTTTAGTCTTTTTAATTATATAGAGGTTCGGGTAAAAAATACAGACAATATAAGAAAAGCGTGGTCTAAGTCAGATAGAAAATCTCGTGCCGCGGTATATTGGAAGTATATTTCCTATATACCACGGCACTCGTTTTCTATCCTATACTTATCAACACAACAACTTTTTAATTACAGTTGGTTATCCAGTTTATTGTCGTTGTCCAATCAGTTTCGATTTACAACTCTGCGACTGATTCCCGGTTTTTAGTGCGCTGTGAATTCAGTACTGCAACAAGTCCCGTGGAAGCATCCTTCATCGGCGTGTAAGTAATAGATCAGGGTGTGGGGGCATTTGGAACACCACTCGGCCAATCTCACGATTAACCTCGGATACATTCTGAACACCACTCGGTCAATCTCACGATCAACCTCGGATGTACATTGACGGACTTTTTTTAAAAAAAAAAAGTACGGGAAAACCTTGGAAAAACTCGGTGATGTCAGTTAAATTGGCGTTAGCCCTCGAAACTTTGAGTGAAAACATTTGACGACGCCAACCCTACTCTTTTAAGTCACTGACATTAAACAATCGTATCCTTATATAAATATCTTGAGATTCTTAAATAACGGCTGAAAAATCTTAATTTTTGAGAATGATTCGTCATTCTCAAAAATTAAGATTTTTCAGCCGTCTAAAGATAGCGCCGTTTGATTCCGCGCTAGTTTTTTAACACTGTTTCCGCCTAACAAAATGTACAATTTTGATACAAACCCATCCGCCTTACATACACCCGAGGTCTGTTGCAGTTTACGGAAATGGCCGAGTGATGTTCCGAATGGGGATGGGGGTTAGTAACTAGGTAACTTTAGTTAGTTCAAGTAAATCTGCAAATGTGTATATTCTTTTTATTTTTTATTATTTTCGTTTTGTGCATTTGTCTCATATATATTAACCTACAGTTAAGAAAATCGTGCATTTAACAAGATAAACGATTTTGGAATTAATTTGGCATTAAACTGAATGGGTGTGGTGAGAGTTTGTGTGAAATTATAGGGATATAATCAAATATCCCTTATTTTGTTAAAATTGAACAAAAGTAGCGATATATATTACCACCCCCCCCCTCTTTTAATAACATATACGTACTTTTATATAAGTGTGTCTTCGTAGACCAATCAGACAGTTTAACACAAAACCATAAAATCGTACAATGATTTGATAGATTTAAAAAAAAAGTTTTGAAATGTATAAGAAATATTTTGGAGCATTTTGATCGATTTGAGTGAGAGTTTGGAATGGATGAATAAATAAATTGAGCGCTGAGTGAATGATTGAGAATGATTTTGATTGGAATGAGTCACAATTTCACGACGTTTTAACTGTACTTCTTTTGCATATTCGGTCACGCTAACACGTTCTGTAATTTAATTTTTCGTTTTCAGTTCGAATAGTCCATCGGGGAATCCAAACGAGACAATAACGACTTTCATCAATCCGTTGCCTCAGCTAGCGTTATATACAGACGTCAACGGAACGGAGACGATCGTGACGTCATCGACGGTATTGGTATTGGGCACTAACGTAACGGCTAGAATTACGCTAAATCAGAATACAAGTACGTCAAATTACTGATTGATTGAATGGAGTTTAACGCCGCTTTCAACATTTTTTCAGTTATATCGCGGCGGCTGGAGCACCTTACAATGGTTTCCTGGTATTTCTCTCACCAGTACAACCACCACATCTTGCCTAGCCTCCAGCTGCTATCTCACATAGGTCTACGATTATCGACCCATTGGTGAGAGACAAATAGTCGGAAAGAATGAGTGCCGCCGTCGGGGATCGAACCCGGGACTCTAGATTGACAGTCCGACGCACTACCATCTGCGTTATGTCAAATTAGTATCAGGCTGGTTGATTGTTTGCTTTGTTCATTTTTTTGACCCGTCACGCAAAAAGGAACCATCTGGGTAGTGTGTAAAGTCTCGACCCTAGTCAGACTGCGCTGACTGCGCAGACTGACTAGAATCGAAGCTTTTCACAGTATGCTTATTTCTGAATTAAGAATGATCAGTCTGGCTTGAGAAAAAAGTTTTGAAATGCGACCTATGCTAGACCAGTGTACCGAGATGGTCCCTTTTCGCGTGACGGGTCACATTTACTATATATAATACTATATTTCTATTTTAGTTTTTCTTTTTTTTTTCTCTTGTGCCGGTGAGTGTGCTTGTGTGTATGTTGGGGCGGGGGGGGGGGGCGTGTCAAGAATTGATATTTTTTTTTAAGATTTTATTTTTCATTTTCATACATGTATCATAGTATTTCAAAAGAATTAATTCTTTTTTCTTTTCTTTTTTTTTTCTCCAAATTGATTTGAGATTTTGCGTGACATTCCCAGGAATTTCACATATGCGCAATGAAAAGCTTCTTCGTATATCATTGTTGCATTGTGTCGTTGTTTACGCTTGAATCTCGCCCGAAACTGCGAATATGACTGACCTGTTTGAAATAACGCGCACAGGTTCATTTGAACTTTGACCTCATTACCACTTCATCTTCATTCAATGTCCTTAACGTTAAGTAAAAGAAAATTCCCTTGAACTTTCTGAATATGTAAGGTTTAAGAAGATGCTCCGGACTTATTTCGAACTATGAAAGGACGTTTTTTTTGGATATGACCCTCCTCTATATCTATCCTTTCGGAAAGGAAATCGTGCACAGAGAAGATCGAATCAAACGTCAAATCCAAGAAGAAGTGCATTTTTACCTACATGTCGTTGAAACAAAATGAGCGCAAGAGTTTCTGTTTTTACACTAAAATATAACGTTTCCAAATCGCACTACCGTTTCTAAGGGACCTCTTTTAGTAAATTCCAATCGGGTCACTTCTGATCTTAGTCTGATCCTACTGTCGACTAATGCACGATGGCTTTCACGAAAGTTGACTGGCGAGCCTGTCTCAATCAATCGATATCGGCATTGGAGGGTGGCGTAGGTGGGACAGGCTCACCAGACTATAAAAGCCGACAGTGGTACTAGTCTATTCTGATCGATGATCAGCCGAGATTTTTCCGAAAGGGAGCGGATAAAGCGATTCGCTAATTTTGACTAGGTGGTTCATTTTTGTTCGTGCATAAATAGTTCCATACAAAAATACATTGCAAAAATTAACAGAGACACTTGCCTCTTTTTGCTCGGTGATAAAAAAGTTTTTAGTCCTAGGGATTAATGTTATTGGGGATGCTATTGTTGTTGTTATTGTTATCTTCGATGTCGTGTATGTTGTTGTTTTCCTTGTTGTAAATGTGTTCAGGTTATTAGTTTCTTTGCGGTATGCAACGAAACTGAAAATCATTCTTATAGTTACTCTTTTTTTTGGCTTCATTTAAGAGACGAAGAGAGTATTTGTTGATATCATGGAGGTATGAAACTAATAAACCTAATCATACTGTATGAATAGGTTAAGCTGATTCATACATGATGGTGATTAGCTTTTTGGTTTTATACCTCCATGAAATCAATAAAAGTGACCTTCATATCTTATAATTTAATATATAGCGAAGCAAAACTGTTCAGATTTATTGATTAAAAAAGCATGTTTTACTAAACATCTTACGATCATTTTTTGCATAAGTAAAAAGTAAAAGTTATTTCTACTAAACATAGAATTTTGCCATGCATAATCTCATTGGAATCGTCTCCTGAAGACGATTCCAATGAGATATTGCAAGGCAGAATATAACAAAGAATGAAAACACCAGACAAGATTTGTGATTTTAACTTAAGATCAATTTTTCGTAAGATGTTTAGTAAAACGGGCCCCTGATTTGTAATGGAACTACTTTGTGCGGAAACTTACAAAATAGCTTTGTACTCAAAATTATTCTCATAGAGGAATACAGCAAACCTTTCAGCCAATCAGAATGCACGAATCTTAGTGATTCCAACATAAATTTAACTACATTTCAGTAAACATTATTTATTCTGCTTTCACTGAGGTAATAAAAGGAAAACTGATCCTACATTCAAATTTTAAAAGATAAAACTTTCATCATCATCTATTAAATCATCCCTGCGTTCAGGATGATGAAACCTTTTGAAAATTTTCTCCCGCTTTTGCTGCAAGTTCAATGCAAAGCGGGGAAAAAATTATTAACAATTTGCACCGTTTTTCATCCTAAACGCAGGGCTAATTCAATACGGAATATTTTGATATTATTTGATTTTATCAAATTCTTCCATTTTCGCTACATGATATTAAAATATAAGATATGTAAAGAGCATATATTTTTTTCAATTTCATGGATGTATGACACCAAAAACCTTATCACACTGATGTATGTATCAGCTTTTCATATTCATACATTGTGATTATTTTTTTTGTTTCACACCCCTATGCAATTAAAAAGACTCTGTTCATCCTTAGTCACATAAAATATTATCTATTTACATTGTAGCTGATTACGACCTCCAAATTGAGTCCGGTGAGGTCACAGCGAGTCTTGTCGGTCAGATATTTACTGTAGGAGGGACTGTGGCTCTCCTGAATTCTACGACCTAGTAAGTACACATGTATTACCCATCGGTTTTTACATGGCAGGAAGGAGCCTTCTCTTAAAGCTGCTCTTTCACAGTTCTTCATAGAAAAAAATAAAAAAAACTGCTTCTTCGATTCGGAAATTTGTGTATTTTCAGATGTTTAAGAACCGTACATAGGTATGGAACATACAACAATCCGTTTTATTTAAAAAGAATGTAGCTTGAATTTTCGAAGCGGCAGGGTCGGTGATGGAACAAGTCTATATCCAGTCTATAAATAATGAAATTGTTATTTTTCATGTATAATGTTTCATATTTCGCATGTATCGATATGAAGTTTCCCAATGGATAAATTCTTTGTTCCTGACCTGAATGGGTCTAAATGGCGGAATAACATGTGTAAATAGTTGGCTCAAAATTTAATATTAATCTTTTAGGCGTTAGTAGTCGCTTTATTTTTTCAGAATGGAAATCCGCTAAATTCAGGAATATCTGTCTTTTTTCCTTGCCCAACCAGGCCGAACCTTATTTTTGCACAGTTTTCTAAACGATGAAGTCATAATTTTCGATTAATAAATAAGAAAATTCTAAAATCGCATTTCCCAATCTGTGAAAGAGCAGCCTTAAGGGCCGTTGCATAACCTCCGGGTAACTGTCAAACAAGTCTCGAAGGGCAGATAATAACTGTAGGATCCTAAATGCTACAACCTAGTACGTATTACCCATGAGTTTTTATCTGGCAGGACGGTGTCTACTCCTAAGGGTAGATGCATCTAAAGTGATTTCCATTGATTATTGCATTAAATGTATGTTTTCGGGTCGTTAAAGGCATACGTTAACGAACGAAACCCGGGCGTTAATGTGAGAAAACATGGATTAATCAGCCCGGCTTTTTAATTTAAATATGCTCGGTCTTTTTCCAGCTTCCTTGTCCAACATTATTATAGAGCATACCGAAAGACGTTGCTGTAAATCCCGCGTTAAATTGTGTGACGTCATAAATTTAGCAAGCAACGTCGGTATAAACAAGATGGACGGTGTAATACATGACAGCACATAAGTAGCTTTGTAACTGGTTTCATATCGATTCTATGAAATTATTTTACTCTATCTATCTTTTTTGCAATAATAGCTTCAATTCACGCCTTTTCGGGCGTTTACATTTGCAGAGACCCTCAAAATAGATTAACTCCCCCCCCCCCCCCCCCTTCTTCGCACTTGGGCGTTAAACCATTTTTCGGTTCTCTGCAAATGTTAACGCCCTCAAAAACGCGAATAAACCCTATATTCATGTTACAGAGACGAAATGGCGAGTATATGATTTTTACGCACTAACTCATAATGTTATATTTTATGTAAACAGGTTAAAATCATGAATAATGTGAAATTAACGAGTTAAATGATATTCGAATGAGTGCAATGGGTGAGTTTTGGAATGAAATTAAAATGAACATAATAAGCGATATTTATCTTATAACTATACAACTTTCCGTATGATAACATGCTGTATGATATTTTTTATGATATCACATAGTTATTTTTAGAACATGATATAATGTGGTTATTTTTAGAAAGTTGCATTTCAGTTAGAAACACCGACGAAAACAAGACAAATATAGGTTTTAAGATAAATATAATACATACTTAGTGTATTGTATGAAAAAAATATCAAACTCGGTTGTGAGAATTGATAATTGTCTCGGCAGAGCCTCGACAATTTTCAATTCTCCCAACCTCGTTAGATATTTTTTTTCATATAATACACTAAGTACGTATTATATATTTATTACCTCCTTTTGATAAAATATATATTCTAAAAATGTAAGTTCTATAAATGGCTAACTTTGTCTTCACGAACCGATGAAACGCCTATAGAAATGAATATAGATCTAATCAGTGAAAATCGTGGATTATAATAATGATAATAATAATAATAAAATCTTTATTTAAAGAAGGTAGCTCATTAAGCTATCACCATACAAACAATACAATGAATATCTTATTTACAATGAGGCCTTCTGAAATAATTCAATGTATAACAAAACAAGTAAAGCAAGATTGGTGATGACAACATATTCATGATATTAATAATGATCTGGCGAATTGATTGAAAGGTTAATGACTTGCACTTTTTAGAAATCACTTTGCATCAAATGGAAACAAGTTCTTGTAAGAATAAAGTTTTGCAAATAATTTCTATTCTGTTGCAAAACTATTCGCCAAGAATTTGAAGGTTAAATGAAGGACTGAAGAGATTGCATTAACTTTTTCCAGAAATAAAACTCAGATAAATGATGATGATAGGTGGAACACCTCGCTATAAAATCATGAAATCATAAAATCATGATTCTTGTTCTTATCATTGTTGTGGGTTTGAGCGTTTTTGAATGGTATGGGTAGGTGTATGGAACTTATCTATTGAGCGTTGATTGAACGATTTCGAGTGGGATTTATCGAAATTAAAGTCAATTTCACAATATAACTAGCTGTATGACCCCAAAGATATTGTGAGTTGAGTAACAACGAGTCTCGTAGTGTGTTAATAACTATAGGAGGACCTGATCCAATCCTGAACATAGGCGTATCCAGGACTTTGCAATTTATACGCACTCAGAAGGCGACAACCAAATAATATATAGGATAAAAGCGATATGAGAACTGTGACAAAAGATGAATGTCCTCCGTTCAATCCCTGTTCATGATTTGAGTATTGGTGAATAATCAAAACATCGTAACTACAGCTTGAATAAGCTATAGTAACGATGCTTTGATCATTCATCAACGGTATTTTTCAACAGAGGATTATTTCTTTTACGCTCTTTCGTAAATTGCGTAATGGAAATTACGCCATTGCTGAATTCGAATATATTGTATCACACATTAATTTTTACCGGGGCAAGACGTAGTCTATTCCAAAGGGTTGATGGATTTAAGATTTCTCCAGGGTTATCAATCGGAACATCGCTCGGTCTTTTCCGTAAACTGCAAAGTACCTAGGACGTAAGTGTAGTAATTTTTTGTCATGTTTTAGGTAATTCGGCTTCTGGTGGTTCTTTGATTAATACGCTTGAAGAAAAGCAAATTACTTAAATGCTTTAAGATTGCCTGTGGGGATCTTTTTGGCATATTTTGATCTGAAGCAAAATGCAGTAAGACACTGCATTTTGTTTTCAAATTATATTATGCCCATTTTTTGCCTTACGTTGATTTTGTTTTTCACAGCGTCATCCTCAGTCATGTTAGTGACGTCATATGAACCCACGTGCGAAATGACGCGCTTTCATGGCTGCGCCCTTATTATTCCCAAGGTCTATTCCGTAGAATCGCCGAGGGTTCCCGAGCTCAGACTAATAAGAAGCGCCTAAATGTCCTTTATCTTCGTGGTATCTGGTTACCACCTCCAGATTTAATGTTGATGTTTTTTGTTTTAACGCCACTTTGAACAATCTCTCAGTCATATCGCGAAAGCTGAAGCACCTAACCATGTTTTTTTTTTCATTTCTCACACCGGTACTACCATCATATACTTTCCTAGATCCGAGCTTCTATCCAACACAGGTCTACGATTATCAACCGATGCATTTTTAAATGCCTTAAATTAAGCGACTATAACGACTTAACTACAACTTGCATCAGCTATAAATATATAATACGTACTTAGTGTATTATATGAAAAAAATCTAACGAGGTTGGGAGAATTGATAATTGTCGAGGCTCTGCCGAGACAATTATCAATTTTCACAACCTCGTTAGATATTAGTTTCATACAATACACTTTCACCATACATTTTTCAAATACCGCCGTCGAAGCGCAGTTGGTAGCACGTTGGGCTGTCATTCAAATTGTCCTGAGTTCGATGCCTGGTAGCCGCCGTCATAGCGCAGTTGGTAGCGTGTCTGACTTTCAACCTAGAGGTCCCGGGTTCGATCCCCGACGGCGGCACTCATTCTTTCCGACTATTTGTCTCTCACCAATGGGTTGATAATCGTAGACCTTTATAGGATAGCAGTTGGAGGCTAGAAAGAATGCAATGATTGTACTGCTGTGAGAAAACCGAGGAATCCAAAGTTAGATGATCCAGCTATGACGCTATGACTGCAAAATTTGATAAATACGGCGTAAAACACTATTCAATCGATAGACATTTTGCAGATAAATAACGGCTTTTTGTCATGCAAAGATGCCTGTATTGACTTGATATCGCCCATCTGATAACATAACATGATATCAGGCAGTCTACTTTTAGAAACATTTTGCATACATTTACCAGAATTTCTTCGATTGTTAACGGTTTATTACAATTAAGCGCTGAAAACGATTGCATGATAAATAGAATAACAAGAAAGTGTCTTAAAATATCAATTTTATCTAGTCTCGACTGCGACTAATTATCAAGAATCGGCAAAGCCTCGTCATGCAAAATGCTCCAAACCTCGGCCAGATTATATTGATATTTAAAGACACTAACATGTTAGTCTCAATATAACGGGATGTCCATTGACGGATGTTAAGGGGATGTGTCAGCGATCCATCAATTTTCCGTCTTTTTCATAAACAGTTGTGCCCTTCATCCAGTGTTCCTATCCTTCGTCTACCTACGCACCAGTGAAGGTTATAGCTATGCCGAGACCCAGTTTCAGGTCTTTCTTCCCACCCTTACGTCCATCAACTTAAACAATACTAATATACAACTAAAATTTTCTTTCTCGGTGAAACGATGTCTAAGGGGTAACGGTTGTGTCCAGGTAAGCTTTAATTTAATTAAGTTATATAACTGACATTTTTATTAGTTATTTAATCGATTAATTGATATATAAATTGAATAAAATGATTTTATTAAATTTATTCAGCCACCCAATCAATTATTTATTTACTCGTGACCCGTTACGCGAACAATCTCTGAACTCCGTAAAATTAATACTTGGAAGAGGATTTGATCGAGCATAGGTAAAAATGAGGGCGTTTTTCTGAAATAAATGCAAGGAAAGATAGAATGATGATTCTAGAATCTGAAACGATATCTAAGGAGTAACGGTTGTGTAAAGGTAAACTTTAATTTAAATGAGTTATATAACTGACATTTCCATTAGTATTTTAATCGATCGATTAACTGATGAATGAACTGGATCTAATTAATTCATTCATTCAATGATTTATCTATTTATTTACATGTGATCGCGAACGGGTACCATCTCTGAACCCCGTAAAATTAATACTTTGAAAAAAAGATTTGATCGAGTATAGGTTAACTTGAGGGAGGTTTCGGAAATAAATGCAAAGGTTGATAGATTAGTAATAATGATCCTAGAATCAGAAAAAAAAATATCGCGGCTTAAAGTCTGGAAAATACGGCATGCTTCCAAGGTTCACGCACACATGAAATTATTTGAAATATCACGCACATGTTATTTTTTTGAAAATCATTTCTCGTTCAGTTGTCGCGGCTTATTTCCCTGTAAATACGGTACGCTTTCCAGGCTAAGCAAAGTTGTAAATCACGCACACATGAAATTACTGGAAATATCACGCACGTATCAATCTGTCTGAAAATCATTTCTAGGTCAGCTGTCCAGACAGACCGTCTAGCCGTCGACGTCGTCAGATTGAGGGCGGAACGACTTCCGGTGATAATTCTAATGTCGGGGGTAATTCTACGGGCAGTGAAACTTACAATTTGACTGGAGGATTTCAAGTCTTACTTGACTGTATGTATTTATTATTCAATTTAAGTTGTGTACTTTAAGATTCGTGCATCCGATTGCCTGAAAAGTAGGTTTTATTTCTCAATGAAAACAATTTTGAGTGCGCAGCTATTTTGTATGCTTCCGCACAAAGTAGTCCCATCTGTTTCTTAGTTAATAGATCTCAACATTTTCCCTTTGATATATAGTTAATTATAAGATATGAAGAGAGTAAATATTGATTTCATCGAGTTATGAAACTAAAACCTAACCACACTCACATCACACTCATACAATGAGATAAGGTTTTTTGTTTGATACCTGTATGAAATCACGAAATGCGCTATTTATCTCTTTATTATTCTCATAGAGAGTGATTGATATAGATGATATTGAATGAACGGCCATGGAATACAAAATTTATTGAACGGGTCTTCTATTACTCGATATAAACGAGGCTTTTATATGTTTAAGATGACGAGATTGATAAACTTGGTATTCCATAAACACAAATTTGATATTCTATCTATAATATGACTTGAATATATGCGTTGAATCGAGAAAATTTCGGAAGCTTATCGTTTTAAGTTATTCCACACACAAAAAAAGTTTGCGAACATACGTCAGCAAATACATTATATGACTTCATTTTCAAGAAAATATAACGTTGCTGAACGTTCTTAGCTCGTTTGCATAGATAGATATTCCTCTAATGTAATAAAATCCTGGTAATATCATAGATAAATATTCAACTGGATTATTTCACTCCCGCGACGAATGTCATACTATAAATTGTTTTGTGCTATGGCTAAAAAATATTTCCACGAATTATAAGCGTTCTTGCGGTCCTTTAAATATGATTTTACTAGGGTCATCCAATAAAGAGTGAGACTGAACTAACTAATATACTCACGAGCAATGAAAACGCACCAATTGGATTTTTTTCTCGTATATTTATTTGTTTAATGTACCAAAACTTCAAAGATTAATAATACCAATGTAAAAAAAATGTGGACCATTTACTGCACAATAATGTTACAGCATGCTCAGAAACGGTCGAAGGTTTTTGAACCTATGATTTACGAAAAATCGTCAATCTTGTATCTTCAAAGTAGCTTTGCAAACCCTCTCTGTCGTTCTTTTTTTGGTAGCATAATCTCTTACTTAGTACAAAATGCTGGCTATCACTTTGTGGAATGGTTGCCATAGTCTAGACAGTTGATTCGTGCATAGGCTAACGCTCATTAATTTCTATGTCTACACCGTACCCTCGGTGTCTCTGATGGACATAAACATGTATTTTGGAGTTCAAATCACTCGAAAACACGAGTACAAAAAGGTTATTTACGATTTTTTGATTTAAATGAAAAAATACATACGGTTCTTAGTTAATCCTATACAATACATAAGTTGAGATCACTATACTGCTTTTTGCTTAGAACAAAAGTGAAATCTGATGCTGTATTTTCATTATCTAAAAAGCAGTTTTAAAACTTGTTTCAAAAGTACAAATACATGAGCAGACCAAAAGAGTCTTTGATGACCACCAAACAAACGGCGACGTCTTATGGTTGATGTTAAGACATGAAGTGTCTACGTGTTCCTTTTTAGGTTGAAAGACGATGGCTTGAACATTTCATAATTTAGGACAGTTTGTTCAATTTTTTGGGGGGATGGGGGTATGATGCGTTTTCATTGCGCTTGGGTATATATCACGATGAAATTTTACATACAGATCTAGATCATCGTATTAATCATTCGTTTTCTTTAAAAACCGTATGTTGCTATGACGACGTGTTGATGGCGTAAAAAAATAACGTCATGACATCAACAATTGCCAGCTGCATATAATTTTATCATACTCCGTCTTTCAATTCCAGAAATTGAATAAGATATAAAATGTAGGCTTTGAGGAATATTATTTAGGCATAATACACTTTCTCAGGTCAACTTTTTCTACCGTTGCCTAAAGATTTTTTATTAGGTGGTTAATTTTCATTTTAGCCAAAACATTCCTTTTTGTGGGAATTTATTACGAAGACATTTTTTCAGAAGTAAAATTGATCAGATGAGAAAGTAGCTTAGGTGTGCCGTTTCTTAAAGTTTCATGTTTCCCCGTAGTAAGGATCCGTTTTACTTTTGCAGCCACAAAATCTTTACCAGAGATTATGAAGAAAAAACTCATGCTCAACTGAGAATTTACTCAAATCTAAACTTTATATTAAAACTAAGATTATGTTGAAATACCATAATAAAATGTATGAATATAAAGGATGTTATTAATAAGTTGTTATAATATCTTTTATCTTCACAACTTTGTTAAAATTGTAAATTATTACATCATACTAATTTCGTTTTAGCAAATTAGCGATATTGTTTTACCTACTTTATATATCTTTCAAATTATTGATTGATTATTTTGGGTTTAACGCCGCTTTCTACATTTTTCACGTTATATTGCGGTGGCTTGTGCCCTTGTTTCCTGTTGTTTAATGCCATTCAAACCTGGATTAGGCCACTCATTCAATATCATTCCGTATTAATGAAAGATGTATACCCCTTGTTTTAAATTGTAAGACATTGTTCAAAGAGAAGACAAAAACCATTAAACACTTTTAAATTTTCCAACAGCAATTCCCGAAAGTCAAATCGATCCCGATGAACCTACTGTACAGATTGGGTTCAATCCAGACGAGACAGTGTGCTTGGACAAGACCATGTTCTGGGGACTGATCATGGGGTAAGCAAATTGTTGTTTGCAAATTATTGAATAACTATAGGTTGATTTTGAAAACTGAGCTCTGACGTAGGCGTTGAGTCAATGTTCATACGTTGAATCTGGTTCTTCCATCTCATTTATGAAAGTACATTTATGAGTAAACCTTGTGATTTAAGACAAGCAATAACTTTCGTTTTAAAAGTACAAATTGAAACTTTTTAAAGTGTTTTGTTTTAACCTGTTTTATCTATTTCGACGAAATAGCACGGGAATCTAAAGACCACCGCACAAAATCTACCTATACCAGCCCCGCATTTAGGATGACAAACGGTGCAAACAGTGTACCATTTATATCCTGCTTTGCACGCAAGTGCACGTGCAAAGCGGGATATAATTGGAAAGCTGTGCCGTTTTGTCACCCCGAACGCAGAACCACACCCTAAGAACTGTTACAACGGACAAATACCTCTGCATGAAAACATGTTAAGGATTCGCAATGAAAACTGTTAAGGCGTCTGCTGATTTGTTTAAATCCATGTCGGTTTCGACATTATTTGTACATCCAGAAGACACGTTAGACTTGTTATATATTCCTATTACCTTCCTTAGATAATGCATAATCCTGGTCGAAATATTGTTGATATTGATATTTCGGTAAACAAAGAATTTTGAGGGAAATTTGATCGAAAAACAGTGTTTTGTCCACTTCTTTTTGGATTTCTAGAACAGAAAGAAGAAATTTTGAAACTTTTTATCCGTTTGGTGTTAAAATACCTTAGTCTTCCCTATTATACCCGTTATCTAAAAGGGATGTCTTTTGTTTCCAAACTTATATGCCTTACTTCAATTTTATGTATATGTTACGAACTCTGCCTAATTCTTTTGGTATGTTACAGTATCTTCACTACAGCGTTACAAACTCTGTCATTGATATTGCATACAAGAATCCAAGTTTTCTCGATGCCAGGATTTTCAAAAAAACACAAAAAGAAAACGCAGCGAAATTTGAATTACCTTATATTTAAGTCTTTAATGGCGAAATACGAGGCAGATGGGGAGAAAGTCCCAAAACTTCATTTAATGCGATATATCTAAAAATAACACTCTGATCTCCTTTTCAATTTATGAAAATCAGTAGGTCTTCCGTCTTTTCAATTATTTCTGCCTTACTTTCAGGATAAGCTTGAACATGTTAATTATACGAATGCATACACATGGTAGTCTAATCTACATCATAAATCTGTCACCTGCTTTAAATGATCTTGTCAAGAAAGAGTAATCGAAATGGATTGAACATTCTCAAAATCACCGGTTTAAATCTTTTCTACTAATGAAGGTGTTTCGATAGTTCGCCCAGCATTTCTCCAATACAAATAAATCTACATTTGCTGTTTTTAAAAATAAAATAACTTGGGTCGTGGTGCTTATTCTATTCCTAGATCTGTTTACAAATGGGTACCATCACCAAAGTGTGCTGTTGAAATTGATTTCGAAATCCTAAGGAAAATATAACCCTGAAGTGAAATTAGTTAAAACTATATATCTAAGCACAAAAAGGTCCTATTTCGCATTTTGATTGAAAAAAGACACCAATTTGCATTGAAGTAAAACGTTCGAGAATTGAAGGGAAAAAACCTTTATTCGGTCTTTATAAAAAGTCAATCGGCCAATGGCTATATGGTAACATGTTATTTGAAAGTACTTAAGGGGAAACCATCTATCTAATGTCAGTTAAAAGTCAAGGGTTGGGATAATTTCACCAATTATCATAAGGCTCCTTTTTCATTAATACTTCACCGCCCTGATCTATTTTCAAAAGAAACAATGATTTCAATGGTACAATCTTTATTTAACGTTTGTAGCAAATTAGATTAAATCTGTGGGCTCTATTGCGATAACAGAGATTTTTTAAATCAATTCTCAAAAGGTCAATTTCTCGTGGTACTTGACGGACCTTGCATAACTTCGAAAGGACCAATTGAAGAATCAAGATGGATTAATCTAAGTTGTAAGAACTTGTTTCCCAATCGATGTAAAATAAAAAGGTTTTAACCAAAGGACCAATTCCTATGTTGATTCAATCATTCTGTGAAAGCATGAAATAAATTGGACTTCAATGCTATAACGAGTATATTGTAATTAAATTTCCTTAATGCACCTTTTCCGAACTAATTTCGAACAAAAATATACTAAAATATTCTGATGTTGGTATAATCATTATGTGAAAGTTTGAAGTAAATCGGCTAGAGATTGTGGACTCTTTTGGAAAAATAAGTGTAAGTTAACAGACGGGCGGACGGATAGACATAAGGACAGACGGGAAATCATAGCTAGAATAGCTAAAATCCTATTCATATAAATAAAACAAAAGAAATGTATTCCATAAGAATCTGTAACCCCTATCAGTGATGTAGTTACTATTCTGTAACACTCTCTGTCATGCGCCGAAACATATATTGTATTATATTTTTTCGATTTTTTAATTTTTAGTTGTGATAATAGAGAGGAAAACTTTTACCAAGTTATTCAATTGGAATTATTGTTTGAGATTGCATGAATTTTCAATATGAAATGTAATCTAAAAGCTTTTTATGCCTTTACTTTGGAAAATGACACACAGTACTTCTAATTTTCCTTTAATCTTTAAAATTCTAGTTATTTGCAGGATAAGATATGAAAGTAAATGAATATGCGGTGTATCAGACCTTATAAGCTACACTGTTGTCTTTTTTACATTCGACGGATAAAAGACCACACATTATTTTGAAAGGCGTAGCGTTTTTGTTTTCCGTAAGTACAGAAACCGTGACTGTTTTCATTGCGAATCCTTAACATGTATTCATGCAGAGGTATTTGTCCGTTGTATAGTCCGTTTGACTTCTATATGGACCAACCTTTCGCCGAAAATCTCAGAAATTAATTAATGAAACGCATATTTTTCTTGTCATATCATTTTTTCCAGCTAATACCATGACGAATTTTGTTTTCAGAATTTTTGAATGTAAAGTAATGATTTTGTCCGTCCGTCTACATGTTAACTTTCAGCATTTCATACCTACTTGTTACTGTATTAAACGGAACAGCGAATTGTAATACCAAAAATAGTACTGATTTGCATAGGGGCCGAGTCAAAAGAGTAAAATTTTAAGTGAATTGTATTACTATAAAATCGAGTTTTTCAAATATAATTAAGTTTGTCTAAGATTTTTGCTACCATTGGATATCAAATCTGTGTATATTCTCTCTTTCTTCAGAAACTGATTGACCAGATAATTGATTATTGACTTTATTCATTCTGAGATGAACCCTATATTTACATGTTAAGACCAATCAAAAAGCATTAGACCACGCTTGAAGCGAATCGGCCAATGAGAGAGCGGTATTTCAAAAATATAAATCACAGATACAACTCCTAGCATTGTATTTACAGATATACATTGAAAGTGTCTCGTGCACGTGAATCTTGACAGATTTTGTATGCCGTGTCATTTTAAGAAAGTGTCGAGCATATTATTTGATCGCTTTTTCCAAAAGACTTTCTATAGTTGCATGCATGCAAAAGAGCTGCATTAAGAAACGATAATAGATTCATAAATATAGATTCGGCAAAATTACGCATAATAACAGTAATATATCAGCGAGTTTTACTCGTTTTCTTTGTCCAGATGTTCGGGTTAAAATTACAGACAATGTTAGAAAAGCATGGTCTAAGTCAGATAGAAAATCTCGTGCCGCGGTACATGGGAAATAGACACTCGCTAACGCTCGTGTCTATTTCCCATATACCACGGCACTCGTTTTCTATCCTATACTTATTAAACGAAGTAGTTAGGAATTTCACGAGGAAAACTTGATGAAAAGGCGAGTACTAACAGTAAAAATCACGTGTTGTTTAAGTTTAAGATGACATGACCGTCGATATGCTAATTAGCATGTCCAAATAAGGAACAATTGACACTTCATCTGTCAAAAGTTTAGTATAAAACCACGTGTTTTTAACTATTTATGTTGACATTTTCTTACTATTGAACAGCCTCCATCACCCCTCGTATTTAAGAACGGATAATGCGAAAATATTAACATTAACTAGATAGACAAAATCATTATTTTGAAATCATTTTATTTTCAAAAAATATTTTTTGGAATGGTATTAAACTGAAATTAAGATTTTACTACATACAAATCCTTTATTCAAACGCAATTTTATGTAATTGATGAAAAGGTTGGTCCATATAGAAGTCAAACGGACTATAACAGTTCTTAGGGAGTGAGAACAGGGCACAATAACCGAATGGCAAAATTCTCAGTCCGGCCCTGCGTTCAAGATGACAAAATGGTGAAAACAGTTAGCCAATTATACCCCGCTTTGCAGGTGCACTTACGTGTAAAGCAGGGTATAATAGGCTTACTGTTTGTACCGTTTTGTCATCTTGAAGGCAGGGCTGGTGAAGGATGACAATTATCAAGAAACGTTTTAGAAATAGGACCCCGATAGGCATGTGTATAGGTGTATATTCAAAACTGAGCTCTGACGTAGGCGCTGAGTCCATTACAATAGGTATATCGGGTATAATGAAAGAGCAAATGATAGGAATTTAACCTGATCCCTTCACTGAAATTATGAAAGTACATGTTGGAGTGAATCTAACGGTTTAAGACAAGCAATAATGTTGGTTCAAAAGATAAATTTTAAACTTTATTAATGCGCTGTTTCAACTTGTTTTATCTATTTCGAACTAATAGCAGGCAAATCTAACAGTTAAAAGTTGATTTCACGGCTCTCCGCGCAAAATCTACTCAAAATACTCACATGAAAAAAGTTTACATTTTTTAAACTTTTGTAGATGTTTATTTATCCAGAATGCAGGACATGGGCCGATATGTTGGTTTACGCGACTGAAATAAGATTTCTACGCATAGTCGGTTTGGGTCTACGGTTTTCTAAAATCAGCCCTGCGTCCAGGATCACAAAACGGTGCAAACAGTTTTCAAATCCTGTTATAACCCAGTTTGCACGCAAATGAACGTGCAAAGCGGGGTATAATTGGAAAACTGTTTGCATCGTTTTGTATTCCTGAACGCAGGACTGTTCTTAAAAGTCCTTGAATTTTATTATGTCCCTCTTTATTGAAATTCTCGATAAGAAAAAAAATGCTTTCCCCTTTCCCATTTTTTTTTATTTCGTTTTATTTTTATTTACATCTTTTTACTTTATTTTATTATAATTTTCTTTTGTCGTTTGTTATCTCTTTCAAAATGAACCAGTCCAGGGAAAACATAATGCGATAGTCATTCATTTATTTATTCATTCATTTATTCATTTATTTATTTATTTGTGTGTTTATTTATTTATATTTTAATTTCTCTAAGGATAACACAATAAAGGTTCGAAATACTTATTTCCATGGTCCAAACTCGTATTAGATCTTGCCTTGCACATAGAGTGTTCTAACCACTGACACCTATTTAACGCCAAAATTTAATGGAGGAAAATGAACGTAAGCAGGGTATATCTTTTAGATAATTTCACTTGTTCAATGGCGAGATTATCAAGTGATAATCCACCGTAATATCTCGATTAACCACCAAAAAGTATTTAAAAAATGACCGTTTATTGTATACATGTATTACTCTATTTATTCCAATTTCAGGCTTATCGGGTTCTTCGTTTTGGCGTTGCTTGGGTCCTGCCTTCTTTGCTTTTACTTCATGAGATGTCGTAGACGTAGAGAAAGAAAACGCGTGACATTGGAAACCAGCGGTTCGACAACTCTTTCAACACTCTCCGTTGACCGGAAGATGTCCGGGGAACCACTACCGCAACAGAATTTCGTCCTACCGCGTTTCGTTCCATATGAGAGTAGTAGCTAAAACTAGCCAGTCTTATTCCTTGTCCCGGTGTACAGTTAACAACATCGTGAAATTGCCAAGGTGAATGATAATGAATGAATTGAGTCTTTAGTGAATGATTAAGAATGATTTTGATCGGAATGAGAGTCAAATTCACGATGTTTTTTTACTGTGAACAAGATTTTAGGTAGTCCATGCACAATGACAAAAAATGAAATCGGTATCAATCTTGTTTTCTGGAATGATGTAGCTTTTTTTTCCTTTTAGATTGATAGCGGAAGATGGTGACGTAGTAGTTAGGTTATTGCTTACGTCATCGTCTAAATACCGAATTGTCCCAAGGGCATATACATGGCCTTCAAATACATTTCAGTACTGTTAGGACGATTGTGTCAAAACGTCAATTTTCCATCAAATCGAAATATAACGATATCTTCCAAAGGTTTCCGACATTGATCGATCTGATTTCAATTATCTAATTATGGATGTGCTACCTTAAATACAAACGGATATTCAAAAAAGGAGAAATAGTGAGTCGAACAAGGATTACAAATGTTGAAATGTCCAAATGTCATAATGCCTTTTTTTAACATAACTTGCTTGAGTATGATTTCTTTTAACACAAACATTTTAAATACAGTTCTCATCGAAACTTTTATTCAATTATTTGATAAATATTGTTCTTTTTTACAACCATTCACACAATTCCAAAACAAAATGTGTAAACCCGAAGAAGTATACATATTTTACCGTTAATCACATCGTGAAATTAACAAGATTTTATTTGTTTCGGAGCGTTTTTTGGTGGTTTGAATAAGTGCTTTGGATGAATGAGTTGAGCGCTGAGTGGGCGATTTAGAATGGTTTTAATTGGAATGACAGTAAATTTCACGATGTTATTAACTGTATCGCAGCATTACATTTGATCTACCCTAAAGGACATTACCTATGGTGGTTTGCTTATCTTCAATGCGGTTTGTTTGTTTTATGTTCTACTCGAGGATAACACGATAACAGGTCGAATTTCTCTTATTCATTCAAAACGCTTAATCCTGTAACTCAAGAACGCTCCGAAAATGTAGAAAAAGTGCCCCGGAATCGTTCAAAATTATCTACATTTCAATCAAATCGATAATTGGCTGATGCTGATTTCTAAGCTTCTAATTTGTCCGTCACAAAATCAGAAAAGTGCGAAGCTTTAATTAAAGGATGGTAAAAAATCGCTTATTTCGTACAAATGGAGGAAATTATCGATTATGTTTCACCTCCCTTGAAAATCATTCAAAACTGGATTATCGAACTTGTTCAATTACATTACAAAATCATTCAAACATCATCAGCTTATCAATTTCACATTGTTATTAATTTTTTGGGTGAATAACTGAGGGAATTCGGTTGACATAAATTAGGTTTTATCTTTGATGCAAGTAAGGTTGTTCTATTGCGAAAGTACTTCAGCAAATCTCTTCAAGGCGGCAAACAACTCCTCCGCAGCCAGCGGTATTTCCGGTACCGGAAGTAAAAATCCGTTGTCGTCATTTGGCCTCAACTCGAAGGTGTAAGACAAGGGAATGTTTCTTACACGATACATATGGTCACTAGATGTTCCGCCGGCTTCGTCTGTGAAAATATAAATGCGACTAGTCAATTGAAAGAGGTCACATGGAGATTGCTCAAACTATCGACCCTGGTCAGACTGATCAGGGGCCTGTTTAACTAAATAACTTACTTTCATTTAATGCGTAAGTCAAAAATTAAAATTGCTTCTACAGAAGTAACTAAATAAGAATTTCTGTCATGCACCATTCCATTGGAATCGTCTTTAGAAGACGATTCCGATGAAATATTGCAAGGCAGAATCGAACAATGAATGAAAACACCAAGTACGATTTGTGATTTTGAAGAAGTTAAGTAAAACTTGCCCCAGGATCGAAACATTTCAATTTGTTTCAATTTTCAGAGTTTAGAATGTTCAATCTACCTTCTCGTATAACTTTCCTTTTAATTAGCCTATGATTGACCTCTGCTTGATCAAATGTCTTTTCGAGTTTTTTTTATTTTATGGAATTTTCAGGCGATCCTTTTCCGCGTGAGGGGTCACAGTCAATAAGTAAGTTCCTTTTAAAAAAAAAAAGCTTGGTATCGCCTTCTCTTTTAAATTGATGAAGAGGGATAAACTATTTCTCGTTCAAAAGTCATACATTACCAAGAATGCTAAAAAATATAAGTAATAATCAAGCCCATACTTTGTGACAATAGTTTCAAGCCATTAGAACGCAAAACAAAAGGCCAAAGGGGTCTTTGTCGCTCTACTGGAATAGGTGCTGTAATGCTCCAATGGCTTTAACACGCCAGGATTTGAAAATGAGGTATTCAAAATAAAAGCCAGTCCACTGAATGTCCCAAAAATCATCTGCATTAAGAGGGAATAAGGACCCATTCCAAAAAACAAATATGCTGCGAGATATCAGGAGTAAACCTTTATGTTTATTTAACGCAAATTTGTTAAATAAAGTTTGATTCATCCATAACCATACAGCTTTCGTTTTGACGGATCAGAATTCTTATAAATTGTAGCATTCGGCAGAACAAAAAAAGGTGCCCAATTCGGTATATACAGCATTTATAGTGAATGAAAAAAATATATAAAAAGATCTTTTCCCATAATTTTGGACTTGTTGGCTGTACACCAGAATGACTAAGGAAAGGCATTCGGAACACTACTCGGCCAATCTCACGATCAACCTCGGATGTACGTAGACAGTCTATTTTTAGAAATTACGGGAAACCCTTGGACAAACTCGATGACGTCAGTTATTATGGCGTTAGCCCTCGAAACTGTGAGTGAAAACATTCGACGTCGCCAACGCTACTCGTTTAAAAAACTGACGTGAAACCATCGTATCATACTATAATAATCTTAAGAATCTTAAATAACGGCTGAAAAAATCTTAATTTTTGAGAATGATTCGATTAAGATTTTTCAGCCGTTATTTACAGTAAAACATATAAATCTAGAGTGCTAGTTTTTCTTTCACTGTTTCCGCCTAACAAAATGCACGATTTTGTTACATACCCATCCGCCTTACATACACCCGAGGTATGTTGCAGTTTACGGAAATGGCCGAGTGATGTTCCGAATGTAAGGAAAGGGTGTTCTTTAGTGAAAGGTGTATACAAAACTGTCAGGGAGACTTTCAAGTCACAATTTTAATATATATGTCTTTATCAGATTTATCTCTATGGAACTTTTTTTCTGAAAAAAACAACATTTGGAGTTTCTTTATACCCATTTTTGATGAATTACTTGTTCTGTCTCCAAATTTACAAGCACCGCCCTCCCACGCCAATATTTTGGGGGTTAATCGATTTTTTTCGATCAATAAAGGATCACGCAAGGAAAATTCATGCCAGGTACAACTAACATTGACCCTATGTTTGCGATGAGAACATTTTAAAGAGAAAATAAGCCACGCCCTGTCACGCCCATATATGAGTTTCAACCAAAATGCGTCGAAAATAAAGATAAAGGTCACCAAAGGAAGATTCATGCCAAGTTTTGTTCAAATTTTCAAAATGGTTTTGGATGGGAAGAGTTTTAAAGTTTTGAAAGTAAGCTTCGCCCTGCCACGCTCATATTTTAGGGTCATCAACATTTCTTGAAAAATTAAGGAAGGGAGTCACCCAAGGAACTTTTATGCCAATTTGCGTTTAAAAATCCACCCACTGGTTAAGAAGAAGTAGATGTTTAAAGAAAGAATGTGCGCCCGAACGGACGGACGCACGACGGACACGCCGCCATTACAATAGTTCGTGAAATTATAAACCACGAAGTTAGGCACCTGTGGCGTATTAAGGATGTCTGTCAAGGAGATTCCAACTTAGCAAAAAGGGAGTGGGGAAGTTTTCCTAGGAATGTATCATTTTGATAGAATTTCTGCATGAAAATGAAATCATAAGGATGCAGAGGGGGTTTAATCGACCTCCCGAATCCCCTCTGGATCCGCACCTGAACAACCTACGATCATTTTTTGCGTAAGTCAAAAATTAAAGTTCCTTCTACAGTAGTAACTAAATATGGAATTCGGCCATGCATAATCTCATTGGAATCGTCTTCTAAAGACGATTCCAATGAGATAATGCAAGGCAGATTCTAACAATGAATAACAAGAGGGCCGTTGGCCCTGGTTCGCTCACCTGAGAAAAAAAGCTTATTTACCTAGGTATGTCCATGCAACCACAGAAAAAGAGATTTTCACTTATTCAATCAGATAACATATGAAATAATCCTCCAATCCTCCCCCCCCCCTGCTCCTCCCCTGGTCATTATTTATTTAAGCTTTTTTCATAAAAGGTCTGTGATCAGCTAATCTATGCCAGATATACAGGCTGAGTCTGAGACTTTTAAAGTTTTCTTTAATGAGTTGATCAATCCATGTCAAATATATAGGCTGTAGGGATTCAAAGTTCTCAACAAAGCACTCGCCCTCCCCAAAGATGCTCTGCACCTGGTGAATCTACAGTCATGATTTTAGCTAATTCAATTAATGTCCATATGCTGATCATCCATAACAATTTTCAAGTCTGTAGGACTCCTGGTTCATTAGAAGAAGTTTAAAGATTTCAAAAATGATCCAAAGTTCTACCCCCTCCCAAAGACACCCTTGTGACCCTACAGTCATGATTTTAGCTATTTTTATTAATGTCAATATATTGATCACCCATGACAATTTTCAAGTAAGGTTCCTGATCCAGGAGAAGAATAAGGTTAAAGATTTCAAAATTGATCCAAAGTACTACCCACTCCCCCTAATGCATCTGGTGGCCCTACATTCATGATTTTAGCAATTTCTTTTAGATCCATATGTTGATCATCCATGCCAATATTGAAGTCTGTATGGCTCCTGGTTCATTAGAAGATGAAGATTAAAGTTACAAAATTTTCACAAAAGTACTACCCTCTCCCCCGGATGCTCTGCACCTGGTAGCATTACAGTCATGATTTTACCTATTTCTATGAGCTGTTCCTCCATGCCAATTTTCAAGTCTGTAGGGCTTGTGGTTCCGAAGAAAAAGAAGAAGGTTAAAGATTACAAAATTTTCACAAAAGTACTACCCTCTCCCCCCAAGTGCTCCGCACCTGATGAATCTACAGTCATGATTTTAGCTATTTATATAAAGGTCCATATGTTGATCATCCATGCCAATATTCAAATCTGTCATGCTCCTGGTTCAGAAAAGAAGAAGGTAAAAGATTACAAAATTTTCACAAAAGTACTACTCCCTCCCCCCTGGTGCTCCGCACCTGGCAGCCCAACAGATATGATTTTAGCTATTTTTATTTAGGTCTATGAGCTGATCCTCCATGCCAATTTTCAAGTCTGTAGGGCTTGTGGTTCCGAAGAAAAAGACGAAGGTTAAAGATTACAAAATTTTCACAAAAGTACTACCCTCTCCCCCCTGGTGCTCCGCTCCAGGTGAAGCTACAGTCATGATTTTAGCTATTTATATTAAGGTTTATATGCTGATCATCCATGCCAATATTCAAATCTGACAGGCTTGTGGTTCAGAAAAGAAGAAGGTTAAAGATTACAGAATTTTCACAAAAGTACTACTCCCTCCCCCCTGGTGCTCCGCACCTGGCGGCCCAACAGATATGATTTTAGCTATTTTTATTAAGGTCTATGAGCTGATCATCCATGCCAATTTTCAAGTCTGTAGG
The DNA here is from genome assembly GCA_948146395.1 of Fragum whitleyi. Classification (NCBI taxonomy): domain Eukaryota; kingdom Metazoa; phylum Mollusca; class Bivalvia; order Cardiida; family Cardiidae; genus Fragum; species Fragum whitleyi. The sequence goes on along the minus strand of OX411560.1, from coordinate 23,405,904 downwards.
GCTCCTGGTTCCGAAGAAGAAGAAGCTTAAAGATTACAAAATTTACCCAAAGTACTACCCCCTCCCCCCTGGTGCTCCGCACCTGGTGGCCCAAAAGATATGATTTTAGCTATTTTAATTCAGGTCTATGAACTGATCATCCATGCCAAGTTTTAAGTCTGTAGGACTACTGGTTGAGAAGAAGAAGAATTTTAAAGATTTTCTTACAAATTCAACTTTTGTTGCCATAGCAACCAGAGTTTTTCATGGATTTCAATTCTTTTAGCTATTTTTGAAGGGGACCACCTAAGCAACATTTCTGTAAAATTTGGTATTAATTGGCCCTGTAGTTTAGGAGGAGATGTCGTTTAAAGAAATTGTTGACGGACGCCGGACGACGGACGACGACCGACGACCGACGGACGGACGCCGGACGAAAGGTGATCACAATAGCTCACATGGGCACTTCGTGCTCAGGTGAGCTAAAAACACCAAGTACGATTTCTGATTTTGACTTACGATAAATATTTTCGTAAGAAGTTTAGTAAAACGGGTACCCTAGGCACCATGTTCAAAAAAGTTGATCAGTTGAAGTATTAGAAAATTGAGCCTGTGCGCGACATTTCCTACAATTTGAAATGTGCGCCAAGCAAATACTCCGGCCATACTGTGCATCTGCACAGTCTGACCAGAGTTTTTGCTTTGCGCTTTGTAAGTAGATCAGGCCTAGAAGTGTCTTCAGACAGCCAATCCTTCCGCTGCACTGTGAAACTGTTCGGGCTACTCAATGTTTGCCACTCACACTTTGTCAATATGTTGGAAATGTTACGCTCAGGCTCAATCGAAATTTCATATTCAAAGTTCATGAAGTAAATAAAAAAAAATTAATTACACAGTAACTGTGCTGAATTTCCAACGAAGAATCTATTCCCATCCACACCAGCTATCGCGGCTTCCATTTGATTGCCTATTGATATCTGTAAAAGATAAGAAACATTTAGTACAGTTAAGAACATAGTGAAATTTACAAGGTGAATGATTTGGAATGATTTCGGAATGAAATTGAATGAGTGTGTGGAGCGAGTTTTGAGTGAAATTAAAGGAAGGTAATCCAATACCATAATACCATAATATCAAGGTGAACAAATTAGCGATATTAATTACCCCCTTTAATAAAATATACATGTACTCTTCTGTTTGTACGTCTTCGTGGACCAACCAGACACTTGAAAGTCCACTTGAGCTTATAAAATCGTAGAATAATTTGATTGATTTGAATTTATTGTTGAAAGTCTTCAACGATTTTTGAATGTTTCCTAATGATTTCGGAGCGTTTTTAATCGATTTGAGTGAGTGTTTGGAAAAATTGAATGAATCGTTGAGTGAATGATTAAGGATGATTTCAATCAGAATGAATGTCAATTTCACGATGTGTTTAACTGTATACTAATGGATAAAAGTTTTGTCCAGGTTTGGAAATATGAAAAAATAGACAAATCTCTTTTATGAGATATCAAACATCAATGAATACCAATTTAAAGATGGCGCCTAAATCTGTCAATCTACCATTGGTTTGTAAAGCTTTGTTCCCTGTTCCAAGACTAAAGCGTCGAAAGATCAAACACGTTAGATTGACGAAAGTACGAAAGTAGCGTTTCTGATAGAATAAACGTTTTCTGCGAGCTGTCTCCCACCTTTCAAAACGTTACCTTTCAGAAGTTAATGAGTATTTAAGTAAAAGCGGATAGAACTTTTGTCCTAAAGTATATTCGTAAATAATTCAATGTCAGTACTTAGCGTCTGTTCATCATTAGTATGAAACTAAAAAGCTCATTAAACATATGTATGAATCGTGAAACTAAAAATTATCTTGAAGCACATCATTACGCACGTCATTGTGTAGTGTCAGAATTCGTGACGTAATCGATATAAGGGACCATACTCAGATGATAAAAAAAAACAGAAAAAAAACTAGCAGGCCTATTTTTCTCATAAATATGAATTATTGAAGACACTGTATGAAAACACTGTACGGTAGTTTGCATCGGTATATTCAAAATGGCGGATAGGCGTTCCTGAAATCGTAAGTGTTCTTTATTTTTGTTCGATATTACTTTATTCTGTCATCCTGTGAAATAATGACAACATTTACTTAATCAGCTTTGAATACATTTTTTACAGGATGTGAGAATAAATGATATCGAACAAAAATAAAGAACCCTTACGATTTCACGAACGCATATCCGCCATTTTGAATATACTGTTGCAAACTACCGTACAGTGTTTCCATACAGTGGAAGATATACCAACCTACACTGTACAGACCACCCCTTCGTCCAAGACGACCAAACGTTGCAAACTGTTTTGCAAATGACATACCATTTAGCACGCAAGTGCGTCTGCAAAGCGGGGTAAAACTTTCAAACATAATGCACCGTTTTGTCATCCTGAACGCAGGGCTTGTTTTAGAATTATCCCACTAAATAATAACCTTGATTACAAGTTCTATATGTTGCTATTTTTGTGTTCACACGTACATTCATGTACCTTGTCATACTATAATGCAATCAATATTAAACGTTACATGTAGTATTTCTCTAAACTTAACTTTACATACTAGTTCGTCGTTATTTTCCGGTTCTGCCAGTGAATTCACTCCAAATGGCGTTAAAATGTACTGCCCGTAAGTATGGATGGCGAAAAAGGCGACAACATTTCCGGCGGAAGCGGAAATTGCGTTATCAACAGCTTTCGTTTCCGGTTCGCTCAAGGCTGACCTTCCTCTATATGTCTCGGAACGGCACCATCTGGAACTTCCGGGTCCTGAAAATATATTGTACATGTAAATGGATATAACAGGATAAATATTCTTGAACCAACTTCTTTCTGACTACCAAGATTGACCGACCTTTTCGGAAACAAGAAAGTATTTGTTTTAACTGTTGCAAATTTTTAGAATTTGAGTTGATGAAAATTATTTTAATCAAACGCATTGCAGCTCGACTTCATTTGTGTTGTCTCGATGAAATATAAAAAAAATCGACGTCTGTAATAGAAATAATATTTAAGATAATAAAGAAAATGACTGCCGGCTGCATACGACAGATTACCGCCATCCACAGTAACTTTAAAGAGCAAATTTGCACGGACGGACCTGAGCTAGCAACACATGACAGTTTTGCCGCTTTTCTCAGGTGACCGCTCACATAGCTTGACTGTAATTATTATTATGACTAGTTCCAAGCAGATGATCCGAACGATTTTGTAACGTACCTCCAAATCCAACTTCCCAATTTCTGTTGAGATCAACACCTGGCCATCTGCGGCACCAGAATTGTCTATTTGGCCGTCTGTTCTTACGCCAAAATCGATCTTTTGTCTAAAGGTAAAATAAATGTTTACGAAAAATGTAAATGCCCGTATAATGTTCACTATCAAAATTTTTATTTTGCAAAAAGTCAAGCTACTCTTAAAGCTATTGGCAATCGATTAATTTCCGGAGTCTAGAATGATATGTTCCTTAAGCGACTAAATTTCCTCGGAATAAGCAAAAGTCCAAGATAAGAGCTGTACTTCTTGGTTATGGAAATAAACTTTTGATTTGTATTCTATGGCAAATTAAGTTATCGATACATTATCTCTTTACAATATACGACAAAATCAATTAGACCAATTATCCAGGAAACCTTCCTAAATGACGTCACTGGGTTTATTTGGTTTAAATGAATCCGACATCTGTATTAATTTATGTATTTGTATTCTATGGCAAATTAAGTAATCGATACATTATCTATTTATAATTCACGACAAAATCAATTAGACCAATTATCCAGGAAACCTTCCTAAATGACGTCACTGGGTTTATTTGGTTTCAATGAATTCGACATCCGTTTTGATTTATGTATATGTTTTATGTGCGAGTTAATGATTTTGACATTGGGTCAATTGATTCTGATAGAGAGGGCGTTGAACTTTGATTAGCAAAATGGTACTCTCTGTAATTATTCACCTTACACTTTGACGTTATTTGGCGAGTTCACCTTTCAAAACATTGGGTTCTTACAAGAGTTTGTCAGAGATTATACATGTGTAAATAACTGTATCCTAAAGCCAAAAGTATTAACAAGCTTAGCATAAGTGATTATACTTCATTGTTGGGTTACCAAAACCCCGTAACTTCAGCTTGTCTAAGCTGAAGTTACGAGGGTTAGGTAAACCACAGACGATTTGACGTTTCAAGTTATTGGCATCAGCTAGGTTTAAAGTGCGTATATAAAATAAAAAAAAAAACGACTTACCTTAACCTTGAATGCAACGACTCCGACCTACCAGGGCAAAAATCGTGGATTATATGATGTTTGGATTGTAATTTATAAGCTGCAGGATACTTACATGGGAGAATTGGTACCCGTCTGGGTTGTGTACAGGTACTATATACCATTCAAAGTTTTCCAACATGGCGTCATAGGAACCGGAAATCAGCTGTCGAAAGTGAAACGACAACAACAATTGCATGTTTTTTCTAAAGTAGGATATTCAAATGTACTCGAGAATAAATTAAAACAAAATAAAGGCTAGTTCTAAACTGAAACCAACTTATCGATCAATGTATAATGCTCTCTTCTCGACACATTTACAAGAATAGACTTGATTAGTACCTAACTAGCATGCAATGAAAAATCAATCTCGAGGATTTTCGTAAAATAATTGAGTTTATAGGACCGACATAATGATTGTGTCAGACAAAAGAAGACACAAACAATACTTTGAAAAAGTCACATAACTCCCAAAATGCTGGGAACTTTCAAAGTTCCAGTCGAGAAAATACCGTTATGTTGGTGCAAAATCACCATCCTGTTGATGCCTTAAAGGTAGCTGAATAGAAACAAAGAAAGAAAACATTGTTTAAGATGTTCATTTGCGTAAATGAGGTGAATTGCTTTTTCCGAGGATTCTTTTGGTGAATTTTGGTTCCGCTATCTACCAAGAGTATTGTACAGTTAACAACATCGTGAAATTGACACGGTGAATGATTATGGAATGATTTAGGTATGAAATTGAATGAGTGTGTGGAGCGACTTTTGAGTGAATTTAATGGGAGGGAATCCAGTATTGAAAATTTTGTTCAGGATGAACAAAATTAGCAATATTGATTACCTTCCTTTAATAAAATATGCATACAAGTTCTATAGATAACGCCATAATTCTTCAAGAACCTATTAGACGATTATAATTTTGATTAAATAAGTGTAATTCCGATTTTTTCCCTAACTTTTTATATTTTTAACGAAATTGTTGTTATATGTTTTTCAGTGAGTTTGGAGCGTTTTTGAATGGTTTGAGTGAGTGTCTGGAAGTAATGAATGGAGCGCTGAATGATTAGAACGGTTTTGATTGAGTTAAATGTCAATTTCACGATGTAATTTTACAGTACCCCGAATCTCTTTTGAATTCCATTTTACGATGGAAAAATAAGCACTGTTAACATTTTAAGAACTTAAGTAAATATTTGATCCTATTATTTTATGAAATACACAATTTTCTAAGTATGTGTCAACTTGTCGACTTTTATATCTCAATAACTGTATGCGAGTATACCTTGTCGATTAAAATTAGACCCGAAGACACGGCACCCCATTCTCGTGCATGAGTCCCGACCTCAATCCATATCTCCTTCTTTGGTCCCGTTATATTCGAGGATATCTAAACGATAAGTTAAATACAGTTAAAAACATCGTGAAATTGACACTCTTTCCGATCAAAATCATTCTTAATCGTTCACTCAGCGCTCCGTTCATTCATTTCAAACACTCACTCAATCCGATTAAAACGCTTCAAAATCATTAGGAAGCATTTAAAAATCGTTCAAGATTTTCGGCAATAAATTCAGATCGATATTTTTTCTACGATTTTTTTAGCTGGTGCGGACTCTCAAGGGTCTAATTAGTCCACGAAGACGTACAAACAGAATAGTACATTTATTTAATTAAAGGGAGGTAATTAATATCGCTAATTTTGTTCATCTTGAACTAAATTCCAATATTGGATTACCACCCTTTAATTTCACTCAAAACACTCATTCAATTTCATTCCGAAATCATCCTAAAATCATTCACCTTGTCAATTTCACGATGTTCTTAACTGTAATTAAAGCTTTTAAAAAGATGGATGACCACGAAAGACCAATGGCTTTTAATGTCGATAAAAGGCATAAGTGATCCCTCACGCGAAAAGGGTCATTCTGTAAAATGTATATTTGAAAAAGAGATTAGGCCCTACTTCTAGAACAGGCCAACTAGGCGTCGCATTTCAAAAATTCTCTCTCGGGAAGGTAGATTGATTATCATAGATTCAAGAAAGAGTAAAGTGAGAAAAGTTTCTTTCCTAGTCAGTCTGCGCAGTCTGACTAGGGTCGACACTTTACGCACTTCCTAGATTGTTCCTGATCACGTGACAGGTCATATTTATAGAAATTCCGGGGTTTTTTTCAGACAAGAAGGCGCGACTTATCTAATAAAAAAATATTGAAATGGTCACGGTTGCGGCTCATGTATTAATTTCATTTTCCTTATTTGACTATATTTTTCGCAAATAAAAATAACAATAGTTATGAATAGAAGATAAGGGTTTACATGGGCGTAAATTCTGATATATCTCGTCTTCAGAAGTAACCAAATCAATGAACATTGAAATAATAGAATTTTCATCGCAAAGGTCGTGGCTTATACGCCAGTGCGGCATACTTGCTGATTTTACGAAATAATCTTAAGAGAGCGCTGCGGCCTACATGCCGGTGAAGCTTATTGTCTGAAAATACGGTATTCTTGAAAACTGACAGAACGTCGCACCAATAAAGAATTTTGCGGACCCAGTTTATAAGTAAATTTGCTTAATAAAGATCTTTTCTCTTTTATGTTAAAGTGATTCTTATTTGCAAGATATTTTGTTAAAACCCATTTATTTCACATCGATTAGGAACGAATTCTTACAACTTAGATCCCTCTCGATTCTGCTTCCTAGAAAATTTGCCTTTACTCGCGCCGCATGTGTGGGCATATGACAGAACCAAGATCGATAGCCGCTCCCGGAAATCGAACTCGCGACTCCTAAGTTAAGAGGCCGAAGCTCTTCATCTCTACCACGGAAACCACACTTTGTTTTAATGGGCCAACTTATTTCTGACCCTGGGCGGGTACTGTTGCCCGCAACATCAGAGTATTTCTCAGAAAGCGGGATACCAGCTCTAGACTGGTCCACATATCGACTATTAGAATAGCCTATTCTGATAATCGACAGTGAGACCAGTCTACACCCGACCCGAAAGCGGACGAGAAATAAGTTGGCCCATAGTAAACACATTCTTCTTAAATATTTTTACCTAAAACAGAACCCTTCACGTGGAGTTATCTTCAATGTCAGATAGCTTTATATATGTTACTTGACCATTTTTATTTATATATTTATTTATTTAAAAAAATATTTTTATTTATTTATTTAATCAATTTATTTTTCTTGTGTAGGGTGTTGGTTCGGTGTTGCAGTGGTTCAAGATGTCGGAATTTAAAGAGCAAGGAAACGTTGCCCTATCCGCATGGATAAAAAATCCGTCAGAGCCACTTGTAAACGTGTGTAGGCTACATGTATATCTATCTTGAACGTGAACTGGTACCCCGATGTCTGTGAGAGACAACGGGTAGTGTATAAATCTTACGGCAATCTGATTGGATGTGTGTTTTTCACGACAAGTAAGTTATTACAAACCGTAAGAATTTTCCCATCATGCATGTCGATATCCGTTGAAATTTGGCGGCATTATTTAAAATGGAAGGACTGAAATTCTGTTGCTTATATAAATATGCTCTTTACGAGATAAACATACGAAAGAAAAACAAACAATCAATTCAATATTTGTTGTTTTTCGCTGCATTCATCGTGCTTTTTGATCAACTGCATGTCGCAAATCCGCTTCCAAACGCTTTACGATTTTCTAGCTTCCATTTAACGTTGATCAAATGACGTCACTACCGGGTCACATGACCTTACGAAAATTTGTAAAATACCTGTCTCTAGTATCGATAGATCTAGGGGCAGTAACCCAGTCAATCTTGAACGTAGGGCACAAAAATAAGACGTACCTTGACTAGTTGTATAGGCCGATTTTCAAACGTTCTACCAATTTCAGAAACTGTAACTCTGTCGGGCTGCCGCGATGCTATGTCGTTCAAATAGGCCAGAATCTGGAACAAAAACGTATGATTCATAAACGTAAATATTCTTTTAAGGCAGTGGAACCGTAATAGTTCCGCAATATTTCGGACCACATGTTCTTTGACGATGTTAACCGAGGTTTTCTAACTGAAAATCATTAGGAAACCTCGGTTAATATTATTAATGTTCATTACTCCCGAAACGTTGCGGGACTATTACTGGTCCACTATCTTAAGGACGATTTCTAGATTTTATTTCCTGAGATAGAATTATCTTATATTTTCATAGTTTGTAGATTAAAGTATGGCGATTGCAAAATTGGAAAGAAAAAAGGGGATTACCGAATCAGATTTTTCGTGAAACGTCATAGAATGTCATAGGTATCGAGTAAATTTTTGTCCGATTTTTTCGCCGATTTTCATTTCATGGTAATGACATAAAACCATAACACAAGCAAATCTTATCAAACAACTCATATCAATGTTATTTAGATTTCATAGATAAGAAGTTATTTGCACTGAATATAATACACAATTATCGATTGAAAGGACACATGGTGATTTTTTAGGCATTTTCCCCCAATTCGTAAAAACCGGGAATATTGAAATGAACGAGAATATTTTCAAAATTTATTACTTTTGATCAAATTTCCCAAAAACCCTGAGATAGATAATTTTATTTTTTCTATATTTTGTAGATAATTATATGTTCGTGTGATATTGATATTAAAAAGGTATGGTCACCGTGCTATTTTTTTTTTTTTTTTTTTTTTTAGAAAAAATGCAAAATTCTAGGTCACCCAGTTTTGACGTTAAGGAAAAAATCACTCCAGATTCTTTTTCTCGTGCCAATTTTATAAACAAAATCAATGATATTCAATCCTTCTTAAATTGATCGATTATGAAGTTGAATTCCTCAACAAATAGGGTATCACTTTGTTTTGCGTCAACAAATTCCAAGGTCAAACCATATGAAAAGGTCAAGGTCATATATCAAGACCAACGTTACATAAATCACGCAAAAATCTAGTAATTTCAAAAATATTCAAGCCTTTTGAAAATAGAATACTCACATAAGGAATAATAATTAATCTTATCAATAACCATTATCAAATTACTTGGTCGAAGTCATATGATGAGGTCAAGGTCATCTACCTCGCTCACACCCCCATCCTCAAATAAATTTCAAATACACCCACGTCTGTTAAAAAATTAATCCAAACATTGGAAATTAAAAATCTGACAAGATCATTTGACAACGACAGGATTGTTTATCAATATCGACCTTTCAAAAATTAACCCGTCAAAAGGAAATGTGACGGTAACATGTAGCTATCGGATTCACGACTGATAACGTTGTTTGATGTCTGATTATGCGCGGGAACGTTAACGTCACAAATACCTACAAAAACGACGCTGACGTCATATCCTTTATTCCATAAAGTAAATTGGCTGCGATAATTTATATAATTATTTTTAGTGATAGGATTTGTTAATCGTCTCCATGAAAGCATTTTCCGCGAAATATGAAAAAATTAGAGGGGTTTTGTTCTGTTTTTGTTACGTCCGAGATGAGTGCAAGTTTGGAGCGCTTACTCCTTTTTGAAGAGTTCGATGTGCAAAGACGTTGCGCAAGAACGAACTCCCGAAATCGTCCTTAAACAACATGTTCTTACAATTCAATTTTTAGATGTACATTTGTCTCCATGAAAATTCGAACATTCCTCCTGCCCTGCGCCGGGATCACAAAACGGTGCAATCAGTTTTCCAATTATACCCGCTTTGCACGCAAGCGCGCGCTCAAAGCGGGGTATATTTGGAAAACTGTTTGCACCGTTTTGTCTTCCTGAACGCAGGGCTGGATGAAAAATATAGTTTAATACCCCAATGAAATGTTTGAATCTCCGCACAAAGTAGTACTTCTTAAAATATATTTCATTAAAAAAAATCGTTTGAATCAACTTAAAGGTTTGAAGAGTAAAATTGTTTGATTTCATTGAGGTATCAAAGAAAAAACTTCAATTTACATTCGTGTGTGAATCCGCTTCGCGTATTCAAACAGTGTGATCAGTTTTTTAGTTTCATTCTTACCTCGTTGTAATCCAGATATTCAATATAAATGCGGTCTGGCATTGAAGAGGGTTGTTTCATGGGTCTTCTTGTTGATTCATCCACCAAACTAGGAATAAGATAGAGATCTGTTGAATTTGACATGTCAGATAGGAGCATCAGCCCAAGTTACGGGATGTTGCATTTAAAGCTGAAAGAAATGTAGATAAAAGAAACATATTCAGATAGACAGACAGAGAGAACGACACAGGCAGAGAGACAGAGAAAGACATCGAGAAGCAGAGACAGAGAGAATGAGACATCGAAAGAGAGAGAGTCAGAGACAGACAAGAATAGAGACAAACAGACAGACATACACAGAATGGGAGAATGGGACATGGAAAGAGGGATAGAAAGAGAGAGAATGAGAAAGAAAGAGAGAAGTAGAGAAAAAGGATAGAGTGAGAGAGACAGAAAGAGAAGGAAGAGGAAGAGAGAGGGATGGAGTGAGAGAGAGAGGGAGACAGAGGGAGGGAGAGAGAGAAAGAGAGAGAGAAGAAGAGAGAGAAGGATAGAGTGAGAGAGACAGAAAGAGAAGGAAGAGGAAGAGAGAGGGATGGAGTGAGAGAGAGAGGGGGACAGAGGGAGGGAGAGAGAGAAAGAGAGAGAGAAGAAGAGAGAGAAGGATAGAGTGAGAGAGACAGATAGAGAAGGAAGAGGAAGAGAGAGGGATAGAGCGAGAGAGAGAGGCAGAGGGAGACAGATGGAGACTGAGGGAGAGAGAGAGAGAGAGAGAGAGAGAGAGAGAGAGAGAGAGAGAGAGAGAGAGAGAGAGAGAGAGAGAGAGAGAGAGAGAGAGAGAGAGAGAGAGAGAGAGAGAGGGAGAGAGAGAGAGAGAGACAGAGGGAGACAGAGGGAGACAGAGGGAGGGAGAGAGAGAGAGAGAGAGAGAGAGAGAGAGAGAGAGACAGACAGAGAGAGACAGAGAGAGAGGGAGAGAGAGAGAGAGAGAGAGAGAGAGAGAGAGAGAGAGAGAGAGACAGACAGACAGACAGAGACAGAGACAGAGAGACAGAGAGAGAGGGAGAGAGAGAGACAGAGAGAAAGAGAGAGACAGAGAGAGAGAGAGAGAGGAGGGGAGAGAGAGAGAGAGGAGGGGGGAGAGAAGAAGAGAGAGCGAAATAGAGAGACATATATAGAGAGAGAGATAGGGAGAGGAAAATACTTACGGTTGAACATTGTCAACTTTCACTGTGTATTCTATTCGTCGCCTATTAAGTAATCCTTTTAACTTTTCAAAGCTCTTACCAGGGACAAGGACTGGTGTAGGTACCCGGGAAGAGGGGGCATTCCAGAATGTTAGCTGAAATCAGAAATGCGAAAACTGAAAATAATATAAATTAAAAAGGGTGATCCGTCAGAAACGTGTGAAGTTGTGAACTTATTACACATGTTATTACAGATGCTTATGGTAGTGGACCCGTAATAGTTCTACAACATTTCGGAACAAATGAACTTTCACAATGTTAACCGAGGTTTCCTTATGAAAATCAACAAAACCCTTGGTTAAAACTTTTTAAGTCCATTACTTCCTAATAGTTGCAGAACAATTACGGGTCCACTAATCCAGTAAAGTAGTCGTCAATTGAAGTTTTAAAGAAATAAAAAAAGCTTAAATTCTTTACGTTCTTCGAAAGACTTATTGACGTCCATACGTCCGGTTTTGGATTTTCCGCCATTAAAGAAAAAAACAACATTTTCGTTGCTATGATCGTTATAAAACTATGAATCGAAATTCAAACTATGTTTTTTGAAAGAGATGCATGAAAGGTTGACAAAACACGCAAAAATTTGTATTAATTCAAAAAAATAATTTTGGGGGTATTTTACCAATTTTAGAGAATTCAGAGGAACCAACAAGCCATTATTCAATATAACTCCTTGTCTACATTTCGGAGGGAAAGCAAATAAAACTTATGAATTTGGTAAAAAGAACCCCTTCCTCATATCTCTGAACCAAAATATATCAACAAATTTGTTATTTCCAATATTATAAAGTATGTTTTGAAATTTGTTATTTTTTGTGAATCACCTACCTTTTTTTTAAAAAAAATGAGACAAAATATCTAAAAAAAATCTTAGACTGTGACCCCCATTATTTTTGTATCAAAACATTCTTCATTTTGTTACAAATTTATATTGAGAGTATAAGAAAAAAAATTAATAGTAGAACTGTTTTTATCTTACTGTGATACATGTAGTTATAGCCCTAAATATTAAAGGGAAAAAAACTTCTATTAAGAAATGAATATAGATGTCATATTTTTCTTTTTCTTTATCAAAATTCCAAATTATCGTTATGATTCAGTGGAATGTGTTGTCGTTTTTTTAATAAAACATAATTAAATCGCTTTCGGAATATTTATTTGTCCAAAAATAACTTCAAATCAAAGGTGTAATTTTCAAAGAAATCCAAAGACAAAAACTAAAGGGCCCTAACTGATTTTGGTACCTATTTTCATTCGGCTCTGAGAAAAAAATAAGCACGGTGACTCCATTTTCTCTTTTCAAAAATCGAAATTAAACATTCAGATCTTTCAAAAAAAAACATGTTTAAAGAAAAGTTCAATAGTAGGAAAAAGCCGGGCGAATTTCCTTATGTTTTCATCCGTGGCGCCCGGCGTCCGGCTGGCGGGCTGCCCCACCTTCTTTGTCCGAGGTATTAATCTGTCACCTTATGTCCGGTTGACTCGAAACTTGGCCGCTATGATCCTCTCACGATTACGGAGAACTATGCACAAGACCTGAGGTTTAATATTTTAGTTATTTCCCCTTTTTGTTTCTTACTTGCACATTCAGCAGTGTAAAGGGCGTATCTTTTGACAAATTTCCACCTTGTCTTAGCTTAATATCGTGAAATGAACACATCGCGATATTTTTTAATGTTAAAAAGGAGTTGGTCTGATTATGAAGAACATATTTATAAGTGGTTTGCTTTTGGTGTTTTGAAATAATGACATTTGGAGTTGATTCTTATTATGCTTTAAACATAAAACGATTTTTATCAATTTAATGACGGTATTAACGGTTAAATCTATTTTGTAATTGACCAGCTAAATAAGTTAGGAATCAATTAGGAATTAAGTAGAAAGAGCGGGTAGAGCGAGATTTGAATGAAATTATTGGGGGCAATAGAGATTTAGTAGGACGAATTTGACGATATTTCATTACCTCCCTTTAACATAATTTACGTACTTCTGTGTTTGTACGTCTTCACAAACCAATCAGACCCTTAAAATTCCCACGAGACAAATAAATTGTGTGATTATTTATTCGATATGAAAAGGTCTTTTGAAAGCGTTTTTGAACAATGTCGGGGGTTGTTTTTTTTGTTGTTGTTGTTGTTGTTGTTGTTGTTGTTTATGTTTTGTTTGTTTTTGGAGGAAAGGGGGATGATTTAAGTCAGCGTTTTGAAGGTCAAGAATAGAGCGCTGAATGGATGTTAAGATTAGTTTTGATTGATTGTCAATGAATACTATCAATGTTCTTCCTACTTACATCAAGGTCATTTGAATCCTGAAGTTTGGTCAGAAATACCTCCTCACCAGCCGTTCTTACTTGAACAATTACCAGCTTGTATCTGAAAGAAGGTGCGAAAAGTAGCATGTTCAAGCAGAAGAATGAGCAATAGAAAATACGTGAGAATAATGCGGAGAAGCACATATGTGAGCAATACAAATCCCATAAAAAGAATGCATTGATACAATGCTCGAGTAGAAGTATATATATCTGCAACACAAATTCCATTAAAAAGAATTTACGAGCATGCAATGTTCGAGTAGAAGTATTTATATGAGCAGCACAAATTCCATAAAAAAGAATGCACGAGCATGCAATGTTCGAGTAGAAGTATATATGTAAGCAACACAAATTCCATAAAAAAGAATGCACGAGCATGCAATGTTCGAGTAGAAGTATATATGTAAGCAACACAAATTCCATAAAAAAAGAATGTACGAGCATGAAATGTTCGAGTAGAAGTATATATGTAAGCAACACAAATTCCATAAAAAGAATGCACGAGCATGCAATGTTCGAGTAGAAGTATATATGTAAGCAACACAAATTCCATAAAAAAGAATGCACGAGCATGCAGTGTTCGAGTAGAAGTATATATGTAAGCAACACAAATTCCATAAAAAAGAATGTATGAGCATGCAATGTTCGAGTAGAAGTATATATGTAAGCAACACAAATTCCATAAAAAAAGAATGCACGAGCATACAATCTTCGAGTAGAAGTATATATGTAAGTAACACAAATTCCATAAAAAAGAATGTACGAGCTTGCAAAGTTCGAGTAGAAGTATATATGTAAGCAACACAAATTCCATAAAAAAAAGAATGCACGAGCATGCAATGTTCGAGTAGAAGTATATATGTAAGCAACACAAATTCCATAAAAAAGAATGAACGAGCATGCAATGTTCGAGTAGAAGTATATATGTAAGCAACACAAATTCCATAAAAAAAGAATGCACGGGCATGCAATGTTCGAGTAGAAGCATATATGTCAGCAACACAAATTCAATAAAAAAGAATGTACGAGCATGCAATTTATGAGTCGAAGAACATACGAAAAGAAAAAAATGTATGAGAGGTAGAATATAAGTTTAGATGTACGTTTCCAACCTATAAAAACGTTGTTGAACATGTTAACGTAGTGGAACCGTAATAGTTTTGCAATGCTTCAGAAGTAATGAACTTTAACAATGTTAATCAAGGTTTCCTAATGATTTTCATTAGGAAATCTTGGTCAAAATTGTGAAAGCTCATGAGTGCCGAAATGTTGCGGATCTATTACGGTTCCACTACCTTAAAAACAAAGTCATGAAACACATACCCAGTATAATCTTTTCTTTCGCAAAATGAAATTATTGGTGTCCACAAAATTATCAATAACACTATGTAACCTTTTATAGGCATCATTTCTATGTGTAAGAACAATTGTTATAGCTACAGGTTTGTAAAGATATCATACAGTTTTGCTGTTTACTTCATGTTACTCTCTTGTTGAAATTCAGTCAGAGAAAAATGTCAATGTCATTTAATGTACCTTGCGTAATTTTGTTTATGGTCACTTACTTATGGTCTTACTTCTTTTTGAAAAAAATGTCTGTCAGGCCATCTCCTGAGAAGTCTCCACCTAAAATCTGTTATTTTCTTTTTGATTTATTAATTTATTCTATGTAGCGTTTTGGTATAGTTGAAAACATTTTCATTCACCCTGAATCCAATAAGCTAAGCCCCGCGTTTTGACATCCGCCGTTGCACAACGCCTCAATAGATTTATGATAAGGTTCCATGGGTTCGAGCAATGGTCCTTTCGTAAATTTGCTTTCCGCCAATTGGTGGATACTCATGAAGCTCAGTGGACTAGAAGCTTGAAGATATTGATGGGGACAAAACTCTTTCAAAAATGCTTTCAGTGGAATCCCCCTTAATAGTCTGGATAGTGCTCGTGAAACATGCCAAGTTTCATCTATATAGATCTTCAATAAAAACAGAAATGCGACCAAAGTTAGAGTTTGCCACGCCAACGCCAACACCGACCAATACAACACCACGGTGATCGGATCACAATACCTCGGGTTTTCTTCCAACACAGCCAAACTAATATGAGCCTGTGCGTGACACTTCCAACAATTTCTAATGAGCAAAAGCGAAGACTCTGGCTAGTCTATGCATCCGCACAGATTGACCAAAGTATTCGTTTTGAACTAGATAAATAGACAAGGTCACAAAGTATCTTTAGGTAGTAAGGTAGTCTTATATTGCAATTTATGACCGTTTAGGCTGCTCAATATTTGCCTCTCACGAACATGTCGAATTGTTGGAAATGACACGCACAGGCTCATATAATCTTACAAGTTATTGGCCCTATCTCGAAAAAGGGGTAAAATAGTGCCGCGTGCTTTGCCATGGTTAATTAGGAATCATTTGTTTATATGACCGGGCTATGTACAGGTTTGGACTAAACGATAACAATGATAAGACATTGACACCGGGTGGTGAAATTTGGTACATCTACCCTAGGATAGGACGATGTCTTAAAAATCTTAGACGTCTTGTTTTGTTTTTTTGTCCGACGGCGGCACTCATTCTTTCCGACTATTTGTATCTCACCAAAGGGTTGATAATCGTAGACCTATGTGAGATAGCAGCTGGAGGCTAGGAAAGGATGTAATGGTAGCTCTGGCGTAAGAAATACCAGGAATCCATTGTTAGGTGCTCCAGCCGCCGCGATATAACTGAAATGATGTTGAAAGCGGCGTGAAACCCCATTCAATCAATCAATTGTTGTTTTTTTTTGGTGTTGTTGTTGTATTTTTTTTTTTTTTTTTTTTTTTTTAATTTTCTTTTTGTTTACAAACTTATAATTGAAGCACATATATTGTAAGACATGCATGTTTTTAGGGTCATCGTTAGCTTCATAAATGATCATAGATACCGTAAGATTTATTTTATTAATAATGATTAACTTTGGGCAGGTATTGTCGTTGTGATTCTGAGGCGTAGCAATTACAGCTTTCTTCAAGCACTGGTTGCTATGCTTTGGAATTGACTCTGGCTCATGATATGAATGCAGCAATCTAATATCAGTTCATAGATTATATACCCATCTGATATATTCCTTTTTGAGATATGGCGTGTAGTCGGTTGCAAAATTATATGAAAAAATAATTGTTCTATAATACGAATATTTATCCTAAAAATAAATTAAATTATGGTAATATATATATTATATATATATATTCAATAAATTAAATTATTTGTTCTATAATTATTTATATTTATTCAATTATGATAAATATCCATTCTATAATTATAATTATTTTTTTTTATAGAAAATATTTATTTATTCAATAAACAAAAATATTTATTCAATAATCAAAAATATTTATTCTATAATTGTAAATATTTGTTGTATAATGAAATTCTGTATTGTATGTATATTCTTGGTGACAATCCTACAACTGGATTTTTTAAACCAATAAAGGAATTTGAAGTTGAATTTCAATTTAAAACAATTGTCGAGTATCTGGGCCCGAGGTTATAAAACTTTTCTCAGGCTCAATTCAAAAATGTTCTCAAATTTCAATTTGAGATTAAAGCCGTAATTCTGTTTTATTAGTCATTTTATTGTATTAACATGAAAGATGATATCAATGAGATGTTATAAATAACAACTTATTAATATTATCTTTTATTTTCATACATTTATTTTAATATAGAATTTGAGAAAATTGAGCCTGAGCCTGAGAAAAGTTTTATAACCTAGGGCCAAGATGACAAGCCGTATTTTTCTAGGCCCTGTTGATAAGATAAACATTTCAATGCTCGAAATAAAGTCGAAATAACGTTTTGCCATATTTCATCCAAATAGCATTTTTTTCAAAGCTAAGCACGTTTTATTAGGTTCCGATAATGTTCAAAATTCCAAAATGTATGATGGAAAGATATTCATAAACCTAATTATAGCCACGAGGAGAGTCACGGATATCTCGCAATCGGAACATCACTCGGCCATTTCCGTAAACTGCAACAGACCTCGGGTGTGTGTAAGGCGGATGGGTATGTAACAAAACCGTGCGTTTTGTTAGGCGGAAACAGTGTAAGAACAAGCAAATTAGTTGAATTGATATCCCCCGCCGAACATATTTTCATTGTCAATGGAGTTCATATCAAACTTAGGTACAGGTATCTTTTATCTACATCAACCTATAGTTTTCAAGAAATAGCGAAGAAACGAATATCACTCCATATATATAGGGCTTAAACAGTCAGGGGCAGCAACTCTAAATTCAACGGTCGAACCGGGTAACCCCGACGATATGCGCATATCCTCATTGTAGTGAAGCTGTGTGCCAAGTTTCAGTGAAATCCGGTCTATAGTTTTCAAGAAATAGCGCGGAAACGAATATCACTCTGTATGTATATGGCTTAAACAGTCAGGGGCAGTAACTCTAAATTCGACGGTCGAACCGGACAACTCCGACGATATGCGCATGTCCTCATTGTAGTGAAGCTGTGTGCCAAGTTTCATTAAAATCCGGTCTACAGTTTTCAAGAAATAGCGCGGAAACGAATATCACTACGTATGTATATGGCTTAAACAGTCAGGGGCAGTAACTCTAAATTCGACGGTTGAACCGGGTAACCCCGGCGGAAACGAATGTCGGACGGACGGACGGACGGACGGACGGATATGGCAAAAACAATATCCCCCCGATGATTTCATCGGCGGGGGATAAAAATTAGTACTGTAGATATATATCTTTAACAGTAAATAACGGCTGAAAAATCGTAATTTTTGTGAATGAAGAATCATTCTCAAAAATTAACATTTTTCAGCCGTTATCTAAGAATCTAAAGATATTAATAAAAGGGTACGATGGTTTCACGTCAGTGACTTAAACGAGTAGCGTTGACGACGTCGAATGCTTTCACTCAAAGTTTCGAGGGCCAACGCCATTTTTACTGACGTCATCGAGTTTTTCCTTGGGTTTCCCGTTATTTTTAAAAATAGTCCGTCCATGTACATCCGAGATTGATCGTGAGATTGGCCGAGTGGTGTTCCGAATGGGATATCTCGATGGCTCAGCGCGAAACAGCTGTAAACATACAGGCAGTTACATCTGTATTGCGCCGAGTCGTCGATCTGACACCCTACGACCGGCTATGTATAGATTTGTTCCTTTACACAGTTTGGGACATAGGGAAAATAATAACTGTGACGAGATTCCGTCAGAAGGAGTCCTGACGGTTAGTGACTGATAATCAGAGATTTCATGCAGAAAGTTCGATCACAACCTTGCTTTCCGTATAGGGGCGATCGCGAAAGAAAAATACTGCCGGGGACATCCTTTCGAACCTTCTTAGGATAACAAGTAACCACCGATGGTTTATTTTAAAAAAAAAGCAGCAAAACTGCGCTATAACCTTGACCTACTGAAAACGTTCGACCCAGGGTCCCGTTTTACTAAATTACTTACGAAAAAAATATTCGTAAGTCAAAGTCACAAATTGTAACTGGTGTTTTGAAATTTCATTCATTGTTAGATACTGCCTTGCAATATCTCATCGGAATCGTCTTTAGAAGACGATTCCAATGATATGATGCATGGCAGAATTCCATATTTAGTTACTACTGTGGAAGTAACTTAAATTTTTTGACTGACGCAAAACATGACCATAAGATGTTTAGTACTAAAATAGGCCCCAGGCCCACGCCGATTTATTTTCAGCTACATGTATGTTCAGTTGCGGGATTAGAGTTCGTAAGATCTCTTCATGTTCTAAATTTCCTTGGGTAAGTTCATATCGGACTCGGTTTCGACCCGAGTTAACCGGGTTT
Organism: Fragum whitleyi; assembly: GCA_948146395.1. Classification (NCBI taxonomy): domain Eukaryota; kingdom Metazoa; phylum Mollusca; class Bivalvia; order Cardiida; family Cardiidae; genus Fragum; species Fragum whitleyi. The sequence continues at coordinate 23,386,252 of OX411560.1, read as the reverse complement.
CCATCAGAACGACCTCGGTTTCGACACTAGTGATGTCATTTTAACCTTACAACCTCGACGCTTCTGATCCTGGGTCAGGCCGGTAGTACTTGGGTTCAAAAATGGCGTCGAAAATAATGCACAACAATTCGATTACATAAACAAATGTTCTCTTTTACTTAAAACGACAAATACTTTTTCCTTGTTTTATAGTATTTTGCACGAGTTTATCACAATTCTTAATGGGATCACGTTATTCCATGGTTAATTAATTATTGTAGCGGTATAATAAATGTGAAGTTTGTTTACTACCACCAGTGGGTGATTCCGGTCACATGAATGCCCTTTCTGCGAATGCATATTACAGTCAACTTTTGATTATTACATCATCTCACTCGACTCCCGGGCTGCCATTTGAATTTCCCCCTTAATTCCTTAAGGGTAGTCTAGGCCTTAAGAAAAATGGTAACATTGATGATCGGTTTGACTAACTACAGTTCGTAAAAGCTAAATGTACGATTTCGTTGCCAGGCGACGATCTGTCTGGACTGTCTGGATATGTAATAAATCGCATGTGGAAGACCAAAACGTCATATTTACAGCCTAAATGAAGCTGTAAATACGACGTTTTGGTCGCAAAATACGATATATTTTCTCCTCTAAATACACGTTTCATGTCAGCAAAATTTAATACGTAAAATATTCATTTTTTGCGCCCGAAGGTCTTATTGAATCGAAAAATAGATAAATTAGCTAAATCACGTTTTGTCGTAAATTTCAACTGGAGTGGCGTGAATCTTACACATCATGCGACACAATTCTTCGATTTTACATTTTCATCAGCTTCTATGTATATGGCACGTGTACACATCTACTACAACGTGTGTGTGTATTTCCGTTTATATATCGTCGCTACCGTAGCACATGCCCATATGAGCGACGCCCCGAAAGACGGTAGTTGTTACGGGGGATAGTGCAAGGGATACATGACGAAACTACTGCTGAGATCCACCATGGTTCTTAAACGTGCTCGGTGTAAAACACCGTCTCACGGGGCCTCGGTTTAACGTCTCATCCGAAAGACAATTAGTTTTGTTAGTGAGCCAGACCGGGAATCGTATCCACGCGGTCGAACTTCAATGGTTTTGAAATCCGGTGCTCTACCAACTGAGCTAATCGGTCTGATAATTACTACAGTTAATCACATCGTGAATTTAGACTCATCTCATCGAGACCATTCAAAATCACTCGCTCTGCGCTTCAATCATACATTCCAAACACCCACTCCAATCACTCAAAAACGCTCCAAAATATTTAAAAAAAAAATACAATCGAAATAGTTCAAAACGATAAAAAGCGGCTAATTTGATCGTGAGGACACCAAAGCAGAAAATAAGAAAAATACGTAGAAATTATTAAAGGTAGACAAAACAGTAACGTTTGTTTCTCCCAATTGGAAAAAATCGTCGATTTATGCTTATCCCCCTTTGAAATTCTTCAAAACTCGCTCCACACACTCATTCAATTCCTTGCCTAATTCATTCCAAAAGCATTTATTGCCAATTTGAAGATGTTTCTCACTGTACATACTAGGCTTTTTTAATTGATTCATTGATTAACTAGAGTTTAACGCAGCTTTCAACATTTTTTCAGTTATATTGCGGTCGCTGGAGCACATAACAATAGATTCCTAGTATTTCTCTCACCAGTACAACCATCACATTCTTTCCTAGCCTCCAGCCACTATCTCACATAGGTCTACGATTTTCAACCCATTGGTGAGAGACAAATAGTAGGAAAGAATGAGTGCCGCTGTACTCCTTAGGGCTTGTGTAAGTATTCGAAATTGAGGAGTTATTGACACTTCACCATGATGTTCTGGGGGTCAAAATTCATTCTCAAATGGTCAAACGAACAGAAAAAGCATACTGTGAGTAGAATTTTAGATGTTTCAATGTACCTTGTAAAGATAAAAAGGGAAAAATTAATAAGTAGAATTCTAAATGAGCCAGTGCGTGACATTTCCAAAAATTTGAAATGCTCGTAAGATGAAAACATTGAACAGCATTGACAACAACATACTACAATTATAAAGTTACCTAATTGTCTATAGATTCTCCGAGACATTATCCATCTACGAAGCGCATTGTGAGGACTCTGGTCAGACTGTGCGGATGCACAGACTGGTAAGAATCTTTGCTCTGCGTATATTCATAATTGTTGGAACTGTCACGCACAGGGTCAAATAGTATACGAGATACATCATTGAATTTGCGTGATAAAACCCATTTTTGACCCTTGGAACTTTCTCTTAAGGGGGTCATGATTGGGAGAAATTTCTAAGGGTGAAAATAGGAAAATTTCAGATTTTTGAGGATCAAAACCATTGTTTAAGGGTCAAACACGAGCCCTGCACCTTCCCTCCACATATTTGTGCGGCTTATTCATATGTCAGACTGGACCTGACAAAATGCAAGTTTACACTTTGGCTAAAACATAAATCATTCGTTAGGGATGAAATTTACCCTTTCCGATTTGTCACATTATTTTGAACAATTTCAATTGATTAACAATTTGCAAATTCTCCTTTTGTCACGTCTTTTACGTCATTAGCAGACGTCTTGAAACGGTGGAATTGTGATATCTTTAAAAAAGGCAAGCTATGAATTTTATTTTTAATGTAAAATCTTAGTTGAAACTTAATCTTTAATTAAAAAGACCGGATTTTCTTTTGATGAGAAGTGTTTAATTCGAAAAATGGTTACATATTTATGGTTGCCCAATTACGCACTTTGCTTCCTGTATCGATTATTGATTATTGATCATTGATTTAAGATAATCAACAGAAATGAAAAGTAACCCCGACTAATTTATATTTTACTTTTTGAAATGAATTGGATAAACCAATAAAGGTAGTACTGTTTCATATTTACAGTTTCTTGAAAATACTCAGAGATTCTCGGAAATGGAAATTATGTTCACTTTATAGAGGATATTAAATGAGTTACCGATTAAGTTTATAAGACGAGTAATCTATAAACAGATGAAAAGGAGACCCTGGAGAGTTTATATCTGTTTTAGAAATAAATTTAATAAATTTGGTATTTTATGAAAACAAACTTTATATTCAATTCATGATATCACCAAAATTAGCGACAAATCAGTTTTTTTTTTCACCTGTTATGTTGCTTTAGATGCAATAACTGTGAAGTTACTAAGTTTCAGAGAGCGCCAAAGGTGCAGGACAATGTAAAAACACTGAACACTGTATTTTCATAGATAATTACTCTAATCATAACTTCGAGATCGATTCGGTTCACTATGTCATTGATCAGAATTCGACAAATTCTTTACAATGCCACCGGAAATCATTTAAACGGATTTGTTCAATCAATAGTATTATCCATGAAAATGCCCTGGCAGGGTGGATCCTAAGTAATGGGTCGTTGCACTAAAGGTTAAGGGAAATCAGCGTTAATTCATAATTATTTACTTCTAAAGATAGTCGATATAATTAACTTGAGACCGTGAAGCGTAGGTTGGTAACCAAACCCTCGTAACTTCAGCTTGTCCAAGCTGAAGTTACGATGCTTTGGTAGCCCAACGATGACATGTGTTTACCTTCTCTTAGCACGTGAATCCTCTAGGTTTTAGGATACAGTTATTTGCACGCGTTCACGATTTTTGCCAACTAACTTTTTTCAATGGACCCAAAATATTTAAAAGTTAACTCGCCAAATTACGTCACGGCAAAGCCCCACCCTGCCAGTGCATTAATAACGCAGAATAATAAGCTAAACAAACGTAAATGCACTGTGCTCAAATATTACAGTTTTCATAAGAAAAGAATTCTGATCAAATCTTGTCTTATAACCAACACGGATTTCATTTATTTTGAATAATAGAGACTTTCTTTATTCTAAGAACAACATCAAAAAGTGATACTATTAAACCCGTTACAAGAAACAATTGTTAAAATAAAAGTTTATAAAACATACAATGTTGTGCATCAGTATGTCTGTCCTGTAGCGAACCCCGTCCTTGGCGAACCCTGGCCCACTTGTTTAGATGACTCTTTATGTGAATTGTTAAAGAATTTTTGTTGGACCCTCAAACATTGGTCGGAAAGGTTGTCTTACTTCACTATAATATCTTTAAAAATCTTCTTCTCCCAAACCATTGCGCCAATATAAATGAAACATGGCAAGAATGTTTCTTCGATGACCCTTATCTCAAGATACTCAAGATATTTTGACTGACACCCAAAATAAGAGCGGCGGGGATTCATTTCACTTTAAAAATGTTCTCCTTCGAAACCATTAGACCAATTTCAACCAAAATTGGTAGGATAATATTCCTGTAGATGGGTTCAAACATCATAGCATTTAGGTAGACTTAAGCGACAATTTATTCAAGCTATAAAAACGACCTGTCAAATTTATCATAAAATGATGTATCAAGACACCATTCTCTTTATCGACGGCTTTCAGTGCTCCCTTGGGTGGTTGCTTAACACAAGTTTTACTGTTCGGCATACGAACATTTCAAAACTGTTTTAGCCTTCCAACTCCATTGACTAATTGGATTTATGGCCAGTTTTTATTTCAATTGCATTTAAAAATAGGAGGATTCCCTTGCCTTACACTACATTGGTGTTCACTGGAACAGTCAAAACCACAATTAAAGGACATTTAACATATAAACGGTTACCTTAATAAAACCACTCCCTAAACGGTTACCTTAATAAAACCATTCCCTTGCAATTTTGATGGTGTTTTATTACATTATAGTTTTGATCATCAACTTTCCGTTTACGGCACTCATTCTATCCGACTATTTTTCTCCCACCAACGGGTCGATAATCGTAGACCTCTGTGGGATAGCAGCTGGGGGCTATAGGAAAGGATGTAATGGTAGTACCTGTGTTAGAAATAACAGGAATCCGTTTTAGGTGCTCCTACCGTCCCGATATAACATAAAGACTGTTAATCAAAGCGCTAAACGCGCCGAAGGCCTGGTTTATAAAAAGACAAGGTGACATTTGAAGGCATGCACTCCATTTTTTTAAATCTTTTTTTGGTTATTTTGGGCGAGGGAAACCAAGGGTTCCATTTACCTTTAGGAATCATAAGCCACATTCAGAACTCACTTCAAAGGAAAAATGTATGGTATGCTCACTATATAGCGCTGAGTCCACCAAAAACAACTTATTCCCAAGTTAAAGATTAAAACGCCCGATGCCGCTCTGCAGACAGGCGCAACTCGCGTTTTTATAATTTTAGTTTTTGTTGATTGGTTTGCAACTAGTCAGTCAATTTATCCATTCGATCAATCCGTCTAACAATCGTATAAATGCTGTCTCTCTAGGGACACAAGCTCGTCTGCTCTTTCTTTTACATTGAATTGAATCCATAAAGAAGTTGTATTTTACTGTGGGAACACAAGAAATTGATTGGATCAATTTCTCCCTTTCCCACAATATGGTCCACCTCATACTCATACCCCATTACTTTTTTTTATTTTTTACCCTAGATATATATCAAAGTACACTCATGTTGATTTATTATCTGCAACCTGTTTCAAGCGGGCACAGTCCAAAATTTTGTCGTCTGTTTAAGGATTGGACAATGCCTTTAATTTTTTCTACTTAAGGTTAATCCATTACAAGACAAAAAATGTTTAGACAGGTCCAAATTGTAAAGGGTTGCAGATTGCATACAATATGTGGGTAAATTAGTAAAAATTGTAGCAGAAAAGGTAAATAGTATTAGGGAGAAAGGAGAAAGTGTTAGTTGGCAGCATTTTCTTCTTTTCCCTATTAGCAAGGTCATCCGTCAAGATCAAATATAAAGGTTATGAATCTTTAACACAGCAGTGATTTGGGCAATGGTAAGTAAGAAAATATCTGGTATACATGATAAGGACAATGTGAATAATCAAGATTATAATCCAGGAAAATGACCTCGTGTGTTATTTCGTCTATTCAGTTCCTTCGCCTCTAGTACTATCAGTACTTTGATTTTATCAAAGTGTAGTGATATGCAAGGTAGCAGATTGTAGTTTCTTCTGCCAATTCACTGTCCGAAACACACTAACAGACTTGAAAATGAATTAAACTCCTCAGACACCAACCTGAAAATAAAAGCACTATTTGTTAGCATGAATGAGTTGTAAAGCTGCTTAGAAAACATAATCATTTACATGCTTACACTGGATAAATAAAAAAATTGACAATAAAAATCATTCGTCAAATGTGTGAAAAGTAGCGTAAATTTGGCCGTTTTCTGATAAACTCAAACTTGTCCAGTGTCCACACGGGAAATGATATCCCATTAAAAACTTGCTGTCTCTAAAGCCAGATCGCCTGGTGCATTCAAAAATATGTGGTAACCCTTTACTTTTCTAACAAATTTTCAAAGTATTCCTACCCTACAATTTCAGCCTTCACAGCTGACGAAATTCTACAACCCCACCCACTTCAATTTATCTTGTCACAGGGAACCAGCAAAACAAGAAAAGCTACAACCCTGACAGTTGTACATTCAAAACTGGTCCCTAAATTGATATTTATCATGATTTAAGGCAACAAGTTCCAATTTCACTTTCAAATAATCAATCAAAACTTAACATTTCCTATCATTTGTAGATTTGATCCTGGCCACTTAGAATATTTCGATTTAAACTTCAATCTGTCCCTAAGCACTTTATTAAACACACAAAGCGCTTTGCAAAGTTGACGACGTATACTAGACCCTTTTTTTGGCGCGCATGAGCACTTAAAAGCTACGTTGTACACATGTTGCTCGGCTTTTGACTCGATTATCTTTTCCCTAGACGATTTCCAGGATACAGGGTTGTCTCCTATGGCCTGCTAAACCAGTCCAAAAACGAACAAACAAATAAACCTTCAGCGTATAATGGATGCCTGTTTCGTTCATATACTGCAATAAAATATATCAAGAGACATTTGAAAAATAGAACAAACGGTCGATGATCAATTAAGTTTTATCTCAAAAGAAACCTGAATATGGTCTAGTTAAAACCAGTAACGTTTATAACCTATATACGAGGCATGATCCAGAAGTTCGATTAATGGTCAATTAACTTTTGTCCTTCTAGCTTATTCAGTAGATAATTTGGTGAATATGCAGTTTAGTATCTGCAGAGAGCATAAATGTTATCATTTTTGCAGAATAATCTTTACCATAGAAACATATGTAGGGGCGTTAAAATGTTGAAAAGTGTTAAATAAATAAAGTTTTCTAAAATAATTCTGATACTTTAGTTGAAATTCCTTGGCTTAATTATTAAAGGCAAAAATAGAATATAAATTGTCATATTTAAAGATTATTAGACTTTTTACGGAAACTGAATATTTTTGATGATACACAATATTGGAGAGGAAAAAAGGCAAGTCTTCAACGCAATAATTTGAATGCCGTTTATTTTTCGAATTTTATTATGATCCATGTTATACACCGACCCAAATATATCAGATGAATTAGAAAAAAGGATAAAAAAAAAATGGGAAAAAGAAAACTTTTCCTAAGGCTACCCTTGATATTTAAAGAGAGCCATGCTTCATAGGAGGATTTAGAATGATCTGACGGAGCTGCAACGGACGAGCTTTTCAAAATTTATTCTCGGTATTTTCCTCAAATAAATGTTCTGCATCTGGGTCCCAATATTACTAGAACTATCATGTATACAGAAATTAAAAACAAGTTTGATTCATAATGGTGTGTGGCGTATCGTGCAATAAATGACATGATAGTAAGCGGAGACTATGTAGGAAAGATTTAATAATGGCGTCGCATTTGACGTTCTTGCTCCCCCGCCTACGTGGGGGTCTCTGTCTTGAATTTTGCACTTAACATCTCTATTGAACGAAAACTTTTAAAAATTTCCAGGTTCATTTGATGCATTAAAAGACTGTTCAATTTTTATTTTGATACTTACTTTTTGTAAATTTATAACCTCATTTTGCAAACTTTTTGATCAACCCTCGTACTTTACTGGTAAAAGTCAAATAGAGTACAGAACGTTATTTCATTGGTGAATTTACGTTTTCAATTTTATATGAAAACGAACAGATACACATGTTCTTAATATTAGCAAGTTTTGTAAATTGAGTTATATTAGTCAAACTATTCAAAATTCTGTATAATTTCTGTTTCTTTGTAACGCATAATGCTTTAACGAATTACTGTGTTTGTGTAGTGCATCTCGTGTTCCGGGTTTTATTTTTGAAATCCTAATAACACATTATATTTGTGCTACTTGCTTTTCTGTAAAATACATGTATTCATGAATATTATGAACATTGAATTTAAATGTGGATTATCTTTGAGAGCATGTGCATGATATCTTCAAAATTGTAAAATTGTGTGGCGATAAATTTGTATTCCTTTATTTTGAATCTTAGAATCTCAAAATCATTTGGAGATGAATTTGTATGACTTAGCTGATAGGTCAATATTGGAACAAGCAAAACAAGCAGTATCAATTCATTCATCAATGCTATCTATCTATTGACTAAAGAGAGTCTAGCCCTTTCTTAATGGCCATCCATCAGAGATAGCCTTTTAACGTGCAATGAAGCCTGCATTGGCCTGATATCACCTGTCTGATAATAAAACATGATATCAGACAGTCTATTTTTAAAAACAATTTGCATATACTTTTACCTGAATTTCTTTGATTGTTTAGAATTTACTATAATTTAGCGCTGAAAAATTATGCGTGATAAATAGAATAACAAGTAAGTGTCTTAAAATATCAGTGTTATCTGGACCCGGCTGCGAGGAATTTCATGACTCGACAATGTCTCGTCATGAAAAATTCTCCCAACCTCGGCCAGATAACATTGATATTTTAAGTCATTAACAGATTATATGTCTTACACATATGTAGACTCTCCTTCTCAATGACGTCATCTGAACGAATGCAGCATTTATTTGATGACGGGAGTATACATATGTTGTAAAGCAGAAAATACTGTTCATGAGAGAAAACGATTGTTTGTTTGTTTAAATGGGTTTTACGCCGCTTTCAACAATTTAGCAGTTATATCGCGGCGGTCGGAGCACCTAACAATGGATTCCTGGTATTTCTTTCACCTGTACTACCATTACACCCTTTCCTAGCCTCCGACTGCTATCTCACATAGGTTTACGATTATCTACCCATTGGTGAGAGACAAACGTCGGAAAGGATTTTTGCCGCCACCGGGTATCGAACCTACGACTTCCAGATTGGAAGTCTTATGCCTAACCAACTGCGCTATGGTGGCGGCCCGAGAGAAAAAGAATCTGATACTCGATTTAGTTTGAGATAAATTGACATTAACCTCGTTTTGAATATAAATTCAGTTAATCTTGATAAGGCTCACTTAGCAACATTTAAATTCTAGATTTGGTAATGATCAGCTTGTCCCTATAATATCATTGCAGATCCTTTATTTTCAAGCTCAAGTGAGCTTTATTGGCGTCTATATTCCAATATTTACCTGTAGAACCAGCATTTTAATCAACGGAATGAAAGTACAACCCCATATCGATTAGCAATCAAGTTAAAGAATTCGATTTTGATTAAATTCTCTTGCAAAGATATTTCTTTTTTAACCATGCAAAAATGTCGGTACATAAAACCTCTTTACATAAAGGTTACTTATAATGACTGTATTTGAAAAAAAAAGAGATGTTTTAATTTTTACTATTATTCCGGCTTTATGGTTTTAAGCATTTACATACAGTTTTATCCCTCATCCGACCCTTTGTCTAGCTAGATCACCTGTGCAAATTGTGCTCAGGTGGAGCTTATGGGCTCACAATGAGCCTTTTGCGCGTTGTGCGACGTATGTCGTCAATTATTTGAAAATTCTTCTCTGAAACCACTGAGCCAATTTTAATGAAACTTTGCAGAAGGTTCCTTGAGAGACCCTTTAATATTGTTCGCGAAATTCGAGTTGGCTCATATATATGGGCGTGATAGAGCGGAGCCCTTTATCGCGGCGGGGCCTTTTTACTCTTCGAAGTCTTTACATGACATCCTCTCCTCTCTTAAACCACTGGACCTATTTTTATGAAACATTCCTAGAGTACTCCTTTGGTAACAATTCTAAAAATTATTTGCGAAATTCCAATCGGTCCATAAATAATGGATGGCAGCGCGAGACTTCTTTTCTCAATGAACTTTATGAATAACATTTCAAAAACCACTGAAACGATTTCAACGAAACTTTGCCAGAATGTTCCTTCGGTAACCCTTTTCGAAAATTGCTCGCAAAAATTGATGATCCATTAATATGGACGTGTCAGGGAGAGGCCTTTTTACCATAAAATCTCTTACGGCATCTCCTGAAACGCGAGACCAATTTCAATGGATTTTTTCCAAAATGTTACCTGGATTACACCCACTCTTCAAAGAAACCACAGATGAGCGGTCTAGGGAAATTCTGGTACTCTTGTTGAATTTGTCTGCACAATCAAACAAAAGTAATGGCCTTCATGTGGATAAGAAAACAGAAATGCGTTGTTTTATATACAAAAAAAAAAGAGAAAAGTATTAAATATCTCTTCCTTCCTTTGGTTCTATTGAAAAGGGTGACATTATGAGCTTAACAATCATAATAAACTACTTCGCCTAGTGGATGTTTAACTTAGTATAATTAGTAACATACTTTATGTCAGTCCTAGCTTTTTTACACACATATTCATGTACATTTTAAGGTTGATATGTTTCATGACCATACTTTAAATATTACTAATACAGAACTTCCTTGAGCCAATTTAGGTCAAACAAACACTCAAATTTCCCGTTTTGTAAACTTAACAATGAATGGATTGCTCTAAAGCTTCCATTGTCTCCAAATTTAAATAATACGTCACTAGCGTTGTTTAAAGGATAAGAAAAGAAGGCATTTATCACATGTACTCAACCATATTGTTTGTGATCACACGAAGTGAACCCTAACGAAAATCAAAACGTTTCATTTTAGAAAACACGGGGAGAGGAGGCTTTAAGGACAATTAATTTCGTTAACTACATGGAATTCCTAAACTTGTCTGGTCACAAGCATGGACTCTATTCAAAATGGAAATTTTTAATTTGGATGAAACGGGGAAAGGGAGGATTTCTGTCAGTTCGGTTCCTTGTTTCGCTATAGGTGCCACAAGATTGGTAAAAAAAAATGTGATATTGGATAAGAATGTTTAACAGGTCACGAGGATGAGCCCTATAGAAAATGTAGATGTTTTATTGGAAAACAAGGGAAAATGAAAAATTCTTTGTTGAAGCACTGAGCTAAGAGATTTGGCTAAGCCTCCATGGAGCATGATCTATCTATCTGATCAGAAGGATTAATCCTGTTAAAATGAAATTTTCCTTTGGGAAATGCAGAATAATAAATAACTTTTTCCGTTCATATTTATGAAATGTTGATGTATCTATGGTGAAGGAGGAGTTACATGCAAAAGAAAAATGCGAGGGCGGATCCCTCGCATTTTATTATGCATATAGCTCATCCCCATCAGATTTTATTCATGGACACAACAACGAAAAAGTTAAAAAAAAATGAATCTTATCCATTACAAAATTCTGAAATTATTCTTATTGTCCTTTTCTGGGCGAAATAGTTTTATATCAGTTTTCTGGGTGTAAGATTATTGAGCAAGTAATGAAATTGACGTTTGAAGAATTTCACCGAAAACGAAGCGCAACGTTTAGCACGTGAGTTATATGACGTTAAAAAGTATCAACATTCCATCTCAAGATGACGTTGTGTAGGCTTATAATAAATGGGCGTAAAGAGTAACACACATGACATATCAATTTTTATTACGAATATGAAATTTCTCTTTCTTACATGCGTTTTACACTATCGTGTTATAATTTTGAACAATATCTATGCCATTCTCAAATACTAAGTATTGATTTTTAGTGTCCTTCGGTCTTCTTACAAGTAGGCAGTATAAAGTCATTAATAATACATTACATTTCATTTGTACTCCTCTTTAAAGGGAATTGAATCTGTAAAAAGTTATAACAAAATCACCTAAAACCTTTCTTGTCAAGCTAGACAGTCATTTATTACACTAAGCAGTTTACGGGTTAACCTAACTGAGCTGAGCTAGGATGTTAAGGTTCATGTAAAGTGTTTGGGACCAAATTTTAAGGCACTTCATTTGCCAAGAAAAGGCAGTATGTCCAGGTATATTATATATCAAAATGAAGGAATTCATGAGCACAAGCAGTTGAGCAACATAAGACTGTCACAATTATGGCGGTATAGCCAAAACATTGTGGAACATGGTCATTTTGTACACAGCAAGCAACTGTATGACTGTTGGATAAATTTGGCCCATATTTTAAAAAAGAACAGTCTTTCTGTGGATGTACATGGGAAAGCAATATTGTAGAGACACGTACATTTACACACACACATGCATAAAACAGACCAATTTATTTTAAAACATCTTTTTGTATATATTCAGGCAATCATCAGGATGATACATTGTACAAACACAATCATTGTACATGCAGACACACATATTGTTAAGGCACATTCATTGAACAAAAACATGTATTGTACATGTACATTCATCGTACCGGCACAATTATTTTGCAGACTCGTTAGTTTTAAAGACAAAAACATTATGCATACACTGTACAGAGGAATACATTGAACGGACACATATTTTAAACATATACATTGTACAGACACATACATTGTACAGACTCATACATAGCGCAGACTCATCCACTATATAGACACATAGAGTGTACAGACACTTGCATTGTACAGACACTTACATTGTACAGACACACAACAGAACCATACCTTGAAAATACCCATACGTTGTAAAGATCCATACATTGTACAGATTCATACATTCTACAGACTTACTCGTACAACATATAGAAGTTTATACCGTTCATACAAATACATTTTAAGACACAAACATTCATCGACACATTATTTATTCCGTTTTTTATTCATTTATCAATGTTATTATTTATAAAAGCAATTTTTCATCCCTTTTTAATCACTTTTTTATGTTTAATTAGGTATTTGTGTATACATCCATGTGTTTATCTATTTGTTTAATTATTTATTTATTTATTTATTTGTTCATATATTTATTTATTTATTCATTTATTTATTTATTTATTTACTTATTTTTTCTATTTATGTTGTATTTCTTTCTTTAACGAAGAACGTACATTCGTCCCCCATTCAATGATTTCTTGTTTCAGAATGAAGATAGCTTTCTTGTTCGGACTACTGGTCGTTACCCTTATTCCTCTAGCAATTTGTCAAGGTCCGGGAGATGTACTGATACCGCCAATATTCCCACCGCCACCACCGCCACCGATACCACCTGTTTTATTACCACCGCCCTTACCGCCACCACCGCCACCACCGCCAGTCCCTTTCCCTGCTGGTCCCGGATTTTTATCTATTCTACCACCACTTTTGTTTCGTAAGTAGATATTGGTGAACATTTGCATGACAATTCCTATAATTTCAAATTTTCAATGTGTTTTCAGGATGACAAAACAGTGCAAACTGTTTGCAAATTATACCCGACTTTGCACACAAGTGCACGTACAAAGCGAGGTATTATTCGCAAACGGTTCGCGCCGCTCTGATAGGGCTGATGACATGGGGCTCACGGGCTATTGCGTCACCGAACAAGAGCTGTCGGAGGACAGCGAAGCTCGACTATTCCTGGTGCTGGATAGTAACAGAAAATCAGTACTGACAACGCCATCAAATGAAAGTCAGAGTAATGCATCTTCTTTGGACAAGGCTGATAAGGTGGTCACACAAGTATGTGCAAAGGTTCTAAGTCATACCTAAAGTAGAAGCAGAGATATAAGTGATATGCAACGGTTGCATAAAATAAAAATTAAGCATTTCTAAGCCCGAAAACGGTTAGAATTCCACTTAATAAGATATCAGAGTAAGGATTTTTGTCTAGAGGCTGACATTATGGTCACAGAAACATGTGTAAGGATTCCATGCAAAAGCTTTAGTAAAACAAGAGCTGCAGCTACGGGTGCATCACTCGACTGCAGGTGCGGAAAAATGAAAAATATTCTAAGTAAAAAATGGGGCATAACTCTTACATAAATGCTTCCAGAGTTATCTCCTTCATAATCAGGATAGCTCTTGTGTTGATGAACACAAATGCCAAATTTGATAAGGAGATCTCCAATAACAACAGAGATATGACCAAAATGGCATTTGTAATGCATATTTCTTGGGACCACGACTTGCACATTTATTGATAATTTTTCAACAAAATTTTATAAAATGTTGCTTATCATTAAGCTACTTGAAAATATTCCATGTCATGAATCTATCTATTTCTTCATTTATTCATTTATCTACATGTATGTATTTATTTCATTCCGTCAATTTTTTCAGTTTCTTATTCTTATAACCCTTTATTTATTTATTTATTTATTTATTTATTTATTTATTTATTTATTTATTTATTTATTTATTTATTTATTCTTTTTAATTATTTATTTATTTCATTTCGTTTTTTTCAGTTTTGATCTTACTACCCTTACTACTTTCTCTATTCAACACGACGTCGTCGGGTACAGATACGGATACCGGGGTCACATACGTAAGTCATTAAGCATCGAGGCTATGATACTTTTTTCATTCTCAAAAAAAAAAAAAAAAAAAAAAAAATACAAATTTCAAATCGTCCCTCGAAAGCGGAAGGTACTAACAGCATTTTTTCATCTTCCTATCGGCATCATGTTATAAGCTAGACAAGCCACAGTCGTTTATGTTTGCATTTTCAGAAAATATTCATGATGTAGCTCGATCACAAGCCTATTTTATCCAAATTCATAGTGCTGAACAAAACTTCTTATCATAGTAAAAGGACTTAATGTAGTGGACCCGTAATAATTCCGCAAGGTTTCGGAAGTAATGGATTTTAACAGTGTTAACCGAGGTTTCCTAATGATTTTCATTAGGAAACCTCGGTTAACATTGTGAAAGTTCATGAGTACCGGAATGTTGCGGAACTTTTACGGTTCCACTACCTTAATTGAAATTTTTGCAATGACTTTGTCGCATTAAATTCCCCCTAGAAATTACTGTAAAAAATAGTCTGGCAGCCTGATTAGCCAGACCCTGAAATTCTATAGCTTAATTATAGAAATAATAACAAAACAGGGATTAAAAAAGGTTAAATGCTTTTTACCACCACCTTTCAGATTCTGCAAGTGGTGGTAAGATGCATTTAGATCCTTCTTGCAAGGAAAAAATAAAATCATTTGATGTGATATGCAATAATCTACTGTTATTTCTCGATACTCCATCGAAAAGCATTTAAGAAAAATGGTTTTCAATGAGGTATACATTTTTCAGCCCAATCGGAATGTAGTTATCTTGAATAATATTGCATAAAATGTACATCATCTGGTCGTTATAGACACGCGTTAACGGACAAGACATGGGCGTTAATGGGAGTAAACGTGGAAAACGTGCCGTAAACGCACTTTTTTTAAATTTTTTTATTTTATTTTGTTTTGTTTTGTTTTTTATTTTACTTTAATACCCTCAGTCTGTACACTTTATTTGAAACGATGTCAACATTTATATAGAGGATAAATAAATCCGTTGATCTTTTTCCTGCGATAAATTTTGTCTCGCCATAAATTTACCAAGCAACGTCGGTATAACCAAGTGTCGGTGCAATGCATATCGTAATTTTTCCGAAACGTTCGTGATAGTTTCGAGATAGTTAAAAAGACTTCCTATAAATAATTTTGCAATCTCTGTTTAAATAAATACTATATGATTTTTCTTTTAAACAATAATTTTGACAATTCACGTTTTTTCGCACTCGGGCATTAAAAACATTTTTTCGGGTCTCTGCAAATGTTAACGTCCTCAAAAACGTGAATTAACCCTATATTAAATCATTTTGATTTCAGACCACGTGACGGGTTAAAATCGAAATGTCATGAAAGAGAAACAACCCGGTGCTGGATCCACGAGCTGAATTGAAATAATCCGTTATCCCGGAAACCAGTCTGAATGACGTCACTTGGCAATTTTAGATGTTTTATAAAGATTATTCAAAAAGAACAATTCCAGACTAATCCAAATACAAAGAATTTCAACCACAAAATCAAAATATTTTGAAGGTGAAAAGAGAAGGTCATTAACCCCATATAAGTCATGTATTGTAGAAAATATTGGGGGAAAAAGATAAATTCCTTGACACAAGTGATACCTTTTTTCCTACACATTTTTCTCATTCAATTACCATTCCTTGCTAATAACTCTTTTTTTCTTCTTTTTTTTAGGGGGGGGGGGGGGCAAATGGCAAGATTAAATAGGTACAAGCATTTAATTATTTTAGAAAAATCTTTTTTTTTTACTTCTTGATGAATGTTTGTATTTTTGCATTTTCAAGAATGGCAGTTCAAGTGTATTGTCAATTTTATGGCCATTTAGATTGGTTTTCCTAAATAACGGGTGACATATATTTGTAAACACTGAATAAACGGTTGGGTTACCATTAAACCTGCGTCATTTTTCTATTAATATTACTTTTTTTTTCAGAAAAACTTTTGACAAGATATGTTTGTTGAACACTGTTCCCGCAACTGCGATTTAAAAAAAGTTAACATTTTGTAACTGGAAATAAGACCATTGGTTTGGCTGGTGACATTAAAAGTTAAATGCAATAAGACGTCAAAAGTTGAAGCTAAAAACCGCCACGTCTAATTGATTGAAAATGTCGACGTTTTTTGCACGATTTGATTTTTCATTCGTTTACGTAAACAATACACTTTCATTTTCAGTCCCCAAATGTTTAGACCCAAGGTGCAATCATGGTTTATTAATAGTGCTAATCTGGGGCCCGTTTTACTTAACATCTTACGATCATTTTTGCGTAAGTCAAAAATTAAAGTTGTTTCTACGATAGTAATTGAATATGGAATTCTGTCATGAATCATCACATTGGAATCGTCTTTAAAAGACGATTCCAATGAGATATTGCAAGGCAGAATCGAACAATGAATAAAATCACCAGGTACGATTTGTGATTTTGACTTACGCTCAATCTTTTCGTAAGACGTTTAGTAAAACGGGCCCATGAAGATTATGCGTCCGTTCCTTGAAAACTTAAAAAAAATCGATCACATAAATATTAGTACGATTATAAATGCCAAAATAATACGATTGTTTTTGTATTGCTCGTCTTTCATTCAATTCAACAAACGCTCAAAAAATCTTATAGTCCGTTTGACTTCTATATGGACCAACCTTTTCATCAATTACATTAAATTGCGTATGAATGAAAGATTTTTATGTAGAAAAATCTTAATTTCAGCTTAATACCATTCCAAAAAATATTTTTTGAAAATGAAATGATTTAAAAATAATGATTTTGCCTATCTGATTAATGTTAATATTTTCGCATTTTTCGCTCTTAAACACGAGGGGTGATAAAGGTTGTTTAGTAGTAAGAAAATAGTAAAAACACGTGGCTTTATACTAAATATTTGACAGAAGAAATGCCTATTATTCCTTATTTGGACATGCTAATTAGCATATCGACGGTCATTTCATCTTGAACTTGAATATCACGTGATTCGTACCGTTATTACTCGCCTGCTTATCTAATTTCCTCGTGAAAATCCCAAGGTCTTAGTAAAAAATATGCTTTTTGATTGGTCTAACTAAGGGAGTGGGGGGTAATCTCAGAATAGATAAAAACAATTTCCAATTATCAGGTCAAACTGTCTTTAAACAGAGAGAATATACACCCAGAATTGATATCCGAGGGAAGTGAAAATCTTCGATAAAATTAATCTTTTAAAAATACTCGATTTTATACTAAAACGAATCACTTTAAATCATACACTTTTGACTCGGTCCCCATGCAATCAGAACTATTTTTGGATAGACAATTTGCTGTTCCGTTTAATACAGTCACAAGAAGGTATGAAAGACTGAGAGTTAACATGTAGACAGACGGACAAAATCAGTATTTTACGATAAAAAATTCTGAAAACCTAAATTCTCCATGGTATTAGATAGAAAATATGATATGCCAAGAAAAAAATACGATTAATTAATTCGATTCTGAGATTTTCGGCGAAATGTCGGTCCATATAGAAGTCAAACGGACTATATAGTCCGTTTGACTTCTATATGGACCAACCTTTTCATCAATTACATAAAATTGCGTTTGAATAAAGGATTTGTATGTAGTAAAATCTTTATTTCAGCTTAATACCATTCCAAAAAATATTTTTTGAAAATAAAATGATTTCAAAATAATGATTTTGTCTATCTTAGTTAATGTTAATGTTTTCGCATTATCCGTTCTTAAACACGAGGGGTGATGGAGGCTGTTCAAGAGTAGGAAAATGTCAACATATATTGTAAAAACACGTGGTTTTATACTTAACTTTTGACAGATGAAATGCCCATTATTCCTTATTTGGTCATGCTAATTAGCATATCGACGGTCATGTCATCTTAAACTTAAATAGCACGTGATTGTTACCGTTAGTACTCGCCTTTTCATTAAGTTTTCCTCGTGAAATTCCCAACTACTTCGTTTAATAATGCTTTTTGATTGGTCTTAACGTGTAAATATAGGGTTCATCTCAGAATGAATAAAATCAATAATCAATTATCTGGTCAAACAGTTTCTGAAGAAAGAGAGAATATACACAGTTTTGATATCCAACGGTAGCAAAAATCTTAGAAAAACTTAATTTTATTGAAAAACTCGATTTTATAGTAATACAATTCACTTAAAATTTTACTCTTTTGACTCGGCCCCTATGCAAATCAGTACTAATTTTGGTTATACAATTCGCTGTTCCGTTTAATACAGTAACAAGTAGGTATGAAATGCTGAAAGTTAACATGTAGACGGACGGACAAAATCATTATTTTACATTCAAAATTTCTGAAAAACAGAATTCGTCATGGTATTAGCTGGAAAAAATGATATGACAAGAAAGATATGCGTTTGATTATTTAATATCTGAGATTTTCGACGAAATGTTGGTCCATATAGAAGTCAAACGGACTATACAAACATCCAACATCTCAAAAATATTTATTGGTGTGGTTTTGGGGTATTTCATAGGTCCATATCGCTACAAATAATAATAAACACCTTGAAAAATCGTAATAGGGTAATCTACGAATTTTCGATGGTCTAACAAAACATCGTTACTGCAGGTAGTTCAAGCTGCAGTTATGATGTTTTGATGAACATCTTGAAAATGTTTTATACTTTTTTTTTTTCTTTCTTGGCAATTAATTAAGTTAGAGAATTATTTCGTTGGAGAGTTGTCCATTCTTCTTTGAATCTATTCAGTATAACACTAAATTTTTCCAAAGTGAGTGTGTTAAGTAAAAAGAATGAATTAAGCAAATACTAATTCTACAAATTTCAACATATATTTTCTGCATTTACCCGGCTTTCTTTTTGCGAAATAATACATTTAAAGAAAGGGGAAACGAAAGAAAGAACCTTTATTCGGCAATCATAGTCGTACGTTGAAAAAGCCCGTCCTTTTTGGAGGGATGGGACATTTCTGTAAACAAAGGAAAAAACTCAATAACTATGGCAGTTTTCTTTAGATCGATTAGGAAAAATCAAACAGATTTGGAAATTCAAATGAAAAAATATTTTCTTCTGGGAAATACTATGTCGATATAAATAAAAACAATTCCATGATAATGGATTTCAATTTCTTTAAAACGACTATTTATCCAATATGGGACATTTCTGTGAGCAAAAGAATTTTTGAATTTCTTCATTTATAGATAAACCTCTAAGATATGTATATATCTAAAGACAAAAAACGAAAAAGAGATTTCGATTTTATTGTATAAGGAAATGTTGAGGTAAGAATTGTAACAGTTTCTTTGATTTTTTTTTTCAACTTTTATTCAAATGGATAGATCAAAGTGTTACATCTCTACAGCTGTTTTTAGGCGAAAGATTTTGGTTATATAACGCAAAATACTTTTGAACGAAAGGAAAATAATTATGGTAGACCAATAACGATGTATTACTATAACATATATACTGCATGTATTTTGACGAATAACAATGGCATTACTTTTTATTCTAAACATGCGTTCGGTTTAAAATCCAAATTATCTCCAATTTTTGACATCACGTCTATACAATTGAAAATCTAACTTTTATCACTTACCTATCGAAAAATATGACTTATGTTAAAGTTTTTGAAGGAAGGCGGACAAACAGACTAGTAAAAAAAGAATGCATATAAATATATGCATACCTAAAGATAGAGGGGGCATTTTGGATTTTAAATTATCAAGTTATTTTGAAAAAGCCTGCACAAATCCTACAACGGTGGGTGCTCATTGAAATCTTCATGTCGAGACGATTCAAATGAGTACCCACAACATAAAATTTCAGGGAGAAAGAAATATTTAACCTTTCGCTGTTTAATCCCTGCTTGTTACGTGCCTGTGATTTTATGATTGAGAAAACATTGTGAAAAAAGAAGAAATTGCTTCTGACAAGCAATTTCTTCTTTTTCCACACTATTTTCAACCCTACTGAATGCTTATTTTTTTTCATATTAAATCCTCTTTAAACTTTCGTCTGCAAAACCTTTCAATTTGGACAGGTCCAAAATTTTGTAAAACAGGAAAGGGTTAAGACTGGTCCCCACCCCCCATCTTATCTCTACCTCGACAGTATGCCTCCGATCTATAGATACGGGGTCATAAAACCGGATTTTTGATCATTTCAGTATCGATACTTGTCAGCCTGCGCAATTCTCGCAGTCTAACAAGGATCGATACTTTCCGCTTGCTGAATATCATCTATCGTTAGAATGTTTATTCTGGCATGGTTTCTTCTTCTTTCTATACACTACATCCCTCAGTATGAGTATTTTCGTGGTGGTGCTACTGTGCATGTGTCGGCGAGGACAACGGTGGAAGTTAAAATATCAAAAGTACACTTTAAAACTCGATGAAACATGTTTAGGTTTAACGCCTTGATCATATTTCTTGAAAAACACCATAATCGTTTTAGCTCGGTATAAAGTAGTTCTGTATTTCGAATGGGCTATTCTGACTCACAAATCACTCGATAGAGTATCTATACAGAGGACAAAAAGAAACTCTTCTCATCCTATTTTGGATTTTTGAGTCGGTTCTTAGCTAACTAAGAATAAAATTGCTTCGGGTGAAATAAGTATGTATTACGTTACTATTTACACGCTAAACTTAGAGAGGTCTTTAGGGCGTCAACGGCTCACAATATTTCTCTCTACCGTATTTTCCCGACAATAAGCCGCATCGGCATAAAAGGCCGCAACTGTCTTTAATTTACCATTCAGGAAATAAAAATAACCAGATAGGCCGCACCGGCGTATAAGCCGAGGTCTATACTATGGAATTTTAGTTGCATTAATATTTTTGTGTGTGACTTAAAGCTTATATAATATCAGACTGACACTTACGGCTCCATTACAAGGAACAATATACAGCATCCCGTGATGTAGGTACGTTTTCATACTTTTTTAGAATGCTAGTTACAATAGGGAATATATAAAAAATTCTAGACCGTTGTTTGCCATTTACTTCCATTCATAGCTTATTTTTTGTAAAAAAAAAATAGAAAGCCATGGATGGCTTCAGTCGCTTCACAAGCTTGAATTTTTTGTAATAGCTAATCAAAGTTTTGACTACATTTTCTATATTTTGGGTTCTTAGAGCAAACACAAATTTAAAAGCAGTTATGTGGTCAAAGCAAATGATTGACTAACTGACTAATTGATTAACTAATTGATGGATATTGTAGTGATAATAACCATGATGGACATTGGAGTAATCATAAATTCGAAAAATGCAATTTTTTCAACTCAAATGCACATAAAACAAGAGGACCTTGATGGTCCTTAATCGCTCACCTGAATCTAGAAAATCACACTTCTGTCAAATAAAGATGCGAGGATATCATCAAGCTGAAAATTACTCTCGTGATCTTATGAGTCTTTAATAATCAATATATGTGGCTGTAAATGTGAAAAGGATGTTTCAGATAACTGCAATTTCGTCAAAGTCATGGGAACATAATTCAAAAAAGTATTTAAGTGTTTTTAAGTGTCACATACTGAAATATTTTTGCAAAGAAGATTTATGATTGAAGAATAACATATAGAAAATTGACCTCCCCCTGTTAAATATTTTTTTTTAATCCAATCACAGTAATTTTGTGCAGCCTGATAATGGGTCATCAAAGGAACATTCAAGTGAAATTTGGCTGATATCCATCAGAAATATTCTGAGAAAATGATTTTCATAGTTTCTACAATATAACATGGAGAAATGACCTCCGCCCACAAAATGCATATTTTTGATCTGATCACAATAGTTTTTTGCAGACTGATAAAGGGTCATCCAAGAATCATTCATGTTCTGTGAAATTTAATTGTCACTTTTACCATATTTGGAAATAGCCACGCCCACTAAATCCATGTTTTCAAGGGATCAAAATTTTTTGAAAATTTTGAAAGAGGGCCACCCAAGGATCATTCCTGTGAAGTTTGGTGAAAATTCACCCAGTAGTTACTGAAGAGAAGATTTTTAAAGAAAAGGTTTACGACTAGACGCACGGACACGCGACGGACGCAGCGCCATGACAATAGCCCCAGAGGCTTTCAGCCAGTGGAGCTAAAAATCAAAGTCGAAAAAGAAGCATTATTCGCACAAACTGCATCTTAAGGTATCCCCCTAGTCTAGGCTGTTCATTTAATAGCGAAGGTGTTCGCAATGTTTCAAGTGAATGCCTTCAGTTATACTAGACATATAACAAAATGTCAAAGGTAATCGCATGAGGCCCCCATCGACAATTCCACCAAGGCTATAGTAATGTACCTGGTACCTGGTTTTCTACAATCATAGCTGGGCAAAGAGGAGTAAGTGTTGTTTAACTTTTTTTTTTATCAGCGTTCATTTGAATAACATTTAAGAAACGTATGCTACCAGGTTTAAACCCCAGAGCTACAGAAAGAGGGGGAATATCAGATCATAAGTAGTTCACCTACATTAGCACAGTCCCTATATTGCTGGTGCGCATTGGAATCGTCTAAACAAGACGATTCCAATGAGTACCCACAACATAGGGTTTCATCGAGAAATAAAGACTTTCGACAGGCTTTATCCCCTATTATCTGAACCTCAGAATCAGTCACAGTAGTTAACAGGTCAAGGGAGGTAAGTATCACCATTTAATGCAAAACATTTTTATGTCGTATAATCCACGACTTTTGCCCTGGCAGGGCTGAACCTAAGTGGGTCATTGCATGTAAGGTTAAGGAAAATCAGCTTTTTCAAGTTACCTCACTTTAAAAGACAGTCAAAATGAAACGTTAAATCATATGAGGGTAACCAAACCCTCGTTACTTCAGCTTCTCGAAGCAGAAGTTACTGGAAATCGGTACCCAACAATGAAGTGTGTTCACTTTCGCTCGGTATGATCATACAGTTATTTACAAGCTTCCACAACACTTGTCGGCTAACTTTTGAAAGAACCTAACTTTCGAATAGTAAAGTAGCATAGTTTCGTCACGACTAAACCAAGTCCTGCCAGATATATAATAACGCAGAATATATAGAACTCGAAAAGTACCTAACCAAGGGACAACACTTGACGAACCAACAAATCTTTGACCTCAAAAATCTTTTAATGACTCAAAACAGGAATATGGTAGAATAGAAATCTGTTATTTCTCTAGAACAAAGCAAATATTCAATTCAATCAAAATGAAACATAGACAGAACTAGAAATATGTCAAAGACACGGATGCCCCCACAAATGCTTGATTTTTACCAATGACCCATTTGACCCTCAGCAATGACCTTGACCTTTGGAATATCTTGACAAACTCATTGCGTGACACGAGTACTTACCAAGGTACCGTATTTTGAATTTCATGGTTCAGACAAGAGTGGGACACCAACACAACCACACTCAGGCACATGCACGCACCAACACATGAACAGAGGTAGCTCTAACATTCGGAACACCACTCAGCCAATCTCACGATCAACCTCAGATGTACATAGACGGACTATTTTCAAAAATTACAGGAAAACATTGGAAAAACTCGATGACGTCAGTTAAAATGGCGTTAGCCCTCAAAACTGTGAGTGAAAACATTCAACGTCGCCAACGCTACTGGTTTTAGTCACTGACCTGAAACCATCGTAACCTAATATAAACATCTTGATTCGTCATTCTCAAAAATTAAGATTTTTCGTCCGTCATTTACTGTAAAAGATATAAATCTACAGTGCTAGTTTTTCTTACACTGTTTCCGCCTAACAAAATGCACGATTTTGTTACATACCCATCCGCCTTACATACATCCCAGGTCTGTTTCAGTTTACGGAAATGGCCGAGTGATGTTCCGAATGGAACAGAGGTAGCTCTAAATACCCTTTGCCATTTCATGGAGGGGGGGTCATACCAAAAGCAATTAATTTTCAGTAAACATGGTTGTATAATTCATAACATGTGGAACTAGACTGTCACAAAGCAGACTAATAGCCCCTATGGGTGTATTTTCAAAACTGAGCTCTGACGTGGGCGTTGAGTCCATTATCATAGGTTTATAGGGTATGTTTAAAAAGCTTATGAAAGGTATTGAATGTGATCCCTCGGATTCAACTTTGATTTTTTTGAAAGTACATAAATGAGTAAACCTTGTTATCTAAGACAAGCAATAAGTGAAAGGTATTCTTTGTATCGTTTGTAGGTATTGTTTAAACCTGTTTTATCTATTTTGAAAGAAAAGCATGGGAATTTAACCGTTAAAAGTTAATTTGCACTTTGATTTTACATTTATCATGCAAAGATTTTTATTCAGCATGACAAGGGTTAAACAAAATGTGTTTGTAGAACACCCATGCCTGTGCTACTGCCATTTATCTTATAACTATACAAATATCCGTGTGATAACATCTCATATGATATTTTTTATGATATCAAAGTTATTTTTAGAACAATGATATAATGAGGTTATTTTTAGAAACTTACATTTCGGTTAGAAACATCGACGAAAGCAAGATAAATAGAGTTTATAAGATTAATATAATACATACTTAGTGTATTGTATGAAAAATATCTAACTCAGTTGTGAGAATTGATAATTGTCTCGACAGAACCTCGACAATTATCAATTCTCCCAACCTCCTTAGATATTATTTTTCATATAATACACTAGGTATGTGTTATATATTTATCAGAGACAGTATGAATCGAGTTCAACCCTGCTTTCAACAATATTTCAGTTAAATTTTCAGCAGCTGTAATACCAAACAATAGATTCCTGGTAATTCTCACACAAGAAGTACCATTACATTCTTTCCTAGCCTCCAGCTGCTATCCCACATAGGCCTACGGTTATCAAACCATTGGTGGGGGGTCAATTTGTTGTAAAGGTCAAGTGGAGGTTCAAACCTGAACCTCGTGATTGGGAGAACGACACTCTACCAACAACACTATGATGGCAGCTTCAACCCATGCATTAATTGCTACCTTCATACAAATTTCATGAAAAAAAGCTATCAAAAACAAGTCATTAAGAACTATTAAGGGTCCACAATCTTAGATTAGATTAGAAATTGGAAATTTTGATATGAACCTGCCAAGTTCTGGATCAGTCAAAGTGGCAAATTGTAACACTGCTTGATGTTAAAGAACAGAAAAATTAAAGGGAAATTATTTAAAATTAAGCTAGGTAGAATTACAATTGCTGTGCATTGCATTTGGTAATCATCAGAGGAACATAACTGCCCACGTCAGGAGTCAGGACTCTTGTTAGAGTTTGATATTAGGGAGTCATTGACTCCTCACCTAAGAAATTCTCGGGGTCGAATCTGAATTTAAGAATTCGAACTAAAAAAGCAAATCACATGTAGAATTTTGCATATTTAAGAGTTACTTTAACTGTTTCTGGTAATAGCATGAAACAAGTAATCAATTTGTAGAATTTAAGATAGTAATTTGTGATAATCTTAGGTATAAAACCATGTTTTGACCCTTAAAAATTCCTCTCAAAAGGGGGGGGGTCAAAATGACCCCCATGTGAGAAATTTCTAGGGGTCAAATTAAGATATTTTCAGAATTTGGGAAGTCAAATCCCTGGTTTAAGGGTCAAACACGAGCCCTGTGGGTGATCCCAGCCCAGCTCGTCTTTTGACTGGCTATAAAGAGTAACTAAGCAAATCTTTCCAATTTTAAGGTATTGATGATGATAATTGATTAATCACTTTCATCTACTTGCACTTGTTCAACAACAATGTTGTTCATATCATCATGAGAAATTATAATAGTTTTATTTATCTCAATATTATTTTCACCTAATACCAAAATCTGGGATAAATCAGTTTCCCCACCCATTAATTGAACTGGAATTCCAGACTGGTTATCTACAGAACTCAAAATAACAGTTTTAGACTGGTCACCCTCAACTGTTTCAGCTTCTTCAAAATAGATTTGTCCAGACTGGTCCTCTAGAATAGACTGGGTACTTTGTCTTACTTCAACCTCGGGAGCAGGTTCGTGAAAATTGTCCTCTTGTTCTTCTTGGTAACTAATATTTTCGACGACAATATAGGGTTCAATGTTGGCATTCTGGTTTGTTTCTGTAACAATTAATGGACCAATTGTGCCGTTTTCGTTTGCGTCTTTCTTTTTATTTTCCCGCATTTCTCTCTCCGCATACTCTATAAGCGTCTGAATAATGTTAGAACGTTCCTCCTCCATAGCATCAGCTACCTGTTGACCAGCGGCGATTCTTTCTTCCGTTTCCATGGATACCTGAGAAACAATTTTTTCCGCCTCCTGTGTCACTGTCTGGTAATTTGGAGTTTGTGTTGCTTCGATAGTTTCGATTTCATCATCACCTGTTTGTATTTCAGCATTTTGATATTGTACATCACTAGAGTTTTTTCGACTTGTGATGGACAATGGCACTTTGTAGGTTTCAGTTTGATTGTTTTTATCTTTTTTGACAACAACATACACTATTTTCCTCTCATTGGAAGGCTTCTTGGTAGATTCACTGTTCAGATTTAGTTGTGTTTCTGAGGTATCAATTTCTGCTTCAGAGATATCCTGGTTATGTGCTTTCTTCTTGTGCCGTTTTAAAGTTGAACGAAGTTTGAATAACAAGAGACAAGTGCTACATTGAAACCGCTTCATATTATGTTTGACCATATGTTTATTTAGCATACTTTTCTCAGCAAATCCCATTGAACACTGTGGACAGACATGAGGTCTGTATTCAGCGTGTTTACCAAGATGCCTTGTTAATGTCCGCTTATGTTTGAATGATTCATCGCAAAATTTACATTTATGTGGTTTTCCACCCGTATGAACGACCATGTGATCAATCACATGCTGCTTCTGTGTGAATTTACGTCCACATTCAGGACATGCAAAGTCTCTCTCTCCGGAATGGATTTTCATGTGTCGTACAAGGTTCTCCTTACATTTGATGACTTTGAAACATATTGGGCATTCTACTGATTGGAATTCTTCCGAATGCACTGCTCTAGTGTGTCGCTTAAGCACAAAACTATGTGAGAATAGTTTATTACATTCGACACATTTGTACTTTTTTCGATTAGTTTCGTGAATAACCATATGTCTTTCCAGAATATCCTTACGATTAAATCCTTTTTTACAAACCTCGCATACAAAGGGGCGTACTCCTGTATGTGTGGCCATGTGACTATTTAATCCTTGACGATACACAAATTGCTCCGGACACTCTGTGCATTTATATGGTTTCTGCCCATTGTGTAAAAGCATGTGTCGATCCAAGTTTTCCTTATTTGCAAAAACTTTATAACAAAATTTACATCGCTTCTGCACCTGCCCATAATGCATCTGCGTGTGACGTTCAAGGGATTTATTCGACTGGAATGCTTTTGGGCAGATTTTACAGGGAAATGGTTTCGAAGACGGTTGAGCATTCACAAGATGTTTGTCCATATGCTCTTTTAACTGCTCACCATCCTCAAACAGCATATCGCACAACTGGCAGCGAAAAGGCTTCTGTAATGAGCCCCATTTGAACATGATTACGTCTCCCCCCTTATCATTGTCGAAAGTAGCAGACATCACGGCATGTCGCCCAGCCTCAATTGCTTGTCTGTCCTGACTACTCATACCCTCAGAAAATTCTGCATCCATTCTGAAAAATATGTATTTCAACTTTTATTCCACAAAATTAAAATTTTGTATCAAATTGACAATTTAACCCTTGTCATGCTGAATAAAAATATCAGCGAAATTTCATTAAAATCAAAGTGCATGAATGCCCTTGATGCACTTACTTTTAGTATTTATTTTGAAAAAAACAATCTTTCAAACTTTTCTGGTTTTCAATAGGATAATTACACAATCCAACAATATAGACAAAGATCAGACTGCACATATGTGCAGACTGATCTTTGTCTTTATCTTCTGCCAAAGCAGGAATACTGCTTAAAGGGATATTCAAACCATTCTGACCCCAACTTTCTCATATAAGTTCAGTAGAAAGAAAGAAGTGTACAATTAGATATGACTGTATGTCTGTGCAGGCTGTTATTCTTTATGCATTTCATTATGTGCAACATGAAATTTCTGAAACAGCATGATAAGCGTTAAACTTAAGTAAACCTGTTGCAAACTAGACTATCGCAAAGCAGACTTATACCCCCCTACCAGTGCTTGTCAATAATGAAAAGTCATTTTCATCAAAGGGTCATAACTCTGTCAAAAGTCAATAGATCATTACCAAAATATAACTTGCACATCTCTACCTGATACTTATCACATCTATTTAATTTTAATGAAATTTGCCCATTAGTTGCTGAAAAATTGAGTGGACAAGAAAAGCTACATACGGATGGACCGACAAGCTAATTCTTATATACCCCCAAACATAGTTTTTGGGAGGATATAAAAAGCTAAGGAGGGTGTAGAATGGATTTTAGATTTAAGTTAGAAGTGTGGAATTCACGCCTGACTTTTCCTTCATGTGTTTCTTATTTACTTTAACATGAAAAATGATTTTCACTTCAGGGAAAATTTGACCACAAAAAAATTTTTGCACCCTCCTGACAATTTTACACAAATATATTGTGTAATTGTGGCCTCTGGCCTAGACAGACAAATGTCAGCCCCTTCCCCTCTCTTTTAGGTCACTCGATTATGTAAACAGGCAAGCAAGTTGACTGTGTAATTATTACTTAAACATGAAAAATGATTTTCACTTCAGGGAAAATTTGGCCACAACAATTTTCGCACCCTCGATGATTTTCATGACATCTGACAATTTTACACAAGAATATCGCGTCATTGTGGCCTTTGTCTAAGGCAGAATTCTGGTTCACTTATGACACCATTAAAGTAAATCAGGGCCAAATGTGTGCCCTTCATGGGACTCAAACCAACGATCCCTGAAACAATAGTAATGTTGCCTCACTGAGCAGGCTTTTGTTCAATACAAATCTTGATAGGTCTTACACATAGCATAAACGATGAATTGATCTTAATTTCTTTACATTCAGGATTCATTTGAAACTTATAAATTTCAATATGAAAATGACTCACAATGTTAACTTCGGCGCTCGGGCTTCAAAAATTCAATATTTAACATTAGAGGTATAGGAGAGTTGATTGTTATTGTTTATATTGAGAATTTCTCGCGCATGCGCATAATTGGTAGGCAAAAAGAGTCAGATCTCTATGGGAGATGACAATTAAAATCAATCGTTCATTAAAATTTAAGATAAAAAGAAAATTAAATATTATTTGAAAGAATGTTTTCCGGTAATGATCAATCGATATTTAAAGAATCTCTTACGTATTTAGCCCTTTATAAGGTTCCCGAGATTAGACTATTTCGTCCGACTTATTGAACGAAGTTGCCATCGACGATAGATCTTTTAGCTATTTAGAATTAGTTTTTTGTCTCTTTAAATAATGTTTTTTTTAGAAAGATTGTTACCTAGAATCTTTGAATAAACATGGCCTAGGGTCTGTCTAATATAGACGCACGGGTTGCGCAATTTATTTAACTCGAGGGACTCTAAAACACGTGTCCGTGGTTTAGCGCAAATATTCTTCTTTTGTAAACTTGATGTTTTCTTTTTTGTCAATTTTCACGTCATTCATAAAGAAAGTTGAAAATTATGTATGAAACATAGTAATGGTTTAGTTTTTCAAACATTCGTAACTCAGTCTACAGCACTCATGAAAGTTCTGACATTTGCTGTAGTTGCACCGTTTCTGTAAACAAACCCAGAAATAGTTATTATTTTTAAATTTTTATAGAAAGTTGGATGAATACGGCGGTGGATGAAGGATTTCAATAAAAAGGGTACTAGGGAGAGAAGATTCGTATTCCTAGTATTACAAAGTTTCGTTTGAATTCTGTGTAAAAATGGAATAACTAGGCTACAGATGGGGGTTCGTGTGAATCCCTTGAACCCCTTTTTGCATCCGCCACTTGATTAAATTAACTTTCTTTACCGCTTTCCATAACCTAATGAATTTGTATGACATGAACTAAATAAAAAAGTTTGACTCAGATTAATCGGTTCATGGCGTCAAGTAGAATAAAACATCGCAACTACAGCCGATCGAGATCTGTTGTATCCGTAGTCGCGCCGTTTACAAGTGTAAAATCAGACGAAATGGCCATACGAGTTGAATGTTATTTGGGAAAAGGTAGGATGAATAAGTGAAATTCATTAACCCTTTCCAATAAAGTAATTTTACCGAGTTTAAGATGACTCGGGTTAAACAACGTTTGGGGAAAAAGTGACTTGTAACGTTAATTCGTTCACTCGCAAGAATTTCAAAACTTTCTACTAATTTTTCCTCACATTCATTTTATATTTTTGTTTTTGAAATGTAGTTTAAGTCGTCGTTGAGCAACAGAACATCGCAAATCCATTTTAATCAGGCTGTATTGCGATGTTTCGTTCGCCACCAACGCTTTCAATTTCAAGATTATTTTTTGTCGTCTGGTCGGGGTAAAAAACGAAGATTTACAAAAGAACGATCACATTATTTCATCTTTAACAAATAAAGAAATTGTGTACGCTTCAATTTCTTTCCTACCCGTTAAAATTTGATTTTTACCCTCTTATTATTCATTGGGAACTACATAAAGCAAAATAGAAAAATGGTTCGAAGTACGTTTTCGATTTTGGCGGCTTCCATTTCCCGCTGAAGCAAACGCTGCGTTTCAGATATGCAGTAGGCCTAACTTATATTTGATCAAAAATTATCCCGGCCTTTTTTTCAAATTTGAGGAAGAACTATGAGTATTGACAGCTTGTTCAAGACACGGAAGATCGATCTACTAAATGAACGCGGCTCAGAATTGAAAAATCATGTGGGCCTTAGGCCTATTTATCGCCGCTGAAATGGAATCTTAAATGAAATATTTTATCAAAAGCTTGATTTAAACTATGACTGATAAGGCATTAAAAGATTGGTGTCAAATGAAACTTCACACTTTATGCCTAATGAATTGGTAACAATTGTGTCTAGATGAAAGCAATCAATCAGTGGCGTATGCATCGTCACGGTCAGATCAATTAAAATTTGGCACGTGTTATAGAAGTTTGTCTTTATGACACATGCAAGTGTGTGATTAGCGGCTACTGTTTTATGACATGGGCAATATCGAGAAGCGCATCCGGTTACGGTCAGATGACAGAGATTCCGCGGCTGTGTAGTATGGATCATTGCGTAAGAAACAGCGAACTTTATGACACATGTTTGTGTTAATAGCGGCAAATTTTTTTATGTCGCATAATGAAAATTCTTTGATAGGATTTTACAATCTAACTAAAAAAGCTGTTAAGTCGGCAGATCGTGTGTTTGGCGACATTCGTTTATTATCCTAAATTAACCAATTTTCTAAATGTGCGGGGGGGGGGGGGGGGGAAGGGGCTTTTTATGGAAGCAAATCGGTTTTCAACAGTATGTGGTGTTCTCAAAATTTACAGATTAAACTTATAGTTGGATTAATGATTTTTAGACAAATAAGGGAAAAGGGACATAAAAACCTTTCCCAATTTTTGAAATTTCTGTGACAGGATAAGTAACGGAAATGGGATAAAGAACAATCGGCATTGAAACTCGAATCAGCGCAGTATAGGTAAGATATACTATATTTCGTTTATGAGTGAACAAAAAACGTAAATACAGCTTAATGTCAAATGCGCGATATATCAGTTGCCAAACAACGAGTTGTTTGCATTCATTTACATTTCTGTGTGGTTATCTTTCGACGAGAAATATTCTTTTCACAGACAATGTCATGTGATGACAACTGCATAATCAAAAGGTCGGATGATTTATCTAAATTTTGACACCTTTGTCAACAGGGAATAATCATTAGAAATGTACAATCTAATAACTAGAATATTGGATATTTTACTATTTGTGTATGCAACTGGTATTATTGATCTACAATGACCTGGCACTCATTTAATATTCCTTTTGACCCCTATCGATAGTAGGATAATATGTTTCTAAAAATAGACTTACATTTGCAAAGTTTAAATCCAATAAAGTACATCATAACTCACCATACATGCGGAAATTTAGCGCAAGTGGTATGGCCGTTGTCCCGTATCCCAGAGGTCATGAGTTCAAATCAGATCATGATCAGTTACATTTCCATTTCATTTTTCAACACTGTTTTACCTATTTGAGACAACAGTGTTGCATTAGGCTATCTGAATTCTGTCAGTCAGACTTTTTTTAGATTCGATCATTGCTAAGTACTGTCCCTTCATCAATGTAAATAATAATAGTGCTTCAAGAGGTCGTACTAGAAAAACTAACAATTATATATATATATTATATATATATATCTTAGAGATGAAGAGGCATTTTTTTTTTAATTTATTACGGTATAAAATTAAAAACCTATACTAGGGCTGTTTGCGTTGATCAAATTCCCTTTTAAGCGTGATTACGTTATCATTTTAAAAAACATGATTCTTTTCTTATCTTATGATTCAATATCATGAAGCAAATAAGATTTCTATCGTGACCAAATTTTGGTGAAAGCTTGCTATATACTTAATGTTGCTTTCATTGAGGAAAGAGACATTTTTTTGCAACCGATCAGAATACAATAGTCTTGGTGGTGCAACAACCCAACTTGAATTATTTGAGAAGGAAAAATGTATATATTAATTTCAGCTGACAAAAAACTAATAACATAAGAATAATTAAAGGGTTAATTTAGGAAATAAATAAAAAAAATCAAAATATTAATTTATAATACTCAGAATGATTAAAATATGTTTCCTTGGTGGGTTTTGAACTCGATCCGACAATTTCTCGCTCTACGGTAGGGCATCTGTAACCAATGCACTACAGCGACTTATTCATCCTATGCGAAATAATATTAATATATCGGTAAAACAAAATTTCATGTTGCGGGAATACTCGAGCACTGACGGAAGTTAATGAGTGCCAGGTCATTATAGATAAATAATAGATCTTTCTGCCTACAGCGATTCCCCGGATGTAAACATCACGTGACCCGTGACGTCATCCGTCAACTCATGTATAGGGATTTTCCCCAAAAATCTAGGGGCCCAGCCTAAAATCTAGGGGCCATAGGCGACTGCGCCCCTGCTAGTCTTTTTCCCTGTAAATACAATCAAAGCCCAGATTGTTTGGGGTGTTAACATAAGGATGAAATCCGAGTTTTTCAAATGAGTGATCTGGCTTAACCAATTTCCTACCATTTTCGAAATTGTCTACAATTCAGAATATTGAAATTACATTCATCGTGTTACTCACATCTTTATTCATCAACCTACTCGTAAACATTCAGTTTATAATCTTCCGCAATGACCTCACAGTCGAATCTAAGATGTTAGGTTTGCCCTTGTGGTAAACCGGAACAAGTGGCGTCAATGAAAGTAGTCAAGGGAAGTAACTGTTTTGGGAGGTTCTCAAGTATATTGAATCATCCACCAAAATTTCTACAAAATTCATTATAACGAATCATATACTTAAGAACCTGAAAACCTTTTCAAAATTCATATTTTTCATACAGTTTTTGAAAAAAGTAAGTTGAACCTAAGTAAATGCTGCTTTTTAAAAAGCTTTTAGCATCTCAGTTATTGGCATACCGTCGAAAACGGACTGTCGAAATGATCGTTCAAGTACTGAGAAACTGATTGAAATTTATCGTTCATTCTCCGTATAACGACCCATTTTCAGAAAAATCGTGTAGACGGGACATTTTAGGTCTTATTTATTTGAAAAGGTTATCGATTTTGGCATTTTTTGAAAGCCTATTACATGAACTTACAGGACAATAAAAAGAGAAGTCAATCATTGACTGTACAATGTCTTTATTTTGTCACTTTTCAAAATGATTCAGCAAAATTCAAGAGTTTTTCTATTTTCCTGATATAACAACACAATAAAATATAATCAAAGATGTTTGAAATAGTTCAAGTTTATGAAAAATCACTACAAATATGATGTAGACGATTTCAACAACAGATACAAATCGTCAGTCATTTCAGTTATCTCCCTTTAATAAAGAAGTTGTTTTATTGCTTTATTTCATTTCAAATTGAACAAAAATGGTTAATATGCGCACAACTTTTTAAATATATATATATATATATATATATATATATATATATATATATATATATATATATATATATATATATATATATATATATATATATATATATATATATATATATATGATAAGGAAATTGAAGTACTTGATCATTCTATCTTTTATATAACACTAAACCCCATCGTTTTTTTTCTTTATATTTTCTATATATTCCGATAGACGCCCTAGAAGGGTGACGGACACAACGCCATGATACATATTGTATCGCTCCACTGGCTTGAAACAGTGAATTCACATTTTGCGTGCGCCATCACCGTGTGTGTGGCTACAACCCTAAAACTAAGAATGAAGTTGATAGATGAGGTTACATTTATATACTGAGCAAAAGTAAAAAGTATCCACCCAATAAAATCACGGATTTCTTTAAAAGAAAAGTGAGGCCATATCAACTTGAACCTTTATGCAGAATACATAAGTAGCCTCATGAATACGATTCTGGATATACTTCGGCCCGTTGAGATCAATTTCAAGTTCCGTTATACTGTACAAATGGCTGGTGTGTGTAGACACATATGGTAGACCAAATATCAGCATTAAAGTATTTAAGTATATGGGCAGTTACGGGATTTTGGTTCTCAGTCACACGATGATTCCATATCACAGATACGAAAAAAAAAATTGTTTGCACATTTTCTTAAATGCTTTTCGGTGGTTTATCGAGAAATAACGGTAGATTATCACTTGATAATCTCACCGCAAAAGCAGTGAAATTATCAAAAAAACTTATACCCTGCTTTTTGAATTTCATCCTATCTGACGTCAAGTATGCGGGGCGAAATATGTGACGTCACAATGAACGTTACATAGCAATCACGCGCAAAATGACGCGCTTTACGAAAAATGTCATAGAAATTTCACATTTTGTCTCATTTTTGCATTAAAAAATTATAGAATTATCGTTTGTTTTTCGAGTAAGATCGATTAATATTTCAATTCGTGAACAACGAAAGCTATATTTTCCACTCGTGGCTCCGCCACTCGTGAAAATATAGCCTTTGTTGTTCACTCAATGAAATATAAATCGATCTTACACTGAAACAAACGATTATCCTCTATTTATTTAATGCTTTTCGGTGGTATATCGAGAAATAACGGTAGATTATCACTTGATAATCTCATTACAAAAGCAGTGAATTTATCAAAAACTTATACCCTGCTTTGTGAATTTCATCCTATCTGACGTCATCTATGCGGGGCGAAATAAGTCAGTGACGTCACAACATGATGAGCGTTGCATAGCGATCACGCGCAAAATGACGCGCTTAGCGAAAATATGTCCTAGAAATTTCACATTTTGTCTTTTTTTTTTGCAATAAAGAAATAGAATAATCGTTTGTTTTTCGAGCAAGATCGATTTATATTTCATTTCGTGAACAAACATAGCTATATTTTCACTCGTGGCTCTTCCACTCGTGAAAATATAGCTTTCATCGTTCACTCAATGAAATATAAATCGGTCTTACACTGAAACAAACGATTATCCTCTAGGCCTATATATCCACGGAAACGGATATGCCACAGCAATGGAAAAAGGGCAGAAATCAGACTACGGGTATGCATAGAGCGGCTTGCCGCTGTCTCATTTCATGCCAAGAATATCCTGTACCAAAACTCCCTTTTAAGAAATAATAGCAAAAAGACCCTATCTCTCTGATTGTCTGTTAAAATCCCATTAAAATTGTCAGAGTACAGTAGACCGTCTCGTCTTTGTTATGTATGCGGTTTTAATTACCCTGATGGGCACTGAGAAGCCATAAATCTATTCAGTCGGATTGTTGGACACATTTTCATTGTCTGCCTGGTCTTTCACTTTATCATTGCTTACAAATGGCCAGTTTAAAGTAGAA
The DNA here is from genome assembly GCA_948146395.1 of Fragum whitleyi. Lineage (NCBI taxonomy): Eukaryota > Metazoa > Mollusca > Bivalvia > Cardiida > Cardiidae > Fragum > Fragum whitleyi. Next base: position 23,349,662 of record OX411560.1, on the reverse strand, counting down.
AAAGTTGTGTTACTTTGTTTTCTTTATGGTATTCGATTCTATTTTTTAAACTTATTTAAATAACAATTATACGTTATTTCAGGAATACACAGAAATCAAAAAGAAAAAAAAACACACACCCCCCCCCCCCATAAATTCTTGCTTTCGTTACAAATTGTTCAATACGTAGGTCTAGTATTGAACTTTAGTTGTAAAGTTTTATATTAAACCTTAAAAATAAGACAATTTGAGAAAATAAAAAAAAATGCTCAAAAGATTGGATTGGATCGATCAAAGGTTGATTAGAAATGCAGTCTGGAAATACCGTCTTCAAATTTTTTTATTTTTTTTTTTTCAATTTACAAAGTGCAAAGATTTTTTTCAATATCACTATTTCTGCGAAAGAGATCATGTTATAGCAGTAAGGCATTGGAATATTGTAATATGGTATTGGGTTATGGTAAACATTATTCTTTTCCATGCTGATTTCTGGAACAATCCGGGATCGATCGTTCAGATTGAAATTTGTCATCTTCTATCGTTTTGTCAAAAAAAATTACAAAAAATATCCTAACCAATCTTCTCCTCTATCTGTCTGAATTTATCTTTTCCTTTCTCTTTTTTTCTGTCTCTCTTGCTTTTTCCGCCTCTCTTTCTTGTTCTCTCTCTCTCTCTCTTTCTCTCTCTCTCTCCCTCTCTCTCTCTCTCTCTCATTCTCTCTCTCTCTCTCTCTCTCCTCTCTCTCTCTCTCTCTCTCTCTCTCTCTCTCTCTCTCTCTCTCTCTCTCTCTCTCTCTCTCTCTCTCTCTCTCTCTCTCTCTCTCTCCCCCCCTCTCTCCCTCTCTCTCTCTCCCCTCTCTCTCTCTCGCTCTCTCTCTCTCTCTCTCGGTCTCCACATTTTTGTTCCGAAAGTTTGCGATTATGCAGTTATACTTGTAGTAGAGTTTATTTTATAAAACAAGAAATAAAAAAAATTAAAACAGAAGATTTATTGTATACAAATAGAGTAAAAAAAATCCTCTACGAATCCTATACGAATTTTTATAAGGTTAAATGCCATTTTTAACACTATCACAGTTATATTGCGGCGGCTGGTGACCATCTCATGATTTTCTTTCGTTTCTCACACCAGCGGAAGATTAACAATATTTCGTCCGAGTCATCAACTGCTTATTCCTCTTAAGCGTACTACTTATCAAACGTGCTAGGTTGGAGAATAATGACTCGTGTCACAACGACTTTTGTTAATTTTGCCGTATGAATCTTGCCAAGTCGTTGTTCGAACTCTCAACCCAGGATTTGCAGCCAAAATCGTTACCGTTGGGCTAGCCTGACTCGACTCTCTTAAAAGTTCGGTATTTTATTTAACAAGCTAAGATGTTACACTGGTTGGAAAAAATAAAAGCATCTTCCATTGTAACCATAGCAACGCAATCAAAATTTGATATGTCCAACAATTAATTACATGCAATGGTCATTTCATTCCCATAAATAACACATCTGGAACAATGTTTGCGGCTCGAATTAAACATGTGGCCTTAGAGTCTTTTGGAAAGAAAACAAAATTTGAAGTAAATAAACTTAAACCAACTTCTAATCGGTCACTCAAATAATGAACGAAAAGTAATACTTAACAACGTTAAAGATGCAAGTGTTTGACGATTTCCGATAGCCGATGCACTTGGTAGATAGCAAAACGCAAATGCATAAAAAACTTCTCCAGGGAAAGCAATTTAACTTGCATGAGAACATGGGTACCCTCAATTTCAAAAATAACATTGGTGGGTGGGGTAAATTTAACAAATTCACATCATTTACGCAAATGAACGTCATAAATAATGTTTTCTTTACTTATTTGTATTCATTTACCTTTAAGGTATCGAAGGCATAGTGATTTTTCAACAACATAACGGTATTTCTTCGACTGGAATTTTGAAAATTCCCTGCATTTTGCGAGTTTTGTGACTTTTTCAAAGTAGGGTTGGTGTCTTCTTTTGTCTGCTACAATCGTTCTGTCGGTCCTTTTTACACAATTCTTTTACTAAAATCACTGCAATTGATTTGTCTTTGCATGAACGTACTGTTCTATTAAATTCTTTTATTGCAAATATGTTGAAAAGAGGAAAACATGAAGTGACCGATTAGAAGTTGGTTTCAGTTTAGAAGGAAATGCGCCCCGTGGAAGCTCTACGATCTTTCTTTTTGGAAAGATGAGTTGGGGGTGGGGTGGGGTTCAGAGATATGATGATGCATTGTTGAATGCTTTCACGCCTAAACTTCTATAAATGATAATGCAGAACATTAGTTTATGTCTCGCTTCCTTTCATACACAAGATTATACATTTCATCATTTAACATTCGAAGGCTCTTATTTTAAAAATGTATAATTTACAAATCCTGACTAGACTGGGCAAAATGATCGGACTGATCGAGATTAAACTTTTAACTTTTGGAAAATGTTCTGAATCTATTCAGTATTCATGTATTGAAATGCAAACGATGATTGGTGAGCGACATGCTGAGTATAGCAAACAAATATGGCAGATTTTTTTTCTGTCATGGTTTATGATGAGACATTGAAGCATTTATCTATTTATTTTAAAATATCAGTTTTAAAGCGCCAACGTCTGGTATGTTCAAGATAGGCCGCACGCTATCCTGAACACTGTTTATGTTTAACGTTTTCTATTTCCTGAACGTTCAGCTAACTTTCAGCTCACCTGAGCACATGGTGTTTCATGGGGACGAGCCTTTTTGATCATTGAATGTCTGTTGTCGTAATTGATCTTATTCTGCAATGGTCGAAAAAGCTACCTCGAAAATATGATTTCTATAGAGGGTGCAACTAAGGTTTGTTTTTTTTTTGTATTTTTTTCATGTATAACATGACAGTTGGAGCACCCAACATTATATTCCTGGTATTTCTCCCATCAGCACTACCATTAAAAATTACTTCCTCTCCTGGCCTTCAGGTGGGAGATGAATGTAAGAAAAGATATGTGCCGCCGTTTCGGTCATATTTAGACTACCGTTCACATTTCACTGAATAGTGTTTCAATGTAACAGTCATAGATAAAATCAAACCATTGCCTGGGAAATTTCAAAACCACCAATGTTGCAATTCTCAAAGTAGTAAAATTGGTATATCGTAAGCGGAAGATTTAAACCTCGTATCTACAGCTTGAAAGAACGTGAGTTACGAGGTTTTTGTCGTACATTGGTAATATTGTTTGCGAGACTTTATAATACAGTTTCGTGCTTATATGTTCATTCACCATTTTTTCTTTGGAGGTAGGTATACTATTTCCGAAATGGAAATGTCACAAAATCAAATTATTTGAGCATATTTCTAAAAAAAGGAGAATTAGTACTATAAAAGGTTGAAAAAGGGTATCAGCTAATGTCTGTGAGTACTTGGGTATTTACGAATAAGATTTTTTTATATATATATTGCACAATTTAGGCCACCGAAACAATAATACAAAAAGTGTTTACAAAAACATATAAGAGAATAGCGATCAAACTTAGTTAAATTATTGCACTGAAATGTTCAAAATCATGGTTTAAATTCTTGTAACAATAAATTTTGGTATATCGTCGGCTAGAGACTTAAACCTCGTTTTTACGGCTTGAATACACTGGGGCTATATGAGATTTTGGTCGCTCACAGACGATATGATTTTAGAGTCCTGGTAATAACCGGTTGAGTATCATGCTATGGTTTTCATATGGTATTTAAAATAACATAACCAAAATAGACTGCATTTGCAATAGTTGGGCGACCCGTTAATTATATTATGTAGGTCAGCAAGAACATGGATGTCGAATAAGGGGGCATCAAACCATTACCTGGTATCCCCATTTTTTCTCAAGTTTGCGGAATTTGCAAATACATATTCTACATTTAATAACTGAGTAACACTAAAGCATTTCTTCTTCTCTGCTTTAAGCCTAGTTAACATTTGCCACGATCGCCTTACGATATTGCCACGATTCACAAATCGTGCGGTGTCCGCACGGGTTTCATAAAGCTATCACAAGAATCATTGAGTTACCCTTGCGGCCGTCGCAAGGTAAATGTGCGACCCCCGCTTCGAGAATTGTGCCATTCTTTATACACTGTAGACAGTGCAGCCGCCGTACAACCATCGTGCGGAACCCGCGCGGGGACCCTAGGATGATCCGATCTATACTTATAGGCAAAACATCATACGGTAGCCTTTCGATGTCCTTGCGGCGATCGTGCGATTCCTAGACGACGTGTCTACGGACTACGCTCTCCGTACGGTCTTGCAATTTTAAAAATTTGTATTCCTATTTTTTATAAAAAAAATCGCAAGGTTCTGCGACACCCATAAAACCATGCGATGATCGCATGGATACCGTATGTCGCCGCACGAGCGTCGCACAATTTTTGAATTGTGGCGAGTTACGGGCGCCGTACGGGCTCCTTAAGCCAAATGTGAACTAGGCTTTACGGACACATACCAGTATAAGAAATTGTCAAAATAGAAATATGTCTTAAATATGACCATGGTTTTGAGATGAGCAGTTTTTTCGAGTCCGATACTCCCATATGGTAATTAGGACTCGCAAAACTATCCGATAAAGTGCCAGGAACCCTCTTTTTATGACTCTTGTCTGCTTTGTACTAGTCGACTTACAAATTTCTGTTCTGCTCTGTTGGTTAAAAAAGATACGCAATTCTAAGCACAATGTATTGGTTAAATAACGAATCAATGGAAATATTAAGAAAAAGAAAGGAAAGCAAGAAAAATATATGATCAGTAAATTTTTCTCGCAAGTCAACATGTCTGAAAAATGCATTATCCTTCCTGGTGTTTTTTTTTATTTCTACATGTGCGCAACACCCAGACTCAGATCTGTCTCTGCATCCGCACATTCTGATCAAAGTCTTCAAATATCAATCTCTCAATTTCTCGCCATTACGCAAAAATAAAACGTTTTGAAATTAGTATTATTACTAAAGGTTACATCACATACGATTGTTTCATAATATTTCTTTTATAAAAAAGTCTCTTGGAAGTACATTTAGCAACATACACTTTAAAATCGGAATTTAAAAGAAAATGCTTGTGAGGTGTATCATTTTGATTACTCGATTGGTATATCAGAGTCTTGATTTTGTCAGACATACATAAAAGTATTGGAAAGTTTAAGATGTTTGGCAAAACTGAAAACAACCTCCAGTATGAATTGTAGCTATGGCAACGGAGGTATTTTGACACATCTCACTAAATTTGTGAACTATTAATTACATGTAATGGTCATTAATAAGGGCAGCTGGTATTGAATCTATATACATGTAGCTTTAAAATCTTGGATTACATGGATGACATGTATTCGAGGAAAATGTTTCGTTTTCACACCAAAAATAGAACATACATCATTCTAAATGATCTTGTAAAATGAGTTGCAAATATGACCCGTTAGGCGAAAAGGAATCTTCTTGGTATTGCGTGACGAGTCGATCATAGCCAGACTGTGCAGACTGTTCACAGGCGTTACATTTTGCCTTTGGCTTTTTTTTCTGAATCTGTGATGATCTTTCTTCTTTCCAGTAAGAATAACTTTGAAATGCGAACACCGGCTGACCTCTACTGGAACCAATATCTCTCTAAGATATTTATTTTACGAAGTTCCCGGGAGGTCATTTTTGCATTACTTATCACATAAATTGCAAGTATTGTTTATTCCATCTCGCTTTCTTTCATAAACTAGTTCCTTAATTTCGATGAAATATTTTCATTTTAAATACAAAATAGAAATTTCAATAGCTTCAAAAATCAAACAGGGAATAGTTATGGTTCCTGTGCATTGTAATATCATTTTAAAGGATCTTTTCACCACTGAAGCTTGAAGTTGATAGCAAATGTACATACAGAGATGCTCCGGAAAAAAATCTGAGTCATTATAATAACACAAAAGACAATAATCCCAAAATTATGCAACAAAAATGTTGTGGTTCTTATGCACCACTTTTCTCCTTCAAAGGTCTAAGGCCCGATGTCACTGCACTAACGGATGAATTGAGAATGCAAAGCGTATGAAAATCTTACAATGCATCGAAAAGATGATTTGTAAGCGTACATGTGTATGTATTTATCGTTTAAAATGTATTGATCCGCGTTGTCTTTTGTCTTTCAGCGTACGAGGAACATACGACATATGCATCCGCCCTTTCATCTTGTTTTACCAAAAGATGGGCTATATTAGAAAAAGTAGACAACAAACATTTTGCTCTCTTTTACCACCAGTTTGCCCTTCTTTCTTTGTTCAAAACTTTATAGCCGCCGTCATAGCGCAGTTGGTAGCGCGACGGACGGTCATGCTAGAGGTCCTGTGTTCGATCCCCGACGGCGGCACTCATTCTTTCCGACAATTTGTCTCTCACCAATGGGTTGATAATTGTAGACCTAAGAGAGATAGTAGCTGGAGGCTAGGAAAGGATTTAGTGGTTGTACTGGTGAGAGAAATACTAGGAATCCATTGTTAGGTGCTCCTGCCGCCGCGATATAGCTGAAATAATGTTGAAAGCGGCGTTAAACTCCATTCAATCAATCAATCAAAGCTTTATTGTGTCGAAAGTCAATATACAATCTCTATCAATATTTACTCGTTTGTCTTGGAAAGAAAGCGAATGAAAATATGTCCTTATGTTAACGGGAAAGAAGAAAAAAATAGATTAATCTTTTATAACCCCGTAAATAATTCAAATATGGAGGCTTGATTCTGATGTATTTTCCCCTTTTTTCTGAAATCCAAATTAAGAGCGCTAACGAGGACTCAAATCTTGCTACGAGAATACCCATGGTTTTCTGCTTCTACAGTTAACAACATCGTGAAATTGACAAGGTGAAAATTTTTCGAATGATTTAGGAATAAAATTGAATGAGTGTGTGGATTGAGTTTTGAGTGAATTTAATGGGAGGTATTCCTATATCGCAAATTTTGTTCAGGATGAACACAATTAGCGATGTTGATGTATGTTTTCCAAAATTGAAGACATTGCCTACTTGGGGTACTCACGATGATCGGCGGGCTTCCTTACTAGCATAACAATATCGACGATGGATTCTTTAACTCTCAACGATTTTTAACCTATAACTTTATAACGTTAAACCTTTTTTTGTATTCAAATTATGGGTTGCCCACCAACCTGTCATTTTTGAAAGCGAACTCAGTATGTCTGAAATTGAACGATCACTAGCCTGGATTCTGCTCGCGGTGAGTGCATTTAACATCCTGTACATGAAGCTTTTTTTTCATGAATTGTGACCTGTCTGGCAATAAGGGGTTATATTGGAAGTGCGAAAAGTAACGATCCAAGTCAGGCTTTACCAGCTGTGCGGACTAACTATTTTAACTCAGACCGAATGGAACTTCCTTCGATGGTTTCATGATGCTTCGAATCAAAAGGTAAACAGGGTGTGCAATTATAACTTAACTTACATTTGATTTTTTTTTATTGAAATTAGGCTTTACGAGGGTTGATCCAAAAGTTCGTAAAATGAGGTTATAAATCTACAGAAAATTTAACTATTAAAATAAAAATTATACAGTCTCTTAATTCATCATCTGTGTAATAAACGTGGAAATTTTTAAATGTTTACGTTCAATAGCGGCCATAAAGTGCAGAAATCAAGAGAGAGACCCCTGGGAAGGCGGGGGAGCAAGAACGTCAAATGCGACGTCATTATTAACTCTCCTCTATATAGTATCCGCCAACTCTTATGCCTTTCTGTGCCTGATACATCAACTTGCAGAATCTATCTACATACCATTTGGAATCAAATTTGTGTACACTTTCTATATACATGGTATTTCTAGTGAAGTGAACATAAAGATGCATGTGCTTTATTTTGGGAAAATAATGAGAATCATTTGGGACAAGTTCGCCCTTGGGTTGGTGAAAAACATAGATCATGACAAAATTCGAAAAATAAACGGTATTTATATTTTGGTGTTGTCGTCTTGTCATTTTTCCCGAATATTCTGTATTACCAAAACATGTCTTCATCCGTAAAAAAGGCTCACAGCTTTCAAGTATGAAAAAATAATTTTCTATTTTTGTCCAGTTTATTTTAGCCAAAGTATTCCAAGTAAAGTTTTAGAAAACTTCGAGAAAACCCGATTTACTTAACGAAATTCAAATATTTTTCACGCTCCCCCGCCTTAGCATACATAATGTTCCTATGGTAACTGTATTCTTAGGCCGCTTAAGATAATTCTGCAAAAATAATAACATTTTTGCTCTCCGTAGTTACTAAACTGCATATTCATTAAATTATTTACTGAACAAGCCAAAAATGCGAAAATTATTAGCCTATTATACAAACTTTTGGATCATCCCACGTACATCGCTTTGTAACAATTTTCCACTCATATCTCGGAAGCTGGGGCTACTGACCATGAGTTCATTGTATTCCTCTTACCAAATTACCGAATGCTTTCCGAATCTCCAGCCACTCATTCCACATAGATTTACGATTTTAAACCCGCTGATGTGTAGCCGGGTTGACTATAAGGGGTGTTTGTACTGCCTTGCCGTACAAGCTAGCTTTTATAGCGACGTGGTAGAGCACTCGCTTAGGGACACAGAGGTCCCGGGTTCGAATCCTGACGGAGTCGAATATTTAATTGCGGGTTACATTTGGCGCCCACCGTAAATAACCCACATGAGGTGGTTATGTGATTTGGTAGTTGATGATGTTGATTTGAGAAGATTCGTGGAAGAATCTTAATTGTCGAGGGGGTGTATGTAGCCGGGTTGACTATAAGGGGTGTTTGTACTGCCTTGCCGTACAAGCTAGCTTTTATAGCGACGTGGTAGAGCACTCGCTTAGGGACACAGAGGTCCCGGGTTCGAATCCTGACGGAGTCGAATATTTAATTGCGGGTTACAGATGTAATATATATATCGGAAGCTATGGGATATAAAAAATATGATCCTCACCCCACCCCACCCACCCCATCCCCACCATGATTTCGAGCATGATGCGCTCCGACGGTGGCTCTACTTAAGTAAGCGACATTTTATTACATGTCCTTCATTGTCACGTCGGTTTATTTAACGATAAAAATTTAAACTTTGACATTTTGGGGAAATCTCGATTTGTCAGTTTTCCTTAGTGTATGACTAAGTTTCGTTTTACAATAAACTTGTACTTTGTATTCACTAGCTCAATGTTGTTCAATGCTAGTGCTTTAAAAAGTGATATCTTTTGTACTTGATACATATAGAGAAAGCTAATCACATTACACGAAAATTTGCCATCCTTTAAATATCAAAATTCAGTTTTGTCACTAGTATGATTATAGAGGTTTCTTTCAGTCAAAACATGGTTTTCAAATTTCAATTCAAATGTTGTTGTTTGAAATAGATGTGAAGTTAATGTTTTTGTTGTCAAGAAATATTTTTGAAACATGAGAAATTTCTTAACTAAAGTGTTCGTGTAATGTGTCTACGTCTTTGAAATGTGTGTGCTCATTACAACCTCCTATGCTTGATGGTGATCACCATGGCAACTAACCCAAGAATGCCAGTTTCGTAAAATTTAAACATAAATAATTGCTTTAGGTGTCAGTATAATAATCACCTGTTTCTTGTCTATTCATGTATGGTAGAAAATTTGCCGGTACATATAGAATAGAAGCACTCTACCTTAAGTTTTTTTTTTTCAAACTATGAAAGTTGATAATTATAATTTGTTGAATACTATTTCTCTTTAAAAAAATAAATTTTCGACCTAAAGACATACATGCATTATTTTTTAAATAAAAGAAATCACAGGCTGTAATTATAACCCTAAACAGCTCTTTAGTTGTCACAGAGTTCTAGAACACAATACCCTGTCAATACTTTTACAGGTAATGTCCCCGGTATATAAATATGCAACTTCGTTAGGATTCGAACCAGGGACCTCTTTGTCCAAAAGCGAGAGCTATACCGCGTTGCTATAAAAAGCTAGCTTGTACGACAAGGCAGAACAAAACCCCTTACACATAAATTGGCTACCATATATAGTTAAAACAAAAGCAACCATAACATCATAACTACAGTACAAACCTTAGTTGCAGACGAAATTTATAAAAGGATTTTGTTAAGAAAAAAATACGTAATTAACTTCAAAATTCAAGTTTGGGTTTTACTATACAACGTTGCCAATTGCATATTATCAATTAAATAAATCATTCGAATCTTCTTCAAAATATAAGCGGTCTGGATGTGTTGTAAGTTTATGTTTAACAGAGTTTCTTAAAGGAACAAAACATATTAAAATCCCAAAATAAGATCTGGAGACAAACTTACACTAACACCAGTTATTCCTGGATATTGATGTGCAGTGGATATAACAGGACATTAAGAATCAGCCCCGACCCCTAGCTGACTAAAGAAAACAAACCCCGGGAGTAATGGCTATTAACGGATAACAAGTCAGATTTATGGCATTAGTCCCAGTGCTCATTTCACCTATCTACGGTCTCCGGTGCATTTCTTAAAAGGGAGCAATATTCTTCGCATGACAGCGCCACTTTTGGGACAAAAATGTGGCCCCTAGAGTGCACACAAGGTTTTTCTAAGATTTGACCACTTGACCCCATTTTTGACCCCACTTGACCCAATTTCGAACTTGACCGAGTTTTGATGGAGACAAACATTCTGACCAAGTTTCAAGACCGTGATTTCACGGCCGAGCCAAAAATGTGCTGAGCCTCATGAGTTCACACAAGGTAAAAGTTGACGACGGACGATGGATGACGGACGACAGACGACGCACGCCAGATATCACCAGATCACAATAGCTCACCTGAAAGAAATGTGCTTGTGAAAATATTGATAAAACGTAAACACGTTATTATAATCATTGCTTCTTGCGTTTTGCATTTATAACGGTTAAAGCTGCTCTTTCACAGTTTTTCAAAGAAAAAATACAAAACTTTTTCTTAGATTTGGAAATGTGTGTATTTTTAGACTATTAAGAATGGCCCAAAGCATTGGCACTAAAAACAACATATTTCAATAATTTTGTAACTTATTTTTTCGAAGTGGCAAGATCAGTAAGGAATCCAGTCTATTTATTTCTAGTCTATATATTACAAAATCGTTATTTCCGCGAATTATCTTTCAATTTTGCTTGTATTGATATGCAGTTTCCAGCTGTCAAATACTTTTACCTTAATCTTTGATTGAAAAAGACAAACACGCCGAATGTCAAGCGAAAATAGTTCGCTCGAAATTGAAGAATTATTTTTTTAGCGTTAGTAGTCACTCTATTTTTATGAATGAATTTAACCTAAATTCGGATATATCGGTCTTTCTTTCCATGCATTACCAGATTGAATCTTATTATTTTAAAGGCTTCAACAAGATGAGGTAGTTAATTCCAATTGATTTTACGAAAAATGTTAAAATTCACATTTTCCCAATCTGTGCAAGAGCAGCTTTAAGCCCTAATCTTACGTAGTCGACCTTTTCGGTCACATTGCAGTGATTGTTGGAAAATGTTGACAGGGCCTTTATGACCCAATTCTACGAGAACCACGGATATATGTGTCTTTATTGGTTGTGTTGTCTGTATTAGGCAAATAAACCATTATAATCAATATCAACTTTTGAACACACACAACAATCTAGAACGGGTTGGCCTAAAATACGAAATGGCCCATCAAACAATTCAAAACGTCGGTCTTTCGTAACTGTTTGAAATAACTACGATGATTCGATTTTGAATTTCTTGCAAATGCAGCCATTTCGAAACTTTTGTTTTGTGTTGTAAATATGTGTCAGAACACGTTTCAACTTGTGGTTGAACTGTACCACCATACATTAGCTGATAATTTACAGTGGTAATATTTACACCGACACCGTTTAACTAGAATGCGCATGCGTACTTGGCTCGAGCCACCCAGGAATCTGTCAGAATGAATTTCTTACAAATAAAAATCAATTTCGGCTGATATTTGACCAACAAACTCTTGTCTTAAACTGCAAAATAAGAAGGAAGACATGCTCCTAAAGTTCTCACAACAAAAAAACTGACTGTGAAGAAATGGCGACTGCTACGGAACCCGATATAGATGGAGGTAAAAATTCAGATCAGTATCAGATTTCGCTTAGTTCTAAACAATCAGAGTTGTTAAATGTCGATTTCCGATTTCCTTACAAATCGATTGTTTTAAGGTCATAAGTTTCTTGAAGGTTAAAGATAACCGCAGGTGTCAAAGATTCTTACTTTTGTACTATTTCACCTGTACACGAATTGCCATGTTGTGTTATCTTGAAAATCAGGTCATCATTTGATACATCAAAGAAATAATTTTGACTTAATAACATGGTTTTCATTTTAACAGCTTACAATAAGTCTGTAGTAGTTGATAGTGGTTAGAATCTGATCTGGATAGAATTACAACCAGAGTTTCATTTTTAGCTCAGCTGTTTTCAAAAAAAAAACCCAAGGTATTATGATCACCTTGGTGTCGTTCGTGTGAAATACGCCCACATACAGGAGTGGTAATGGTGTGATATTCAAATTTGAGTCCGAAATGTTACCGATCATAGATATTTATTAAGTTAGGCCTATTAAGATAATCACATCATAATCATTTGCATTAAGGAATATTTGAATGACAATTTCAAGCTTATCTTTGAGAATGAAAGTCTAGTTTTTGTGTACATAGTTGTCTAAGACTATTGTCCTGCGTTTCGGAAATGTTCTGGAACACAGACAGGGGCTTTAAGGTACCAGGGCTCTCGGAAACGACAGTAGTGTCGTCTGAGACGACAACTTTTCTCAGCAGACGACAAAAAATCCTATCAAAGGATTCCACCTGACAACAAGTTTTTCTAAGGCACGCGTCCCGACTTATAACCTCTCGGCTGTGTATCACATGTATTTGATTGTTTACTTAAGTTAACTGTCGCGTGAAAAATCGATTATAGCCATATCTGAAGTCCGATAGATGGGTACGGTAGGCGTGGTGTTAATTGACGCCAACAGCCAATCGTAATCGGTTATTCGTAGACCTTGTAAGCGCAGCTTGACTATCAATGAATGGAATCTAGACTCTGCCTTGCGATGTGTTTTGGTGATTGTTATGCATAAACAAAACATATGATTCATTAACGTATTGATTGAAGCAATTCATTCACTAATTATATACCGGTAATTGAATTAGAGCAGGGCCCCAATTAGACGAAAGCAATAGAAAGACAACATGATCAACCCGATTTATTCGTAATTAGTAAATGATTAGTCCGTGTCCTTCGAAATGTCCCGAATCTTTTTTACCTTCTGTAAAATCGGTAATTTGAGTAAAAGCAATTATTAAATTAAAGAAATGTTCTGGAAAAATACGAAATGAATTATCGCGGTGAATCTCTGAAACGCTGTGCGTGTGCTTAATTCTGTCAGATAACTTATTTCGAAAATGGAAAGCTCCGGATCGGCCTACTGATCAGACATGTGTTGAAGTAACAAAAAAAAAAAATAAATAAACACAAATCAAGAGACAGATGGTTCGGAAAGTTTAATTATTTCAATCTAAAAAAAAAAAAAAAATGAAAATAAGAAAAAGAGATAACCAATGTAGTTCAAACATACAATCTTTTTTAATGAAAATCAATTCTGAACTTTTTCTCTCAATTGACAAAGAGAATCATGGCATAGACTTACCAGTATATGTTGAGATTTTTTAAAGTCTACAGGGTTTTCGTTTGACCCGGGACCCCGGGTTTTGACGCGCGGAAATCTAAAATGATGCAATTTTGACTCTTGGAAATTTGAGCTTGTGCGTCATTTTGACTCTTCAAAATTAGCAGCTGTGCGTAAAGGGTTGTTAGAAGTGTGCCATATTATTGGAAAATGGTTAATTTTAGGTCTAATAACACCTAGCTTAATTGGCAATTAACACACTCAGGTGAGCGGCTATGCATCGGCGATCGTAATTGACAGTCTTTTGACACCTGTGAAATTCAGCTAAAACCCCTTTACTTAAACTCTGAGTTCACTAAAATCAACATGTCTTTGAATAATTTCACTAAAATTCAAACAGTATCTACATAGTAAGTCAATAAACATCAAGAGGAGGATCAGTTGGGAATTGTCATGGGTTTTCGTGGTTTAAATTCACTTCTTTTTACGAAAATTAAAAATAATTAGAAGCTTTCACTTGCATTTATAACTTCAAAACACTCTCCTCTTTAATGTACTTACGAAAAAACAAGTCTTTTGTCTGAAATTAGGCTCATTAGTAGTTAATGACTGGACATTGTGGTGAACTATGAGGTTGAAAATTTATGAATCATTTATTGACTTTATTTTCAGGCACCTTTGGAAAAATTATCCAGACCTAGTTTTATCTATTTCAATACTTTTAAAATGATTTTTTTTCTGTTTTATAAATTTGATTCTTTTTGTGAACGGTGGGGGGGGGGGGGAAAGGGAAAATTCTGTCACTGTTTGACTCTTGAGATTTTCATTTTGACTCTTGGAAATTTTGACTCAAGGGTCATTGACTCTTGGCTTTTGGATGCTAATGAAAACCCTGGTCTAAATAAATATTATAACATTTTTTGACTTCTTTTTAACTTCTGGCCAAAAGAAGATATAACTGTTTCAAAGACTTGCTTCTGTACTAGTCAATGGTTTTAAACTGAACCGGGAAAAGTTTTGTCATCTACTGAGCCCATCTTCAAAAATGAATAAAAAAATGTAAAAAGCATTGGGATAAAAGAAGAAAATGTTTCTAACAAGCAATTCCTTCTATTCAACCAATATTTTTCTTATGATAACCATTCTGGTGACTAAAACATTGGATTGTGTAGTAAAGGGTTAATAAATTGTAGTTTCAATATCATAGTTTTGCACGGTACAAAATCCACCCTCATAATGATGGAATCCAACTTTTTTTGTGTGGAATCCAACTTTTTCTGAAGTTGGATTCCTGGAATCCTACTTTCAAAACCCTAATGAGAGCCCTGAGGTACTCATGTAAATGTTATTTATCTATTTCCAGGACTGATGAGTCTGAAATCACCAGGTCCTCTTGATGTGAGTATATCTAGTTAATTAGATTGCGCAGTTTAATCAAATTTTTCCTTTTGACAGATGGCTATTCGGATGTGACTAGTGATGAGCAGAGTAATTGATGATAAGGGATAATTAGTTGGTTTGGGTTTCCAATTGTGATAATCGACCAAGAAATTTCATAATTGATTAATCAGGTCCTAACACATAAATGAAAGTTTAGCTATCATATTTTGTTAACAGAACTGACATCAGTTTGATTGCTCAGCATGAAACAGTTGTAACTGCCTATATGTTTATAGGCAAATAACTGTTTCATGCTGTGCCATAGAGATGGCAGAAAAATCTTGATTTTTTAGGTCTTAAGTGTTATCTAAAATTTATATTCTATTCTTCAAAGAATTGATACTTGGAGTGCTGTAATGATTCCCAAGAAAACAATTACAATTGATAATTATTTGACTTATTCTTCCAACTACAAAAAGGCGGCTGTCATAGCGCAGTTAGTAGCGCGTCAGACTGTCAATCTAGAGGTCACAGGTTAGATCCCTTACGGTGGCACTCATTCTTTCCGACTATTTGTCTCTCTCCAATTGGTTGATAATCGTAGACCTAAGTGTAATAGCAGCTGGAGGCTAGGAAAGGATGTGATGGTTGTACTGGTGTAAGAAATATCAGGAATCCATTGTTAGGTGCTCTAGCCGCCGCAATATAACTGAAATAATGTTGAAAGCGGCGTGAATTTCCATTCAATCAATCAATCCAACTACAAAACAATTATCAATTGTGATTTGAAACCAAATGCCCAACACTAGATTTGACACTAACTGTTGGCCCAGGGCTGAGTCTTCAAAAATTGGAGTCACAGGCCCCTTGCCCCCCAAAAATGATTGGGGCCAAAAGTCTCAAAACTGGTTTTGAAGCGGTCGAAAAGAGAGCAAACCATACAAATTTATCAGTGTATATCAGTTGAAAATGAACCAAACAAATTAATCAACATAAACAATAAAAATAGGTTTTTTGCGGGTCATAACCCTGGTTTTAAGGTCAAACACAAGCACTATTACCATGTGGATCCCTTCATATAATCTCTTTTGTTCCTTCTTGTGCATTTAAAATTTGAAAGAAAGCTATTTGAAATTTTGAAGCATATGATAAATTATTGACAAGTTCTTATATTTTTTTAAAGATAAGGCCTGGGTGCCAGCGTCATTTACTTCCTCACAAATGGAAAGAATGAAGTGAATTCATAAGAATGAAGTGAATTCATAACTTTGACAAAAGTTTGCTTGAAAAAGTGGAATTTACTTATACAGACTAAAAAATAACTGAAAGAGAAAGAATATTCAAATAAGAACTTAGAACCCATAGCAAAGGATTTCATTAGTTTAAACATATTTTATTGTCATCATTACAACAATGTTGTTATACATAATATTTCATATTACACAAATGCTCATGACAAAAGGGTCTGGCCACAAGTTTTTACAACTTAGTAGACGGCCATTCCCTCGAATGGATTTCATTGAGAAATCAGGGGTGTGGAAATACGGATTCTCTCCACTTATGCGTGGACAAGTGTGATTTTCTACTTGTCCAGAATTAAAATGAACTTGTCCGCAAAAAATAGAATAGAAAGATTTTTAGAAAACATTGTTTTTAAAGAAGAAAATGCTGAAACCCAGCATTTTCTTTATTAAAAACAGTGATTTCTACTCTTTGATATAAACAATAAGCTTATTAATCTCTTTGGGCTAGATAGTGCCATACAAAGATTTGCCCTGGTATTTACTTGTCCACGGACAAGTGGACTTTCAAAATGTACTAGTCCGCAGATAGAAAAGCCCATGTCGGACAATTAGGGTATGGGAATTCAATACCCCTGAAAATAAAGATTCCATATTGGAGTTATCTCCCCTTATCTGTTCTTCCTTTAGGGACTGGTCAGTAAATTAATTTGGGCAGGGGTGAGGAATATGAATTATCTCCCTGTCCGAGGACACGTTAATTTGATTTCTCACTTGTCCAGGATCAAAATAACTTGTCTGCAAAAAAAATGGGATGGCAATCATTGGGAAAACATTATTTTTTATAATTCTTCATTAAAGAAAATGCTTCTTACCTTTTGATTTAAACAATAGGATGAATTTTCTTTTTTCCTAGATTTGCTCTGGCATTTACTTGTCCATGGACACGTAGCCTAGAAAAATGTACTTGTCCGCATGTGGAAAAGCTCATGTCGGATAAGTCGGTTATGTGGATTTCACACCTCTGAAAGCCACTGGGGCTATTGTCATGGCGTTGTGTCCGTCATGTATCCGTCTGCAGTCTGTCCCTCTGTCTGTGCGTCCGGTCGTAAACTTTTTCTTTAAAAATCTTCTCCTCAGAAACTACTGGATGAATTTCAACCAAACTTCACAGGAATGATCCTTAGGTGACCCTCTTTCCAAGTTGTTCAAGAAATTTTGATCAAATGAAAAAACATGGATTTAATGGGCGTGGCTAATTTCCAAATATGGTAAAAAGTGACATTTCTCAGTTTCTAATTGATGGATACCAATTAAATTTTACATGAATAATTCTTGGGTGACCCTTTATCAGTGTAACAAACATTATTGTGATAGGATGGAAAATATGTATTTTTTGGGCAGAGGTCATTTCTCTATATGTTATATAGTGGAAACTTTGAAAATCATTTTATCAGAATCTAACGAAAAGATATCAACCAAATTTTACACAAATGATTCTTGGGTGACCCTTTATCAGTTTACCAAACATTATTGTGATAGGATGAAAAATATGTATTTTATGGGCGGAGGTCATTTCTCTTTATGTTTTATAGTGGAAACTTTGAAAATTGTTTTCTCAGAATATAATGAATGGATATCAACCAAATTTCACTAGAATGATCCTTGAGTGACCCTTTATCAGTCTACCAAAAATTATTATGATCGGATAAAAAATATGTATTTTATGGGCGGAGGTCATTTCTCTATATGTTATATGGTGGAAACTTTGAAAATCATTTTATCAGATTGTAACTGATGAATATCAATCAAACTTCATAAGTATGATCCTTTGGTGACCCATTATCATGCAGCCAAAGTTATTGTCATTAGATGAAAAAATATGTCTTTTATGGGCCGCGGTCATTTCTCTATATCTTATATAGTGGAAACTTTGAAAATCATTTCAACATCTGAGTAGAACCCAAAATATCCAGGGATTATTTTGGGATGGGCCGTACTGATTTTTAGGACAAACTATTTGTTTAAGACTAAATCTGATTACAGTTTTGGATGGGCCCCATATATAATCTATCCAAATCTGATGTTTATTTTAATCTAGGATAGGTATTAAGGATTCTTTGGCCCACCACTTTTTCCTAATGGCCCATCAATTTTGCAGATGGCCCATCAAAATCTTAGATTTTACATGTAAATGAACAGGACATGGGCCATTGGCCCTTTTCAATGGCCCATCATGAAATTAATCCAAAAATATCCCTGATATCTAAGAATCTAGTTAAAACTTAGATTTGCTATTACAAGAATTTCAAGCCAGTGGAGCGACTCAAGCCATTCATGGCTTTCTAGTTAATTTTTAGCATTATCCTGCACTTGCAGCCAAGGATTGACACCCATAAGCGGTTATTACTTCTTTTTTAGCAATAAAAGTGAAGGATTCTCTGTAACAGGGTAAACCAAAACCAAAATGCTGTCATTTCTTTATTTCAGACTACATATACTGACATTGGTGGTTACCCTGGCAGTAAGACCCCAGGAGGGGCCGTCCCAAAAGAACGGGAAAGAAAGATTGGTCATAGGCGAGTTGACGAGAAAACTGGTACAGTTACTTATAAAAAGGTATGATGTCAGCATTCATTTTGCTCCTTAATTGATAAAAGCAATTAATGTAGGGGCATATTTTTATGCCTCCGCATCGAGAGATCAGGGGCATATTGTTTTACTCATGTCTGTCTGTCCGTCTGTCTGTCCCTCTGTCCGAAAACTTAACCCGAAAACTTAACCTTTGCCCTTTCTCCAAAAGTATTTGACATACAAAGCTGTACACCAAAGTCAAGGTCATGTGACAAGGTCAAGGTCATGTGACAAGGTCAAGGTCATCTGTCAAGGTCAAACTTTTAAAAAAATGCTGTTCCGGAGGCATTTTTGTTTCACAAACACATCTTGCTTTGGTCCTGTCTGTATGTCTCTGACGTTGGTCCCTCAAACCCTTTTCAGGGTTTTAGTCTGACATCAACAAAATTGGTCCAAAGGACTCAAATGTTGGGATCTTAGGGGTCCTTTATTAACCTTTTTGGGTCCCTGCTGTAATAGTTTTGAGGGTCCTGAGTATTTACTTTTACGTCTCAGATGCGCAAAACCTGCATCCCCTAAACCCCGCCCTTTTGCGTTTACATAAATTTAGATCCATAAAGGATAGAGTCTCTATATTCATATGTTTATGGCTTGTGTCAAGCCTTTTCATTCGCTACCTCTTTCAAGGTTATCCCTCAAGGGTAGGGCCATTTTTGAAGGTCAAACATATTAAAATTGGCAAAAATGGCAGCGGTGGGTGCAATGGTAATAAATAAGCACAGATTGTATTCTTTCAAAGGCTTTCGAATAACAGGTAATTATCAGGTATACCTCCATTGGATTTTGTTGATCAGAGCTACAGATTGGTTTTCAAATTAATATATTTATTTGTAACTAACATAAATCCCATGTTGTTGGTACTCATATGAAACGACTCATAGAGACAATTCAAATGAGCACCCACAACATAGAGTTTCATTGGAAAATAAAGAATTTAGACCGGCTTTACCCCCTTTTTATCTGGACCCTTGTTGATTTTCATAAGAACAATCATAGCAAGAAAGTACAAATGAGTACCTATACTATTGGGTAAAATGGATGAAAATCAAATACTTGTTCCATGTTGAGATCCATGTTAATAGCTTTCATGTAGAGAGCTTTTGTGTTAAGAGTTCAAGCGATAGATAGATCACCCACCAATGTTGAAAGTTTGGAGGATCTTTGAAAGAAATAGGGCAGTCTTAGAATCCCCTAGACTGGAAAAGGCAATGCTAAAATACTGATTTACCGTATACAGTTAACAACATTGTGAAATTGGCAAGATGAATGATTTTGAATGAGCGTGTGGAGCGAGTTTTGAGTGAAATTAAAGGAAGGTAATCTAATATGGCTAATTTTGTTCCAGATAAACAAAATTAGCAATATAAATTACCTCCCTTTAATAAAATAAATGTTCAAGTTCTATAAAAAGCTTGCTATTTCTTTCAGAACCAATCAGACGCTTACAATTTGGATTATTTCAGTGAAACTCCAGTTTTTTTCTAGCTATATTTATTTTGAATGTTGTTAATCTTATCATTTTAGTGAATTTTGATCGTTTTTGATTGATTTTTGTGAGTGTTTTGATTTGAGTGAGTGTTTAGAATGAATGAATGGAGCGCTGAGTGAGCGATTAAGAATGATTTTGATCGAGATGAATGTCAAATTTCATGTTTTGAACTGTATTCTGTTTTGTTGAGAGAAATTTAAATAGCCTGAAATTGACTTTTCAGAAATCCACTAGTGAGTTGCAGGCTGCTATACAGTTGGGTATAGGACAGAGTGTGGGAGGGTTATCATCCAAACCTGAGAGGGATTTACTCATGCAAGACTTTGGTGTGGTGCAAAGTGTTTTCTTTCCTAGGTCAGTATATTTGTCTGTTATTATCCCCCCCCCCCCCCCCCAAAAAAATGCATACATTTGGGGAGGGGGTAAATAGGAGAGAGCTTAACAGTCCTTCTGTTATCAGCTTTTTTTTGTTCGTGCAATTTTCTTTCAGCTTTCCTTGATACTTTATAGTTCAATGGCTCAGGGTAAAACAGTTAGTAACTGCGTATAAACATAGATATACTACTAGTAACTGCCTATAAACATAGATATACTGTTAGTAACTGCCTATAAACATAGATATACTGTTAGTAACTGCCTATAAATATAGATATACTGTTATTAATCAGTTATATCTCTGTTTCTTCTAAAGCTATTGATTCCGAACTTTGCAAATGCTCCTTTGAGCATAATATTACCCTCTGGACAAAGATTACTTTCTCTAATATTGAATTAAGGAATTTTAACCCTTTATTAGACTTGGAAATTGTTGGTTAAGATTTAACATGCAACTGATGTATATTTATTGTACCAGAATATCATCTCTTGACAAAAATTCAATACAGAATTTATTGGATTTGAACTCATTTTAGACCTAGAATTTCTTATGAACTTATGAACTTATGAAATGTGTGTTGCTAGCTTAATGACTTCCATTCTATGCAAAATTATAATTGGCTTCTCTTACATAGCTGTGTCTTAACCCTTGTCATGCTGAACCTGGATTATTCCTGCTTTGGCAGGAGCTTTAGACAATCATCAGCCTGCACCTATGTGCAGTCTGATGTTAGACTACACCACCTGTTTCTCACTTTCAAACCAGAATTGTCAATAGATTCAGTTTTTCAAATAAAAATTGACCTACAGTTGGTACTTTCAGTGCTTTTTGCTCTTTGATTTTGATAAAAAAATTTAGCCAAAATTTATTCAGCATGACGAGGATTAACTGTGTCCTCTACAAAAACAGCAATCAGATATCCTTGTCTTGTACCAGTGAAAGATCACTTGAAATAAAGCCGTAGAAGGCACATTTAGGAAATGGTTTTCTTTGTGACAAATTATTTCTAACTAGTCAAGAATATTTATTAAAGTAAACTTCATGAAAAAAGCAGCTTTATTTCTTGGCAAATCTCATTACAGATGCTATATCTCCAAGCAAATTGGACTTCTTAAACTCACTTTAATCTGTAAAATCGTACCTTGGATTCTAGCATTTAACCCAATTTAAGGTAATGGAACCGTAATAATTTTGCAATATTTCCGATCTCATGATCTTTCACAATGTTGACCGAGGTATCCTAATGAAAATTAAGTTCATAAATTACAAAACATTGCGGAACTATTATGGGTCCACTACCTTCAACAAACAAATCCATGAACTCTATTTTACATTGGTCTGTCCATTTTATGAGGAGTTAAGATCTAAATATATTCCTACATTTAACACTAAGAAACCTAATATGTTTAAGTTTACCACATTACCTAAAACTTAAAATAAAAAAAGTATTGGTAAAAATAGCATAATTCTACCTTAATTCTCTACAGATGAGAAGATCCTACTGTGTTGTGTAGGAATAAATAGCTTGTTTTTTTTTACTCTCGCTATTGTCAACTTGGTTTAATTTTGTTTGTTAATGTGACATACCTATCCACTGTATATTATGTTATAATTTTGGACTGTCAGCTTATATGCTCAACGTTTGTAATAGACCTATGTTCTGTTCTGTATTTCAGTGAAGGTAGCAACATCACCCCAGCTCATCATTACAGTGATTTTAAGTTCAAAACTTACGCACCTCTAGCATTCCGCTATTTTAGAGAACTCTTCAATATACGACCCGATGATTTTATGGTAAGAACTTTTCATTATTTTGTTGTCAATGTTTGCTTAGAATATTCTCCATCCATTAGCAGTTTTTTGAAAATCCAAGATATGTCTACTGAAATTGTGTTGTGGTTGTGCGAAAACTGTGGCATTTGTGATAGCTCTTATTTTAATGTAGGCATTCTTTTGAAAAATATATTTTCTATCATAGTGCAAGCCATACCAGCAAGGAAGATGACTTGATACATTTGTGCAAATAAAGTTCCTTTTTTGGCAATAAGATTTTAATGCCCCCACATGGATAAGATCAAGGCATATTGTTTTACCCTTGTCTGTCTGTCTGTCTGTCTTTCTGTCAGCAAAACTTGACATTGCCAATTACTTCAAGGCTCCTCAAGATACAATGCTCATAGTTGATATACATCTGCAGATACCAAGGATAAGGTCAAGGTCATCTGTCAAGGTTAAAACTTAGCTCAATTCAGCAAGAAATAGCTAAGCATAGGCATCTGCAGGTCATGCTTTGTTGGTGTTGTGGCTCTTTGCAGGGATGTGGGAATTCTTATGCTAGACTAGTCCGAGACAGGCTTTTCTACCTGCGGACAAGTACATTTTATGAGGCCGCTTGTCCATGGACAAGTAAATGCCAGGGCAAATCTTGGAATAGTACTAAAATATGTAATAGATAGATCGGTCTAATACTTGTAGCAATGGTTAGAAAACTTTGAGTTTTTTATGCCCCCGCATCGATAGATCGGGGGCATATTGTTTTACTCGTGTCCGTCTGTCTGTCTGTCTGTCCGTCTGTCCGTCCGTCCGTCTGTCCGAAAACTTAACCTTGCCAATATCTTCAAGCCTATTCAAGATACAAAGCTAATATTTGGCATGATGATAGATCTCAATGATCCGCATCCGCTGGTACCAAAGTCAAGGTCATGTGACAAGGTCAAGGTCATCTGTCAAGGTCAAACGTCCGAAAACTTAACCCGAAAACTTAACCTTGCCAATATCTTCAAGCCTATTCAAGATACAAAGCTAATATTTGGCATGATGATAGATCTCAATGATCTGCATCTGCTGGTTCCAAAGTCAAGGTCATGTGACAAGGTCAAGGTCATCTGTCAAGGTCAAACGTCCGAAAACTTAACCTTGCCAATATCTTCAAGCCTATTCAAGATACAAAGCTAATATTTGGCATGATGATAGATCTCAATGATCCGCTTCCGCTGGTACCAAAGTCAAGGTCATGTGACAAGGTCAAGGTCATCTGTCAAGGTCAAACTTTGAAAAAAAATGCCGCTACGGGGGCATTCGTGTTTCACAAACACATCTTGTTTTAATTGAAGACAATTTCTTCATTTAAAACAAAGTTATTTCCAAAAACTATCTTTTCTCCTTTCTTGTGAACACGTTAATGCTGATCTTAGATAAGTAGAAAATCATCTTTTACTTGACCAGGGACAAGTGGAGAAAATCCTTCTTTCCATAGCCTGCTCTTGTAATTCTTGCAGTGTTGTAATGTTTCTAGCCTTAGAACTGGATAAAAGGTCAGATAAAAGGGGGAGAAAGCCAGTCTAAAATTTTTATTTCTTAACTAAACCCTCTATTGTGGGTACTCATTTGAATCGTCTTGACAAGACGATTCCAATGACTTCCAACAATAAAGGGGGTTTGTGTAACAACTATTGAAATAATTTGATCTAAAATTTGTCTCTCACCAATGGGTTGAAAATCGTAGACCTAGCAGCTGGAGGCTAGGAAATGATGTGGTTGTGCTGGTGAGAGGAATACCAGGAAACCATTGTTAGGTGCTCCAGCCACCCTGATATAACTGAAAAGATGTTGAAAACAGTGTTAAACTCCATTCAATCAATTAATTTGATCTAAAATCCAAAATACCCTTTCTTTCTGTAGATATGAAAATATATGTGACCCATCACGCAAAAAGGGACCATCAGGGAACTTTGTAAAATGAATATTTGAAAAAGACATTGGGTCCAGCAGAGGGCTCAATCAAAAATTTTGTTCACTGGAAGAAAATAATTTTCAAAATAACTACAACAACACGTATATTTCTTATTATTATTTTAAGTACCAAGGTTTGGGCATATGCCTTCTTCAGAGTACATAATAATGAAAACAAATAAACAAACATGACGTGACTTCACTGGAAGGTAGATTGAACATTCTAGAACATTCTAGATTCAGAAAATAATCCCATGTGGAAAAGTTTCGACCCTAGTCAGTCTCACAAAGCATGTAGTCTGACTAGGGTCGATACTTTACGCACTACCCAGATGGTCCCTTTTTGTGATTGGTCACATATGTAAAAAAAACCTCGTGTAAGAATTGAACACACACTCTCAACATTGTGTTTCCAGTTGTCCCTATGTGATGAGCCCATGACTGAGTTGTCTAACCCTGGAGCCGGAGGAAGTATATTTTATATATCGGCTGATGATGAATTCATCATAAAGACAGCACAGCATAAAGAGGCCAGTTTTCTACAGAAATTATTACCTGGATATTATATGGTAAGTGGGTAGGGTTTATAATTTTATTTAACCCTTTGCTGTTTAATCCCTGCTTTTTATGTGCCTGTGATTTTATGATTGAGAAAACATTGTGAAAAAAGAAGAAATTGCTTCTGACAAGCAATTTCTTCTTTTTCCACACCATTTTCTACCTTACAGAAAGGTTATTTTTCAAATTAAATCAACTTTAAATTTTTGTCTACAAAACCTTTGAATTTGGATAGGTCCAAAATTTTGTAAAACAGGAAATTTGCCAGGGGATAAGCTTTAAATGTTTCCTGAACAATCTTGAGATTTAGTGTTCCTAGAATTCAATTCTCGAAAATGTTTTTGAAAAAGAAGAAATTGCTTATGATATGCACCTTCTCAATTTTCCAACATTATTTAATATTTATTAGGTTTTTGTCTTCAATGTCTTTCAAATTTTACTGTACATGTCGGACATTTTAAAAAATTGGAAAAGTGGTTTTCTTTCCGCACTTTTACACACCGCTAGACTCCTGACTCATATATGATTAAATCTTGATCCCTGAAATCCCATACAACCACCTAATCATCTAGCTGAATTTTACCCAGCATTACATGGTGTAATGCATGTGTTCCCTATTTGTCTGTTTCAGTTATATGGATTTCTTTAAAGATTGAAAAGTTTTGCTCTCTTATGACCCCTTCAGAAACAGATTTGACCCCCAGAATTTTATGGTCAGGGGGTCAATGACTCCCTTAATAAAAAAGGCTAGGCTGGCTAGCACAAGCCCTGGAACAAACCAACTTACTGAAGTAACTATAGAGGAAAAGTTGTGCCCGACATGGGACTCGAACCCACGACCCCTGGAACACTAGCACTGCGCTCTACCAACTGAGCTAACTGGGCTCTTGGTCATGAGTCTACCCAATATCGATCACTTCACTCCTCCCCCTTTTAACCAATTGGAGCCGGTCCCATACCGCTCCCAAATGGCCGAACCCAGCGTTCTCCGTTTACTTCTGACACCATTGAAGTAACTATAGGGGAAAAGTTGTGCCCGATATGGGACTCGAACCCACGACCCCCGGAACACTAGCACGGCGCTCTACCAACTGAGCTAACTGGGCACCTGGTCATGAGTTTACCCAATATCGAACACTACATTACTAGTGGAATTTTACCCAGCTTTACAGAGGTTACATGTGTTCTCTAACCTATATTTTCTCTTTTTACAGAATCTGAACCAAAATCCAAGGACCTTGTTACCAAAGTTTTATGGTCTTTATTGTTATCAAGTAAGTGTTTCTTTATTCTTTATGACAACAGGGTACCCGTGTTTCATCCTCCAAATTTTTTTTATTAGAGACTCATTTTGACCCCTTTACTTTTTATACGCCCAAAGGGTCGTATTATGTTATGGCCCTGGCCCATCTGTATGTCCGTCCATTAGCAATTTTATATGTACGCAACTCCTCCTATCAATCGAATGAACTGTAACTTGGGTCAATTACTCCCTATGATGTGAAGTTGTGCAGAAGACCTATGAAATTCAAAAAGATCTGGTCATTCCTGAGAAATCTTGATTATCTGCCCTTGAATTGAACTAAAATAAGTGTTTGGGGTGTTTATGCCCCGCCCTGTGAAGCTCTTGTTTACATGGCTGTCAAAAGACATGACCTATTATGAGCTAAGCAACCTGTGTCCAGCATCTGGAGGGGGAGCAGCATCCACTTGTATGTACGGAGCATCAGTCAGTCACCTTTAGTCTGGTTGACTTGAAACTTGGAAGTTATGTGATGGAGTGCAGTGCACCAGAACCATAACTCTACCTAGCTTATTTTTTGAGTTATTGCCTTGTATTGTTTCCATTCAGCAGTGTAACTGGCATATCTTGTGACAATTTGCCACCTCGTAAGTAATTTAACCCCTACCTACGAAGTAGAGGGGGGAATATATTAGTTTCTCCATGTCTGTCTGTCTGTCCATCTGTCCGTAGACCTTTTAGTTTCTGGACTCTTACTCAAGAACCAAGTGACTTACAATCACGAAACTTTATGAAAATGTTCCTTTTGACCAAAGGAAGTGCCCTATCGTTTTTGGGTCACATAGGTCAAAGGTCAAGGTCACAGTCAGCCTTTGTTCAATTTTTGTTTCCGGACTCTAACTCAAGAACCAAGTGACCTACATTCATGAAACTTTATGCAAATGTTGATTATGATCCAAGGAAGTGCCCTATTGTTTTTGGGTCACATAGGTCAAAGGTCAAGGTCACAGTCAGCTTTTCTTCAATTTTTGTTTCTTGACTCTAACTCAAGAACCAAGTGACTTACATTCATGAAACTTTATGCAAATGCTGCTTATGATCCAAGGAAGTGCCCTATTGTTTTTGGGTCATATAGGTCAAAGGTCAAGGTCACAGTCATTTTTTTTTCAATTTTCGTTTCTGGACTCTAATCAAGATCCAAGCGGCCTAGAATCATGAAACTTCATGCAAATACTGCATGTGACCTCAATTTTTGTTACAAACACATCCTGCACTAATAGCACTTGCATTCTGACAAAGTGCTTGTGGGGGGTATAAGTCCACTCTGCGACAGTTCTAGTTCATTTTACAATCACAATAGTATTAGTAGATACTTTATTGAATGTTAATGCAGCTAAGCAAACATTTCTATGATCCACATTTATGACTGTTTCATTCAAATTTGAGTTCTACAATTTTGTGATCAATTGATCACTAACTCTGAATTTCAAAGGTGAGCACAAATCCTGACAAGAACTTGTTTAGTGTATGCTATTTTATTTTAGTACAGAAAATAGCAAAGTGCAAAAAGTTTTGACCCTAGTCAGCCTGCGCAGTTTGCGCATTCTGACTAGGGTTGACACTTTATGCCGTATTCAGATGGTCCCTTTTAGAGTGATGGGTCACAATTCTTATTTCTTGCATGGCTTTGTCTTGTAGTGTGGAGGAAAGAATATCCGATTTGTGGTCATGAACAACATATTACCCTCTGTGATCCAAATGCATGAAAAATTCGACCTCAAGGGAAGCACATACAAACGTAAAGCATCAAAAAGTGAGAGAGCAAAGAAATCTCCGACGTTAAAAGATCTTGATTTTATGGAACTACATCCCGAGGGTCTGCTTTTGGAGAAGGATACCTATGACGCTTTGGTTAAAACCATACAGAGAGATTGTAGGGTAAGGCAGGGCTCTTGAAAGAGAGAGATATTTAGATATGAAAGATTTTAAATTCTGTTTTTCCTCCTTTAAATCCTATGTTATGGGTACGCATTTGAATGGTCTCATCAAGAATATTCAAATGAGTACCCACAACATAATGTTCAGATGATGAATAACTGATTTAGATTTTCGCCACCCACATGAGCATTCGACAGTGTTTGTTTTGTTTTTTTCGAGCTGACTTTGCGAGAGAGAGACAAGTCTGTGCAGGTGTATTTGTGCATCTGAATATTTATGGATTGATTTTAGAATAACTTGTTGACATTATTCTTCACCACAAGTAAATGTGCCATTTGTATTGTGCCAAGATCAAAGACAATATCAAGGTCTTTTAAAATTCAAAAAAATGGTAAATGCATGTAACAGGGCTCGTGTTTGACCCTTAAACCAGGGTTTTGACCCCCCCAAAAAATCTGAAAATACCTTAATTTGACCCCTAGAAATTTCTCCCAAGGGGGTCATTTTGACCCCCCTTGAGAGGAATAACTAAGGGTCAAAACATGGTTTTATACCTAAGATTTTCACAAATTACTATCTTAAGTTCTACAAATTCATCACTTGTTGCATAATATTCCGAGAAACAGTTAAAGGGACTCTTAAATATGCAAAATTCTACCTATAATTTGCTTTTCCTGTTGTTTTGACCCCTTTAAATTTAGATTTGACTCCCAGAATTTCTTAGGTGAGGAGTCAATGACTCCCCAATATCAAACACTAACACAAGCCCTGAATGTAAATTTATTTTGTTTGAGTAATAAACATTGCAGAATGTGGAAGAATTTATCAACTTTCTTTGAACCTTTTCAGTGAATTATTGTTAAATAAGGGTAGATGATTACTTGATGAATTAAACC
This sequence comes from Fragum whitleyi, assembly GCA_948146395.1. Taxonomy (NCBI): domain Eukaryota; kingdom Metazoa; phylum Mollusca; class Bivalvia; order Cardiida; family Cardiidae; genus Fragum; species Fragum whitleyi. The sequence goes on along the minus strand of OX411560.1, from coordinate 23,320,521 downwards.
AGTGAAATTACTTAACTATTATACAATGCTTTTGTTCATTTGGACCTATTCGAAGTTTTCCAAGATTCACAATGTGGCTTCAGAATGATGTGCTTTTTGTGAATTTGCTCCAGGATTTCCCAATTTGACTCTCTATTAACTTGGCTATTTTGGAACAAAATGCTGACCAGCAGGGAGCATTTTTGTATACAAATAGTGCTCCTTTTTCAACTTAATTTACAATACCCAGGGGTGTGGAATTCCCATGCCCGACTTGTCCGACTCGGGCTTTTGTACTTGAGGACAAGTAAATTTTTCTAAGCCACTTGCCCAAGGACATGTAAATACCAGGGCAAATCTTGGAATGTTAGTTAAAAAAACTAAGAGAGAAATCATTCTAATGTTCATATCACAGGGTTGAAAACATTGTTTTCAATGAAGAAAATACTGCATACCAGCATTTTCTTCATCAAAAGGCAATGTTTTTTCAAATTTTTCTATTTACTCTTTAGCGGACGAGTTCATTTTGATTCTGGACAAGTAGAAAATCCGCTTTTACTCGTCCAGGGACAAGTGGAGAAAACTCGTATTTCCACACCCCTGATACCCTACACGTGCTGTTGGGTGTTTGCCCCTGCATACAAGCACTTTTTGCATTAAGAAAATAGGATAGTTGTATGTTTTTTGGTGTAAGATCATTCAATTTTTTATTTTGTGAACAACAGAAGGTATCTTATTCATGTGAAAAATATAGCTATTGCTGTTCAACTAGTGTAAGGTAAATCAATCGTTGACTGATACTGAAATTATCCTCCATGTCTGTTCTGTATTTCAGGTGTTAGAAAGTTTTAAGATTATGGACTACAGTTTACTAGTTGGTATACATAACTTGGACCAGGCTAAAAGAGAAAAAGTAAATATCCTAAATGAACTTTTACGAAATAGTTAAACTCTATAACACATGATCCCTAAGCCAAGAGGACATGGTTCAATCTTTTCCCACAACAAAAGCAGACATTAAGTTTGTTTTTCAGGTTTTCAAACATCAGAGCCTGTCTTTCTAAACTTCTTAGGAAAAAATTAATCATTAGCTGAAATCACAACTTGTACCTGGTGTTTTCAGTCAATATGAGATTCTGCCTTGCAATATCTCATTTGATTTCACACCTAAACAATTTAGACCAATGACATCGCTTATTTTGCATCACGTGAGAGTGAAATATCTAGATCCATATTGTACAACCAGAACGAGGCTACTGTGCAATACGGATTTTATTACAAAACGAGACAACCTATATTGTACAATGAAAGTGAGACTGCAGTCCCAAATATAGATATCACCACTTTTCACAGCCTTTTCAATGTATCAAACCCTCTTATTGGAGGTATTGAAACAAGTTTGATCTTGAGAAGATTCTTCATTTCTTCATTTGTTACATTGTTTAGCAAGTAAAAGAAGAATTCAGTGACATAGAGGGCCACAAAATTATTGTTGTTTCTTGATTTTAGAATATCATTTGTTCACATGAAAATGTACATTTCAAGCAACAACGGGAAGTCAACCTGTTTTATGTTAATTACATATTATAATGATCAGTAGGCACTTATAGACTTGACACATTCATTAAATGAACATTTCACATGGAATTCTATTTTTAGAACAAATGTTTGTTTCAATTTCAACATGTCAATAGTGACTTGCATTTGACGCCCTTATCAGGATTATTTTTGGGTCTATTCCCTTTATCTCTCTCAAATGTCGTTAATTGAGGAACTTTCAGTGTATGGTGTGAAATAAAGATGTCATTTAACATGATCGAGTACAATGCTGAATTCATTGGATTCATACCCTGCAGAACAAGTCTATATTTTGACTCAGCTATCGCCTCGTCAAATATAGACTGGTTCTGCAGGGTACTCATCCAATAGAATTCAGTATTGTACATGATCAGGTTAAATAACCTCTTATGATTTGTCTTTATAAGACAATTCCAATGAGATGATGCCTGACAGAATTGGATATTTAGTTACAACTATAGAATAACTTTAATTTTTGACTTTGCACAACAAATAATAGAAAGATGCTTAAGGAAAAAAATCCCAAAGGCCTTGAATTTATTCCTAGTAGTTTCAATTTTTTCGGACATTTTTCTTCTACCAGTGCCTGAATGATCTTAAAACCTAAATGAGGTGAGATGCGTTATTTTGGAATAACTTAAATGAAAATGATGGAACTTCATGGTTAGGTGCTCCAGTTGCAACATTGTGGCTGAACTACTTTTTCAAGTGGTGATAACTCTGTTAAAAAATCCAAACAAATTGATTATTGATTTGCAGGGACTATATTTAATCCGTGTCTGTTTTATGTTTCAGGCATCAAGTGATAAAGGATCCACAGACGGGCAGGTTCCCAGCAGTGGACTTGGCAGCTCACAGGGTACCAACAACTCGGAGGTTTTCGAGGGTAAAACAAGAGGTGGTGGTCTTTATACTAACATACTAACTGTTGTATTTAATCTTTTACTATACAATCCTATTATTAGCTCACCTGAGCACAACATGCTCAAGGGGAGCTTTTAGGATAACCCTGAGTCCGTCCTGTATCCTTGTTGTCTGTAATGTGTCATCCGTCGTCAACAATCTTAAAAACTTCTTCATCTCCTAAACCACTTGGCCAATTTCAATGAAACAGTACTTGAATGTTCAAAATTTTGATTGGCCTAAAAATATGGGCGTGGCAGGGTGAATCTTATTTTGAGTCTCCTCAGTAAGGAATGGTTGGGCAGGGTTTATTTTCACATTTAATTCTTGGAATAATATCTCCTCTTCAACAATTAAGCAAATGTGAATGAAACTTTGTCAAAAAAATTACTGGGGTTAATCCTCTGGACCAATAAAATTCAGGTGAGCGGTTTAGGGCCAACTTGGCCCTCTTGTTTTGACACTTCTCTATACACAGCTTTTGCAAACAGTTTAATATAATATTGACGTCGTGGGAGTGAAATAACTCTGTTGAATATTTTAGATATTACACAGGTGTTATTAAACTAGTGGAATTACTATGCAAATGAGCTTAGAACTTATAGCAAGAATATAATTCCATTGTGAAAATGACATCATAAAGCAAAATTAGCAAAAAGAACAGAAGAAATATAACATCAGCTAAATATTTTGTTGCGCTGAAAGAAAATCACTAGAAATTTTTTGGGAAAGGAAACATTTTGACCTGCTTAACAAAAATAGCTCTTGAAAACATTCATAGGAAAGAGAAAGTTTGATATGATGAAATGAAAAAAAGTTTCAAAAACAAGAAAATTGAAAACAAAAACATTGTGAGAAAGCATAACTAGCTTGAAATGTTCAACCACATGTCCTATATCTTGTTTTCTGATAATGGTTACTTTGTCAACAAATTGATACTGTCATTGAGTAGTTGATAGCACGTTGGCAACAAATAATTTTGACTTGTACAAAACCAAAAAAATGGTTTGTTAATGAACAAGTAAAGGGTCAAGCTACAGAACTGAAAAACACAACAAAGAATGTGATATTTCACCCAATATAAAGATGTTAGTTATTCTCTGCCTTGTTCCTTGGAATATAATCTCTCATGTTCATACATTTATTTAGATTCTTAGATTGAGAAAATTCTCAGTTGAGAATGAGAAAAGCTGTATCAGTTTGAAAACAACTTGAAAATTGTTAAGGCAAAACGTACTTTAAGCCCTGGGAGCTGGTTGGATTGGGATTTTAGCTTTATATCGAGAATTTCTGTAATCATACTTACAAGCTTAAATGTATATTACAAAATGTGATGAAATATTATCACCTTGGTTTTGATTGCTTTGGCATTGTTGTTTGAGTAGGGGTTGGTGTGACAAACTTTAGCCTTGGACTTATCTCTGTTGTTAGTGAAGATATCTCCTTGAAATTTCCCATGTGTGTTCACTATCACAAGAGCTATTCATACTATTAAGAAGGATAACACTGTAAGCATTTTTGTAAGAATTTTGCCCCTTTTCAACTTTTTGTGCCAAATGTTGGCAACCAAAGACTGCGTTTTGTTTTAACGTCAGCTGATTGTTTTATAATTGTTCATGTGTCTCTCTGTTTATCTGTCATTCAATTAATCTGTCCATTTGTTTGATAACATTAACCAAAAAGATATATTTCAAAGGGCTAGGTTCATTAAGGGGTAAAAATGGCCCTATTTCAATTTTAATTAAAACATGACTTCTTTCAATCCGAATGCTGTGGAGATGAAGAAAAAGACAAATAAAATTGATTTTGACTTTAGACTGTTGCCATAGCAACCATTTTATTCTTATTGAAAATTTCAAGAAATGACATACCTTTAAGCTTTACCTCAGTCTTAGATTAATTTATGTGTCTTATTATTGATTGGAAATGTAAGAGAAAGGAATCAAGAGGAAAATCTACTTCCATGACAACCAGTAGAAATGTTTCCATAGTAACAAGTGCGTGTATCAACCTTCTTTTTTTGTTAAACTGCATTTTTGTCATTGAAAAACTGCGATTTCAACAAAAGATATATATATTCATTTACTTAAAAGAAACTAGAAACCTATTTCTGTTTAAATTTTATCACGTTGCTATGGTTACAGAATGGGGAAACTAATTTCTAATGTAAAAAAATAGACGAAAAACCTGTATTTTTAGTATTTTAACAAATAATCACTACAGTATTTGAGGAATGGGTGTGGAAATATCTTTGCTTCAAATAATCATTATTCATTTTCAAATACAAATTCTGTTGCTATGGAAACATAGCGACCAAAGTAGTTCCAAAAGCAATCTGTCTCATTAAGAAGAAATCTTTTGATAAAGGATGCTAAATAATTAGATATAAAAATGAATGTATTTGTTTTTAATTCATGGAGGTGTGAAACTAGAAACCTAATTATGTTATATAAAGCTTATGTATGATACAGCTTCACGTATTCATGCAGTGTGAAAAGATTTTTAATTTTCATATCTCAATGAGTTCAAAATAAAACAAAATCTTTATCCCTTAGTAATATGAAAAGTACAATACAGATTACTCAATTTTAGACTGGTCAAACCTTTCAACGGGTTCAACTAGAAAGTCTATAAAGTAGACACACCTGCTTTGCACTAACACTTGGGCGTAAGCAGGTTAAAAATATTTATTCTAGTAATCGCCAATGAATGACTATGTTGGGGTCGGGCAATTATAAAAGGCATTCTCGTAAAGATAATGTATATTCTACCATAAATTGATGTCCAATAAAGTAGTTTTGACAATTCTCTTCTGGTACGATGCCCGGAAAAAGTTCGAATTCGGTAAGTAATAACGCCGACGATCTTGCTGGTTTTTTATGGGGTTTTTTTCAGTTTAGTTTGAACGTTTATAAATAAAGAAAGAAACCAATGCCAGGGAGTCGTATTTAAATGCCTGTTTTATTTTCTGATACATTTTTTTCAGACTGTCTGACAAAGATTTTGGCGACGAAGACTGAAATTATTTGATTAATAAAAGAGTTTAGTAAACAACTCTCCAGTTTCAGAGTAGGCTATATTTTGTAAAACCCCGCACATCGCTGTACTGGCTGGAAAAAGATCGTGACTATAACTTACTCAATATCTCACATTTTTATTGTTACAGATTGAGTACTCGTATATCTAAGTTGCAAACTGACAATTTAAAAGATAGTCGTCATAAGAAATTATGCGCAATCGTAATTGCCTACCTGCGGCAAAAATGAAATGAACAATCCTGTTTTCCTCAAATTTAAATTCCGTAATGTAGCCACAAAAGACGACTTAAGTATGAATTTATCCTAATAATTGAAATGGTTTGACATCTCCCGGGACAAGTGTAAGGCGCGTGCAAGCTCCGAAAACTCAGCTAAAAATAGAGGTCGGCATCTTAGATCACCTGTTCAACCCCCGCGTTAAATAAACTATTCCGCGTCCTTTACCTCATTACGGGACTAAAATGTTTTTTAACTCTAGCCTTTTTGGTCAGATAGCTACTCGGGTTAACTTTCGGTTTCAATGATTGAAACGAAAAATCACGAAATATCGGAAGATACTTTCTATTTAATTGTTTCTGAAAATAATCGTATTATTTCATAAAAATATCATAATCATTTTGAACTAAACATTTTATTCGTTTTTCGTCAGTAGAAAGTCAATGCATATTCTGCTTTTCGGTTATCCTCGAAAATGAATCCAAATAAACAATCACCGTAATTCGGTATTTGGCACAGGAATTTTATACTAAATCTACATGGCAGAGATAATGTAGCAATTTATCCCAAATCGAGGGATGGGCGATTATTAGAGTTTCCAACTTTTTTCGAAAATCAACCCCCAAAATGGCCGATTTTGAGCAGTGTTTGGGGGGTTTGGCGTTTATCAGAATATGGGCGAGTATTAGAATAATACGGTGGATCTAATTCTAAATGTTTAGAATACTTTTTTTTAATTTTGGATCCGCCAAGCAGGAATGTTTTTTTTTTTTTTTTTTTATCAAAATTACAACTGCGAAACTGCAACCGCGCCTTACTAATGTAAAGATACGGCAAAATGAGTTTTAAAAAAATACTCCCAAAAGATTTTGATATCAGAAAAGATGAGACCGGGATTTGAACCACGATATCCGGTATGACAATCTGTCGCTTTAACCACTACACCATGGCGGCTTACGAACAGCCCTATTAAATAATGCCTTTTCATAACTCTATTGATTTTTAATTTTGATGGGGTTGAAAAAATATAGATCTGCTGCTGCGATCCAAGAATTGATCCTTTCAATTTGCTTTGTAACAACAAAAATATTTCTCGAAAAATATGATTATAAAAGAAAATAAATAACTTAGGCCTACACCTAAATACTTTAGGGCAGGACTGAAGATTCATTTTTATAACTCGTAAGTACCCGTTGCTAATGACGCGGCTCTCCTGATCAATAGTTACGTCCCCTGCGCATTTACTCGGCACGTATCAAGTTCGTACCGTATAAAATAGTCGAATAACGATATAGTTGGAATAAACGCAAAACAAAAAATATTTTCTAGAAAATCAGTTTGAATGCTCGTTAATTCGCTTTCGTTTCTTGAAATTGTCTATCGTAATAGTCCGAGGAAGAATATTCGAGAAGGTTCCATAATGTATTGACGATACAGATAGTCTATCCGGCCGCGCTGGGATATCTCTTAACAAATCGGGAGCATACAATGTATATAGGATTTTTAAACGGGTACCAAGCTTACAAATTAGGAGAGTAGTTTCGCTGCAGATTGCTGTTGATTTTCTCTGAAAAAATTAAATATTTATGCCTCGGATGGGGTTTCATCTTTTCCTACGAACCCCGGATCCGTAACTGCTCTTTAACAATTTTATTTTTTAAAAGTATGAAGCACTCCACCCGACACCGAATTTATCATCAAAATTTGTTGAACATGATTTACCCTTTCTGTGTGTAAAGTTTCGTGGTGTCGTGTTTGGTGCTTCATACCAATACACAGCCGTTTTTGTGAAAAATAAAGCAAAAAAAAATGGTTAAATGCAAATATCTGTCATATTGTTGTTATTTTTTCGTCTTTATAGGAAAGGTTTTCGATTGTACCATGGCACTTATGATGAAGTTAGAGTGTTGAACTTTTGTGAAAAGCATTTAAAAGACGTTTAAAAAGAATCTAGTTTTTTTGAAAATACAGGGCCGATTAGGGGGGGTTCTGGATTTGGTCCTTTCTTAGGAGATGAATCTCATGTTAAGTATTGAAATAAGTCTTATTGAAGCCATCAGCTGTTACCAAGGACAAAGCCTCTTAGGCTAAGCCTAAAAATTAGACAAAGCCTACAAAGTCGAGGTCATCTTTGAAGTTCCAACTTTAAAAAACTTAAACAGACTTTATATAACTCATAACTCCAAGCCTTTTAAGAAAGAAAAAAACACATCTCAAATCTCATGCAGATATTGTATACCATATTTCTCCCAATAAAAGCTCCCAGGAGCTTTACATAACATGGTCTGGGAGCTATTATTTAGTTTGCATTTTCTGATTAGAAAAATCATTAAAATTGATGTCTTTTAGGCCCTTTTCCCTTTGACTTGAGGCGAATTTCCTGTAAACAATCATTTATATGATTATTTAAAGGAAATTCATCTGAAATTAAACAGAAGTCTCAAAAAGTTCCTAAAATTTAGGCAATTGAAATGGGTTCTGACATGGTAACTGATATTTCTTTGCATGGATTATTACTGGTGGTGGTTACTTGCATTTACATTAAAATCGCTTTTTATGTATTGTTCACAACTCTTAACGCAGGCTTTTTTGAATGTTTGGAAGTTTTTTTATTTTAATGTGTGTTGCTCTCTTTTGAACATTAGTTAAAATCATAATGATTATATATACCACTGTTATGTAACCAAAACCTCGTACCTATGGCTTGAATAAACTTCAATTCTTAGGTTTTGGTCTCCAGAAATATATATCACAGATCTGTTGTTCTATCAAATACCATAATGTCATTTGGAGGCATTCTCATCTTTTGGTTCTACTCTCTCTTTTTATGACTTCACATGGAAAAATAAGGGGTATATTGTTTTACCATTATCTGTCTGTCCGTCCATCCATCTGTCAGTCGGTCAGCAAAACTTAACAAAAAAAATAACATTGCATATTACTTCAAGGTCATTAAGATATAATTATCATATTTTGTATAATGATACAGTTGGATGATACGCATCTATAGATACCGAGTGCATGTGACAACATCCTCTGTCAAGGTCAAGGCCCGAAAATACATGTTTTTTTTGGGGCATTTGTGTTTAACAAACACATGTTGTTTATTTCTAATAACCATCAAACTTTCAGGTGTTCAGAATCTTAGGGAACTTATTGTAATTTTTATTTGAATGAACATTATTGACCCAAGGTAGGTAGACTGATTTATGGGAACAAAAAATCTAGAGCCAGATCAGACTACTTCTCAATAACCATCCAACTTTTTGGCTGTCAGACATCTAAGGGTAATAACAGTATACAGTTATTTCATGGTGTTTTGTGTAATATATTGAAAATAATTGTCCTGAGGTGAAGGGGGTGATGCTCTGAGTTGTTGCCTGATGCCGAAGGCAGCAGGCAACAGTTCAGAATATCATCCCTGACACTGAGGGCAATAGTTTTTGGCTGTTGCACAAATCTCCATAATATAACTGTTTTACTACCTGATCAACTGTGTGTTAACATGGTTTTAATTCAAAAATATATTATGTACAGGAAAAAAGTCAATCTTAATATAAAAATCTCTAAAGTGCATCACTATGTATGTTTATTAAACAAGCAACATAGTGACGTCATTTTGGCAAGCGGGCATCAGTTTGGTGTTCAGTGCGTATGGTTGAAACAGGTCATACTGTTCCCTGGTCACATGATGAGTCAATGTAATATTCAATAAAATACAGTCAAACCTTAGTTTAGAAAGCACGCAAGGGACTTTTGAAAAGTGCTTTCTTACGACCAGTGCTCACTTAATAAATTACAGTACAAAGCCTTCATTTAGGAACTCCTTGGTCGCTTGCTTAATTTAGTGGAACACTATTAGTTCCGCAACACTTTGAACTCATAATCTTTCACAGTGTTTACAAGAGATTTTCTAATGAAAATCATTAGGAAACCTCGGTTAACACTGTTAAATTTCATTATTCCCGTAACATTGTTGAACTATTACAGGTCCACTACCTTAATACAGTTTGCTTGCTGAACATAGGTGGCTACCAAGACAGGTTTGATTTTAGTTAAAAATGGTTGATATACATTTATATATAAGATTAGGTAATAATGATTATTGTCTACTACAGCCCTGGCAAGAGGGAAGTCAATACGCACCAAAGTGACACAATATTCCACTCCTATGGAGTCCATTCAAGCTGAAGTAAAACGGGTCCTTGAAGAATTTGACGATGACGACATTCCGTAAGTACTCAAATATTTCTTCAGTCACAGGTCTCATATGGCTTTTGGTCTGGATGACAAACTCAGGGGGAACTTATTTCTGACCCGGATCCTACCCGGATGTAGACTGGTCCCACTGTCAACTATGGAAATAGCCTATTCTAGGCTATTTTAACCCTTGTCATGCTGAGAAAAAAATTGGCTAAAAATTATCATCAAAATCAAAGGGCAAAAAGCACTGAAAGTTCCAACTGTAGGTCAATTTTTATTTGAAAAACTAAATCTATTGACAATTCTGGTTTGAAAGTGAGAAACAGGTGGTGTAGACTAACATCAGACTGCACATATGTGCAGGCTGATGTTTGACTATAGCTCCTGCCAAAGCAGGAATATTCCGGGTTCAGCATGACAAGGGTTAATAGTCTATATTGGGACCAGTCTATAACTGGTAGCCTGCTGTCTGAGAGGTAGCCTGATATTGTGTGAAACAATACCTGCCTGGAGGCGGGAAATAAGTTGTCCCTCATTGTTTGTGATGTGTTTCTTACTCACAATAAATTCTGTCAGTTTTATGGATTATATACTGTGGCAAAAAAGTTTTGCAGCATTTTTTTGTTGCCTTGTTTAATAGTCTGTGTTCATATCAAAACAGTAAGTTTGTACCATCAAATGCTTATCAATAATGACATCAGGATGTTTTTGTGGGCAAGACACTTAAATTCAATGTTTTGGGCTAAGCCATCATTAATGTTTGGCTTTGTTCTCTATAATTACTGTATAATTAGGTAGATGAGGGTCAAGCCATAGCTTCTCTAACTGGGATGTCTAATATCTAGATTGTGTGTTTGACAGTATATCTGGAAGATGAATTTTCCTTGCCAAATGCATACTCAGTTTACAAAGACTGTTTCTACTTTCATTAATCACCTATATTGAACAGAACAAAAGTATGCCAAAACACTTGAAGAGGTTTTCAATTCATTATGCCCCTCACCTTCGAAGTAGAGAGGCTATATTGGTTTTACCGTCTGTTCATCCGTCTGTCCGCCTATGGACTTTTCGTTTGAAGGACAAAGGTCAGGGTCACTTTTGAAATTCGTTTAAAAAAAAAACAGAAGCCTAATTCAAGAAGAAACTGACCTTCCTGCACCAATTGCACTTTACAATGATAAATTATGCACTAGTGGCACTTATATTGGGACAAAGCACTGATAGGGTGGGGATGTGACAGCTCTAGTTGTATTTATTTCTTAATTCATTTCAGACCTGGGGGTATTCCTGCCAAAAATGCTAAAGGTGACAGATTGTTACTATATTTAGGTGTCATAGATATCTTACAGTACTACAGAATGAGGAAGAAGCTTGAACATTCTCTAAAAGCCATGATTACTGACGGAGTAAGATTTTTACGTTTTTGTTAAAAGGTGGATATCAACCAAATTTCACTTTAAGTGATCCTTGGGTGACCCTTAATCAGCCTACAAAAAATTAGTGTGATCAGAGGAAAAATATGTCTTTTATAGGCGGAGGTCATCTCTCTATATGTTATATGGTTGAAACTTTGAAAGTCATTTTTCTCTAAACATACTGAAAGACATTGACCAAATTTCACTTGAGTTATCCTTAGGTGAACATTTGTCAGACTTGGAAAAAAATTGGGATTAGATGTAAAATATGTCTTTTATGTGCTGAGGTCATGTCTTTGTATCATAATCTAATTGATGAATTTTTTGCAGAAATATTAACATATGACACTTAAAAACTCTTAGTAACTTGAAATTAACATCCATTCATTCATTCACTCACATTCTCGTCTAATCACATTGGCCTGTGGAGCAAATCAGCTGCTCAAGCAGCTCCAGTTCTAAAATCCTGAGAAGTAGTCCCATTTAAAAATCTTTTGGTGTTTTTAGTGTTTGCTTCATGATGTTAAGGAGTAAATGGGGTATGACTTAACTAGACTATGGAAACCAATTTTCAATATTTAATTTCATTTTGACAGAAATAGTTGGCTTTAGGTGGAGAAAACATGTTTAAAAAATCACATCTTGTTTTTCAGGACACTGTGTCAGTGACTCGACCTAGTTTTTACGCAGACAGATTCCAGAAATTCTTCACAAATACTGTGTTCAAAAAAGCCCCATCTCGTAAGTATTTATTGCGAGGAGATCGTCATTTAACCAGAGCTGCACAGAAGAGGGATGATGTCTAAGCCTTTAACCCTTGTCATGTCAAAAAAAAACCCTGGCAAATGTGCATCAAATTTATCTAAAAAGCACTAATTGGCCTGTATTTATTTTGAAAATACAGTTTTAAACTTTCTTTGGTTGCAAAATGAAAATCGGGTGGTAAAGACTAAGATCAGACTGCACATTTTGTGCTGTCTGATCTTTTTTTTTTTTATACCTCCTTCCAAATCAAATGATAATGATAAAATAAAGACTTAATTTGAAGAGTTTGCACAATTTGGCAAGCCCTGTCTTCCTTTTAGACCTTTATGAAATTATACAAGGAATATTTGGAGTTCAACATGACAAGGGTTAATTTCTCCCTCAAGCCTTATTTTTAGGGTGCTCATTCAATGGTCTTGACAAGACAACTACAATGAGGATCTAAATACATAATGTTAGATGGAATATGCAATATTTTGAAATTAAAAATCATCTTGGCTTGAGATTATGAAACATTTCATTTGTTATTCTACTGATAATTTTCTCAAATTCAAGGTTAAATTACAGATTTATTTTAGAGATATCTTTTCTAGAATTGTAAAATTTCTTAATTTGATGATACTATCAATAGATTTCAAAAGCTTTCTGATGCATTTAAAGAGAAATTTAATAATCATTCCAACTTCTTATTGAATTTAAGTGATTTCTAAGTTGGGTTACTATAAATTTCGGCCCTAGATCTTTGATATTCCGAATCGAGTAATTGATCACAAATGTATGAAACAGGTTGATGTTCGCAAGTGTTCAATATTTGTGGATAAACACACCACTGTTTGCTGTGAACAAAGACAGATCCTTGTTAGAACACATAATCAGTCCAGCATTCAAGACTAAATCCTTCCTGGAACATTTAGAAATGAAACCCTGCTTTGCATGTTACTGCGCATGCAAAGCAGGGTACCATTTATAAAACATTTTGGGAACGTTTTCATTTTGAAAGCAGGGCTGTTCACTCGTAGAAATTTCTAATGTTGTTTGTGTGAAAATGAAAGCAATTATACTGTTTAACCATGTAGAGTAAAATAATGCCTATTTTGTATAGTTTAAAGGCATCTTAACAATGAAACCTTCTATAAATATGTTAACCCTTTCCTGTTTTACAAATTTTGGACCTGTCCAAATTCAAAGGTTTTGCAGACGAAAATTTAAAGTGGATTTAATTTGAAAAATAACCATTCAGTAGGGTGGAAAATAGTGTGGAAAAAGTAGAAATTGCTTATCAGAAGCAATTTCTTCTTTTTTAACAATGTTTTCTCAATCATTAAATCATAGGCACGTAAAAAGCAGGGATTAAACAGCAAAGGGTTAATTAATTAAAAAGTCAGAATGAGGATTAGATTAATCTTATATTTACTAGTTTTAATCTAATTAAGAGCCTTAATTCATAGAAGGAACATTTAAAAATTGTCAAATTTCATTTGTTGATTAGAAATGTTTTTATCATGGGTTTCTATCGTTCTAAGATACACAAAATAATCCCAAAATATCAGACAGTTTTTTCCATGGGCCATTTCAAAGATATTTACTTACAATTGCCAATTTTATTGAATATTTTTCTGTTTGTTAGAGATATTTTTAGCTTCAATAATTCAGAGATATAGATAAAATATTAAACACATTTCATGTTGATAAAATTCATTCCAACAGATAATCGTTTTACAATCCTGTATTTCCTATCTTTAGTGGAACAGCCAACATTTAAAGCCACGCAAAGATTTCGTAAAATTGTTGGGCTAGGTAACTTAAACAGGCAATCATTCTTCCGTATTTGAAGAGGGTTATGTCTTATATATGCCAATGTCAGATAAATCTGCCATGCGTTCAGGATGACAAAACAGTGCAAACTGTCTGCAAATTATATATCCTGCTTTGCATGTGTACTTGTATGCAAAGTGGAGTATAATTTGCAAACAGATTGCACTGTTTTGTCATTTAGAAGGCAGGGCAGATATTTCAGAGTTTTGAAAATATTCATTTTCTTGCTACTGTAATTACAAGACAATACCATAAGCTGTCACACATGTTGCTTTTGTTCATGGTTGGGACTTTTTGGTACAAATCTTTGACTTTTTTCCTAAGGAATTTTCCCTAAAGTGCCTTTTATAATTGGAAATTTGGAATTTATTTCTGATTTTGAAAAGAAACAAAATATATATTGATGTAGTGAAAGTAAAATATATAAAAAAATGTTGCCTTATGTTTCAAGTAAATCTTTTTTAAAGAATTGATAGGTGAACATGATCCTTTGAGTAGATAGGTTTGATAAATAAGAAATGAAAAATCTTCTTTACGATATGCTTACTTTTCAATATTCAAAAGATACAGGAAACTCAATAATGAGTCTCATTTGTGTGATATCGATGTTAATAAATGACGAAAATTGAGCTGATCAATTGATCATCTAATTTGTACCTTGATCCCTCTGCATCAAAGTGACACATAGATTGTGAAGGTCAGCATCAGTCTGTTCTGATATGTTGGTAGATCTTTGGAAGTCATATCTACTGCTTGAGGTGGATCTAAGCGTCAATGATATATTGATGATATTGACCATACTTTTAAGTGCCATAAAACAATTTTGTATGAACTCGTTTGAATATGTGCCTGTGTTTGACATTTGGAAATGTCTCGCACAGGCTCATATCTAATCCAAATGAGTTAAGTAATTTAAAAATGCTAAGCAACCTATGTCATAGCTAATTAACCCTCTTCCCATATATGGATGCCTGTTTTGCCTCAATGTCCGTGCTCTAGAGTGAAATGAGTAGAAACCATATTTTGTTTTTGCATGCTAAAATATGATATTCAAATTTGAAATGAAAAATGAAAATAAAAAAACAAACACCAAACAAAAAAAGTACAAATGTAAATGAAAACAACCTCAAAAATTGGTTGTGAAATAAGCACATGAATTACAAGTTTAACAATTATTTGGTGATGAATGGTTGCTACCAATTTGTTATTAACAATAGATAATTTAGGATTTGGAAACTGAAAGACCAATTTCATTAAACTTTCAATCAAAGATATTAAGGCATTGGCATATTCTGTTTGGCTAGAGTAGGTCATAACAATCATCTAGACATCAACCTTAAAAGTGATCATTCGGAAATTTGAAATAATTCAATGTATCTCTGAAATAGTTGGGAGAAAAGAAGCGGAATGTTTAGGTTGGAATTTGGAGCCGCTGTCATAGTGCAGCTGGTATTGTGTCAGACAGAGGTCGAGGGTTCAATTCCCGACTGCAGCACTCATCCTGACTATATATCTCCCACCAATGGGTTGATTATCTTAGACCTATGTGGGACAGAAGCTGGGGGGCTAGAAAAGGATGTGATGGTAGTCCTGGTGTGAGAAATACCAGGAATCCATTGTTAGGTGCTCCAGTTGCCGCAATATGACTTAAACACCGTTGATAGTGGCGTAAAAACCAATTCAAATCGAATCAAATCAGGTGGGATTTTATGGGAGTACTGGCGTTAGAAATACTAGGAATTAATTGTTATGTGATGTGACATGTGAAACTTTGATCCTATACATAAAGGATATTGAATGAGTGGTCATTGAATACTGAATTTATTAAACAAGTCATCTATAAACAGATTAAAAAGGAGGCTGCGCCGAGTTTTTATCTGTTTATAAATGATGAGTTAAATAAATTCAGTATTTTATGAGCACAAATTTGATATTCTATTTATAATATGACCCGAATTTTTTTACAAAAAAGTAAAAATTCTTGTAATTCAATATTTCAATTTTCCGCAAAACTTATAACGCCGTTTAAAAACTGACGTCACAATATACAAATTATGACGTCATTTTCGCGATAACAAAATAGCGTTGCTATTCGTTCTTAGCTCATTTGCATAGTTATTCCACTAGTGTAATAACACCCGTGTAATATCAAAAATATTCAACGGGGTTATTTCACTCCCACGACGTAGGTCATATTATAAAATGATTTAATAAAAAACACACTCATTATTTCAATAGCTTTGCAAAAATTGCCTTTTTCAAGAAAAATAAACCAAATCTTTTCACTTCAAACATAATTTTGTGACCTGTCACGCAAAAAAAGACCATCTTGGAACTTTGTATGATAAGTATTTGAAAAAGAGATTGGGTCCAGCATAGGTCAACAAGAGGTGGTATTTCAAAAATTCTTTCTAGATAGATCAGACGATAAGCACATAGCAAAAAGTTTCGACTCTTTAGTCAGTCTGCACAATTTGCGCAGTCTGACAAGGTTCTGTACTTTACTCACTACCGGGATGGTCCCTTTAAGCTTGATGGGTCACATATTAAATCAATGCAGCCATTTTATTTTCAAAATTTAGAAAATTTAAGTTTTCAAAATATACAATAAAATTTTTTCCAAAATGAGCTAAAAAATCATTGTTACTCCTATGGAAGCCATATACATTGTGTTCAACATAGTATTTTACAGTGATGCGTGTCAAGAAAACAATGGTCTTTCCTCTAGTAAACTGAGGAATTTATTGTTTCTGTAATAGATACTTGAGCTATAGTTAAAAACATCATGAAATTGACAAGGTGAATTGGTTTGGAATAATTTCTGAATGAAATTGAATGAGTGTGATCAGCAGAATTTGAATGATTTTCAACAGAGGTATAACACTATAGATTATTTCGTCCAATTGAGTGAAATGAGCGATATGTTTGTGCTTCCCTGTAACCCTTTCCTGTTTTACAAAATTTAGGACCCGTCCAAATTCAAAGGTTATGCAGACGAAAATCTAAAGTGGATTTAATTTGAAAAATAACCATTCAGTAGGGTAGAAATTAGTGTGGAAAAAGAAGAAATTGCTTGTCAGGAGCAATTTCTTCTTTTTTCACAATGTTTTCTCAATCATAAAGTCACAGGCACGTAAAAAGCAGGGATTTAACAGCAAAGGGTTTATAAGATATACATACTTTTCTCTTTTGTTGTCTTCATTGACAAGTCATGGAATGAAATGACTTCAAAAGGTTTTTGAATTGTTTGGAGCATTTTTGAATGGTTTGAGTGTGTGTTTAGAATGAATGGATGGAGCACTGAGCGAGTGATCCGGAATGGTTTTGATTGAGGTGAATGTGAATTTCATGATGTTACTAACTGTATGTTATAAATAAAGAGTGTTGCCTTTGTCTATTTGTTCACACGACAATTTCAAGGGCTTGGCTAATGAGTCTACATATGTTTGAACATTGTCTATCAATGTTTTCAAAAGTCTTGAAAAACTCTTGAATTTGTCAATCATTTACCTTAAATTATATCACTTCAAAATGTCAAAGAACATCGTAAGCCCAGTAGAAAATTCTTAAAATTGTTGAAAATTTGTTAGAAATTTTGTTAAACTAAGATACACTTTTATCTGTGCCTATAAAAACAACAATGTTATTGTAAATAGCTGTTGTTTATAATCTTAGCAGAAATAAACTGAATTTAGAATTGATACTCGGGTGACATAAGAAAAAGTATCTTTTTAGCCATTCCATTGTTAGTGATCCAACATATTGAAGGTTATTGATTAGGCTAAGGCCATACTTGGTAAAAATCTGTTGACAAGGTTTCAATACAATACCAATATTACAGGGGTAACTCCCAAAAGGATAGAAGGTAGGGACAGGATGCTTCTTAAACACTCAAAGTCTGGAATGTTTTTATAGAATGAAGTCTATTTTCTTTTATGTCTTTTAATTTCTATCTTAAAAATATCTTTTGGTCTTTTCATATGCAATGCAAAGATTCCTTTCTATAACAATGACCTTGGCATTGGCTTGACATTTCCAACAATGCCATGTCATGAATGATGGACAATTAATGAGCAGTCTGTGCTGTCACACAGTGTATTAAAAATATTCTGCGATTGTGAACAGAGACTTTTGGTCCATTGCTTCATATTAAGCCCATAATGAAGGCTTTGGTCAGACTGTGTCAGAGCACAGGCTGATTAGAGTCCTATTATTAGTCAAAATCATTTGTAATTGTTGAAAATGTAAAACACAAGCTCATATATAATTTCAGCTCCATTGGCCAAAGACCAGTAGGGCTCTTATTCTTGCATTTTGACTAAATGTAATTCATATTTTTTTTTCTGGCTTTTTTCTACCTCTTAACGTTTACTTGATAATCTTGGTTCCAGAATTAATCTATTTTATGAATTTCAACCAAAGTTCGAAGGAATGTCCCTGTAGGGCCCCTTAAAGCCCCAGGTATTCATAAGGAAAGTAAATTCACAGCTTATATGTTAGCTATTAGATTCCATGTATTGTTCAAGTAAGATAGTTCAAAGATTTTTGTCTCAGGAAATATTTCTCAGTTTTCAAAAAAAACTTTACTTAATGTTCATTGCCTTCCTTATTTCATGAATTATCTTGAATACAGTAAATTAGCTCAATCCTTGTTGGTAGAGCAATAGAGGTGATAGGTTGTCTCTTGTTTGGTAATGTAAGTGTACAGATAAATTTGAGGAACAAAAGAATGATCATTTGGCCAGGGATAAAATGCATGCAATATTTTTACCCTTGTCTTGCTGAAAAAATTTTGGCTAAAAATTTTCATAAAAATCAACGGGCAAAAAGCACTTTAAGTACTAACTGTAAGTCAATTTTTACTTGAAAACTAAATCTATCGACAATTCTGGTTTGAGAGTGAGAAACAGGTGGTGTAGACTAACATCGGACTGCACATATGTGCAGGGTGATGTTGGTCTATACCTTCTGTCAAAGCAGGAATATTCCGGGTTCATCATGACAAGGGTTAAGAGGAAAACTATTTTTACAGTTATGTATGCCAAATTCTTTGTTGTCTTAAATAAGCTATCTTATCTTTGAAGCTCTTATTTGTATTAATGTCTTCAATGTTATAGCCCTTGCCATACTGTTCACCACATATACAAGCTATACACAAAGCTTTTAGAGACAATATAGAATAAGATCAGCTTTCACAGATGTGCAGGCTGATCTTGGCCTACTCTACCTGCTGTCTTCTTAATTAGTAGGACTGGTTGAAACATTCCTAAAAGTGGCAATTTGTTTAAAACAAAAATCAAATTTAGAAGGACAAGGATAAAGAAAAATAGTTGATTATTATTGTACAGATGGCTTAAATGGCATCATTTTCTCCTCAAAAAGGGTCTTAGTAGCACAAACTGCAAGCTAAACAATATTATTATAATGCATAGAAAATTCTAGTATTTTCATTGGCTAATGCTGACCTTACAAACATTGATATCAACATCTGCTCCGGTATATCTTCTAATATTTTCTAAAAGTGCCTCGCTGGGAACATAGAAAAAAATTTGGAGCCTTCATAGCAGCAATGATTCTCATGCTTTATTGGTAACACAGCCCGTGTTTTCACAGTATGTTACAGTAAAAAGCTCATGTCAGTTAATAACATACAAGTTCAAGTTGATATAAAAGCTGACAAATACCTTCCAATTTTATTAATCGATCAATTTAAAGTGATAATGGAAACCTATGTGAGATAGCAGCTGGAGGCTAGGAAAGAATGTGGTGGTTGTACTGGTGAGAGAAATACCAGGAAATCATTGTAAGGTGCTTCAGCCTCCGCGATATAAACTGAAAAAATGTTGAAAGTGGCATTCATTCAACCAATCAACCATTTAAAGTGCTAACTTTCTTACATATTCAAACAAGAAATGCATTTTCATCACAATATTGTGGAATTGAGTGGCATGACATCACAACTACCTGTGACATCACTATATGTTTACTTTTCATTTGGGGCACATTTTGGGATATTGGAAGTTTAAAAAAATTTGGTGAAATTAACAACAGCCTTTAATAGACAAAAGAAAGATATTAAGTTGAAACTTTGGAGTATTACAAATTCGTAATAAAGTTTCTTGCTGGGGTTTATGAGGATTTATTCCCGGCTGGAAAAAATTATGTCAGCCTTCACCTGCCGCTCGGGTGACATTATTTTTTATAGCCTGGAATGAATTGTCATAAACCGCCACAAGAAACCATATAACTAATTAAGTTTTTTTATCACACTTATGAAAAGAATGGTTGTTTTCCATCATCTGACCTTAAAAGAGTTTATAAAAGAAGTAATGATAATTTAACCTTTTTGTCTTTTCAAGCTAAAGTGTTTCGTAGATGTAAGTTACATATATGAAAAAGTTTTTGATAATCTGTGTTTTACCTGGTTTAGATAATTTGCCTTGTAGAAAATTGCAATTCAAGTTTGAATTGCAAATATAATTTTAGTAATCTGTCTGCAAGCCCTGCTTTTTGATGACTTAGTCTTGATTTGCAAAGTTTTTGTGCCAAGTTTGTTTGCAATGCCAAATTTTTATCCCTGAGTTTGTCTTATGAACTTGTTTGCTATCAATTTGTAGACTGAATTGTTTGAAAGATCCATACATTCGACACATGTTATGAAGGAAATCTACAGTATAGACTTCTAACAAAAGGGGTTGTAATGTGAATGATGAGACATTTGTCTCCCATCCATAAGTGTATAATGAGAAGTTAGTCTAATTAATCTATAGGATTTATGTCATCCACCATCTTTGTTTGCTATGCCAGTTGGCTTACTTGCCTGAATTAAGCAAAATATGCAACTTCCAAAAGCATTAATTTAAGCCCTTGTCACAAGTGCCTTCTTTTTCTGCACTGGACTTAACTGGATTTGCAACGTTTATGGACCTCAAATAATGGGTAGATAATGGTAAATAAAACTTAGATTGGTAACTGGTGGCACAGAAATGATGTCTTGTGTGTTGATTACGAAGTTACATTGATGAGACCAAAGTATCCAACAATAAATACTTCAAGTATTTTCTGTTAGATACTTCCGTCTCTGCAATATTACTGAAATTTAGATATTAATTGATGTTAAACTTTATTCAAACTTACAATGTTTTGGAGTCCAAATATAAATTTTGTGTTTATTGCCTTGTTTTCATGCTCTCTATGAATGACTGGCATGTTTAAAGCATGTTTTACATAGGTCTGATGCTCTAATATTACTCTGATGCTACTCTAAACTTTTTTGCGCAAAAAAGTTAGTATTTCCCCTTGTTTCAAACAACGGTTGCTTGAGAGGTCTATAAGCTATCAATATCAGATCGACCATTATATTTTGATGAATATATTTTATTCACATTATCAAAATACCAGCATACAAATACAATAAGGTTACATAAGATGCAAAGATATTTGATAAAACAGGATTAGAATGGAATCTTAAGCTTGTAAATATATAATACATACTTAGTGTGTTGTATGAAAAAAAATATCTAACGAGGTTGGGAGAATTGATCATTGTCGAGGCTCTGCCGAGACAATTATCAATTCTCACAACCGAGTTAGATATTTTTTTCATACTGTACACTAAGTATGTATTATATTTATCTTATAACCTCTATTTGTCTTGTTTTCGTCGATTTTTTTTAACTGAAATGCAAGTTTCTAAAAATAACAGCATTATATTTTAGTTCTAAAAATAACTATGTGATATCATATAAAATATCATACGGGATGTTATCATACAGATATTGGTATAGTTATAAGATAAATTTCTTTCTATGACCATTATATTGACTGATCATAGAAACCAATCTTAAATAAAGTGAAATCCTTTTGCAAATCTTTAGATACTATAAAAAACAACTCACTTCTTAATAGTAATTGACTCAATAATACAAGATTTGAGAGGTTTCAGAATTTTAGTGTCCCCGCAACAATAGATCTGGGACATATTTTCTTACGGTGTCTGTCTGTCTAAACCTTAACATTTTACCGTAACAACCGGTACAACACTATTCAAGTTACAATGGTCTTATTTTGGCATAATGGTTCCTCTCATCATTATACCCCCCACCTATGAAGTAGAGGGGGGTATATTGGTTTCACCATGTCTGTCTGTCCATCCGTCCGTCCATCCGTCTGTCCGTCCGTAGACCTTTTCGTTTCTGGACTCTAACTCGAGAACCAAGTGACCTACATGCATGAAACTTTATGCAAATGTTACTTATGATCCAAGGAAGTGTCCTATTGTTTTGGGGTCATATAGGTCAAAGGTCAAGGTCACAGTCAATTTTTGTTCAATCCTCATTTCTGGACTGTTAACTTAAAAACCAAGTGACCTAGAATCATGAAACTTCATGCAAATGCTATTATGACCTCAATATTAGTTACAAACACATCCTGCACTAATAGCACTTACATTCTGACAAAGTGCTTGTGTGGCTTGTGGGGGGTATTAGTCCTCTCTGCGACAGTTCTAGTTTCACATGTTTGAAGGTTAAGGTCATGTGAGAAGGGCAATCCTCAAGGTCAAAATGTCTGAAAAAAAACAACTTAGTCAGTATAACTTTTGCAGTTTGGCCACTTTGACTCGAGTTAATACTTTTTCGCAAAATCCAGATGGTCCCTTTTTACCCAACAGGTCACATATCCATGGTTCAGCGCAAAACAGTTGTAACTGCCTTAATATTTAAAGGCAGTTACTGTTTTGTGTAGAGCCATCAATGCACCAATGCTTATGATGAATTGTTACATTAGGAGCTGATCTTATGTCTCATTTCTTTTCATTTTTGACTAGTTTGTAAGCCTTTTGCAGTTTGGCCACTCTGACTCGAGTAAACACTTTTTTGCAAAATCCAGATGGTCCCTTTGTACCAAATAGGTCATATATATATCCATGGTTCAGTGCAAAACAGTTGTAACTGCCTTAATATTTAAAGGCAGTTACTGTTTTGTGTAGAGCCATCAATGCACCAATGCATTTGATGAATAGCTAAATCAGGAGCTGATGTTATGTCTCATTTCTTTTTCATTGTTGACCAAAGTAAGTATGATAATTTTCCATGATACAAAATTCCTCGCTAGTAAACACAATCCCTCAAAATAGCACTCTTTTATCTCATATTGTTACCCTAACCTCAACCCACAGCTATTGCTCAACTTCTAGTCATGGTTTAAATTTTGATCACTTTAATTCCTTCTGCAAGGAGTCTCAGACAGGTAAATTTTATTATCCCCCGCCATTCAGCGAAGGGGATATAGTAATGGTTGTCCTTCATTCTGTCGTTCTGTCACTCTGGTCACTAAACTTGCCCGGGGCATATCTCCTAAAGTATAAAGCTATCAACTTGAAACTAAGCTATCAACTTGAAACTTTATAGGTGGATAGATCTCATGGAGGAGAAGTGCAGTACACAAGAACTACAACTCTTGCTTGCATAATTTTAGAGTTATTGCTCTTTGATTAGGCTACAGTTTACTTTCAAGCTTTGATGGCAGGAATGGCCGTGTCCGACATGGCTCTTGTTAAATTTAAATCCAAGTTTGATAAGCAACTGGATGATTGGAAAGTTGGGGTCAAATAAACAAAGGTATAAACAGAAGATTACTAGATTTTTAATCAATTGGTTGAAGAAAAAAATAATAATCTGTTTCCCTAGTCATGCCATTCATTCACTCCAGAGAGTTTCCAAACACCTTCCAAATACAATCAAGTTTACAATCAGGATATTGTATGCTAAGTGGCTAAGTTGGGGTCAAATAAACAAAGGTATAAACAGAAGATTACTACATTTTTAATCAATTGGTTGAAGAAAAAAAAAAAAAATCTGTGTCCCTAGTCATGCCATTCATTCACTCCAGAGAGTTTCCAAACACCTTCCAAATACAACCAAGTTTACAATCAGGATATTGTATGCTAAGTGGCTTTCATTCACTCTAGAGTTTTGCACCAGCCCTTTTCCAACAAATTCCAATAATCAACCAAGATTACAATCAGGATATTGCATGCTACACAGCTTTAATAATCTCTAGAGAGTTTCCACCAGTCCTTTTCCATGAAACAACTTCAAAACACAACCAAGATTACAATCAGGATATTGTATGTTACACAGCTTTCATGCACTCTAGAGAGTTTTCATTTCCTTTGCCAAAAAAATCCTCTAACCACAACCAAGATTACAATCAGGATACTGTACGCTACATAGCTTTAACCCTTGTCATGCTGATCCCGGAATATTCCTGCCTTGACAGGAGCCATAGACAAACATCAGCCTGCACATATGTGCAGTCTGATCTTTGTCTATACCACCTGTTTTTCCTTTTTCCGAAACAGGAAAGTTTAAAAACTCATATATATTTTCAAAAATAATACCTACTCGCATTTAGTGCATCCAGTGCTTTGAGCACTTTGATTTTGTTGCAATTTTGCCAACAATTTTATTCAGCATGACAAGGGTTAATAATCTCTAGAGAGGTTCCACCAGTCCTTTGCCAACAAAGCAACTTCCAACCACTACCAAGATTACAATCAGGATATTGTATGCTTCACAGCTTTCATTCACTCTGGAGAGTTTCCACCAGTCCTTTTCTGACAAACAACTTCCAATTACCAACCAAGATTACAATCAGGATACTGTACGCTACATAGCTTTCATAAATTATAGAGAGTTTTCACCAGTCTTTTGCCAACAAAAAAATTCCAATCACAACCAAGATTACAATCAGAATACAGCTTTCATACACCCTAGAGAGTTTTCATGGTTCATTTGCCAACAAAGCAACTTCCAACCACTACCAAGATTACATTCAGGATATTGTACGCTACACAGCTTTTATATACTCTGAAGAGTTTCCATCAGTCCTTTTCCAACAAATAACTTCCAGTCATAACCAAGATTTCAGTCAGGACTTTGTACTCAGACTTATTCTTCTCTGCTGAGCCTGGTTTGCCATGTCGATAAACAATGGACTGTCATGGATGGTGTGTTCAAATCCCTGCCCCTTCATCTAT
Organism: Fragum whitleyi; assembly: GCA_948146395.1. Taxonomy (NCBI): domain Eukaryota; kingdom Metazoa; phylum Mollusca; class Bivalvia; order Cardiida; family Cardiidae; genus Fragum; species Fragum whitleyi. The sequence continues at coordinate 23,295,568 of OX411560.1, read as the reverse complement.
ATTGGATATTTAACAAAGATCATTGTGGCAAGCATGGTTTGTTTCCCACTAATTAGCAAATGAAAAGTACTATGGCCAAGTGAGATTAAGTCCTGACGATGAAGATATTGTGATTGTGCTGGTATGAGAAAGGATAGGTGCAAAAGCTGTTGGGATTTTACTGCAATACTGTTGAAAGTGATGTTAAATCCCATAGTTACAACCAACTAACAAACTTACCAGCGCTTCTCTACAGTTTGGAAACTTGTGGTGTCACAAGAGTCATTTTGAGAAAATTGCTGAAAAAAAACGGAGCTAAGTTTAGATGAAAATGACATGCTTAACCACAAGACTAGGCCAGAGCTTCAAAAAGAGGGGGTATTATGGATTTTAGATTAAAGTTTTTCCATAATTATGACACAGACCCTTTGTTGTTGGTACTCATTGGAATCATCTTGCCAAATGATTCAAATGAGTACCCACAATATAGGGTTTGATTGAGGTAAAAAAAAATTAGATTGGTTTTACTCCCTCTTATCTATACCCTTGTAGAGCTTCTATTACATCTTTATCTAGATGAATGCAAGGCATCTTGCAATGGTTTACTGTCATCAGAACAAATAAACTTGGATGGCAGAGGCATGTTGTAATGCTGGTCTGATCTTGCATCTTTAACATTGTCCATCCCTGAACAGAAAAGACCAAAGTTAACCTTGGACAACTTTATACAGCAAAGCTGTCATAGGCACAGGAATACAGATCCTCTTGACCAAAAGGTGTGGAAATTGGGAGCATGGATCTGGACTTGACAGCCAGTTTTTATACGCTGCCGGATGCGGACATATATTGCCGTCATATTCTCTGTCTGTCCATCCGTACGTCCATCTGTCCGTATCTCCGTACGTCCGTCCACTTTTCTTGTCAACGCAACTCCTCCTAAGTTTCTGGCTGGATCTTCTTGAAACTTGGTCAATGTTATCACCTCAATTGGTAGACAGGGCTCTCGGAAACGACAGTAGTGTCGTCTGAGACGACAACTTTTCTCAGCGGACGACAAAAAATCCTATCAAAGGATTCCACCTGACGACAAGTTTTTCTAAGGCACGCGTCCCGACTTATAGCCTCTGGGCTGTGTTTAACATGTATTTGATTGTTTACGTAAGTTAACTGTCGCGTGAAAAATCGATAATAGCCATATCTGAATTCCGATAGACGGGTGCAGTAGGCGTGGCGTTAATTGACACCAACAGCCAATCATAATCGGCTATTTGTAGACCTTGTAGGTGGAGCCTGACTATCAATGAATGGAATCTAGACTAGACATAACTAGATTTGTTATGCATAAACGAAACATGTGAACCATTAATATATTGATTGAAGCAGTTGATTCACTAATTATATACTGGTAATTGAATTCGAACAAGTAAATGATTAGTCAGTGTCCTTTGGACTGTCCCGAATCTCTTTTACCTTTTGTAAAATCGGTATTTTGACTTAAAATAATTATTTAATTAAAGAAATGTTCCGGAAAAAAAAACACGAAATGAATTACCACTACCGGTGAATCTCTGAAAGGCCTGGCATGTGCTTTATTCCGTCGGATAACTTATTTCGAAAATGGAAAGCTCCGGATCAGCATACTGATCAGACATGTGTTGAAGTGAAAAAAAAGTTAACACAAATCAAGAGACAGTTGGTTCGGAAAGTTTAATTATTTCAATCAATCTAATGAAAAAAAAAAGAATAAGAAAAAGAGATAACCAATGCAGTTCAAACATACTATCTTTAGTAATGAATATCAATTCTGAACTTTTTCTCTCAATTGACAACATCTGCAAAGAGAGTCATGGCATAGATTTATATATGTTGAGTTTTTTTTAAAGTCTAAATAGATATAACAACACTTTTTGACTTTTTTTTAACCATTGGCAAAAAGAAGATATAACTGTTTCAAAGACTTGCTTCTGTACTAGTCAATGTTTTTAAACTGAACAGGGAAAAGTTTTGTCATCTACTGAGCCTATCTCCAAAAATGAACAAAAAAATGTAAAAAGCATTTGGATAAAAGAAGAAAATGTTTTTTACAAGCAATTCCTTCTTTTTAATCAATGTTTTCCTTAAGATAACCATTCTGGTGACTAAAACATTGGATTGTGTTGTAAAGGGTTAATGATTTGTCGTTTCAATATCATAGTTTTGCAATATACAAAATCCACCCTCATAATGATGGAATCCAACTTTTTTGTGTGGAATCCAACTTTTTCTGAAGTTGGATTCCTGGAATCCTACTTTCAAAATCCTAGTGAGAGCCCTGGGTAGATGTGCATGAAGGAAGGATTTTATGGTTCGTTGATTTTTACCTGAGTTATGCCCCTTAAAAACTTAGTCTCTGGGTCCACTTTTCTTGTCAATGCAACTCCTCCTAAGTTTTTGGCTGGATCTTCTTGGAAACTTGGTCAATGTTATCACCTCAATTGGTAGATGTGCATGAAGGAAGGATTTCATGGTTCGTTGATTTTTACCTGAGTTATGCCCCTTAAAAACTTAGTCTTTGGGGCTTATTGCCTCAGTTAAGCCCCCTTAAAATTAAGTCTCTGGGCTTTATTGAAATTGCAGCCTTGTGAATGCAACTCTTCCTAAGTTTCTGGCTGGATCTAAATGAAACTTGGTGGATGTTATAACCAAAATTGGTAGATGATCATGTAGTAAGGATTTTATGGTTCATTAATTTTACCCAAATTATGCCCCCTTAAAACTTAGTATCTAGGGCTTATAAAATTGCAGCCTTTTGAACGCAACTCCTCCTTACTTTTTAGCTCACCTGAGCACGAAGTGCTCAAGGTGAGCTATTGGGATCGTAGAATGTCCGTCGTCAGTCGTGCGTTGTCCGTCATGCGTCGTCCGTCGTCCACAATTTCCTTAAACATCTTCTCCTCCTAAACCAGTGGGCCAATCTTCATGAAACTTGGCAGGGATGTTCCTTGGGTCAAGTTCTACCAAAGTTGTTCAAATAAATGAAATCCACCCTTAACTTTCCCTTTACCTTTAACAAAAAGGGTGAAAATATGAAAATCTTTAAAAATCTTCTTCTCTGAAACCAGAAGGCAGACAGCTTTCATATTTGGTATGTAGCATCATCTAGTGGACCTCTACCAAGTTTGTTCATATCAAGACCCTGGGGTCATATTTGGGCTTTGCCCGGGCCCAACCCTTTTTACATAGAATCAAAGAGCGAAAATCTTTAAAAATCTTCTTCTCTGTAACCAGATGGCAGACAGCTTAAATATTTGGTGTGTAGCATCACCTAGTGGGCTTCTACCAAGTTTTTTCATAAGAATCCCTTGGGTCATATTTGGGCTTTGCATGGGTGCATCCCTTTATCTCTTATGAGCACGAAGGGTAAAAAAATAAAAATCTTCAAAAATTTTCTTCTCTGAAACCAGAAGGCAGACAGCTTTCATATTTGGTATGTAGCATCATCTAGTGGATCTCTACCAAGTTTGTTCATATCAAGACCCTTGGGTCATGTTTGGGCTTTGCCCGGGCGCAACCTTTTTTACATAGAATCAAAGAGCGAAAATCTTTTAAATCTTCTTTAATCGAAACCAGAGGGCACACTGCTTTCATTTTCGGTATAATTAGCATCATCTTGTGGGCCCCTACCAAGTTTGTTCATTTCAAGACCCTTGGGTCATATTTGGGCTCCACCCGGGCGCATCCCTTTCAGCTTATCTGAGCATGATGGGTGAAATGGGAAAACCGTCAAAAATCTTCTTCTCTGAAACCAGAAGGCAGACAGCTTTCATATTTAGAATGTAGCATCATCTTATGGACCTCTTCCAAGTTTGTTCATATCGAGACCCTAGGGTCAGTTATGGGGTCCACCCGGGTGCATCCCTTTTTACATAGAATCAAAGAGCAAAAAGGCATATCTGTCTTGCTCTTCGCTGAAAACGTTCCATGGTATTGATCTTAGGCAATTATCTTCTTTTTGACATCTGCCTATCTAATTAATGTGATGTCCCAGGGGTCATAGAGACTCAGGTGAATCGATCTAGGACCATCTTGGTCCTCTTGTTGTCTTTATTTAAATGAAACTTAGTCAACGTCATCACCATAATTTGCAGATGTACATGGATCAAGGATTTTATGGCTCATTTATTTCCCTGAATTATGCCCCCTTAAAACTTAGTGTCTGGGGCTTATTGAAATTGCAGCCCTGTGAAAGCAACTCCTCCTAACTTTTTGTCTTGATTTAAATGAAACTTGGTCATTTTGAATTTGGTTCTGTCAAAATAAGTAGTGTCTATAATTATTTTCGTGAAACAGCAGCAAAGTGGCGGCGTATTTTGTGACGATGGCACTCTTGTTATATTTGTATAAGAACTAATGCCAGACCTGATCATCTAAACTGTTTAAGGATAAAATGATCAACCAAAAATAAGCAGCTGTACTTAAGTCATTATTAATCAGACATAAATAAGCTCTCGAGGTAGCAGCCGCCGTCATAGCGCAGTAGGTAGGGCATCGGACTGTCAATCTAGAGGTCCCAGGTTCGATCCCCGACGACGGCACTCATTCTTTCCGCCTATTTGTCTCTCACCAATGGGTTGATAATCATAGACCAATGTGAAATAGCAGCTGGAGGCTAGGAAAGGATGTGGTGGTTGTACTGGTGAGAGAAGTACTAGGAAACCATTGTGAGTGCTCCAGCAGCCGCGATATAACTGAAAAAATGTTGAAAGCGGCGTAAAACTCCATTCAATCAATCAATCAATCTTGTGGTAAGAGAAATGGTCAAAATCCAGATAAAAGCCGATATTGGATATTTCCATGAAAAAGTAGTTGTAAAGCTAAAGTTTGCTTTTGATGGGCAATAGTTTTATATTTTCTTTGAAAACATGAAAAGATAGTTGCTATGAAAGTTAACATCCCTGTCAAACAAAGAAAATAATAACAAAAGAATCTGATTCTAAGAATGAGTTTGATTTTATCTGACTTTTTGACAATGAATAAGATTTAATTGTCCCCTTTATATCCTTAAAAGAGATTCATATAAGAATTAATTGTTATTAGTCAGAATAACCTAGAAATCGCAACTTATTGTCTGCTCATTTTATTATTTTGACTCCTTGAACAGAAGCTCTTGACTCTCGAAATTCTTTTTTCGAGGTCAAGGGGTCAATTAGTGTTGAATTTGTAAAATCTATCACTAGCCTTGTGGAGGATGAGACTTTTGCCCCATTTTGCTCCTACACACATGATAGAATTTCAAATGAATTTTTTAGGATTTCATTTATAAATAACTTTGCATTTAAAAATTTGTTACCCTGCTGTTTTTGAAAATTTGGCATTGGTGTGACAAACTTTAACCTTGCTGATATCACTGTCGTTATAAACTTGACAAATGTTTTCACCATCACAAGAGCTCTCCATACTTTCAAGGAGGATAATTCTAAAAGCATTTTTTATGCCCCCACTTTGAAAAAACGGAGGCAAGTTGTTTTACCTTTGCCTGTCTTTGTCTGTCTATCTGTCTGCAAAACTTAACCAAAAGACTTCATCTTGCCAATTACTTCAAGGCTATTCATGATACAATGCCCATATTTGGCATGATGATAGATCTTGATAATGCGCATCTACCAAGGTCAAGGTCATGTGTTTAGGTAAAAACTTTAAAGAAAAAAAAGCCGTTTCTGGGTCATTTGTGTTTCACAAAATCATCTTGTTTGACTTAAAATTTTTGCATTATCCAGCACCTGCAGCAAAATGTTGGCACCAGTAGGCAGTGTTGTTGTTATATTTAATCCTTGCAAATTGTGAAAGATTTTTTTTTGTTTTGAAAAAATAAAAAAATTAAGGGTTTTAAATGTTGGCTTCCATAGAGAGAATACAGTGATTTAGTAAAAACAAACACACAATTTCAGCTTCGAAAAAACATAATTATGCAAAATCTACCTTAATCAATTTTTTGGCAAATTGAAAACAACAACAACAATTTATTGTGGTCCAGTTTTGTGTTGTTGGTTTGTGTGTGTGTAGTTTGTACAAAGAAAAAAAAAAGAACTCCAAAATGCAACACATTTAGTCTTGATGATTTAAAATTATAAATAAAAGAAAAGTAAGGTGTCTTTTTTGCTTGAGAAAAGCCCCTAAATTTCCAACTTGCTTGCTTTTCTGATGAGCACAATTTTTTTTAGCAAAATGCACCTGCATGCTGTGCTTTTGACTTTTATGCTCAAAGCTACAGATTGAGATCTTATTGTGTTATTTAGTTTAAAATATGTTTCAACGAATTTTGACAAACTCTGTATTTGAGACACTCATTTGAATCGTCAAATGTGTACCCAGAGCATAGGTTTTTGTGGAAAAATAAATTTTATGACATGTGTTTTTCCCTCTTATCTGTATATCTCCCAGTTTTGTGTGATAGGGAATCTTTGGCTTGTGATATGCTTAATTTGCCTCAAAGCCACACCCACTTTTGCCTGATTCTAAATAAGGTGTAAAGGATTTACTTTCTTCTGATTTGTTAATTTGAAAATTTGCTCCACCCACATTTGCCATATCCTATAAACTCTGCCTTATTTAAAGGTTTATTGCTTGGAGATTGATATGAAAATTGACTTATCCACCCAAACATTTGGAACAAATGATTATTCTAAGACATGATTTGCAAGGGTGTGTTTTAAAATCCCTTAATTTATTCCCCCTTGTAACTTGTAAATCATTTGAGCTAGCCTCTCCCAGATGCCTTCCAAAGTTTTCCTATCAAAAGTTAAACTATTATTTAGTTGTTTAAACCAGTGGTATTGCAATGATGTTATGTGAATTTCATTATTTGCTTGTATTTTTTTGAATTTTGATATGGTATTGCATAACGTCTTTTTGGATGTTTTGTTGGTACTATTATTTTGTGATGAATAAAAGTCCATGTTGTGCTTTTGAGTGAAGTCCGATATTTATTTTGCATGCATTTTTGCAACCATAGTGTTTGGAATGATATATTTTTTCCTAAATGAATTTGAACAATTCAGCTCGGCTATTTTGGAACTAAAAGTTGAGCTTTTATTATCACCATGAAGTATAAGAATGCACCAGGGCTTGTGCTAGCTTTTTAAATTTGGAAGTCCTTGACCCACTTGACCATAAAATTCTAGAGGTCAAAACTGGTTTTATAGGGGTCAAAAAGAGCAAAAGATGAGAACTTATTAGTCTTTAAATCTTATAACTGAATCGACATAAAAAAAAAGTGTAGACACACTTTATTGTTCATGTTGTTTCATTTATATAGATCATAAGTAATAGTATGAAGAAAAAAAGATGATCAATATAATTTTTTAGATTTCATAGATTCATTAGTTTGGACCACTAGAAATTCAGTGGGTCAAAATGATCCTATGCAGGAAATTTTTGAGGGTCAAAATAGGATTTTTGGGAGTCATAACCCTGGTTTAAGGGTCAAACACGAGCTCTGCTGCATTGTACTTGATGTTGGTGTTCATACTATACTTCCCAACTACAAAGTATGTGGGAATATACAGTCGATATTGCTTCAGCGACTACGTCTATTAAGCGACCAATTGCATTAAGCTACTATTATAAAAAGTCCCTTCACCATAAGCAAAATACCTGAAAAAGAGGACATTCTTAACGAAAAATTGGTTATTGTGTAATCTTATCTTTCAAGGCACAAAGGCTTAATAAGACGATTCTTGTGGTTTCAAACATCATAAGACTCAGTACGACTTGACCGACAATCTATAAATGGTATCAAAATGAACTGTCACATTTATCATAGTATTTCATATTAAGCAACCATTCCCATAAACGACTGCTATTTGGTGGTCCCTTAAGTGGTCGCTTAACACAAGTTTTACTGTACAGAGATCATTTTATCTGTGGGTCCTACACCTTTTTGGGAAGTTTTTTTTTTCCACTCTAGACCCTTTGTGCTAAAAGTCAGAACCCATAGAATTTGGCCATAAGTTTTTCTGTGTAGAGGAAGCCATCCAATAGTAATTAATGGCAATTGAACTTTTAACACCATTTCAATAGGTCCAATTATATATTTTGTTAAGAAAAACATTTCCTTGAAAAATTGTTTCTTAGATAGCAAAGAAAATTCTCTTATATCTAAAGAATTCAAGAGAATATGATAATTTTGATCAGTCCTTGCAATTAAAACAGTATTCATCTGTTATGCTACAATGGGCAAAATTTTATACTTAAATTACCAGGACCCATGAATAACTTTCAGGGCCCATTATTTCAAGTCATGCACACCTCATTTGACCCATTAACTTCAAAATGTTAAATGATCACTGGGTATATTGCTTTCACCATGTCTGGCTGTCCATCGATCAGCCTGTCAATCTGTAGACCCTTTATGTTTCCAGACTCTTACTTAAGCAGTAAATGACCTAGTTTACTGAAGGTAATACATTTGTTGATCATAATCCAAGGAAGTGTCCTGTCATTTCTTGGGTCATGTAGGTTAAAGTTCAAGGTCACAACTGAACTTTATCCAAAAAAACATTTCTGAAATATGGGACAAAAGGTTGATTTGGGAAGGGGGGATTAATCAGCTTTGCAAAAGATCTAGTTTTGACCTTGCCTTTGTAATACATGGATAGGTGGATTTGACATGATTAAACTGACAAACAGCATTAAAACTTATCGTCGGTGTTCTGCTAAAATCTCATAAATACAGCTTGTTTGGTAGAAAATCAATGTTATTCAATGATGATTATTTGATGATTAATTTAGTGGTATCAGTGCATCAATTTGCCTGTCTTTAAGGCGAGAGTTTGAAAGCTTTTGTTCTTAGGGATTAACACTAGTTGTTTTGACAGAGCTACCTATAGAGGGGGGTATTTTGGATTTCAAATCAAATTATTTAAAAAATACTTGCTCAAATCCTATATTGATGCTACTTATGGAAATCGTCTTGTTGAGATGAATCAGATAAGTACCCACAATATAGGGTTTTCAGGAGAAAGATAATTTCAACAGATTGGAAATTCCCCCTCTTATCTGCACCTCTGTTTTGATAGGATTTGAATTCAGGTAGGGTTTATAACAATGGCTCTGCGCAAAACAGTTGGTACTGCCTATAATCATATAGGCAATTATAACTGTTTTGCGCTGAGCTATGGATTTGCAATCTATACGCACTTTGAATATAAATATTTATTTAAACTTATAAAACTGCTTGCTTTTTCACAAAATCTCAAGTTAACCTTTCTCCTATTCACAACATTTTTATATGCCCGAAGGGTCGTATTATGTTATCCTCTGCATTGTCTGTCTGTCCGTCTGTCTGTCTGTCCTACAGCAAATTTGTGTCTGGTCCATAAGTTTCAAACTGTATGGCCTATGGGTTTGAAACTTCACAGGTGTATAGATCTCATAGCTAGGGTGTGCAGAGCGCAAGAACCACAACTCTATCTTTTGTAATTTTTGAGTTATTGCCCTTTGTTTGATTCAGTTAGCAAATTCCTGTCCGGTCCATAACTTTGAAACTATAGGGCCTATAGTCTTGAAACTACACAGGTGTATAGATCTAATAGCTGGGGTGTGCAGAGTGCAAGAACCACAACTCTACCATTTGTAATTTTTGAGTTATTGCCCTTTGTTTGATTCAGTTAGCAAATTCATGTCTGGTCCATAACTTTGAAACTATAAGGCCTATAGTCTTGAAACTTCACAGGTGTATAGATCTCATAGCTAGGTTGTGCAGAGTGCAACAACCACAACTCTACCATTTGTAATTTTTGAGTTATTGCCCTTTGTTTGATTCAGTTAGCAAATTCATGTCTGGTCCACAACTTTGAAACTATAAGGCCTATAGTCTTGAAACTTCACAGGTGTATAGATTTCATAGCTAGGTTGTGCAGAGCGCAACAACCACAACTCTACCATTTGTAATTTTTGAGTTATTGCCCTTTGTTTGATTCAGTTAGCAAATTCATGTCTGGTCCATCACTTTGAAACTATAAGGCCTGTGTATAGATCTCAAAGCTAGGACGTGCAGAGCGCAATAACCTTAACTCTACCATTTATATTTTTTATTTTTTGCCCTTTGTTTGATTCAGTTTGTAAATTTGTGTCTGGTCCATAACTTTCAAAATACAAGGACTACGATGTTGAAACTTCACATGTATGTAGAACTCATAGCTATGATGTTTGATTACATTATCTCAATCTCATTGAATTTGTGAATATTTTAGTACCAAAGTACTTGCAAAACTTCAAGAATATTTTATTACTCGGTGAATTTTGAAAACAAACACTACCATCATAATAAATACAATATACTATAGTGTTTGCAAGAAAATACATCCTAAGGATCATTAAAAAGTTCCAAACATCACCCATTTATTTCTGACCTCGGGCATATAATGCCACGCCCAGCGTTACTCTTGTTCTACTGTGCACAAAGCTTTTGCAGAAAATAAGATCAGTCTGCACAGGCTTGCAGTCTACTATCGACTTGCACTGCCTGCTTTCAACTTAGATATTGTTGGATAAACTATAAGCTAGACTGGTTATATGTAAAAAAAAATGACATTTTTTTTTGAAAAACAAAACCCCAAAAATAAACGAAATTCAACCAGATAAGGTAGATGACTTGTAAATTTTTTATCCAAATGAAATTTGAATTTGTGCATGAATGGTTTGGTGTCTCATTTCAGCATTGAAACATTCCCCTTCAAAGAGAAAGCCCGGAGGTAGGACGACTAGCATGAACGAGGACCAGACACCGGGTACGTACAACTTAAAGGGAAAAAGATTATTACAAAAAGAAAAAAAAATTAAAAAACCTTATCGACTTAACAAGACAATTCCATTGAGTACCCACAATATAGGGTTTGAAAATGAAATAAGAGATTTCAGTTAGATATTCAACATTCCCCTTCAAAGAAAAAGCCTTGAGGTAGGACGACTAGCATGAACGAGGACCAGACACCAGGTACGTACAACTTAAAGGGAAAAAGATTTCGACCGAAAAGAAAAAACAAACAAAAAAACTTTATTTGATCATTGAATGCTATGTTGTTGTGCTCATTGGAATCGTCTCAACGAGATGATACCTATGAGTATCCACAACATAGGGTTTGAACATGAAATAAGAGATTTAAGTTAGAAATTCATTATTCCCCTTCAAAGAGAAAGCCCGGAGGTAGGACGACTAGCATGAACGAAGACCAGACACCGGGTACGTACAACATAAAGGGAAAAAGATTTCGACCGAAAAGAAAAAACAAACAAAAAAACTTTATTTGTTCATTGAATGCTATGTTGTTGTGCTCATTGGAATCTTCTCAATGAGACGATTACATTGAGTACCTACAACATAGGGTTTGAAAATGAAATAAGAGATTTCATTGAGATATTCAACTTTCCCCTTCAAAAAGAAAGCCCGGAGGAAGGACGACTAGCATGAACGGGGACCAGACACAGGGTACGTACAACAAAATGGGAAAAAGATTAATACAAAAAAGAAAATAAAGAAAAAAACTTAATTTGTTCATTGAATGCTATGTTGATGGTGTTCATTGGAATTGTCTTGATGAGACAATTCCATTGAGTACCCACAACATAGGGTTTGGAAATGAAATAAGAGATTTTAGTTAGATAATCAACATTCCCCTTCAAAAGGAAAGCCAGGAGGTAGAACGACTAGCATGAACAAGGACCAGACCCTGGGTACATACAACATAAAGGGGAAAAGATTATTACAAAAGAAAAACGGAATTCTTTCATTGAATGCTATCTTGCTGGTGTCATCTTATTTGTGTCAATGGGCTAATTCCATTTAGTACCGACAACATTGGATTTGAAAAGAAATAAGAGATTTGAATTAGAAATTTGTAGTAAATTGCTCCAGCCACTGATTTAACTGAAAAAAACTATTAAATGTTGCCCTAGATTATCCAAAATGTCTATTCTATACCGGAGTTTTACAGCTCTGAAGAAATTGATGAATGGCATAAAATGTAATAGCATTTTTATGCCCCCGCATCGATATTATGCCCCCGCATCGATAGATCGGGGGCATATTGTTTTACTCATGTCCGTCTGTCTGTCCGTCTGTCTGTCTGTCCGTCCGTCCGTCTGTCTGTCCGTCTGTCCGTCCGTCTGTCCGAAAACTTAACCTTGCCAATATCTTCAAGCCTATTCAAGATACAAAGCTAATATTTGGCATGATGATAGATCTCAATGATGCGCATCCGCTGGTACCAAAGTCAAGGTCATGTGACAAGGTCAAGGTCATCTGTCAAGGTCAAACGTCCGAAAACTTAACCCGAAAACTTAACCTTGCCAATATCTTCAAGCTTATTCAAGAAACAAAGCTAATATTTGGCATGATGATATATCTCAATGATGCGCATCCGCTGGTACCAAAGTCAAGGTCATGTGACAAGGTCAAGGTCATCTGTCAAGGTCAAACTTTGAAAAAAAATGCCGTTACGGGGGCATTCGTGTTTCACAAACACATCTTGTTTTGCCTTTTTCCACATCTTAGCAACTTTAGCCTAACTAAGAACCCTTCTAATATAAACCTGATGATTCTAATACCCCACCCCCTCTAATTAAGGGCTGTATAAGAGCTTTTATGGTATCTATATTAACCCTTGTCATGCTGAACCTGGAATATTCCTGCTTTGTCAGGAGCTATAGACAAACATCAGCCTGCACATATGTGCAGTCTGATGTTAGTCTACACCACCTGTTTATCACTTTCAAACCACCATAGTCAATAGATTTAGTTTTTCAAATAAAAATTGACCTACAGTTGGTACTTTCAGTGCTTTTTGCCCTTTGATTTTGATCAAAATTTTTAGCCAAAATTTATTCAGCATGACAAGGGTTAATATTTATATACAGGTGTTACGGGTGCTAGACCTGACCTACTGATGGGCAGTGCGACCCCGCCCCCACCTTTCTCTGAAGCCATTGCTGCTGGTGCTAGGCCCCGAGATAGACCCTCCGTGTCCCCGCTGTCTAGCCGTAGGGGCCTTGACGGTCCACCACAAAGGTAAATAAGCCCTTAAGTGACATTTCCAACTATTTCAAATATGCACCAAGCAAAGACTCTGGCCAGCCTGTGCATCTGCACAGTCTGACCAGGGTCTTCACTTTGTGGTTTTTCAGATAAATTCGGCCTCAGTGTCTTCAGATAGAAAGCTAATCTTCCTATTCTACTGTGGAACTGTCTAAGCTGCTTATTGTTTGCGTGCCATGCATGTTTCAAATTGTTGGAAATGTCACGCATATGCTCGAATTTTAATATTTATCAGTCCATTCCTGTCCTGTGTTCAGGATCCAAATATGTTTGTCAATTTCAAAGAGATGGTATTGCAATAGCTGCTCAGCGTTATCACATTCAGCTGTCAATTTTTTGGTAATCAGTTTTAACCCTTGCTTGGCCAACTTTTGTCCATCATTAGACAAAAGTCAGTGTAGTTGATTCATTGTTTGCCTAACAATTGAATTAATTTTCCTCTACAAAGATCTCAAAATTAAATCAAATTCATTTATGCTTTGCAACAGCTTATCAAGTAATGATGGTAGATAATCACTATAATCTCACCGTCAAACCAGTTAAATAACAAAACACTATACCCTGCTTTAGTTTACCCTTGTCATGCTGAACCCGGAATATTCCTGCCTTGGCAGGAGCTATAGACAAACATCAGCCTACACAAAATGTGCAGTCTGATCTTTGTCTTTACCACCTGTTTCTTCTTTTTTGAAACAAAAAAAGCTTAAAATTCTAGTTTTCAAAATAAATACCAACTCACTTTTAGTGCATCCAGACCTCTGAGCACTTTGATTTTGTTATAATTTTTGTAGATTTTGTATTCAGCATGACAAGGGTTAATTTCACTCAATTTGATATTATCTGGGCAGAGTCTGATAAACAAATGAAATCGCAACGTTGCCAAGTAAATACATGCAAAATGATGCACTCCAAGAAAATTTGTCCCTTAATTGCCACATTTTATTACATTTTTGCATCAAAGAAATAGAATAATTCTTTGTTTTTGGTGTACGATCAATAAATCTTTCATCTCATGAACAACAAAAGTTCTATTGTCACTCATAACTTCGCCACTTGTGAAAATGTAGCTTTTCTAGTTCCCTAAATGAAAGATAAACAGGGTTTCAAGGGTTGCAGGTTTTGCGAGTCTGAGACTCTTAAATAAATTGCAACTTCACAACTTCATAGATGAATTGAAGACTGTTTTGATGAGAGTCTTCATTTCTTCTCTGAAGTTGATACTTGAAAGTACACATCTATACATTACCTTGTGTAGCTTAATCCAGAGAAAAAATAGAATTTACACAAAAACATGAGGATAGCTCAAAAGAAAATGGTCCACATTTAAAGCAAGGACTCCTTAGAATTATGCAAGGACCCCTACAAGCCTAACTATTGAGTCCTTTGGACCCAATTTTTGGCTCAGCTGTTTTTGGAGAAAACCCGAGGTATTGCTATAGCCTCCGTGTCGTCGTTGTTGTCGTCGTCGTGCGAAAACTTTGACATTTTGTTATATCTCTGGTTCTACTGAAGGCATTCACTTGAAACTTGGCACACAATGTTCACCATCAAAAGAGCAACCTATACTATCAAGGGGGATAACTCTAGATGCATTTTGTGCAATTTATGCCTCTTTTTTTGACTTGGATTTTTTCCCACCATCCATTCTACAGCCGAGCGTAGGCACCTGTAGGCGGTGCTCTTGTTTTGATTTGACAATGAAACTTGATAAATCTATCTTTGGCTGAATCAAATGATTAGCCTCTATTGATAAAATAACTTAAATGTTGAAATTAATGTAAATCTGATATATATTCAATTTTTGACCAGACACAGTTGGACAGAAAGGTAACTTTCTATTAACCCATGTATATTTGATCAAATAGAATTAGATAATTTATTATTTCATTCATGGTGATGGCTAAAAAAGAAGATTTGGGATAGTAATTTTGTAAAAAATTCCAAGAATTTACTTAAACCTATAGAGAAAAATTTAAGTGATCTAGGTATTTTAAAGGGGAATTATCTAATAAGGAAAAGTGCATGGTGCAGTTTAAACCAATGTTCAGAAGAGCTAGAGCTAAAGTTAGGTGTGTTTCCCGTCCATCTGTCTGTGTGTCCATATGTTAATTTTGTCTTACATACAAGATAAGGTCCAGAAATTTCGGATTCTCATAAGGATCGTCGCTATAAAATGGGAATGCTCCAGCAGAAAAGACAGGAAAAGGGGTCTTGTGTAATTTCACTTAGGATTTCACTAAGTGAAATCAAGTTTATACAATAAAGTTCACAAATTTTATTGGATTGTCATGAAACGTTTACAAGTTGTTTTTGGGTCAAAGGATTGTCACTTTTGAAAAAAGGGATGATTTGTTAAAAACAATTTTCAGATTGTCACGAAACTGTTCATGAAACTTTTACAAGATGTTTGTAGGGTCTTTAGGATTGTGACTTTTGAAGAAGATTGATTGTCCCAAAATATTTTTTGGATTTTCCTAAAGCCTGTGCAGCATAATAATTATGGGGTCATTTAGGATTGTCCTTATTGATGAGGGGTACAAGTTGTCAGAAACACAGGAAAAGGGGCCTTGTAGTGTTTATCTTCATGCAACTTTGTTTGTCTGATTTAGTCCACAAATATTTTTGTAGGCTTATAACATACATGTATGTTTCTTTTGAAAATGGGGTCAATGTATTCAAAAACACAGGAAAAAGGGTCCTTTGGGTTTCACTTTATGCATTCTTGTTACACATATTTTTGGATTCTCATGAAACTTTCACGGGGATTGTCGTTTTTCATAATGGTGACATTCCCTTAGAAAGCATGGCAAAAGGGGCCTAATTCAATTTCACTTAGTGTAAATTTAACAGATTCTCTCTAATTTTCATAAGATGATTTTATGGTCAAAGGGATTGCAACTTTTGACAAATGGGACAATCTGTCAGAAAACATGGGAATAGGGTCTTGTTGAATTTCACTTAGTGCAATCAAGTCTTCAAATATTATTTGATTCTTATGAAAGTAAAGCAATCAAGTTTCAAATGTCAGGCAAGTTTTAGGAAAGAAATTGATGGTAGAGCCTCTTGTCTTACTTTCTTCTCAAAACAAAACATTTTCCTGAATTTTAAAACCTATTCAAGTTGTCATATAGTATTGCTTCCTAATCATGTGACTGAGACAGGTCATAAGGTCAAGGTCAAAATTATCCTCAAAACTTAGTTTTAAAACTTTCCCACCAAAGGTCAAACTTAATAAAAAAAAATTGTTTCATGGGCAGTTATGATGAGGATCATATCATTCAAAAGGTCCCAAGTTTGATTCCTAAAGGCTGTACTTATTCTTTCTGACTATTTGTCTTCCACCAATGGGTGGATAATCACAGACGTGTGCGAGACAGAAGCTAGTGGCTAGGAAAGGATGTCTTGTTAGTACTGTTTTTAGAAATACCTGGAGACTTTTGTTAGGTGCTTGAGCCGCCTTCATATGATTGAAAGATTGTTGAAAGCAGATTAAAACCCTATTCAAACAAACAAACAAATTGTCTGACCTTGTCTGTCTATCTTCAATACTTTACCAAAACAAATTAATATTGCCAATTCCTTCAAGACTATTCAAACTGCATAGATCATAGTTTGTGTGATGATCAATCTCAATGATAAACTGATACGAATGTCAAGGTTATTTGACAAGGTCAAGTAAAATGTGCTGCTTTGGGGGACATTCCTCTTTTACAAACACATTATGTTTCTAAGTGTTTTCCTCCTTCATGAGAAAATTATGTTTAGGCCTTTCCAAACAAATAAAGTAAATTTATATTTCTGTACCTTTCCCATGTTCGCTTAATTTCTCAGACACTAACGGGCAGATTTCATTCAAACTTTATAGATGTGATCAGTATCAAGCAGAGATGTGCAAGTGATATTTTGGTTAAGATTCATTTTCTTTTGACAAAGTTATGGCCCTTTGAAGGAAGACGGCTTTTCATTTTGCACAAGCACTTGTAGGGGGGTATTAGTCTGCTTTGTGACAATCTAGTATCAGGCTGTTTCAAACCTTTATTTTGAATTAACTTGGTCGTCCCTTTTTCTTCCGTAGAACGGAGCGTCTATTCCAAACGATCCAACAACAGCAAGACGAGTCATATCGAGGACGGATGAGACACTCGCCACTCAGTATGTCCGAGTCGACTCCAACGTACACAGAGTTCACGGAGGGAACACCCAGCTATACAGCCTCGAGCCCGAGTTGTTCAAGTGAAGTTCTAGGTATGATTACAACAGGCCTCCAAATATACCTTTAAACCTAAAACCTTTAATTTCAGAGCAAACCTTTTGAAAAAAAACTTTATATTTCTTTAGAAAAACTGTTAAAACTATAAAAAAAATGCCTTTAATTTTCACTCAAAACCTTTATCTTTGCTCTGGCTAGTTGCTTTGCTAGCTTTAAGCAAGTAATGGAATTTGTTCTTGAAAACAAAATCCATTACTTGCTTCAAGCTATCATGGCAACCAAAAGGCCAGTTATGATATTGTCTGAATTAAATATTTTGCTATATTCACGCTAATCCTCACAAGTCCTTTTGTGAAAGATGACTGATTATGAATACAGTGACAAGACAACTTAGGACCACCTGGTTTCTGGTCAAAATCCAAGTCAAGCATAGACTGGTCCCTTCGTCAACTTTCTAGGCTATTTTGATAGTGGACATTGGGACCAGTCTAACCAATGCATAAGCTGGCTATCAGCTTAGGCCTGACCCTGATCAGGGCCAGAAACCAATTGGCCCTTGGATGATATTGAGACATTTCTTAATTTGAATTCATTTCATTGCAAGTGGATTTGTGCAGGGTTTTATGTCACTTTCTACATTACTTCAGTTAAATTGTGGTTTCTGGTTCACCTATCCGTAGATTTATGTCTTTTCTCACACCAGTACAACCACATCATTTCATCAGAGCTAGTGCATGGAACTATCATTTAAAAGGTCCCAGGTTGGAATCCCAACGGTGGCACTCATCTTTTCTGACTATTTGTCTCTCACAAATGGGTTAATAATGGTAGACCTATGTGGGATAGCAGCTGAAGGCTATGAAAGGAAGTGATGGTAGTACTTGTATGAGAAATGCCAGGAATCCATTGTTAGATGCTTAATCATTCAATCTCAAACCAGTACAACAACATCATTTCATACGAGCCAGTGCATCAGACTATCAGTAAAAAGGTTCTGGGTTCAAATCCTGAGGGGGGCACTTATCCTTTCTGACTATTTGTCTTACACCAATGGGTTGATAATCGTAGACCTGTGTGGGATAGTTGGAGGCTAAGAAAGGATGTTCTGGTGATATTGGTGTGAGAAATACCATGAACCCATTGTTAGGTGCTCCCACCACTGTGATATAACTGAAAGATTGTTGAAAGTGTTGTTAAACTCCAGTCAAACAAACGAATTCATCCAAGCTAGCGGCTGCCCATCCCTTGTAGGCTTACTTCTTATCACTTGCCCATAGGTGGGAGAGAAATGATGTGCGTCATAATGACTTTCATCAAAGGTCTGATTGAAAGGTGACCAAGATTGGGATTGAACTTGCCCATTACAGATTGAACTCACTACTTGCGTTCTTTTAAATACCCGTAATGATGTGCAACAATTTAATCCATGATGTCTTTCATGATAGTTTTGTGTAATCAATCAAGGAACCTGAATTTTGAAAAGAGAAAAATGAAATTCTTTCAATTGATTTTTATTAGCTCATAAGATAAGATCTTAGAATACTTTGCTAATTATACCCTGGCAAAATGAATGTTTTCTGGGGTATACTGGAATCAGAGCCTGTCTGTCCGTCCGTCCATCCATCTGTCTGTCTGTCCGTGGACATTTGTACTAGTAATTTTGTGTCGCAAACTCCTCCTTCAGTTTACATTCAATAGTAATGAAACTTTATACAAATATTGATCATAAGTTGAAGTTTTGCAAGACGCAAATTTTATGTCTCAACTCCACCTGGTTCATGAAAATATCTCCCCTTGAACTTAGACATTTTTTCCTATTTGTTTACATGTACTTATAAGTTTGTGTCTCAAACTCCTCCTTCAGTTAGCATTCATTAGAAATGAATCTTTATACAAACATTGGTCATAATTTGAAGTTTTGCAAGACGCAGTTGTAAAGTCTCAACTCCTCCTGGTTCATGAATGATCCCCCCTTGAACTTAGACCTTTTTTTTCTGATTGTTACCATGTACTTATAATTTTGTTTCGCAAACTCCTCCATGAGTTTTCAATTAATAGTAATGAAACTTTATACAAACATTGATCACTAGTTGAAGTTTTGCAGTACGCAAAGTTCAAGTAAAAATTTTGTGTTGCAAACTCCTCCTTGAGTTTTCAATGAAAAGTAATGAAACTTTATACAAACATTGATCAGATGTTGAAGATTTGCAAGACCCAATTTTGAAGTTTTCCAGCTTCAAGAATTATCTGCCCTTCAACTTAGACTTTTTTTGTACACATGTACAACAAAAATCTTGTGTTGCAAACTCCTCCTTCAGTTTTTTTATATTTGAATCATTTTTTGCATCTCCTGTCAAAGTATCTCATTCTCTGAAAGCACTTGTGGGGGTATTAAGTCTAATTCTGTGACAAGTTCTAGTTAAGTACTTCAACTCAGATAAGTGATTTAGGACCATGATGGCTCTCAAATTGGATATAATACTTTTTGCATTAAAATGTTTAAAATTTTCATATTCATATATTAATTAATGTGGACAACTGTTTCAGATTCCAATATTCCCAATCTTCCACTAGAACCTGGTTCTCGAGGGATGTCGGGAGAATCGTTGAATGATAATTCTCCGTCAAAAGCCATGGTAACAAGTAGCAGTACCGACGCATCTTATTACAGTGCTGTGTCTCACCTCGATCCTCCCGGTAGTCATAGTGATAGCCAGGTCAGACAGGTACAGACGGACAGACAGACAAGCAATACACAGACTGTGTCTAGTGTCATAGTTCATGTTGGAAGTGATAGCGATTTATCCGTGAAAGAGTCGGTAAAAACTGTGGAAACAAAACGTTCATCTGCATCTGAAACGGACAATACTTCATCCCAAGTTTTGATAACAACACGGAAAATAACTGAGTTAAGTATAAAATCTCCGGTGAAATCTGAAAACATGATAACTGATGATACAAGTGTTGAGACATCGCAAAGAGACCAGCGAGTAAGTGTTACCTCAGTCGAGAGTTCCTCAGTGACGGACACATCTTTTTCGACGCATACCGGTTCAGAGAGGGACTTTACCGAATCATTGGTTAGCCAATCGACATTAACATCAAGTGAGAGTGGTGTGACAGACTTGTCGTACAGTAAAGGTGATAATGCTGATGCAGTACCGTCATCAGAAAAACATGGGAAAAAATCAGAAGCAATAAATGAAGTGGATGAATCGGTAGGTTGATTAAAGGGTCTTTGATATGTTGTTATGACAAAATTCATTTCATTCCTTTTCCATACAGTCCCCTTGTTTCTTACATACCTGAATAAAGTACTTTAGATAGAAAGAATAAAATGGGCTTTATATCTGAATAAGAATCACAAAATTATCTACAAAATAGGTTCTCATTGCAAAATAACATAACTTGGAATGGATTTATCACCAAAATTATATTGACCACATCCCTTTCATCTGAACATTTACACTTTGATTTATCAAAAGGACTTATCTTAGACTGGTCCCATTCACAAGAAGTTTTAGATATCAAATGTTGAAAGTAATGGAGGAATAATCAAGCAGATACTGTGGATATATATAATACGTACTTAGTGTATTATATGAAAAAAAAAATCTGACTCGGTTGTGAGAATTGAAAATTGTCGAGGCTCTGCCGAGACAATTATCAATTCTCACAACCGAGTTAGATATTTTTTCATACAATACACTTAGTACGTATTATTTCTTATAACCTCTATTTGTCTTGTTTTAGACGCTGTTTCTAACTGAAATGCAAGTTTCTGAAAATAACCACATTATATCTTTGTTCTAAAAATAACTATGCGATATCATAAAAAATATCAAACGGGATGTTATCACACGGATATTTGTATAGGTATAAGAAAAAATTCATAGAGTATTTTAATTGTTTCTTTACTAAAGGGCAGTTGTAAACCTATGTAAAACAAGTGGGCGGAGGTTTTGAAAAATGAATACAATTTAGTCTTATTTCATGGTCAATTTAAAGATGAATACTTGGATATCTATAAGGAACATATGTCTATTCATTTGTAAAGTGCATGGTTTGATGAAAAAAAATGCTTTCACTGCAAACTCTTTGTGTAACTGCTTGCTTCTAGATGAAAGAGCTTTTTGAGGTGAAACTAAATTCTTTTTGTCTTTAAAACTTTCATAAACATAACATAAAATTTGTTTGTTTTGTTTGGATGGGTTTGAATGCCACATTAAAAATTATTTCAGTTATTATCGTGGAGGCTTGTGCACCTACCTATGGTTTCATGTCGTTTCTCAGTTCTCACACCAGTAAAACCACAACATTTTATCCTAGCCATCAGCTGTTCATCCCACTAGGGTTTACTAGTTTTCATACACCCATTGGTGGGAGACAAATGCCATGTGTAACATTGACTTTTGTCAAATCTCGGATGAAAGTTGGCCGAGCCAGGGTTCAAACTTACAACCCTTGTATTGACAGCCCAATGCATTTTAGTTAACCAGGCATACAATTTTCAAGTTGAGTAGTAGAACATTTAAGCACATATGAATAGAGACGTCCATTGTATATCTGTTTTGAACATGAACTGATGTTTGTTCATTGATGTTAATGGGTTTGGTTAGATCTTTGAAGTGCTTTCCTTACTTTATTGATTGTGACTTTGATCTGGTTCAATTTATGACATTTTTAGCTCGGCTGTTTTCGGAGAAAACCCGAGGTATTGCTATAGCCTCCGTGTCGTTGTTGTCGTCGTCGTTGTCGTCGTCGTCGTACGAAAACTTTGACATTTTGTTATATCTCTGGTTCTACTGAAGGCATTCACTTGAAACTTGGCACACATGTTCACCATCAAAGGAGCAACCTATACTATCAAGGGGGATAACTCTAGATGCATTTTGTGCAAATTATGCCCCTTTTTGGACTTAGATTTTTTTCTCACCATCCAGCACTCGACAGCCGAGCGTAGGCACCCGTAGGCAGTGCTCTTGTTGATAATTAGATTAATTTTACAACCCTTAAAAATTATGTATATGGCACATTCCTGCTAAACATGCAGAATTGCCAGACAATTTAGACTAAGATCAGACTGCACAGATGTACAGTCTGATCTTAGTAGACACTGCTGTATTCTAATTATACCCCCCACCTACTAAGTCAAGGTCAAAGTGAGCCTTTGTTCAATTTTCGTTTCTGGATTCTAACTCGAGAACCAAACGACCTACAATCATGAAACTTATTGCAAATGTTGCTTATGACCCAAGGAATTGCCCTAATGTTTTGAGGTCTAAGGTCAAGGACACAGTCAATTTTTGTTCAATTTTCGTTTCCAGACTCTAACTCAAAAACAAAGCGACGAAGAATCATGAAATTTATGCAAATGTTGCTTAAGACTCAAGGAAGTGCCCTATTGTTTTGGGGTCACATAAGTCAAAGGTCAAGGTCACAGTCAATTTTTGTTCAATTTTCATTTCCTGTCTCTAATTCAAGAACCAAGCGACCTACACTCATGAAACTTCATGCAAATGCTGCATATGACCTCAATATCTGTTACACTGTTACAAACATGTCCTGCACTAATAGCACTTGCATTTTGACAAAGTGCCTGTTGGGGGTATAAGTCCGCTCTGCGACAGTTCTAGTTTATTATTGTGAAATAAAAAAAAAACCAAAAAACACTAGACTAGTTGAAATAACCCAATTGGGAATTTGTTTGAAAAAAGTGTGAAGAAAAATTTAGTTTTGAGTTTGACAATATCAGTGTTGGCTGATAAACAGAATTACTGCTGTATTTATGCAAAACAGGAGGGTTTTGGTCAAAACGTTTTTTTTTTTCCCAGCAATAATGCATTTTTGTTGGAACACAATTAATTTAACTATCAAACTTTTCTTTTCTCTGATTGATTTATTATATGTTTAATTCATTTCATTATTAATTTTGTTAGCAATTTTGTTGTTTAGTGAAATAAAGGGAGCTAATCTTTGCAAAAAAGGGAATTTTATGTATGCATATGCCTATTGTTACACTTCAAATCACCAAATTACTTAATACACCCCACCTAAGAAGTAAAGGGGGGTATTTTGGTTTCGCCATGTCTGTCCGTCTCTCCATTCATTCTTCTGTCTAGTCTATTTTCATATTGGGACCCAAACTCAAGTATAAAGTGACGAAGAGTCATGAAACTTAACACAGTCGTTGCCAATGACCCAAGGAAATGCCCTATGTATTTTGGGTTATGAAGGTCAAATGTCAAGTCATAATTGAACTCTGTTAAAAAAAAATCTGTTTACAGTGCTCTCAATAAGGGCCAAAATCAGGAATTTTTGTAATTCCATGTTAGGATTTCAGGAATTTTTTTTAAGAAGTAAGGAATTTTTAACCCCTCCCTCTGCTATCCCCCCCCCCCCCCCACACACACACACACACACCTTCCTTTTTCCTGTACACTTTGTAAATGCTAGTTTCCTTATTAAATGTAAGTTAAATTTTTGCTCCCAAAGTCCATGATTCTGGTTGGTTCTCTAAGAGTAAACGACTTCCAAGCCTTAAAACTTGAAGCTTTGACTTTAAGCTGTAGGGACAAGCTTTGGTTTCACAATCCCCTTTATTTACTTTCATTGAATGATTTATGGAAACTTATATGAGAAAATGTGGAGTTTCTATTTGGAATCGGTCCTTAGCTGTATCTTGTGCGGTGGGCCTAGGAAATGAGGCTTACTCAAATTTTAGTTACGATGTTTTGGTATCCGGCGATATTAATGCAGCTTTAATTTTCCTCCGCCTGTCGTTTCAAAGGTGGCGAACGTTCTAGGTAGTGTGCCAATAAAACTTAACGTTCTAAGCCTATTTAAACTTACGCAGAATTATCAAAACAGCAGAAGTCAAGAAAAATTGGTCATTTCAAATCTCTCGTCAGACATGTTGCAGACAACTTAAATGACGTCATTGGGATTTTCCCACATTCTCCGAAGATGCCGATTCTACACGTATTTATACGAGGACAGTCGAATGACCTTTCGGAAATGTTTTCCGGTAGCGTCTTTTTCACTTCGGATAAATTACCCGTAGATCTATTCTAAGAGTTTTAGGAAGTGATATTTCGAAATTTTATCGGTCTGAGCTGCATGAACTACGTTTGATATAACAAATTTTCCCCTGGTTTGAATTTTGTTTGTTTCAATAATCCTGTCAAAGGACCCTTGCGATCTGTATTCGACTAAGAAAGATATTGACTGAAGCGGTAATGACGCGTCGCTAACCCAACAAGATTGCGTAATCAGAGCCTGGTTGTTATAGTGACAGTTTAATACCCCCGCGTTACACATGGCTTGTTTTGGTCAGCTATTATGTGTATGCTCGCGTTGATTATCGATTTTTTGCACGTGTAGACTAACGTTAAATCCTCTATTAGGTTAATTCGTAAAATGTCCGGGGTCAAATTTCAGGACGTTTTCCTCGAATCTCGGACGTTTTTTTACGTCCGGGTTTGATTTTCCGGACGTAATTTCTGAAATTCTGGACGTATATTACGTCGACGTCCGTTTATTGAGAGCACTGGTTTAAAGAACTGAGGCAAGGTGTGTGGGGTGTATTAGTCTGCTTTGTGACAGATAGCAACATTAACTGCTGCTTTGTTTATTTAACCCTTTCCTGTTTTACAAAATTTTGGTCCAAATTCAAAGGTTTTGCAGACGAAAATTAAAAGTGGATTTAATTTGAAAAATAACCATTCAGTAGGGTAGAAGCTTGTCAGAAGCAATTTCTTCTTTTTTCACAATGTTTTCTCAATTATAAAATCATAGGCACTTAAAAGCAGGGATTAAACAGCAAAGGGTTAAACCCTTATCCTGCTGAATTTAAATCTTGTGACAAATTGCCAATTTAGGGGGCATTTCAACCAATAAACTCAATATTATCAGACTCAGATCTGTATTAGAGTAAGGCTTTGCTGACTGGCCATGACCTTGTGGTCGTAGGTTTGATCCCTTGCACTTGCACACATCCTATCTGACATTTGTTACCTGTCACGTGAAAAAGGGACCATCTGGGTAGTACCTAAAGTGTCGACCCTAGTCAGACTGCGGGGACGGCGCAGGCTGACCATGGTCAAAATTTCCCTCTTTTTACTAATTTTCTGAATCTAGAGTGATCAATCTACCTTCCTTTGCAAGAATTTTTAAAATGTGTCCTCTGGTTGACCTGTACTGGAACCAATCTCTTTTTTAAATACTTATTTAACAGAGCTCTAAGATGGTCCCTTTTGCTGGACAGGTCACTGCATAATCATAATCCTGTGTTTGATTAAAAGTTGGAGGCTCTGGAAGTATGTTGTGGTTGCACTGGCAAAAATGATACCATAAATCTATGGTTAGTTGCTCCAGCCATTGCCCTTCGACTGTCAAATTGTTACAAACAGCCTTTCCCCATTCAAACAAACAAAACAAAACCATTACTGATTGAATAATTTATTTCTTATTGATATCAGGAAAACTGACTACCAAGTGGTAACAATCGCATCAATTAACTGGCCTCCTTATGTTAGATCTTTTTACATCAACATTATGATTACCTCAAATCAAAGTGCTGAAGGCTTCGAAAGATGAAACTGTGTGCCTCTTTTCTCTTGAATATAACAAGTCTTTACACAATTTTTTCTGAAACAAGAGGTTTAGACTAAGATCGGCAAGGTCACAAATGTGCAGGCTGATCTTTATCAATTCTTTCTGCCAAAGTAGGGATATGATTGGTTCAGGAGGACAAGGGTTAATCTGCATTCATTTTAAATCAGAAAACATGTAGTAATTTTCATTGTGGCTTCCCCATTTAAGTCATAATTTTAATTTTCACTATGGCTTCACCAGTTTATGTTTGCTACCCAGCACAATGAGTAGAGAAGTACATTGTGACATATATTCCGATAATTCGTAACTACAGCTTGATTAAAGGCTGTTGTTATGAAGTTTTAGAATTAAAGTGACTTCATCAGAAAGGTTTGTGTATACCAATGTTAGGTGTACATTGAATGATTTTTTAGCATATCTGCGCAAAAAGTTCAAGTTGGGCTGATTTGATCTGTCTGCTTATCAACCTCTGTGGCACAATTGCATTAAAAAAATCTGCATACCAAAATTGTAGAAGGAAGTCAAATCCAAGATAAAAATAAACGTTTGTTGCCATTGCCCTCCCTTCCCCCTTGGTCACACCACTGTGATCTCATAGAAACAAAGGAAGAAATCTTTAAAACTGCACAATTGACGGATTATGTGGCACAGAACCTTTATGTACGCCCAAAGGGTCATATTATGTTATGGCCTCGGTCGTCCATCCGTCTGTCTGTCCGTCTGTCTGTCCGTCCGTTAGCAATTTTTTGTGTGCGCAACTCCTCCTAAACTATCAATGGGAATGAGCTGAAACTTAGTACAATTACTCCCTATGATGTCTAGTTGTGCATAAGACCTTTGAAATTCAAATCACTCCAGGCATTCCTGTGAAATCTTTAATTATCTGCCCTTGAATATAACCAAAATCACTGTTTTTTGTTTGCGCAACTCCTCCTAAACTATCAATGGGAATGAGCTGAAACGACACAATTACTCTCAATGATGTTTTGTTGCGCATAAAACCTTTGAAATTCTAATCGCTTCAGTCATCCTGAGAAATCTTGAATTATCTACCCTTGAATTAAATGAAAATCACTGTTTTTTGTGTGCAACTCCTCCTTAACCATAAATTGAAATGAGCTGAAACTAGACACAATTACTCTCTATGATGTCCAGTTTTGCATAAGACTTTTCAATTCAAAATGCTCCAGTCGTTCTTGAGTTATCTTGGATTATCTGCCCTTGAGTTGAGGAAAAACAAAATTTCTTTTCAGCTCATTTTCTCCTACATTTTGGATCGGAATGAAAGGAAACTTGCCATAATGACTCTGTAGGTTGTCTATTTGTGCTTAGGACTAAATATATTTTCATATTTAAAGTAGTTCCTGATTTATCTGCCCTTTACTTCACAAAATAGTTTAAATTTACAGATTTTTTTGTATAATGTAACCCTGATATTTGGTTACGCATAAGACTTCATAAATTCAAAAAGCTTGGGTCTTTCTTGTATTATCTGCCCTTAAATTGATTGAAATTCACTTTATTTCTTTTGTGAGCAACTCGTCACACTTTGAATTGGAATGAACTGAAACTTGCAAAATAACTGTTTGGCATGTAGTTGTGCATAAAATCATTTTCAATTTACACTCAAAAGGTCATACTATGTTATTGCACCAGTTGTCTGTCTGTCTGTTTGAAATATTTTTGGCTATCATCCAAGCTCACGTAACTGACAAGCCAAGGTTACTGACAAGCCCCATTGGGCGTATATGCGCCTCTCTGCGAAGCTCTTGTTAACTTTTCTCCTGAATACCATAAAACTGAGGTTACCTTACAGTGCTCTTGGGGATCCAATATATATTACATGTTTTCTAAATTGTTTTTTGTTTGCTTTTTCAATTTCAAGTAAGGTTAAACCCTTTTTACTTGAATTGACAAACCCATTTTTCTGATGGTTACATCTTTAAGTGAGTGATCTAGGCCAATCATTGCCTTCTTGTTAAAGAGTCTTCATTAAATATCAAAAGAAGGAATCACACTCAGAAATAAATGGAAAAAATAAATAAATAAATACAAGGCTTTGCAAAGATATTCTGAAAGACTTCAACAAATTGCAAATTTCTGAGATATGTTAACAAGTTTGACTCAAGAGTACCCTCAAAACATGATTTAAGGGGAGAGTATCAATTATGTTTTTCATCGCTCTTATTCAATTTCATTCCAAAATCATCCCCCAAAAAACATTCAACTTGTCGATTTCACAATGTTCCTAACAATATGCAGTAAGAGTATGTGGTTAATAGCAGGCGATGGGTTTGGGATGGTTATATGCTGACACTTGTTTTCTTTTATGTTTGCATTTTACAGAATTAGAGACATTTGGTTTGTTTTTTCTTTTCTTTACTGTTTAATTAGTCTCTAGTATTTTTATTGAATGATGCAAAGATTTCTTGTGTAATTTTGATGTGCCTGATAATTCTAACAGTATTGTATCAATCAGTATGGATTTCCACTGAATTAAATGCAGAATATTTATTTACCATGCAATGAAGCCTGTATTGACCTGATATCACCTGTCTGATAGTATAAATTGATATCAGGCAGTCTATTTTTAGAAACAATTTGCTTACACTTTCATCTGAATTTCTATGATATTTAAGGGTTTCTTATAATTAAACGCAAAAACAAAATGTTACATGATAAATAGAATAACATGTTAATGTCTTAAAATATCAATGTTACCTGGTCTCAGCAGAGAGAAATTATCATGAAAAGGCTTTGCAAAGTCACGATAAATTCTCCCAACCTCGACCAGATAACATTGAGATTTTAATACACTAACATGTTTTTCTCTATTTCTCACATATCTCTCCATGTATGGCCTTTGTTTGACAGTTATCACCTGCCCTGTAATAAGGACGAAAAAAGTAATTCAAATATTTAGAAATTGTTCCCCACTTGACACATGAGTACACATGCTATGCTGGGTACCATGTCTCAAATGTTTCGTGAACATCAGCACCCTTAACGTAAGACAAGATTCCTCAAGATGCCTTTTTAGAGTGAAAAGGTTTGATAGTCTAAGGCAGTGGACACGTAAAAGTTCTGTAACATTTGAAAGTAACAAACTTCAACATTGTTAACCAAGGTTTCCTAATGATTTCATTAGGGAAACCTTGGTCAGCATTGTGAAAGATCATGAGTCTGAAAATGTTGCCGAACTAATTATGGGTCAGCTACACTTTGAATCTTTGCATCATTATAGTAGTGGGTTGTGTTAGTTGCCTCTGGTGTTGGTCGCTGCATGTATAATCCTCTTGCACAGTTAAAGCTTGATTATGGAGCTCTTGAGACACCATTTGTTTGTGATTTCCTATGTTTGTTATGTACAATTGCTCGCATTTGACCTTCTAAGAAAGTTAGATTTTTAGATTGGCTTTTTTGGAACAAAAAGTTAATTAATGGCATCTCCTTGGCCTTGTTGATAGTAATGGTGTGACATTTTTTAAACTTGATCTATTGTCATGCATTGTACATTGTCCATGTTAAGTTGTCATTATTTCTTTCAACCAAACTGATTGCATTGATACATTGCTTGGGTGACCCTTCTTAAAACATGCCAAATTTTGATTGATTCACTTGCATATTTTGTATTATACTGCATCTGTAGCTGAGCATGGGCAACCATAGGTGATGCTCTTGTAATTACAGTAAAAAACCTTATAATTATCATTTGAATCATTATGCGCTACCAAGATTATGCTGTTTTGCATGACAGGTTACATATAAACCCATATACTTAGAACTGCAGGGTAACAAGGAACTTATATTTAATGCTTAATGTACTTTGTTTTGAAAGATGTCCAATATCATAATTAAGATAAAAATGAAATGGATTTATGATAATATGCTCCTGTAGATAAACAAGAGGACCAAGATGGTCCTAGATCGCTCACCTGAGTCTCTTTGACCCCTGGGACATCACATTAATTAGATAGGCAGATGTCAAAAAGAAGATAATTGCCTAAGATCAATACCATGGAACATTTTCAGCGAAGAGCAAAACAGATATGCCTTTTTGCTCTTTGATTCTATGTAAAAAGGGATGCACCCGGGTGGACCCCAAATGTGACCCCAGGGTCTTGATATGAACAAACCTGAAAGAGCTCCATAAGATGATGCTACATACTAAATATGAAAGCTATCTGCCTTCTGGTTTCAGAGAAGAAGATTTTTGAAGGTTTTCCTATTTTCACCCATCATGTTCAGATGAGCTGAAAGGGATGTGCCCGGTTGGAGCCAAAATATGATCCAAGGGTCTTGATATGAACAAACTTGGTAGGGGCCCACTAGATGATGCTACATACCAAAAATGAAGGCAGTGTGTCCTCTGGTTTTGATTAAAGAAGATTTTAAAAGATTTTTGCTCTTTGATTCTATGTAAAAAGGGTTGCGCCCGGGTGGAGCCCAAATATGATCCTAGGGTCTTGATATGAACAAACTTGGTAGAGGTCCACAAGATGATGCTACATACCAAATATGAAAGCTGTCTGCCATCTGGTTTCATAGAAGAAGATTTTTGAAGATTTTCGTTTTTTTACCCTTCGTGCTCATAAGAGATAAAGGGATGCACCCGTGCAAAGCCCAAATATGACCCAAGGGTCTTGATATGAACAAACTTGGTAGAGGCCCATTAGGTGATGCTACACACCAAATATTAAAGCTGTCTGCCATCTGGTTTCAGAGAAGAAGATTTTTAAAGATTTTCGCTTTTCGATTCTATGTAAAAAGGGTTGGGCCCGGGCAAAGCCTAAATTTGACCCCAAGGTCTTGATATGAACAAACTTGGTAGAGGACCACTAGATGATGCTACATACCAAATATGACAGCTCTCTGACATCTGGTTTCAGAGAAGAAGATTTTTAAAGATTTTCATATTTTCACCCTTTTTGTTAAGGGTAAAGGGAAAGTTAAGGGTGGATTCCATTTATTTGAACAACTTTGGTAGAGCTTGACCCAAGGAACATCCCTGCCAAGTTTCATCAAAATTGGCCCACTGGTTTAGGAGGAGAAGATGTTTAAAGAAATTATGGACGACTGACGACGGACGACGGACATTCTACGATTCCAATAGCTCACCTTGAGCACTTCGTGCTCAGGTGAGCTAAAAAAATGTGAAAAATGTAAAAAAAAAAGTCTTGTTACTGTATTGAATTTTGGACAGACTAAAAAAAAGGGGGGAATGAGCCTGGTCATTACATCATTGCAATTCAGAAATTCCTTCACAGAAGATAAATGGATCATTCTAGATTCAGAAAATCAGCCAAGTGTGAAAAGTTTTGACCCTAGTCAGTCTGAGCAATTAGCGCAGTCTAACTAGGGTTGGCTCATTATGCACTACCAAGATGGTCCTGTTTTGCATGATAAGTCAAATGTAAACCCATATACTTAGAACTGCAGGGTCACAAGGAACATATATTTTATGCTTAATGTACTTTGTTTTGAAAGATGATCAATATCATAATCAAGATAAAAGTAAAATGGATATGATAATATGCATATTTAACATATTCCCACGCTTTTTTATGCTCCTGGAGTTTAAAAAAAGGTGAAAAATGTAAAAAAAGTCTTGTTACTATATTGAATTTTGGACAGACTAAAAAAGGTGTGTGGTGTGTAGGGGGGGGGGGGGGGGGGAGGGGAATGAGCCTGGGCATTACATTATTGCAATTCAGAAATTCTTTCACAGGAAGATAAATTGATCATTCTAGATTCAGAAAATTAGCCAAGTGCGAAAAGTTTTTGACCCTAGTCAGTCTGAGCAATTACCATAGTCTAACTAGGGTCAGCTCATTATGCACTACCAAGATTGTCCAGTTTTGCATGAAAGGTCTCATATAAACCCATATACTTAGAACTGCAGGGTCACATGGAACATATATTTTATGCTTAATGTACTTTGTTTTGAAAGATGATCAATATCATAATCAAAATAAAAGTGAAATAGAGATAAGGTAATAAGCATATTTAACATATTCCCACGATTTTTTATGCTGCTGGAGATTAAGCAAAAAATGTGAAAAAATGAAAAAGAAAAAGTCTGTAACTTCATTGAATTTTGGACAGACTAATATTCATTTGTTATAGGTGAAAAAAGAAATGAGTGTGTGTGTGACATTTCCAACAATTTGGAATGTGCGTGAGCAAACAATAAGCAGACTAGACAGCCACATACTGTAAATATAAAGTTACCTGATGGTCTACAGATACTTTTAGACATTTTCTTTCTACTAAAAGCATAGTGAAGTCTCTGATCAGACTGTGCGGATGCACAGGCTGGTCAGAGTCCTTGCTTTGTGCATATTTAAGAATTGTTGGAAATTTCATGCACAGGAGCATATAAGAATTTTGAATTTATGCATGCCGTTCTGCTGTCCAGCAACTTTCCTTTACTTGTGTTTGTTAATTGGTTTAGTTTCCAAGATACCGGTATGATGTTGTTTTTGTAAAAAATTAAGCTGATCTTTATTTGCCGCCTAACCTTTTTCATCCTGAACCTTGAATATTCCTGCTTTTGCAGGTTTAAACAAAATCAGCAAAAGCTTTAAGTACATTCTGATCTTAGTCTACACTACCTGATTTTCTTTTTTAAACAAGAAAAATTTCAGTTAAAAATAATTGATAAAGTCAATCAATGCTGTCTGTTATAGTATATTATTTTTATTAGATCTCAGGTGAGCGATTTAGGGCCCATAGAGCCCTCTTGCTACTGAGTTTACTTAATCAATTGAGTAGTACTTAGTTTGTCCTGCTTGTCAAAATTTGTGTGATCCTACCCTAGTACTGCCTCTTGTTTATTTAGATTAACAATTAGTAAAGTCAATTTATGCCTATAAGTATATTGCTAGCTTCTTAAAAACTAGGAACTTGGCATTTTTGTTAGCTTCAACAAGGGCTTTATGACTGATGGGGATAACTCAAGAGCATTTTTAGCTTGACTATTTGTAGACTTGAGAAGCTATTATGTTCACTCAGCCATTCAGTAATAGGATTTGGTTAAGGTAGTGGAACGGTCATGGATTTGCGATATCTCAGAAGTAATGAACTTTAATGGTGTCAATCGAGATTTCCTTAATGAGTTTCATTAGGAAACTTCGGTTAAAATTGTGAAAATGTGTGTTCGGAAATATTGTGGAACTATTATGGGTCCAGTACCTTAAACTTTTACATGCAGCTGTTCTATATCTGTTTCTACTAATGCTATTGTTCTGAAACTTTATACATGCATTTTAGACCATAAAATCATCCCTCAGACAATAATTCATTACTCAGACTTTAGTTAAGAGGAATTTTAAGTCTTTTTAGATGAAAAAACTCTTACTTAGTCAACTGAAATAATACCTCTTTTTCAGAAAATCTTTGTTAAGTTTTTATGAGCAACTGTTCTATATTTGTGATATCTCTGTTTCTACTTAGGAAACTGCTTTGAAACTTAACATATGCTTCTTTAACCATAAAATCAACCTCAAAGCAAAGATTTATTCTTAGAACATTTAGTTTAGCAAAATGTTAACTATTTTTGGACTAAAAATTCTTGGTGAAGGTTTTATGTGCAAATGGTATAGATGTTAATAATCATTATGAAAGCACTTTTGGCAGCATATTTGAAGGCTTTGCAACAAGTTCAGTTTTTTAAAGACCTTGTTAACAAATGATATAGGAAATAGGTTTACTGTCCTTTCACTAGTGCCCCGACGGCGGCACTCATTCTTTCCAACTATCTGTTTCTCACCAATGGGTTGATAATCGTAGACCTATGTGAGATAGCAGCTGGAGGCTAGGAAAGGATGTGATGGTTGTACTGGTGAGAGAAATACAGGAAACCATTGTTAGGTACTCCAGCCGCTGCGATATAACTCAAATAATGTTGAAAGCGGCGTTAAACTCAATTCATTCATTCATTCATTCCTTTCACTAGTGACTTCTTGCACCACTTCTTGATAAATACAGACTATTTCTCTTTTGGCAAGAGACACCAGAGGTATTGCTATGGCCTTGGGGTTGCCGTCATCATTGTGCATAAACATTGACAGTTTGTGATATCTCTGGTTCTACTTCACTTGAAACTTGGCATGCATGTTAACTGTGAAAAGAGGAACCTATACGATCAAGGGGGGTAACTCTAGGTACCTATTGAGTTAGAAATGCTCTTTTCTTTTCTAATATTATCAACTATCCAGCACCCAACAGCGGAGCGTACGCACTGTTAGGCAGTACAATTGTTTGAAGACCATTGGTAAGGGGAGCATTCGGAACACCACTCGGCTTATCTCACGATCAACCTCGGATGTACATAGACAGAATATTTTCAAAACTATGGGAAAACATTAGAAAAACTCGATGATGTCAGTTAAAATGGTGTTAGCCCTTGAAACTTTGAGTGAAAACATTCAATGTCGCCACACTACTTGTTTAAGTCACTGACGTGAAACCATCGTATCCTTATATAAATATCTTTAGATTCTTGAAGAACGACTTAAAAAATCTTTATTTTTGAGAATGATTCGTCATTCTCAAAAATTAAGATTTTTGAGCTGCTATACATAATCTGAGTTTTGTTGCAGTTTACAGAAACGGCCGCGTGATGTTTCGAATGGTAAGGCGGGATGATATGCAGAAAAAGGCCTCTTATATCGGCCTACTTAAATAACATCAGATAATATTAAGCATGTTACAAAGTTCTCCATAAATTATTAGAACAGTTTGAAAATATTAAAGACAAAGGAGAAATTTCTTGTGTAAGCATTAACTTCTTTGTCTGCAATGATTTTCCTAATGTCATTTGCAATAAAGGATTAAATATTCATTTAAACGAGGACTGTATACTTAGTTATGTGGTTGGTTCTTTTATTTTACAAAAAGTTGCCTCCCTTTCTATTTCAGACTTATTTATAGTAACAGAACTATGTCAAGGACAGATAATGCCGTAACCATGGAAATTAATGACCTTGGAGGAAGCTTGAGGAACAACCTTGACAGAAAATTGAGCGAAACTGAACAAAAACAATTACCTGCAGTTAGCATATACACTTAAGTTCATCATTATATATCCCACCTACAAAGTAGAAGGGGGTATATTGGTTTCACAGTGTCTTTCTGTCCATCTGTCCATTTGTTTATCTGTCCATCCATAGACTTTTCTCATTTCTGGACATTTATTTTCTGGTTCTCGAGACAAATCAAACAAGACAAAGAGTCGGAGGAAAGAATATAAATATTAGATGTCTTAAATCCTGTAGTCGGAATGTAGTCTGAATAATTACAAAAATAAAACTTAAAAAATTACTGCAACTTTCTATTGTTTGAATGTGATCAGACTGAAATTTCACAATATTTCCTCTTAGATAGTGTTTTTCCAACAACAAAGTGCTCTTGTAGTAACTGTTGATGTGTCAAAAATCAATAATTTAAGCAGAAATAAATATTTTCTTAAGAACCAAATCCCCCCTGAGGGATTTGGTTCTTTAGAAAATGTTAGAGTAACACCCATATTTTCATTTAGATATGGGACTAAAGACTAAATCAGCCCATCGGAAGAAATAAAGAAAATATAATTGATGGAATGTAATATTATTTTTTTCCAGTTTTGAAAATCTGCTCGCCTGAGAACCAGAAAATACAACATTCATGGTCTTATTGATAATTTTAAGTTATACCATCCTTATGTGGTTCAGGCATGATATATAGTACATGTTTTAACAATTGCATTGAATAAATCTTCCATATTGCCCAGAAATAAACAACAATATCGTCAAATTTATACTTTGAAAAAGATTTTGTTGGGTCTGCTTCAGACAGACGGACAGACTAACACACTAATGCACATACACCAATTGTGACAAGTCAGTGTAAGTTCTTTAATGTGCTTGTTTGTATGTCTGATTTTGATTGGATCTTAACCCTTGTCATGCTGAATTTAAATCCTCTTT
Source organism: Fragum whitleyi (assembly GCA_948146395.1). Lineage (NCBI taxonomy): Eukaryota > Metazoa > Mollusca > Bivalvia > Cardiida > Cardiidae > Fragum > Fragum whitleyi. The sequence goes on along the minus strand of OX411560.1, from coordinate 23,259,723 downwards.
AAGAATTGCACTCATATCAAAGTATTGAAAGCCCTAGAATCCAAGGGCGAAGAGCAATCTTTCAGTTTGAAAATTAATTTCATGAACAAAGCTGTTTTGAAAGAGGATAAACAAGTGGTGTGGATTTTGATCAGACTGCACAAAGGTGCAGACTGATCTATGTCTATACCTCCTGTCAAAGTAGGAATATTCTGGGTTCAGCATGACTAGGGTTAATTCCTACATCCATATGGACGGATTTCAAAATAACTTTACCTGATTGTTTCCCACAGATGAGTCATTTAAAAGATATTTCTTATCTCAAAAGGTCAAGGTCATTTAAGCAAAGGTCCCTAGGGTCCAAATTTTAATCCTTTTGGCCCCATTTCCTTTGATGTCAGACTGAAATTGTAATTCTGTGTTCAGAATGGTTGCATGAATGATTGTATATGCTATTGTCTGCTCACCCTTAACATTATGTCCCAGAATTGCATTACAATAGTATACTGTTAACCCTTGTCATGCTGAACCCGGAATATTTCTGCTTTGACAGGAGTAATAGACAAAGATCAGCCTGCACATATGTGCAGCCTGATCTTAGTCCATACAAATCGGACTTTCCTTTTTAAACCAGAAAAGACAGAAATTCAGAAATTATATTTTCAAAATCAAATAATGCTGACTCACAATTAGGAAATACAGAGCTTTCAGCACTTTGATTTATTTATAATTTTGCCAGGGTTTTTAATTCAGCATGACAACGGTTAACCTCGGGATAAGTATTATATTCAGATGGTTAAACCCAAGGTTACCTCTATACTTTTGTTATGCTATTGGACCATAGTACAAGTTCAGAATAATAAATTCAAATTTTAAATACATGTACTACATGAACCAACATATCCGTGCATTTGTGTGCAAAGGCTATCAAAAAATAACCCTATCATAGTGGGTTTGAGCCCTTGATGTTGCAATATTTTGCTTATTTGTATGAAATTGTTTATAACCTTATAGCTGTAGATAAGGGTGAGTGTTAACAATTTAAATCAGTTATTTTGACTCCTTTGTAATGGGTACTAAATAGAAATGTCTGGATAAGACAATTCCATTGAAAACCCACAACATAGGGTTTGCGAGAAATTTGTTATTATAATTTTGCTCGTTATCAGGCGTTATGGCAATTATGAACAGCATTGTGGCAAATTGTCTTAAGATATGCCCTTTACACTGCTTGATCTCTAAGTATGAAAATCAACAAAGAGAAATAACTCAGAATAACTTAGTTAGAGTTTCGGTTCTTGCACACTGCACTCCTTAACGTGAGAGGAACATAACTGCTAAGTTTCAAGTCAATCGGAATTAGGGTGACAGAGTTATGCTCTGGACATTGAAGCCACTGCTCCTGCCCACCCGGATGCAAGATGCCAAGGTGATCACATAGTTCATCTGTTTTTCTATGGGTATATAGTTAGTGAACTTTTATCATCATTTTGGTGTATTTAACTTTAGGTTTGTAACTTGCAAAAGGCTAGTTCTTATATGCATAATGTCAAGGTCCCTTTGCAAGGTGAATTGACATAAATGATGTTGTGCTTTTAAGGACCAGTTTCAACATAACTCGACACATTTATTCCCCTTAAATAGTACATGTTCTGGTGTTATGCAAAATCATTTATTGCTACGCTATAGAGGTCAAGGTCACAGCTCAAAGTCAAGTGCCAGAAATTATGTTTTTCAGTGCATATCTCCTACATATAAAAAAATAAAGAACAAGAGCTGTCACTGTAAGATGACAATGCCCCCGACACCGCTTTGATTTTAAATTATGGCCAATCTATGTTGAAGGTCAAGGTCATCCAGGGGTCAAGGTCACCAAAGTATGTGCCTACAGAAAGGTAATGTACCAAGGAATGTTGTGGTAAAGTATGATGCGAATATGTTAAGTAATAAGGAAGTTATGGCCAATGTTAAAGTTTTTGGACGGAATGACGGACGGACGGACGGACGGACGGACAAGTCAAATTTATGATGCCTCCCTATCGGGGGCATAAAAATAAATGACCCACTAATTCCTCTTTCTGAATGTAGTGATTTGCAAATAACTTTAGAATGTTGTTCACCCAATCTTATCTAGACCTTGGGTTATCTCATATAATGCTATGTCAGAATTGTATTTATATGCTTGTTGTACAAAACTATTATATAAACTTTGGTAAATTGATTCAAGAGTTTGTGTCTTTTTTATGCACCCACATCTATAGATAGGGGGCATATTGTTTTTGCTGTGTGTGTTTGTCACCTCAAACTTTTATATTTGCCATAACTTTTGATTGGAAAGTGATAGAGCCTTCATATTTCAAATGTACATTGCTTGTGTAAATACCTTTCTGTAGGTACAAACTTCAAGGTAATCAAAGTCATTTTCAATGACAATAAGTGTAAAATTAAAACTTTAACATTGGACATTACTTACCAAAGGTATGTGATAGAGCTTTGATATTTCACATGTGTATTGCTTATGACAATATCTCTCAGTTGGTACCAAAGGCAAGGCTATTAGTCAGGGTCAAATTCATATTCTCAATGTCACTTAATTTCAGCATAAAAACATTAAGATTGGCTATAACTCTTGACTGGTAAGTGATACAGATATGATATTTCTCATGTGCATTGCCTGTTACAAGGTTTCTGTTGGTACCATCTTCAAGGTCATTGCTCAAGTTTAAGATTATTTTCAGAGACAAATTTGTTTTAAATTAAAATCAAACATTTGCCATTTCTTTACAATGGTAAGTGTTGCAGCATTAATATTTCACAAGTACATTGCTTGTGGCACGACATTGCAGTTGATACTAAAGTCAAGGACATCAATCAAGGTCAAGGTCACATTCTAAAAGGTCGCTGTTTCAAATGGTGCCTGTCAGGTGGGTGGGTGGGTGGGGGGGGGGGGGACAATAGTGACAGACGACCTTGACCTTGTCTCATGACTTTGACTTTTAAACCAACAGATGCAAATCATTCATATCTAACACCATGCAAAATATGAGCATTTATCTTGAATATGCTTGTAGATATTGGCAATGATAAGTTTTTTAGTGAAGTTTTTGAGTTATTTAAATTGACCTTGACAGATGACCTTGACCTTGTCTAATTACCTTGACTGTGGTATCAGCAGATGCAGATCGTTGAGATCTATCATCATGCCAAATATGAGCCTTGTATCTTGAATAGGCTTAAAGATATTGGCAATGTTCAGTTTTTTGGTTAACTTTTGCAGACAGACAGACAGATGGACAGACTGCCATTGTTAAAACAATATACCCCTGACCTCCAATATGAGAGCATAAAAAGGAACTAAAAAAGCTAAAGTATGATCTCTTTATATGCTGTTTATTGAAATTTCCTGAAGTACATAAAACTTACGGACAGTAGAGCTAAAGATCAGCTTGCAAAGTTGTGCCGTCTGATCCTAGCCAACACGGAGAGCCTTCTACTTTAATATTTTTGAGGAAGCTAGGACCACACTGGTTCAAATATCCAATAAGAGCACCATCCATATGACAAGTGCCATTACTCAGCTGCAGGTAGTAGGCAGTGTTTAAGTCAAAGTTGAAAAGGGGGCACAACTCTTATAAAATGCTTTCAGAGTTATCCCTCTTCTTAGTCTTCATAGGTTGTGTAATGGTCAATACACATGCCATGGAAATATCTTCAATAACAACAGAAATATAACCAAGGGTTAGAGTTGGCAATGCCAGCACCAACAACAATGCCAATCCCACCAAGGTGATAACAATTTCTCGGGTTTTCTTAAAAACCCTCTAGCTATTAATTGACAATTAGCAGGAACTAAAGAAATATTCAGTTGGATAAAGTTTGAATCACTTGTCAATTAAGTTTTAAACAGAGCAAAATATATTAGCTCAGTCAGGCTAAAAGGAACCATCTGGATTGCGTGTGAGAAATTTTGAAATATGACCTCCACTGGACCTTTAAAAGAATCAATCATTTTTTTCTAATTCATACAAATTCAATGGATTTCTCAGCTGCATATTTGCCACTGTATTTTAAAACAACAACTAGATGACAATAACTGGACCTGAGGTAATAAAACTTTTCTCAGAATCAACTGAGATTTTTTCCAAATTTTGAATAAAAACAAGAGATGTTTGTAAAACATTTATGCCCCCCCCCCCCCCCCCCCCATAAAAGCAGATCAATGTCATATCCTTTGTCAATCAACAAAGGGCAATGACTCAAAAATATGAGTTGAGTTATGGTTCTTATGTACTTCACTTTTCCTCAATGCGATCTATCCACCTATGAAATTTAATGATTCTAACTTGTACACTTTTTGAGATATCATCCAGACAAAGAAAGGTCTACGGACGGACCAACCAACGGATAGACCGACAGACAATCGCAATTAGCAATATACTGTAAACGGGGTAATTTTGGCGGTGATTTTATTTTGGCTATATTGGCGGTCAAGCTAAAATGCGCCAAAATTAATCCACCACCAATATTTGTCATTATGAAATTAAGAATTTTTTTTATTATGATAGATATGAAATCTATACATTTTAGTCAATGTTAATTAAATTTATATCAAAGATATGAAGACTATAGTTATTATTATGCTGACAACATTGACATTTTGACGGGTCAGTGCAATACTATTGCAAGTGCCTATAAATTATAGGCACTTGCAATGGTATTGCACTTTTCCCTCAATTCCAAGATTCCAGATCCAAGTTGGTTGATACATTGTAATGAAAATCTGAGCGAAAAGGTGTGATAAACTTAAACACGCCTTATAACTACAACAAAAGGTGTGAAAACAAACTATTGTCAAGTTTGTAGAAAGTTGACATTACTCTAGAAATTGCCTTTCTTTTACTTACGTTGTTTTGATCGACAAAAAAGTGTAAAATATAAAGCATTTAATTTTGGCATTAAAGTAAGATGCGCAAAAAAAAAAAAAAAAAGCTAATAAATCGTATCGAAAAACCGCCAAATGTGGACACCGCCAATATAAAGCCATTTACAGTACCCCCTCTTCTTCAAAAGTGTGCATAATAAGTGATAAAACATAAAGATACAATTAATAAGTTGTATATATAGAGGATAATCGTTTGTTTCAGTATAAGATTGATTTATATTCATTGAGTGAACAATAAAAACTATATTTTTCATGAGTGGCAGAGCCACGAGTGAAAATATAGATTTTGTTGTTCACGAACCTTCTGGTTTCAGAGAAGAAGATTTTTGAAGGTTTCCTATTTTCACCCTTCATGCTCAGATGAGCTGAAAGGGATGAGCCCGGGTGGAGCCCAAATATGATCCTAGGGTCTTGATATGAACAAACTTGGTAGAGGTCCACTAGATGATGCTACATACCAAATATGAAAGCTGTCTGCCTTCTGGTTTCATAGAAGAAGATTTTTGATGATTTTCATTTTTTTACCCTTTGTGCTCATAAGAGATAAAGGGATACACCCGTACAAAGCCCAAATATGACCCAAGGGTCTTGATATGAACAAACTTGGTAGAGGCCTACTAGGTGATGCTACATACCAAATATGAAAGCTGTGTGCCATCTGGTTTCAGAGAAGAAGATTTTTAAAGATTTTTGCTATTTGATTCTATGTAACAAGTTGTCAGAGGACAACATAGCTCACCCTATTGGATGCTTGTCACATAGATATATGCAAAATCATGTACCTTGGAAGGAAGCGATTGGAAGGAGGGGAGAGGGTACTAAAGAGATCTAGGGAGCCTGAGGATATAATTTGACAAGACCTGAAGACATATTGTATAATTAGAAATTAAGTTATATCATTCAAGAATAAACAACTTTAATGTTACTTTTTTGTATTTGAAATGTGAGAGTATTCATTTTAACCTATGCCATACATTATGAAAATATATTACCATTGAATTTGAGAGTTGCTGTAAAGATTCTTCCAAGTTGATAGGTTTTCCATCCAGTCTTGTGTCAAAAGTCTGGATTCAACCATAGGTTAATAAATCTGTCGAAAGTCTTGGTTCAACCATAGTGTAACAACTGTTCAAAGCCTTTGTAAAGCTGATAATATATTATAGGTTTGTGCATGTTTTTATGTTTCCTTCAATTTGATAAGAGTACTGTTGCAATTAAACTTTTCTCTGAATTCATTCACCACTGTTAGTTACAGATGTCTTACCCGATTCTGGCTGCCTGTTGTACAGCAGTGTATAAATAAGATTCCAGCATTCATAGAACGACCGATAAAATATAAGCAAGGTCAAGATCAAGGTCGAATTGTCAAGGACCTTGGACTCCGGTGAAAGCCTATCACAGAGTGATTATGTGTATGAAGTAATAATGTCCCTAGAGTAAAGCATTCAGAAAATATAAGCAAGGTTAAAGTTTTGGGTTAAAGTATTTTGGTTAAAGTTTTTCCAAGTCCTTAAAGAGGTCATGGTCAAATTGTAAAGGACCTTGGTCTCTGTTGAAAGCCTATCACCTGGTTAGTATTTAAATTAAGTAATGATGTCCCTAGGTTAAAGCTTCAAGAAAATATAAGCAAGGTTCAAGTTTTGGTTAAAGTTGCTTCAGTTTAAGTTTTTCCCAAGTCCATAAAAGGTCAAGGTTAAGGTCAAATTATCAAGGACCTTGGTCTCTCGCAAAAGGCTATCACCTAATGAGTATGTAAATGAAGAAGCCATGTCCCTAGGTTAAAGCATTCAGAAAATGTAAGCAAGGTTGAAGTTTTTGGTGAAAGCCTATTGCCTGTTGAGTATATAAATGAAGTAATGATGTCCCTAGGTTAGAGCATTAAAAAATATATGCAAGGTTAAAGTTTTTGGTTAAAGTTTTAGGTTAAAGTTTTTCTAAATCCACAAAGGGTCAAGGTCAAGGTCAAATTGTGAAGGGCCTTAGTCTCTGGTGAAAGCCTATGGCCTGGTGATATATATGAAGTAATGATGTCCCTAGGTTAGAGCAATAAAAATATATGCAAGGTTAAAGTTTTTGGTTAAAGTTTTCGATTAAAGTTTTTCTAAGTCCACAAAGGGTCAAGGTCAAGGTCAAATTGTGAAGGACCTTGGTCTCTGGTGAAAGCCTATAGCCTGGTGAGTATATATATGAAGTAATGATGTCCCTAGTTTAGAGCATTAAAAAATATGTGCAAGGTTAAAGTTTTTGGTTAAAGTTTTCTGTTAAAGTTTTTCCAAGTCCACAAAGGGTCAAGGTCAAGGTCAAATTGTGAAGGACCTTGGTCTCTGGTGAAAGCCTATCACCTAATGAGTGTGCATATGAAGTAATGATGTCTGTAGTTAAAACCTTTCAGAAAATATATGCAAGGTTAAAGTTTTTTTGGTTAAAGTTTTTGGTTAAAACTTTTTTGAAAGGGCCAAGGTCACAGTCTAAAGGTCATTTCGACATGGATATTGGTCTCAAATGAAAGCCTATGCCCTAATGAGTGTTTCTGTAAAAAATAAAGCCTCTAGGAAAAATATTTATAGAAATAAAAAACTTTAACCTAATGTGGACGCCGACACCAAAGCTGATGCCGACGCTGACATATGAGGGTATGACAATAGCTCTTCCGAGACTTTCGTCCTGGGCGAGCTAAAAAGGGTTGGGCCCAGGCAAAGCCAAAATATGACCCCATGGTCTTGATATGAACAAACTTGGTAGAGGTCCACTAGATGATGCTACATACCAAATATGAAAGCTGTCTGCCTTCTAGTTTCAGAGAAGAAGATCTTTAAAGATTTTCATATTTTCACCAATTCTGTTAAGGGTAAAGGGAAAGTTAAGGGTGGATTTCATTTATTTGAACAACTTTGGTAGAGGTTGACCCAAGGAACATCCCTTCCAAGTTTCATCAAGATTGGCCCACTGGTTTAGGAGGAGAAGATGTTTAAAGAAATTGTGGACGACGGACGACACACGATGCACGGCGGACATTCTACGATCACAATAGCTCACCTTGAGCACTTTGTGCTCAGGTGAGCTTAAAAGGTAGCCCAAGGAACATTCTGGTAAAGTTTCATTGAAGTCAGACCAGTGGTTTAGGAGATGATGTTGTTCAAAGCTCACATTAGCATAGAAACAAGGAAATCAGTTGCTCTAACAGAAACAAGAGGGCAAGAATGGCCCTAAACCGCTCACCTGATTCATAGGTATAATGGAACTCATCCAAGTAATTTTCTGACAAAGTTTCATTCACATTTGCCTAATTTTTAAAGAGGAGATGGTATTCCAAGAATTTAAAGTGAAAATAGACCTTGCCAACCCATTCTTTACTGAGGCTACTCAAAAAAAGCCCCCCTTTCATGCCCAGATGATGTTGTTCAAAGATCAAATTAGCATAGAAACAAAGAAATCAGTTGCCCTAACAGAAAAAAACGGATAGAAAGGGATTTTCCTTAAATTCTATTATAGTATCTAAATACAGCTCAAGATACATTAAGATTTAATGCAATAATCTAATTCCACTTGCAATAAAATTTTGTTTGTTTTTGAGAAAAGAATCAAAGTAACAATCTCACTTACATTTTGTTTTCCTTGTATTTGGCATATTTAGCACACTTGTCCTTAATTTGGCAAAGAAACAAAATCGGACAAGCACATCTTCAAAGAAGTTTGTAGGTTTCCCATCCCTGGACTACAGATAGATGGGGTATATTGGATCATAGAACAAATTATTTCATTAATAATAGCATAAATCCAATGGTGTAAGTACTCAATTGAATTGTCTCTTTGAGACAATTCAAAATGAGTACCCATAACTTGGGGTTTACAGAGAAATGAAGATGTAGGCAGGCTTCACCCCCTCTTTTCTGTAACCCTACTATCTGTGACTATTCATTGAAATCCTTCCCTTAAGTTCCACATGAATATGATTTCTCACCAATATCTAATCTTGTGTGCTTTATTAGATTGTCAGAGTCATTGAAATCATTACTGTCTATCTCACCGTTATATAGCTTCTCTCCTGTATGTATTCTATTGTGTGTTATAAGATAGCTGGATCTATTGAAACCTTTTCCGCAAATTTCACATTTATATGGTTTAAACCCAGTGTGTATTCTTGTATGTATTCTAAGATTACTGGATCTATTGAAACTCTTCTCACAAATAGAACATTTATATGGTTTTTCATCCGTATGTATTATTGCATGACATCCAAGTTTACTAGAGTCAATAAAATCTTTCCCACAAATTTTACATTTATATGGTTTTTCACCAGTATGTGTTCTAACATGTTTTTTCAATTCACCAGAGCTTATGAACACATTGCCGCAGTATTCGCATAGATATGGTTTTTCACCAGTGTGTTTTCTGGTGTGTGTTTTTAAATGGCTTGAGTCATTGAACTGCTGCCCACATACTTTACACTTATATGCTTTTTCACCAGTATGTAATTTGGTGTGATATCTTAAACTTCTAGGATCATAGTATTCTTTCCCACAAATTGTACATTTATATGGTTTGTCACCAGTATGGCTTTTCCTTATGTGAAGTTTTCTACTTGCAAAATTAACAAACCCTTGGCCACAAATGTCGCATTTATATGGTTTCTCACCCGTATGTCTTCTGATGTGAAGTTGCAGTTTGTTCGATTCAATAAAATCCTTTCCACATAACTTACATTTAAAGGGCTTTTCACCGGTATGTTGTTTACTGTGTCTCATCAAACTGCCATTGTCAGAAAATTCTTTCCCACAAGTTTGACATTTATATGGTTTCTCACCAGTATGAATTCTTGTGTGGACTGCCAGTGAATTGGAGTGAGTGAAAAATTTTCCACATATTCCACATTTATATGGTTTTTCACCAGTATGTATTCTTAGATGAATTTTTAGTTTGTCAGATTCAATAAAATCTTTTCCACACAACTCGCATTTATAGGGTCTATCACCAGTATGTCTTTTAATGTGTCTTGTTAAAGTGCCTTTGTCAACAAAGTCTTTCCCACAAAATTTACATTTGTATGGCTTTTCACCAGTATGTATTTGAGTGTGTATTGACAGTAGGCTGAAGTCGATGAAATCTTTCCCACAAAAATTACATTTACATGGTTTCTCACCAGTGTGTTTTCTAGTGTGCAAACTCAGCTTGCTAGAATCAGCAAAATTCCTTCCACAAATTCCACACTTATATGGCCTATCATCGTGTAGTCTTGTATGGCGCTTTAGATTGCCTAATGAAATTAAATATTTCCCACAAATTTCACATTTATATGGTCTCTCATCAGTTTGTATCAAATCATTGCTTACTAGCTCTTTAGAGTTACTGAACTCCTTCAAACAAAATTCAAATTCAGTAGGTTTCTCTCTAAAATGTATTTTCATGTGTTTAAATAGATCGCTTGATTGAATGAAATCTTTTCCACAAAATTCACATTTATGGGATAGATCACCAGTATGCGTTTTGGTGTGTTTTGTTAGATAGACAGAGCTTTTTAAATCCTTTCCACAAATTTCACATTTATATTTTCTAAGAGTATGAGTTTTTGTATGACGTTTTAGTTTGCTTTTTTCAATGAAAGCTTTGCTGCAAATTTCACATTTATATAGTTTTTCACCAGAATGTATTTTGGCGTGTCTTTTAAGATTACCAAAGCTAACCAACTCTTTCCCACATATGGCACATTGAAATGGTCCCTCATTCTTCTTTACTTTAAGTTCATCATTCAACATCCGGAGTTTTGAATCAGTTTTCACACTGATGCCACTTTTATATTGTTTATCACCTGTACAATTTTGTTTGCTTGAGTGAATGTCATTGGCGTCCATTTCTGGAGATGTAAAGCTATTTGTTCCATGGATCTGGGACTGGAGTTCTACTTGATTATTCATGAGTTACTCTGATGACAATTGCGTGAAGCCTGAAATGATAATATATCAATGGCTCAGCGCGAAACAGTTGTAACTCCCTATAAACATATAGGGAGTTACAACTGTTTCGCGCTGAGCCATCGAATTATGAAGATCTGACTGATTCAAGATAATTGCCAACTGTTTGCCTGAAATTAACTCCTCTTAATCCGCAAAAGACAAAGATAATATATTTTGTATAGAACTTTGCTTATAACAAATTTCTATTTTAACCATCTTAAAAATTTGCCAATCCGTTTAAGAGAATATGTTTACAGTAATTCTGAACAGAGAACCAAGAATATTACACAGCTGGTTCTGTTTGTTTGTTTGAATGGGGCTTTCAACAATCTTTCAGTTATATTGCAGCGGCTGGAGCACCTAGCAATGGATTCCTGGTATTTCGCACACCAGTACAACTGTTACATCCTAGCCTTCAGCTTCTATGGAACATAGGTCTACGATCATCTACCAATTGGTAAAAGACAAGCAGTTTGAAAGGATGCAGGCAGCGGTCAGGAATCAAACCACATGGCTGGAGTTTGACTATAAAAAATGCTAATCTGGATTTCTTCATGCTTATGCCAGAGTCAACATTAGACTGGTACATGTTGATTCAAGAATGAAGCCGACACACCGATTTTTTGTCCAAAGTCTAGAGACCTGTCCATGCATGAAAATTCTGGTCTTATATTGAAAACAAGGCTTGGCTCAGTAACAAAAGTTCAAGTGATAATTGCATTCAATTGCATTCATGCATTAATCTATGTGTTAAAAGATTACATACTGACGAAAAAACTTTAGAGTACTATAGATTATCTTTTACTGAATTTTTTCTTTACTGACATTCCCTTAAAAAACAAACTTACACAAAAGGCAAAACGGTGACCCCTCCTGACTTGTTGTTTACAAACAATTCATTAGCCAATCAGAAGTGCTCGGTGTGAAAAGCCAATACCGTGTGACTGGTTTTTAATGACTACCTGTCATCTTTTATGATAGTCGACAGTGGAACCAGTCTAGGGTCACCATATACCAGCCACATAACTATGTGATGGAACATTGCCAAACAAAGACAATTTGTGCAAGGCAAGGTGACTAGGAACATTCTTTGAAGACTTCATCCAACTCCGTGCATGAATGTGGGAGTTGTTATCAATTGATATTGCGTTCTCATGGACGTCAAGACAGATGGACTGGCAGACATAGGTTATACTAATATACAGCAAACAAAAAGGTTAGGTTTGTGACATCAAAGATATGATGATGGTCCTATATCACTCGACTGCCTGAGTATGCGAGTTCAAAATTTTAAAGTCTTCTATGACATGTGCCAGATCGAACAAGATTGGGCTGTAACTTACTTATGTATAAAAATGAAAGTAGCTGTGAATCATTTCAGTAAATCAACAAGAGGGCCAGTATTGCTCCACTAGCATTTAATGCCTTGTAGATTAGTTTGGAATGGTGCATGACATTTACAACGATTTGCTATATGCTCCAGTAGTGCAGAGACCATCACATAGGGCATTTTAAAGATTGCCTTCTGTCTAGTGATCCTAAAGACTTTATCAATCTATAAAGCGCAAAGTAAAGACTCTGAACAGACTGTCGGATGCTTAGAATGGCAAGAGTCTTTGCTAGGCGCACATTTTAAACTGTTGGAAATGTCAGGCACAGGTTCATTTCATTCGGAACACCACTTGGCCAATCTCACAACTATCCTTGGATGTACTTATACTATTTTTAAAAATTACGGGAAAACCTTGGAAAAAATCAATGATGTCAGTTAAAATGGCTTAAGCCCTCGAAACTTTGAGTGAAAACATTCGATGTCGCCAATGCTATTAAGTCACTGACGTGAAACCATCGTATCCTTATATAAACATCGTTAGATTCTTAAAAATGGGCTAAAAATCTCATTCTCAAAAATTAAGATTTTTCAGCCGTTATTTACTGTATAAATATCAATCTAAAGATAGCCCCGGTTGTTTCCTTGCTAGTTTTTCTTACACTGTTTCCGCCTAACAAAATGTACATACCCATCCGACATATATACATCCGAGGTCTGTTGCAGTTTACAGAAATGGCCGAGTGATGTTCCAAATGAGGTTCATTTATTACAGTATTTAATTGCGAAGGATATAATGATCTACTTGTAAACCGACAATCATCAATTCTAGGAAGGTGGCTTTTTCCATGATATGGAATATTTCTAATCAGCTTTAATTTTCCAATATCATTACAAATTAATATTTTCCAATTATAAAATCGCTGCAGGCCTTACAATCAAGAAGATAGGATAGATGATAGGTACATTTTGACAGAATTAACGATAATTTTTAATTAGTTTATTTTTAATTGGACCCTTTTCAGGCCTTAAAGTCGAGCTTTGTAATTTCATACCAATTACCCCTGATACAGGGATCATTTTTGGTCGAGATCTATGCAAATTCTCTCATTTTTCTGCCAGAAATCTCATTCAAATTGGCTAAATTAGAGAAAAATCTCACAGTAAATTTCTTACAAAGGATTTGGTCCAATTTACCATTGAAACCTCAGTATTTCTCATAAGTTCCGACTGGATGAGATAGTTTGCACATGAAATTCTGAGCAGAATTATCACTGCTGATAAAGCCAAATAACTTAATATGGTTGTGGTATATGTTTTCGTCTGTCATGTTTTGGACCTATTTCATGTTTTGTTTATTTTATGTGTATGTGTATGTTTTTTGTTACATTCTAGGTGTCAAAATTTGGTTTCAAATCATAGCTATGAAATTCAAATTACCAAATATGTTCAAGATAAATCCAAATAGCTTAAATGTTATTTGAAAAAGGGCACCTCTTTTTTTTCATGTATTTTTCTTAAGTCACTTTTATTAGTTTTGCAAACTTTAAATTTGGAAAAAATTAGAATGGCCACAAAGGCACATAATATCAAACCATTTCATCTTGCGATTTAAAATCTAAATTTCAATATCACGTGACTGTCATGTAGTTGCAGCTAGTATAAAGGGTTGAAAATTTGGTTTGAAAATGACATGTTTCCACCATTTTTTTCAAAGTTGACTAAGGTAACCAAATATTTATAGCATGGGAATAGACATGGAGGTAACAACCCAATATTTTCACTTTTGAAATATTTGACTACTCAAGCTCATGAGAAATCCATATCTGGGTTTATTTGTAAAGTGTATAATTTGAAAATATGAAGATGCTCAAAATATTACTGTCTGATTTAAATGATTTGCAAATGTACCATATGATTACCAGAATATCCAGTTCAGAAATCAGGGGTCGACACTAACTCCTGAGATCTGATCGACACTAACTCCCGAGATTAAGGAGTCAATTGGACTCCCAACACATGAAATCAAGGAGTCCAAGCTCAAAGTAAGGAGTCTAAATGCTCATAATGGGAGAACATTGTGGAAAAGAAGAAATTGCCTGTTATAAGCAACTTCTTCTTTTCCACAATGTTCTTCCAAAGAGGTTTTTCTCTCAAAATAAAACAGGATGCAAGCAAATGTTTTCTTCAAGTTTTGTGCATTTGCTTTGCAAAATATTTCTTTTCAAACTTTGGAGTCCAGAGGTCTCCTTACTTGCAAATCAAAGTAGTCCAACTGGTAAACAAGGAGTCTCAGACTCCTGGACTCCCCTTAGGTTTGAACCCTGGAAATATGAAACATCAATATTCAAATTGTTAGTTTAAACTTGAGTTTGTTTCTGAACAAAAAGAATCTTATATAGACAATCACATAAGGAATCTTACTTCAAAAAACAGCTAATTTATACAGTTTATTTTTGTGTCCTTTATCAGTAGCCCTTTTTTTTAAAAAAAAAGAAGAAAACATATGAAACTAAGTCTTAAACTTCATAAACAAAATCCTGATATTATAAATCAAACAGGATAAAAACCTGTCAAACTTATTAATTTAAGATAAGAAATATGGGAATAATAAAAAAGATCATATTTTTATTATTAATGCAAGATTTTCCTACTGATAAAAGTTTTAGTAAATATGCCGATGATAAATCGTTATTAGGACGAAAACCCATTCCACGAGAATAAGCGTCCGAACGCTGTGCCATCCGAAATAATGAGTAGTGGTCGTAAAATTCCTAACACGAAATTAGCATCAATAAGAGTGTGACAACGTTTAGATAATTAATTACATCTAAAGACTCTTACAGGCATTTAAGTATACATTACTTCTTCAGAAATAAGGTCACAAGCGTAGTCGGTCCGGAGGAGAAACGTGCCAGGGGAGATAATTCAAATATACTTATAGGGCCTACTTATTTCTCGCCCGATTTCGGGTCGGGTTTAGACTGGTCTCACTGTCGAATATCAGAATAGCCTGTTCTAGGCTATTCTGATAGTCGATATGTGGACCAGTCTAGAGCTTGTATCCCGCTTTCTGAGAGATCCTCTGATATTGCGGGCAACAGTACCCGCCCAGGGTCAGAAATAAGTTGGCCCATAGGGCCTACTTATTTCTCGCCCGATTTCGGGTCGGGTTTAGACTGGTCTCACTGTCGAATATCAGAATAGCCTGTTCTAGGCTATTCTGATAGTCGATATGTGGACCAGTCTAGAGCTTGTATCCCGCTTTCTGAGAGATCCTCTGATATTGCGGGCAACAGTACCCGCCCAGGGTCAGAAATAAGTTGGCCCATATATACTTGTAAAGGAGTGACCCCATCGGATTTTGGGCCTTCTTTGTTCTATGGGCCAACTTATTTCTCGCCCGAAAGGGTCCCGATTTTGATGTTTTTCAGCCGGGCCACAATTTGAAACCCGGCCCTGTGTTCCGGCTGACAAGATGCTACTAACTGTTTTCAAATTATACCCGTTTTTGCAAGCATGTGCACGCGCAAAGCGGGGTATAATTAGAAAACGATTTGTAACATCTTGTCAACCGGAACACAGGACCGGGTTTCAAATTGTGGCACGGCTGAAAAACAACCAAATCGGGCCCCGCCCGGGGGAGAAATAAGTTGGCCCTTTATAAAATTGCACTCTTTTCCGGTGTTGTGGTCGGTTCCGCAGAAAGGTTTGACCTTTGACCTCTTTAGCACTTCATCTTCGTTCAATGTCCTTCCTTACAGTAAAAAAAAACCTCCCTTCAACTTTTGGGGTACCCAAGCTTAAGTAGAGGTACCGTCTTTTTTCCACCTATGAAGAGGACAGTTACTTTGGGGACGACCCCCACCCGTTATCCGCCCTTTTGCAAAGGAAATCGTACAAAGAGAAGTTCAAATCAAGCGACAAATCAAAGAAGAGATGCAAACTAGGTGAAAAGAACAAAAACGAGCACACGAGTTACTATTTTACTACCAAAAATAACGTTTAAATGCCGCACTACTTTTTTCTAAAGGATCAACTTTTACTAATACAATGACCTCCGGAAGAAAATTCCAGTGAGGTCACTCCTAAACTTGAAAACTTTAATTGAAAGTCCTGGCCCCTTTGAATCATCGGACAAAAAAGTACATTATAGACAATTATAGATCCAAACAACAACAAGTTAACATCAAAAGAAAGAAAAAAATTACACACAACAAAATATGACTAGAAGATGGAACAAGATGTGTTTGTGAAACACGAATGCCCCCGTAACAGCATTTTTTTCAAAGTTTGACCTTGACAGATGACCTTGACCTTGTCACATGATCTTGACTTTGGTACCAGCGGATGCGGATCATTGAGATCTATCATCATGCCAAATATTAGCTTTGTATCTTGAATAGGCTTGAAGATATTGGCAAGGTTAAGTTTTCGGGTTAAGTTTTCAGACAGACGGACGGACAGACAGACAGACAGACGGACATGAGTAAAACAATATGTCCCCGATCTCTCGATACGGGGGCATAAAAAGGAAATATGTATTTAGGTAGAGTAAAAAATTGCCAAGTAATAACATTCTCTTCCTCAATCCAAACAATCATACCAAATCTTCCCATTGTTTTGAATTGTACTACATGTACATATCTTGGTTTGTTGATTCACTACATGCATGTGGCCAATGTCGCTCCAAAACATCGCAACTGATACACATTAGTATAACAAATGCAACACCCCGAAACAACATCAACGACTGTTGACAAACTTACCGATAACAACACTTACTTGAAAGTGTTCATAACTACTTTAGAAAAAAAGAGAAAGTTTAATTAAGCTGGGTCTGTCTGTCATATTCATCAACATTTCAAAATTAAGCGCATTTGGGTAAGATCAATATCTTTTAGCAATATATTTTTTCCTATCATTCCTAAAATGTCTGCAATCAAAAACTGAGATAATGAAATTCATCTCCAACTGTATCTAAATTGCATAAAGTACATATTCTTTCATTTCTAGGTATGTGGTCAAATCTTCCCTTTTCTATCAGAAGTTTGTGATTTGTGCATCTAAAGCGAAAAATATTAGTAGCCAGATTTGTTGGGAGAATATCTAAAAATTGTTCAAACTTAAAGTTTTGTTTATATACTCTATAATTCATACACTTGCTTGTATTGTTTATTACGCCATTCCAGTTTTGCATGTATTGGTCTTTAAGCCTTGTTTTGACGGTTACTTTAAAGGATTGGTATGCCGTGGGCAAATTGCTTAGCCAATAATTTGTCATACCTAGAGAGTTAAGTAAATTATGAACAAATTTTAACCAAGGGATTTTAATTATATTGTTTTCATATAAACTATATACAGTTCTATATAAGATGCTATTAATCTTTTCATGTTATTTTTTTTAATATTTTGTTCCAATAACATAAAATGCGACATTTGATATGTACTGAAAATTGTAAAATTCAAAGTTCGCCATAAATCATACAATTAGGTGTACTTGATTTTACCTTTAATATTAGCTTAAGAAATCGGAGTTGAAACTTGTCTATCATGTCGACATTTTCTATTCGCCACACCCCACAACTATACATAAGAATTGGGGCAATCATAGTATCGAACAACTGAATTTGCATGCTTATTGGTAAGTTCAGTTTCCGACACTTGAGGATATCAGAGAACTTTGCTTTATTTGCTTGTTCGATTAAGTGAGATTTAGTTACTGCAAACTTGCCATTACTTGAAAATTTTATTCCCAGATAAGGAAAGCAGTAAACAACTTCTATAACATTATCATCAAACTTGAAATATGATAGATTATTAAGACCTCTTTGAGTTTTCCAGAAAACCACAATTTTAGTTTTGAGAGGATTAACTTGTAAGTGCCATAGCTTACAATAGTTTGACATTGAGTCTAGTGATTTTTGAAGTTCATGTAGAGTTTCGGCAAAAATAACTGTGTCATCTGCATACAAACATACAATCTAAAATATACTTCAATCTCTTCCGTACTTAATGAATCTTTTATAATTTCAGATAGCAAGTCTAATCCTTTTGTGTTTTGGGAGAAGAAGTCATTTAAATCATTAAGGAACAGCGAAAATAAAACCGGCGAAAGGTTTTCACCCTGACAGACGCCAGTGTGACTTGTGAACAATTCAGACATTTCACTGAAGCAATATACTCTAACGCATGACTTAGCCTTGATATACTTGTTATAGATAATTTTTATGCATTTACCATCAATTTTATTACTGATTAACTCTTGCCAGAGAGCATTTCTGTTAACACTGTCAAAAGCCTTTTTGTAGTCTATAAAAGAGCAGTACAACCTTTTTCCTTTGGCTAAGTATATGTCAACTAAACATTTTAGTGAGAAAATATGATCAACAGTGCTGTACTTTTTTCTAAACCCTGCCTATTCTTCACAAAGAATATTACTTTCCAGGAAACTATTTAGCCTTGAGTTAAGCACATTAGTAAAGAGTTTGCCAAAGCAAATTAAAATTGTTATACCCCTATAATTATCAGGATCTTTTTTGTTACCTTTTTTTTATATATTGGTAGGATAATACCTTTACTCCAAACATCTGGGAAAATACCAGACTCTAAAATAACATTGAACAAATAACAGAAAACCTCAACCATAATATCTTGTACATGTTTGAGATATTCATTTAGAATATTGTCAAACGATGAAGAAGCTTTATTGTTTTTCAACGAGTTAATGGACTTCCGTATTTCAGACACAGTGAAAAGCCTGTCCAATTCATCATTGTATGAACTAACATTTGAAATATCAAAATCATCAATTTCGTCCTGTATGATAATTCGTTTAGTTTACGGAAATGTTCATAGATAGCTTCAGATGTGACTTGAATGCATGTATCCTTACGTTCTGTAGAGGCTCCAATATTCCTTTGGGTTTTTATCTTTCAGACCTTTAATTTTATCAACAGCAGTTTCTTGATATTCTTTAAATTTCTTATTGATCTCTTTTTTATACTTTTTACTACACCTTATCATACTATCTCTATTATGTAAATTAGGGGTTCTATAAATTATTTTTACTATTCATGTACTCTGCTCGAGCAGTTGAGCATTCTCTATCGAACCAAGGTTTGTTTTGTTTTTTTGATTTTCTATATTAAGATATTCAAGGAAAAAATTACAATCTTTAGCAACATCTGTTAAAATTGACGATACATTCTGTGTTAATTCAATAATTATTTCATCGCTATATATTTTACTATCTAGAATATTTTTCAAGTCATTTGGAATTTTTGATACATCAGAATCTATAAAACTATTCCTATATTTAGTGATTTCCATGACGGTTTGATATAGGTGTTTGTGGACTTCTCATTTATTTCTTGAGCATCATCCATTTCTGGTTCAATTCTTAAATTGAAGCAGAAATTTATTGTACAATGGACATCAGACAAAACTGGGCCGAACAATTGAATATCAAAGTAAGAAATACATGGAAATAAATCTCCTGACAACAATACGTAATCTATAGGGCTACCTTCACCTTTAATACAAGTATGTTTACCAATATAGGCATCACTTCCAATTCTGCCATTGGCAATAAAGAGATTTGAAGATTTACATAATTCAATGAGCCTACGTCCATAATTGTTTACCTTGCTATCTTTAGAGAATCTATCGACCGGAAAACCTAGATCTTCTAAACAATTTTTGACAATGTCTTGATTAGAATGCTCATCAAAATTTTCATTCAAAATGTATCTATTATAGTCATTGATATTACTAGTTCTGGCATTAAAATCACCAACTAGGCAAAAAGAGCTATCAATGTATTTAGTTTTAAGGTTCATAATTGCAAGTTCAAGATCATCAAATAATTCCAATGAGCTGTATCGCGATCCTTCAGGTGGAATATAGATATTACCAAAAATAACATCAGAATCTTTGCACTTAAGAAAAACAAGGTTTTCATTGCTGCAATCAAGTAAAGTAAATCTTTTTGAAATGGATTTCTTTATAAAAATACCAGTTCCACCAGACTTGTTATGGAGGGTTTTATACATAAAGTCATAACCTTGTAATGTAATAGAATCATATTGGTAAAGTTTAGTTTCTGTTAGAACAATAATGTCATGTTTCTCTACAAATTTAACAAAATCTGGATAGAATATTTTAGAGATCAGTCCACACATTTAAAGAGCATAATTTTAAAGAATGTAAATGATTGTCAAAACAATAGATGTGATCATTATTGATAAAGGTACTTATGTTCAAATTCTTCCGAGCAATTTTAAAAGATAAAGGATCTACATTCGAAATATCATTGTCATCACCGGAGCAAGTCCGTGCCTCTGCGCATCCCTATTCGTATTGCTGCAGTCCGACTCTGAAAGTCCACAGCCATGTCTATCTTATGTAGTGGATGTTCCCGTCCCGTGTAAATACTCTTGTTACAGCTGGGTTTTCCTTGATATAGTTCAGTGATTTCATCCTGAGTGGTGTGAGATCTTCAGTAATGAAGAGACCATTGTACACTGAGCTTAAGGGGATTCTTTTCTTGACTTTGTACAACACAGCCAACTTACTTGACGAAACGAAGCGGGCAATGGATTGTTTTTTGTTCTTAGTCGGATTAGCCCGATTGATATCACCAACGTTGAAAGGTTTCAGAGCGACGTCAAGATTAATAGACAAAATTCCTCTATAAGTAGGATCAATGCTTCCATCCTTGTTAAGCAGATCCACGATTTTATCAATCAGAGCTCTCTCATCAAGTTTGGATAGAGCAGACAAGTGAACCTGGGGTTCAGACCTTGTGGCATGTTTACGTTGAGCATCCCCTTTCGAGATTTTCAGTGGTTTACCTGATCTGGATTCCACATTTGCGCAGCGAGAGTCGAGCTGCACAAGGTGGTTGCATACATATATAATACGTACCTAGTGTATTGTATGAGGTTGGGAGAATTGATCATTGTCGAGGCTCTGCCGAGACAATTATCAATTCTCACAGCCGAATTAGGTATTTTTTCATACAACACACTAAGTGCGTATTATATTTATCTTATAACCTCTATTTGACTTGTTTCGTCGATGTTTCTAACTGAAATGCAAGTTTCTAAAAATGACCGCATTATATCATTGTTCTAAAAATAACTATGTGATATCATAAAAAATATCATACGGGATGTTATCACACGGATATGTGTATAGTTATAAGATAAATCAATAATATCACTACTGGCTGTGTCATATTGTGTTGTGAGACCGTGAAATCGGACATTCTCACGCCCACTGTACTGATCACTGGCGTCTATGGCATATTTATTCAGAAGGACGCCACACTTGAGTTGATTAAATTGTTCTGACGTGACACACTTGTCCACACTTGTTTGTAGTCTATCAAGTTTTCCCCCATAATTCTGATCGAATCGCCTTTAAATTTCGACTGCAATACCGTCAATGTCCTGCGCATTCAAGTTAATATTTTAGTTTTCCCTGGTTTCTCACCTTGCACAGGCGTGGTTTCATTTAGAGGTGTTTATTGGAAAGAAATGGCAAGTTATATTTCCTAAATTTAGGTAAATAACGGCAAATTTGTCATGAAATGCTTGAGAATTTGAAAGCACGTTGTTTTTGTTAAGTAACGAAACTGAAAATTCAATCTTTACGGAATATCTCAAATCAAGTATTTTCCCTTGCTTGAAAAGTGGTTTCGAGATAGAAAAACAGCCTAAAATACGAAATGGACCATTCACCACGAAATGGAGCGAAATGGACCATCTCACGGCGAAATAGACTTTTATATATGCAATAAACTTAAGTTAGAAAATAGACAACAATTTGCCGATTTGTTGCCTTAAATTATTAAGTAGGATGTTAATTACTAAAAAGTCGCATTTTGAGTGTTGTTGTTTTTTTCAAGAGTTGAAGCCCATTTCTCCGTTTTCATATCCATTTCGCTGTTCCGATTCATTACGCCAAGAAACTCGGGCATCAGCAGCTTTTCAAAACTAACTTGAATTTCTTTAGTACAACTGTTGTTCACTGATGCTAATTCTATTACTGAAGGAATAAATCTGTTGCATGATGTTCAACAAGTCCAGAATGAACTCCATTTCGACACCCGAAATATCCATTTCGTGCTCGCTATATTCACGGCCATTATCGTGAAAACAATTTACATAGACGGCAGAAAAAAATCTTATCAATTTATTAATATATGCATAATGATAAAAACAAGCTATATTAGAGTGATATAATACTATATGAAGAAAACTGTATAGTGAATTGCGTTTAAAGAAGCCCTTTTCGCTGTGGTGGGGTCTTCATAGTCGTAAGTCAATATTGGTCGTCAAAACATAACAAAATGCATAAATCTTTAATTCTAGTTGTAAAATTTGGTAAAGTGATCTATATAAGGCATTGACCTGATATTTTAATCGAAAAATAGTACGTAATGTCGTATATAAAAGTCCATTTCGCCGCTGGTTAGAAATATTCCATATCATGGAAAAAGCCACCTTCCTAGACTCTTGTTTACACCGCCATGTCTTTAATTAATCGATGACGCTACCAAATTTAACGCGGGAATTAGGCCAACGTCTTTAGTTACGCTCTAAATTAACGTTTACCATGAATATGTTTGACCAATTTAAATTATCAATATGTATACTCGTCAAAATCGAACCTTTGATGTAATATTAACAAAATGCATTGGTTTTTATTTTTTGAAGCCAGCAAATGTTGCAGAAAAAGTATAAGTATTTTTGAAATTGATAAGCTATATAGGCCCCAGATCGATGATATTTAATTAAAAAAAAAGCCGGGCGTTAACGGCGCGTGAATTTACTGCTCGATCCACGTTTTCTGACGTAAACGCCTGGGTTTCGTCCGTTAAATTAACTTGTGGCCAAATCCATATGCTTATGTTTTATTTCATTTATAGCTCGCCCGGGACGAAATTCTCGGAAGAGTTATTGTCATACCATCGAATGTCGGCGTCAGTGTCGTAGTCGGCGTCCGCATTAGGTTCAAGTTTTGTTTTATTTCTATCAATAAATCCTAGAGGCTTTATATTTTACATGAATGCTCATTAGGGTATATGCCTTCATTTAAGATAAGTACCTATGTCAAAATGACGTTGAGACAGTGACCTTGACCCTTTAAAAAAGTAACCAAAGACTTTAACCGAAAAAACTTAAAACTTTAACCGTTTCTTATATTTTCTTAATGCTTTACATAGGAATATCATTACTTCATATATGCACTCACAATGTGATATGCTTACACCAGAGGGCCAAGTGTCATGACATGTTGACCTTGACCTTTTATGGACTTAAAAAAATTAACCAAAAAACTTCAACAAAAAAACTTTAACCTTGCTTATATTATTTTGGATGATTTTACCTGGGGACATCATTAATTCATATACTCAGTCAACAGGTGATAGGTTTTCACTGGTTACCAAGGTCCTTGCCATTTTGAACTTGACCTTGACCTTATATGGACTAAGAAAAACTTAAACCAAAAAACTGTAACCTTGCTTATATTTTCCTATTGCTTCACCAAGGGACATCGTTACTTCATATATAAGTAAACCATGCTATTCGAATGTTTATAAACAGACTTTCGACGAGTTAATTTAGATAAATTGGGACCAACGAATTTTTCGCTGTCACGGTTTCTAACTATACTGGAAGATCACAGAAACGCAAAACTACTGGCAGTTTTACCATCCTTTGAATTATATTTGTAAACGTCATGTGTCATAGCGTAAAAGTATCACGTTTTTGAAACAGACTTCTTCAATAAAAAACTAAAATTGAAACGACAAAAAGCATTGAATATCGATAGGGAGAAAAAAGGTTTTTCTTGATGAGTTTCTTTACTCTATCAGTATATAGGTGATTTCATTTGTAATTAAGTACCGTTATCTCACGCTTGTTAAATTTCTGTTCAGTCCCCCCTACTCCTGGCTATACCACATTTTCCCGCGTATCCGAATACCACGGTTGCACTATACACACTCACTAGGTGATAGGCTTTCACCAGAGACCAAGCTCCTTAACATTTTGACATTGACCTTTTTTGGGCTAAAAAAAAACTTTAACCAAAAGCTTTAACCTTGCTTATATTTTCTGAGTGCTCACAAGGGACATCATAACCTCATACACACACCTATAAGGTGATAGGCTTTCACCAGTAGCCAAGGTCCTTGAAAATTTGATCTTGACCGTTTATGTATTTATAAAAAACTTTAACGACAAAATATCTTTAACCCTGCCGCGCAAGTTATACTTTCTGAGTGCTTATACCTATGGCCATTAAACCTAATATCCTTAGTCAACAAATAAGATAGCCTTTTCCTGTGATCAAATCCCTTGACTTTGTGACCTTGACTTTTGAATCTTCAGCATATTGCTTTAAACTTGCATATTTTTTAATGCTTACAGCTAGGACAAATATTCTTCATAAATGCAATGATTAGATGATCAACAGCCGGTTTATTTTTTATCGTTGGCCAAGTGCTGTTAATGACAAGCAGCGAGCAACCTTGTCCGCAAACAACTCTTGTTAGAAGTATACCATGTTTATGTGTGGGTATAACTGGCATTTAAATATGTTTAATCGAAAAATACTAATGGTACGTGGTGCGTCATAAAATGGTAAGGATATTGAGTCTAATAAAATAATTGAACTTCCGGTCTAGGAAAGTCGGAAACCAGCTCGCAGTCTACTTCCGGGCTGAGAATGTAAACAAATATTTCTTTTGCTTACTTATCCCCTGCTCTGCATGATTGAAATTATGCACAAAAATTCGTTTATTGTTTGAAAACTTAGATTATTTTAACCATTTTATTTTCACCCTTCATCTAGAAGAAAATAACGCTTGTCAATTTGTGTCTTATTTATTCGTACCTGTGTTGATTCGACCATTATGTAGCAGGTGAGAGCCACCGTAATAACGCTGATTGTTTGAAAATTCATCTCCTTCAAGGTTCACAGTCAACTGTGCCTGTTAATAAATTACTTATTTGCAACTTTTTTACTCGCCAATATCAAGGTTTAATTCCTCCTTTTTATGACAATTACTTTGATTAGCCTCTTGACAATTTATTTATCAGTGTGGAAATTGTTGAAAAAGTGCTGAAAGGTTTAGATCCTGGAAAATCTATGGGACTGTAGTGAAAGGGCATATTTATATGTTTCATACAGGGTACCAGTCTAATTGTATGTTGCATCATCGGTTACCTATCGTTGCTGGTGCCCAGCCGTTGTCGGGCAAGCCATGAGGTTTATTGACACTCTGACAGTAGCTTTCGAAGAGTGAGGACCTTCAAGTCTAACACTGACAAAATCTCAATGTGGATTGTGAACAAAGTGAGTTACATTTTATTGGTGTCAGGAAGGTAACAAGAACCCATGCAATGAAATAATGCAAACAATTTTGGTTTATTTTCATGAATGACAGCTATGCACGAATAAAAAATAAACATTGCAAAAAAAAAAAAAAAGTCTGAAATGCTGCCATGTGGTGTCTTACGAAATTTCAAAATTTTGTCTGAAAATTCACCACATTCTTTTTTTTCTGCAGTCAATCAACTGAATTAAGTTTGCACTTGGAAACAAAAACAAATTTGGCCAAAAATTCTTATCCATTTTGACATTGCATTGACAGTCCCGAAGTTTCACATGTGACTGACTTGACGCACATGGCATATGTACACCCGACCTGCTGCAAGATAACATGAAGCCAACTTTTTAAGAAAGGGGGGCAGGAGTAGTGAGGCTTGTACAGACATGTGATATCTCCTGATCTCGGCGTATTCTCCCCATATTTAACCCTCCCTCCCGATCGGGAGACCATTTCTCCCGACCTGAAGAAATTTGAGCCTGAAAAAAAATCGGGGAGCCAAAAATGCAAAATCTCGGGTCTGAAGGCTCGAATGTCGAGTAAGAAATCCAATATCGGGTAAAGCGTTGTTTCTCTGTCTGGAAGTGTCATTGATTATCGTCGTCGGGTAGATCAACCATTGCTGACAAACGGGTGCTTCTGTACCTATCACCCTTCACACTGTATACGAAATGAATTTTGACGATCAACAATATTGGTCTTTCTTAGAAACAAGGTCTAATCCGGGTGAAACATCGTGACCCGATATTACATGGAAACTTAAAATAGGAGTGGAATGGAGTTAAGCTCTAATTAGATTTTTATCAGCTATTTTGAAAAATTAAAATGGCTGTAAACACAGTAATTTTCCACCGTATTTAAATGTCTTATTCCAAAAAGACACTAAAAATTTCCACTGTACGCGATAAGCGTCATGAAGGAAAAGGTCGAACATGATATGCAAAGCGACGCGTCACGCCACCTTGGTAAAATAAGGTGGCATCGCAGAAAAATCCTCATGTCGTAACGAGTGATTGAGTAAAACAAGAAGCGGTCATGCTTTAATTTTGACGCAGATATAAATTCGGTAAATCTACGTATGTTTAATGGTCAATCTATCAAAGAAATAAAAAGTGAAAACTGCCTCATGCGTTCTCGAATTGTCATTCAAATTTAATATTTGATATTGAAATTAAAGCAACATCGAACATTCATTTCTTAAATGCCACGGCGATTTCACCGGATCCTGGCTGGGGTCGTTTGAGAGTTTACACACAATTCATAAATTTGCAACCATCTTTGAAATTGGAAGCGAATGGTCTAATCAAGTCATTTGTAAACACAAATGTTGCAGATTTGAGAATAGAAAATTGTAGACTCAGGTTCGATCTTTACTGCTAACACATAGCTTCTCATAAAGCTATTCAACATGGATTAATTTGCCGAGAGGTAGCTCTTCACATTTCGATTTTTACCGTGTCTGTTCGAGAACTCGGAATATGCTGTCCGTAATTTCATCTTTTATCGTCATTTTTCTATCAAAAACATTAATCAATAGCAGTTGGTGCCATTTACGATTAATTGATCTGTCTCTTCGTCCATCCATGCATCCATCCGTCAACAAGTATAAAAATCACCTGATCTAGTCATCGGATTTCATACACAAACTACACAGAGATGATTCATAGGACAAGGCCTTTCAAAATATTTCACAGAATATTGTAAATCATGAAGAACTCTGGTTGCCATGGCAACCATGACACGTCTCCAATTACAAGGCCTAAAATTTCATACTTTACAAAAAGCTGTATTGCATTAATACAGTATTAACTAATTCTTTACTATCAAATCACTTGAAATTCTCTCCAATAAAAATAAGCCTTGTGTTTTTGGCATATTTTTAGATTACTCAAAGAAATCAAGAAAAACTTTAACAATCTCCTCTTAAATTGCAAGGCTTGCCTTACATCTTTTAAATTTGGTAAGATATTATTTTCTACTGATATATCTACTAAAAAAAACCCTATATTGTGGGATCCTGAACTTTGCGTAGAAATAAAAAATGAATTTGTAACATCTATTTCTCTTGAATTATGAGACTGAATTCTGTAGCATTGCAATACTATCCTCTGTCAAAATAATGATAAACTTCTGTTAGTAACAAAAACAACCTCTTATGGAAGGTATGATAATCAATTTTCAGTGTATATGTGCATTGCACCCCCCCCCCATTTTTTAGCCACAATGCGCGTTACGCAAAATCTCCCTATTTGAGACCCAATCTCCCTACGAAAAGGTCTCAATCTCCCTATGAGAGCCCATGGAAATATCATATGTATGCTTGTATGAAATAAACTTCGATGGAGTTTGAAACAGCAGTTGACAAATTCGCCATCCAAGCTCAGTTTGGTTTTCGTTCTTGGTGCTCATGAATATTACAATTGATTGATGTCATTGAGGACTGGTCTAAGTACATTGAAGGTGATGAAAACTGGGACACTATATATCTAAACTTTGCCAAAGCCTTTGATAGCGTACCTCATGAACGTTTAATTAAAAAAGTGTCAACCTTTGGGATAAAAGGGTCTGTTTTATCATGGATACGAGACTTTTTAACTGGCCATAGACAATACATATCAGTGACAGGAGAATTTTCTTCATGGAAAGATGATTTAAGAGGTTACTCAAGGTAGCGTCTTGGGGCCTATTTTGTTTATATGTATGTGAATGACCTTCCTTATTGTTCGTATCTATGCTGATGATACAAAGCTTTATAATTGTGATGTCATTCAACAAGATCTAGATGCCTTATTCACTTAGGCTCAGTTGTAGCAACTGCGTTTTAAGGTGAAAAATATAAAAGCCTCCATTATGGCAGAAACAATGAAGGTTACCAATACACAATGAACTTTGAAGATATTGAATTGACAATAATTATTGACAAATGAGGAAAAGGATTTAGGTTGTCATTTTTCAACAGGACCTTAAGTTTAGTTGTCACATCGCTGAAAAGGTCAACAAAGCCAGTAGCATACTGTCTTTAATAGTCAGAAACGTTCAATTACATTGAGAAGGACTCATTCATTCTTTTATATCAGGCACTTATCAGACCCCATGTTGAGTACAGCAATTCAATATGGTATCCATTCTTGAGGAAGGACATTGAAAGTGTAGAAAAGGTACAGAAGCTGAAGTTGGGAGACTTAACATATACTGACAGATTAAGGACACTGAAATCACCCAGTCTTGCACACAGAAGACGGCGAGGCGACATGATCCAGACTTTCAAAATTATAAAAAGTTTTGAAGACATTTCTGCAGAAAATTATTTCACTGTATGTAAAGATTTGACAACCTGTGGACATAGCCTTAACCCTTGTCATGCTGAACCCGGAAGATTCCTGCTTTAACAGGAGCTATAGACAAACATCAGCCTGCACATATGTGCAGCCTGATGTGAGTCTACACCACCTGTTTCTCACTTTCACCCCAGAATTGTCAATAGATTTAATTTTTCAAATAAAAAAATGACATACAGTTGGGACTTTCAGTGCTTTTTGCCCTTTGATTTTGATGAAAATTCATAACAAAAATTTATTCAGCATGACAAGGGTTAAATTTGGAAAGCCCCACTGTAGAACAACAACACTTCTCACAAAGAATTATTAAAGATTGGAATTCTTTACCAGAAGAAGTTATTGCAGCCAAAAATGTGAACGAGTTTAAATCAAGAATCGACCAACATTGGAACCATGAAGTTATTTACCTTTACTAACCAGTAACATGTGAATGTGACATGCTTCTAAGTGTCTTGTATTTAAACGCAAACCTGTACATTAAATTATGTGAAGTTTAATCAGTCAAGAACAAACCATGACACAGTGACAGAATGATGTTTTAAAGATTACTCCTTCCCTCAGAGCCCAACAACGATTCTCAAGGTATTCTCTGATCTCAAGGTATAACTATGCCTGTCAACTGTGTATGTAAAACTAAGCAATGTAAATATATTGTTTTCCCATAGATTAATCCTTCTTGTTCTTGAAAGGGTTTTTTGTTAATAATGTACATATTAGGAAAATATTTTTTTAAAAATCTCAATCACATTTTACTATGATTATTTGTGTAAATATGGTATGATCATTCGGAACATCACTCGGCCATTTCCGTAAACTGCAACATACCTCGGATGTATGTAAGGCGGATGGGTATGTAACAAAATCGTGCATTTTGTAAGGCGGAAACAGTGTAAGAAAAACTAGCACTGTAGCTTTATAACTTTTACAGTAAATAACGGCTGAAATATCTTAATTTTTGAGAATGAGGAATCATTCTCAAAAATTAAGATTTTTTCAGCCGTTATTTAAGAATCTAAAGATATTCATATAAGGATAGGATGGTTTCACGTCAGTGACTTGAACGGGTAGGTTCGGCGACGTCGAATGTTTTCACTCAAAGTTTCAAGGGCTACCGCCATTTTAACTAACGTCATCTAGTCTTTCCAAGGGTTTCCCGTAATTTTTAAAGAAAGTCCGTCTATGTGCATCCAAGGTTGATCGTGAGATTCGCTGAGTGGTGTTCCGAATGATTGTAGGATATGAGATAAGAGAAACTTCTATTTCTACATTATACTGCTGACAATCTTTTCCAGATTATTAATGGCAGGCACATTGTCTGGGAACAGCTGTTAACCCTTGTCATGCTGAATAAATGTTGGCTAAAACTTTTCATCAAAAGCAAAGGGTGAGAAACAGGTGGTGTAGACTCACATCAGACTGCACATATGTGCAGGCTGATGTTTGTCTATAGCTTCTGTCAAAGCAGGAATATTCCGGGTTCAGCATGACAAGGGTTAAAAGTGAATATTTTGGTTAGAGTGCTAAAAGATAAAAGGATAGAGAATTAGTTTATGTACAGGTTAAAAAACAAATTATATTCACCTTTACTTTAATTCTTTTTAGCTCACCTGAGCACAAAGTGCTGAAGGTGAGCTATTGTGATCACTCACAGTCGGTCGTCCATCCGTCTGTCTGTCTGTCCATCAACAATTTCTTGAAACATCTTCTCCTCCTAAACCACTGGGCCAATCAAGCTGAAACTTGGCAGAGATGTTCCTTGGGTGAAGCTCTTTAAAAGTTGGTAAAAGAATATAGTTTTACCAAAAACTCTGGTTGCCATGGTTACATAAAGGCCCAATATGGCCGAAAATCTTTGACAAAAATGTTTCTACTCCTAAACCACTAGGCCAAACAAGCTGAAACTTGGCAGGGATGTTCCTTGGGTGAAGCAAATTTGGCAGAGATGATCCTTGGGAGAAGCTCTCTAAAAATTGTAAAAAGAATTTAATTTTACCAAATCTCTGGTTGCCATGGGTTACATATAGGCCCAAAATGGCCGAAAATTTTAGAAAAAATTCTTCTCCTCCTAAACCACTAGGCCAATCAAGCTGAAACTTGTTAGGGATGTTCCTTTGGTGAAGCTTTTCAAAAGTTGTTAAAAGAATTTAATTTCATCAAAAACTCTGGTTTCAATGGAAACCGAAAGTCTGAAAAATGGTCGAAAATGGCTGAAAATAGTAGAAATAATTCTTCTCCTCCCAAACCACTAGGCCAATCAAGCTGAAACTTTGCAGCGATATTCCTTGGGTAAAGCTCTTCAATTTCATTTCATCAAAAACTCTGGTTTCCATGGAAACTGAAAGTCTGAAAAATGGCCGAAAATGGCTGAAAATATAAGAAAAAATTCTTCTCCTCCCAAACAACTAGGCCAATCAAGCTGAAACTTTGCAGGGATATTCCTAGGATAAAGTTCTTCAAAAGTTGTTAAAAGAATGTAATTTCATAAAAACTCTGGTTTCTATGGTAACTGAAAGTCTGAAAAATGGCCGAAAATGGCTGAAAACATTAGAAAAAATTCTTCTCCCAAACCACTAGGCCAATCAAGCTGAAATTTTGCAGGGATGTTCCTTGGGTAAAGCTCTTCAAAAGTTCTTAAAAGAATTTCATTTCTTCAAAAACTCTTGTTTCCATGGTAACCAAAAGTCTGAAAAATGGCCTAAATTGCCAAAAATCTTTGAGCAATTTTTTTTTTCATCCTAACCTAAACTTAGCAAGGATATTCTTAACATGTAGGTCTACTCTTAAAGTTGTGAAAAGAATTTGCCATGGTAAGAGAAAAGTTGAAAATATACGAAAATAAAAAAAATCAAATTGCAGTAGGACGAAATTAAACCACCCTAAATGTACATCGAACAAATTCTGGTATTCATAACATGGTTGACAAGTTATAAGTTTACTTACTCAGGTGAGCGATATAGGACCATCATGGTCCTCTTGTTTCAATATTTTTTTCTGTGCACATTAGAAGATGAAAAATTATGTGTAATTTATATTAATATTGTAGGTTTTAAACAGCAATTGTCATCTTTGCACCTTTAAGTATTGGTGGCAGTCATTTCACCAGTTAGACATTTCACTTTTGGACATTTCCTACCAAGACGTTCCACTGCTATTTAGTAGTGAAACGTCTAAACAATATTTATCTATATTTTTTACATATATGACTATATGTACCTTACTTTAACCCTTTGCTGTTTAATCCCTGCTTTTTACGTGCCTGTGATTTTATATTGAGAAAACATTGTGAATAAAGAAGAAATTGCTTCTGACAAGCAATTTCTTCTTTTTCCACACTGTTTTCTTCACTACTGATTGGTTATTTTTCAAATTTAATCCACTTAAAATTTTCGTCTGCAAAACCTTTGAATTTGGACAGGTCCAAAATTTTGTAAAACAGGAAAGGGTTAATAGTTCAAAGTACACATAGAGATTTTGTCAATACGGACATTGTAGGTCTGCACTCATTGACCCTCAATGCCAGAATGTTAATAAACCCCATGCATAACCAATACGGACTTCGCACCAGTAATAGTAGATTACCTACAATCAACAAAAAGACTGTCTTCTGCAATACGCCCTGCAAGTACTGATAATGTAGATGTATATAGAATATTGTAATTTGACAAATGGATGAGAAACACTAGTATTCTACTTAACTAGTAAATCATGACAGTTCTAGTCCATTTAATATGCTTTTGTGGTTTCCACATGGTAAATCAGGTCTGATGCAAAAAAGCAAGTTGACTTTCAGAGTTAGCAAGTTGGAAAATTAGGCACTTGCTAAAATAAGCAAGTGGCAAAAAATGTAAAAATCCAACCCTGTACTCTGGATAATTGTAAACCGAAACGGGATATCGGCTGCAGGGGAAGGATGTAATGGTACTATAGTATTCAAACAATGGGATTTCATGCACTTATCTTTCCTTTTAATTTCTTCCTGAATCTTCCAACCATTAGTCTTGTTTGAATTGTAGTGTGAACTGAAAAATAAAATGATAATGCAGGGGTGTGGAATTCCCATGCCCGACTTGTCCGACACGGGCTTTTCCACTTGCGGGCAAGTACTTTTTAGCTCACCTGAGCACAACGTGCTCAAGTGAGCTATTGTGATCACCTTTTGTCCGGCGTCCGTGCGTCGTCCGTCGTGCGTCGTCCGTCAACAATTTCTTTAAACGACATCTCCTCCTAAACTACTAGGCCAATTTTAACCAAACTTGGCAGAAATGTTCCTTAGGTGGTCCCCTTTAAGAATTGCTAAAAGAATTGAAATCGGTGAAAAACTCTGGTTGCTATGGTAACAAAAGTTAAAAATTTAAGAAAATCTTTAAAATTCTTCTTCTTCTGAACCAGCAGCCCTACAGCCTTGAAATTTGGTATGGATGATCAGCTCATAGACCTTAATAAAAATAGCTAAAATCATATCTGTTGGGCCACCAGGTGCGGAGCATCAGGGGGGAGGGGGTAGTACTTTGGGTAAATTTTGTAATCTTTAGCCTTCTTCTTCTTCTGATCATGAAGGCCTACAGCCTTAAAATTTTGCATGTATCATCATCTCATAGACCTTAATTAAAATAGATAAATTCATATCTGTAGGGCGACCAGGTGCGGAGCACCAGGGGGATGGGGGTAGTACTATGATGAAAATTTTGTAATCTTTAACCTTTTTCTTCTTCTAAACCAGGAGACCTACAGATTTGAATATTGGCATGGATGATCAGCATATGGACCTTTATAAAAATACCTAAAATCATGACTGTAGATTCACCAGGTGCGTAGCACCAGGGGGGAGAGGATAGTACTTTTGTGAAAATTTTGTAATCTTTAACCTTCTTCTTCTTCTGAACCACAAGCCCTACAGACTTGAAAATTGGCATGGAGGATCAGCTCATAGACCTTAATATAAATAGCTTAAATCATGACTGTAAAGCCACCAGGTGCGGAGCACCAGGGGGGAGGGGGAAGTACTTTTGTGAAAATTTTGTAACTTTAATCTTCATCTTCTAATGAACCAGGAGCCCTACAGACTTCAATATTGGCATGGATGATAAGCATATGGATCTAAAATAAAATAGCTAAAATCATGAATGTAGGGCCACCAGATGCGGAGCATTAGGGGGCAGGGGGTAGTACTTTGGATCAATTTAGAAATCTTTAACCTTATTCTTCTCCTGGATCAGGAACCCTACAGACTTGAAAATTGTCATGGGTGATCAATATTTTGACATTAATAATAGCTAAAATCATGACTGTAGGGTCACCAGGTGCTGAGTGTCTTGGGGAGGGGGTAGTACTTTGGATCATTTTTGAAATCTTTAAACTTCTTCTAATGAGCCAGGAGTCCTACAGACTTGAAAATTGGTATGGATGATCAGCATATGGACATATATTGAATTAGCTAAAATCATGACTGTAGATTCACCAGGTGCAGAGCATCTTGGGGAAGGGGGAGTGCTTTGTTGAGAATTTTGAATCCCTACAGCCTTTATATTTGACATGGATTGTTCAACTCATTAAAGAAAACTTTAAAAGTCTCAGACTCAGCCTGTATATCTGGCACAGATTAGCTGATCACAGATCTTTTATGGAAAAAGCTTAAATAAATAATGTCCAGGGGAGGAGCAGAGGGGGGGGGGAATGATTATTTCAAATGTTATCTGATTGAATAAGTGAAAATCTCTTTTTCTGTGGTTGCATGGACATACCTAGGTAATGAAGCTTTTTTCTCAGGTGAGCGACCCAGGGCCAACGGCCCTCTTGTTTCTATATCACTTGTCCTGGACAAGTTAATACCAGAGCAAATCTTGATACAGTACTAAAAAGATCTAGGAGAAAAGTCATCCTTTTGTTTGTATAGAAGGGGAGAAAACATTGTCTTTAATGAAGAAAATGCTGGGTAACAGCATTTTCTTCATTAAAAACAATGTTTTCTTAATATTTATCATTTCATTTTTTTTGTGTGTGGGCAAGTTCATTTTGATCCTGGACAAGTAGGAAATTGACTTTTACTTGTCCATGGACAAGTAGAGAAAAGTCATATTTCTACACCCCTGGATAATGGCCTTATTCTTGTGTTGCAGAAAATGGGTTGACTGAAAATGATGGCAGTCCAAGCCTGTCTGAGGGATTGAAGAATGAGCAAAAAAACGCCTGTGGATCAAATATCTTACGTCTACAAACCAGCAAAAACTGATACTCAGTCTAAACCTAACCCTCCACTACCTGTCAACCACCCAAATTTTATTCCTGAGCCAACAAAGAAAGATCAAAATGAGACTTATGATGAAGGTCAAATAAAACCTGCCGAATTTGATTCAAGGGGAAAGCCTCCAATTGGGAGCAGTAATGTTATAGTTCATGGAGATTTGAATCGGACTCGAAGTTTGGTCGGAAGGAGTGTATCACATGATGGAAGTCGAAATGATGGGGCCGATGGTCGTGTAAAAGGATCTCTAGGGTCGTTTGGATCAAATGACAGTAAGACATTTGAAGAAGAAGTTGTTATCTCGTATCAGGATGAGGCTGTGGATATTGATGAGCAGGGAGCAGGTATGTTTAGACTAGCATAGGGTTAATTCATGTTTTTGAGGGCGTTTACATTTAGATAAATGCCCTCAAAAACATGAATTAACTCTAAAGTCTTTGCTTTTAAGCTCCACTGACTGAATGTAGTGTTTGCTGTCTCTTTGCCCTTCCTGTAACTTTCCCCTGTCTGTAACTTTCCCCTGTTATCGCCAAAGCATCCACAATTTTCATCTAATTTTGTCTCAAACATGCACAAAATGATTTTAGATTGGTCCTTAGGGAAATGGGTTATGTCCATTCAATAAAGGTTTTAGCAGAACACCGACGAATAGCATCCACAATTTTCATCCAATTTGCGCCAAACGTGCACAAAATGATTGTACCAATATGTGGATTGGTCATTTGGGAAATGGGTTATGTCCATTAAGTACAACGGGAAAGAAACCTTATGAAAAATTGAAAAACTAATTATCCCAATAGAGTTCAAAATATTCATTGGATTATTTTCCCACTTGCTCAGAATGATTGTATTTGCATATGTGTATCATTACTTTTGAAAATTATTTAGGTCCAGTTGGGATCACAGGAAAAGAAGCATTAACCCTTGACTTATTGAATCAAAGCGCTGAAAGCACTGGAGGTGGACGTTTCTGGTAGCATTGTGCCAAAAAATATCGAGACGAAAAGAAATTATCTATGTAAACATGTGATAAATGTAAAATGTTTCAACCCAAGGTCAGCAAGTTTCAATGTATATGCAAACTTTATAGGAATTAAAATGTTTTTTTTTTCTTTTTGTTAAGCCTATGTTTATGGTTCAAAATACGAATGGAATATGACATTAACACCTTAGGTTTATTTTGTTTATGAAATATGTGTGACCCGTCACACAAAAAAAGGAGCACCCAAAAAAGAATTTGAAAAAATAGGTCGGTTCCACCAGTACCGCTGTAACAGTGTAATGTGTCCCCCTGGGTAACGTGTCCCCGGGGACAGGTTACCCCGGGATAACCTGTCCCCCCCTAGGGTAACGTGTCCCCCCCCCCCCCCCCATGGAAAAAATTATTTCTTATCAAAATTTTAATTTTTCATTCATGCTTTTTTGTATAACTCTA
Organism: Fragum whitleyi; assembly: GCA_948146395.1. Lineage (NCBI taxonomy): Eukaryota > Metazoa > Mollusca > Bivalvia > Cardiida > Cardiidae > Fragum > Fragum whitleyi. The sequence goes on along the minus strand of OX411560.1, from coordinate 23,223,102 downwards.
AATCAATTTAAAAAAAAGCATAAAAAGTATATCTGTATTTTTGAGTGGTTTTCAATTCTTCAAACAAACAAAATTATAATTTGCTTACTATGATTTTCTAATCAAATCAATTTTCCTCTTTTTTTTATTATTATAATAGTCAATCTTGGTATTTCATGCAAATATTTGAAAGGATATTGAAAAAAAATTAAAAAAAATATATAAAAAAAAAACTTTAGTGGGGGGACACGTTACCCTGGGGTAACCTGTCCCCGGGGACACGTTACCCCGGGGTAACCTGTCCCCATAATCAAAATGCTTTTATTCATTTGATTTCACCTTCCAGTCATTCATTTTTCTTAAGAAATTATCATATGATATTCATTGAAAAATATTTCATTCATTTTTTTTAAAATTGATGCTTTTTTAAAGAAAAATCTTAGCGCTTGCACTTTTTTTAATTTTTTGCAATATTACTTTTGAATATCTTAATTTTATCCAAGTCCTTATTTAGATTGATTAATAGCATTTATTAACATATCATGTTAATATTGCAATTTTCATAAGAAAGCAACATGACAAATTCATTCAATACTTCTTCTTTTGAAAGGGGGACAGGTTACCCAAGCCAGGGTAACATGTCCCCGGAGACAGGTTACCCCGGGGTAGCCTGTCCCTCTTTTCCAAATACTTTTTTCATTAAAAGATATCACTTTCCAGCCATTCTTTTTTATTAAGAAAGATATTCTCTATAAATTTCCTCAATGGATATGTATGTTTATATTTCTTTTTTTTGTACTTTTTTAAGGAAAAATCTTAGCACTTGAATATTTTTTATCATCATTTCAATTTTTTCAGAGTAAGTTATTAGATTGAATAAAAGCTTTTAAAAACACAATTATCATGTCAATTTGCAGTTTTGATAAGAAAACAACATGTCTGTTGACAAATTGTTTAAAATTGTATTTTGGAAAGGGGGACAGATTACCCAAGCCTGGGTAACCTGTCCCCCTATTCCAAATGCTATTTTTCATTAAAGATATTGCCTTCCATTTTTTCTTTTTTTTTATTAAGAATGTATGTTATAATATACTTTGAACATTGCCCCAAAGAATATGTAAAAATATAATTTGAAATGTGTTCCTTTTCAAGAGGATTCTTAGCCAGTGCAATTTTCTTATTATTTGCATCATTTCAATTTTTTCAAAGTCCATGGTTTGAATGATACAAAGCTTTATGAACATACAATATTAATATGGCAGTTTTGATAAGAAAACAACATGACAAATAATTCAAAACTTCTCCTTTTGAAAGAGAGACAGGTTACCCCGGGGACATTTGTGAAAATTCCTAGTTAACATGTTAGCAATGTTTTCCCAGGTTGGGGTAACATTTTTTAGAGACAAGTGACCACAGATTGGAATATCTTACATGTACCTAATACAATTTAGAATAAATAAGAAAAAGAAAATATTTTGGTAAATTTGTGCACAGATCATTAATTAATTCTTGACAACCTTTTTAGAGGTGGGACAGGTTACCCAGGCCTGGGTAACATGTCTCCTCCCCCCATATATACTCATAAACTCAAAATAAATTTTCTAATAAGTGAATAACTAATTTGTTAAACAGTTTTGATATAAATGAGACTATCACACAGTTTTCATATAAAGAACAAGATGTGTTTGTGAAACACGAATGCCCCCGACACGGCATTTTTTTCAAAGTCTGACCTTGACAGATGACCTTGACCTTGTCACATGACCTTGACTTTGGTACCAGCGGATACGGATCATTGAGATCTATCATCATGCCAAATATTAGCTTTGTATATTGAATAGGCTTGAAGATATTGGCAAGGTTAAGTTTTCGGGTTAATTTTTTTCAAAGTTTGACCTTGACAGATGACCTTGACCTTGTCACATGACCTTGACTTTGGCACCAGCGGATGCGGGTCATTGAGATCTATCATAATGCCAAATATTAGCTTTGTATCTTGAATAGGCTTGAAGATATTGGCAAGGTTAAGTTTTCTGGTTAAGTTTTCGGACAGACGGACGGACAGACTGACAGACGGACGGACGGACAGAAAGACAGACAGACGGACATGAGTAAAACAATATGCCCCCGATCTCTCGATACGGGGGCATAAAAATGTATTTGCTAGTTTTGTAGAATAAAATCCTCATTAACAACCTTTTTTTGTGTTTTCACTGGGTAAACAGGCCTGGGTAACATGTTTCAGAGACAAGTGACCACAGCTTTGGAAACCTTACCCCCAAACAATTTGAAATATTGTTAAATAATTGAAAACATATGGGTTTATTTTTGCATATATCATTGCTGACAGCTTTTTTTTTGGGGGGGGGGGGGGGGGGGGTGACAGGTTACCCAGGCCTGGGGAACGTGTCCCCGGGGACAGGTTACCCCAGCTTGGGTAACATGTCCCCCCCCATATATACACAAACACTCAAAATAAATTTTCTAATAAGTGAATAACTAATTTGTTAAACAGTTTTGATATAAATAAGACTATCGCACAGTTTTCATATAAAGAAAAATGTATTTGCTAGTTATGTAGAATAAAATCCTCATTAACAACCTTTTTTTGTGTTTTCACTGGGTAAACAGGCCTGGGTAACATGTTTCAGAGACAAGTGACCACAGCTTTGGAAACCTTACCCCCAAACAATTTGAAATATTGTTAAATAATTGAAAACATATGGGTTTATTTTTGCATATATCATTGCTGACAGCCTTTTTTTTTGGGGGGGGGGGGGGTGACAGGTTACCCAGGCCTGGGGAACGTGTCCCCGGGGACAGGTTACCCCAGCTTGGGTAACATGTCCCCCCCCATATATACACAAACACTCAAAATAAATTTTCTAATAAGTGAATAACTAATTTGTTAAACAGTTTTGATATAAATAAGACTATCGCACAGTTTTCATATAAAGAAAAATGTATTTGCTAGTTATGTAGAATATATCCTCATTTACAACCTTTTTTTGTGTTTTCACTGGGTTAACAGGCCTGGGTAACAATGTTTCAGAGACAAGTGACCACAGCTTTGGAAACCTTACCCCCAAACAATTTGAAATATTATTAAATAATTGAAAACATATGGGTTTATTTTTGCATATATCATTGCTGACAGCATTTTGGGGGGTGGGAAAGGTTACCCAGACTTGGGTAACGTGTCCCTGGGGACAGGTTACCCCAGCTTGGGTAACGTGTCCCCCTCCTACAAACAAAGAAAACAATCATGCTTTTGAATAAGTTTTCTAAAGACAAGATCATTCTTAGATATGTCCATAGTCATGATGACATTAAACAATTATTTTTTCTAAAAAAAAACCCAAAATTTAATTGTAACTGAAACAGTTCACAAAACAGATTAAAATTACATACAGATCAAAGAAAGAGACTTGTAACAAGTAGAATAAATATTTCTTGGTTTAAGAAATGTGACTAAATATTGGTTTACAATATCTGTAGGGGGGGGGGGACAGGTTACCCCAGGGGGGGGGACAGGTTACCCCGGCTGATTTCTAGGGTAACGTGTCCCCGGGGACACGTTACCCCGGGGTAACCTGTCCCCGGGGACACGTTACCCAGGGGACAGGTTACCCTGGGACACCGGTCAACCAGAGGTTGCATTTTCAAAACATATTATGTATAATACCCAGATCATTCCTTTTTGAATGGTGGGTCACATAGTAATCAGGGGCATCCAACCCTCTTCACATTTAATATAAAATTGACTCTAAATTTCGAGGTAACTAAGAGTGTGCTAATTCGTGATGGATTAGTAACTTTAATGTACATATCCACAAATAGCACCAAACAACTATATTGATAAGGAACAAATGAAATCTCACAAATACAGCTTCGGCTTCAAGGTTAATGATATCATTGAAGTTCTATGTCTCAAAATGTAATCCTACAATTCTTTATCTAAATGTAGTGTATTCGTTAAATATGAATTGCATGACACTGTTTTGCTTATGTTGATTCTTTTCATTTTTTTTCACGGAGCTTGGTTAAAAACATAAATCATTAATGGGAAAACAAATATATCTGGTTTGCCTGTCAGCATTTGGGAGATAAAAAATGAATGAAAATCCTAGAGATTGTAGGGTTAATATGCATAGCGCCTGTGTTCTAAATATTTTAAAATAAGGTTGAAGGGTTGATTAGAAATCCACTATCCACTGGACCGCTACAGGCAGGTCTAATGATATGAAACTATGATATGATGTATGAATACTAGGCCTATTAACACCAAATTTTACAGAAATGTTGCTTTGGTGGTCCCCTTCCAAAATAGCTAAAAGAAATGAAATCCATGGAAAACCCTGGTTGCTATGGCAACCAAAGGTGAAATTTTAAGAAAATCTTGAAAATTCTTCTTCTTCTCAACTAGGAGTCCAACAGCTTTAAAATTTGGCATGGATGATCTGTTTATAGACCTGAATTAAAATAGCTAAAATCATATCTGTTGGGCCACCAGGGGGGAGGGGGTAATACTTTGGGTAAATTTTTAGCTCGGCTGTTTTCGGAGAAAACCCGAGGTATTGCTATAGCCTTGGTGTCGTTGTCGTCGTCGTTGTCGTCGTCATCGTCGTGCGAAAACTTTGACATTTTGTGATAACTCTTGAATGGTAAGTGATAGGGCTTTCATATTCCAAATGATGATTGCCTGGGACAAGACCTTTCTGTTGGTACCAAATTCAAGGTCATCAGTCAAGGTCAAGGTAATTTTTCAAGGTCAAACTTGTGAAAAAAATGCAAAAATTTTGACAAATTGTCATAACTTTTGAATGTTAAATGATAGGGTCTTCATTTTTCACATGATGATTACCTAGGACAAGCACTTTCTGTTGGTACCAAATTCAAGGTCATCAGTCAAGGTCAAGGTCATTTATCAAGGTCAAATTTGACAAAAAATTGCAAAAACTGAGACATTTTGCTATAACTTTTGAATGGTTAGTGAAAGGGCCTTCATATTTCACATGATGATTGCCTGGGACTAGGCCTTTCTGTTGGTACCAAGTTCAAGGTCATCAGACAAGGTCAAGGTCATTTTTCAAGGTCAAACTTGTGAAAAAAATGCAAAATCTTTGACATATAACAATTACTTTAAATGGTCAGTGATAGGGTCTTTGTATTTCACATGATAATTGCCTCGGAAAACCACTTTCTGTTGGTTCCGAGTTCAAGGTCATCGGTCAAGGTCAAGGTCATTTTTCAAGGTAAAATTTGTGAAGAATGCAAAAACTTTGACATTTTTGTGATATCTCTGGTTCTACTGAAAGCATTCACATGAAACTTGACACACTTATTCACCATCCAAAGGGCAACATTTTATTTCAAGGGGATAACTTTTGAAACATTTTCTGCAAATTATGTCCCTTTTTCTACTTACTTTTTTTCGCCATCCATTATTTTGTTTTCCCATCCAGCACTTACAGCAGACGTAGGCACCCGTAGGCGGTACTCTTGTGTAATCTTTTACCTCGTTTTTCTTCGGAACCAGGAGCCCTACAGACTTAAAAATTGGCATGGATGATCAGCTTATAAACCTCAATTAATATATCTAAAATCATGACTGTTGGGCCACCAGGTTCAGAGCATCTTGGGGGGATGGGGTAGTGCTTTGTTGAAAATTTTGAAATCTTTAACTGTCTTCTTCTGATGAACCAGAATCCCTACAGCCTTTACATTTGACATGAATGATCAGCTCAAAGACCCTATCTGAAATAGCTAAAATCATGAATGTTTGGCCACCAGGTGCGGAGCACTTGGGGGCGGGAGGATAGCTTTTCAGAGAATTCTAAAATCTTTAACCTTCTTCTTCTGATAAACCATGTGCCCTACAGACTTGAAAAATGGCAAGGATGATCAGCATATGGATCATAATTAGAATAGCTAAAATCTTAACTGTTGGGCCACCAGGTGCGGAGCAACCAGGGGGGGGGGGGGGGAAAGGGGTAGTACTTTGTTGAAAATTTTTTAAATCCATAGCCATGTCAAGAGCACTGGGGGAGAGGGTAGTATTTTAGGTCAATTTTGAAATTTTAAACCGTCTTCTGATGATGAAGTAGGAACCTTACAGGCTCTAAATTTGTCATGAGTCATCAGCTCATATACGTCAACAAAATAGATATAGTCATGATTGTTTTGTGACCAGGGGAAGGGACCCAAGGGGAGGGGGTATATAGTACATTCTGGTAAATTTGACTATTGTTAAAAATTCTACTAAACCAGAATTCCTACAGCTTTTTAGCTCACCTGAGCACAAAGTGCCCGAGTGAGCTTTTGTGATCACCCTTTGTCCGTCATCCGGCCGTCGTCCGTCGTCCGTTAACAATTTCTTTAAACATCATCTCCTCCTAAACTACTGGGCCAATTAACACCAAACTTTACAGAAATGTTCCATAGGTGCTCCCCTTCCAAAATTGCTAAAAGAATTGAAATCGGTGAAAAACTCTGGTAGCTATGGCAACCAAAGTTGAAAATTTAAGAAAATCTTTTAAATTCTTCTTCTTTAAAACAAGCAGTCCTACAGCCTTGAAATTTGGCATGGATGATCATTTCATAGACCTGAACAAAAATAACTAAAATCATATCTGTTGGGTCACCAGGTGCGGAGCACTTGGGGGGAGGGGGTAGTACTTTTGTGAACATTTTGTAATCTTTAACCTTCTTCTTCTTCTGAACCAGGAGCCCGACATATTTGAATATTGGCATGGATGATCAGCAAATTTTGTAATCTTTAACCTTATTCTGATGAACCACAAGCCCTACAGACTTGAAAATTGGCATGGAAATTCAGCTCATAGACCTTAATAAAAATAGCTAAAATCATGACTGTAATGCCACCAGGTGCGGTGCACCAGGGGGGAGGGGGTAGTACTATTTTGAAAATTTTTTAATTTTAACCTTCATCTTCTAATGCACCAGGAGCCCTACAGACTTCAATATTGGCATGGATGATAAGCATATGGATCTAAAATGAAATAGCTAAAATCATGACTGTAGGGCATCGAGATGCGGAGCATAAGGGGGGAGGGGGTAGTACTTTTGATCAATTTTGAAATCTTTAACCTTATTCTTCTGGATCACGAACCCTACAGACTTGAAAATTGTCATTGATGATCAATATATTGACATTAATAAAAATAGCTAAAATCATGACTGTAGGGTCACAAGGGTGTCTTTGGGAGGGGGTAGTACTTTTGATCATTTTTGAAATCTTTAAACTTCATCTAATGAACCAGGAGTCCTACAGACTTGAAAATTGGTATGAATGAGCAGCATATGGACATTAATTGAATTAGCTAAAATCATGACTGTAGATTCACCAGGTGCAGAGCATTTTGGGGGAGGGGGGAGTGCTTTGTTGAGAATTTTGAATCCCTACAGCCTTTATATTTGACATGGATTGATCAACTCATTAAAGAAAACTTCAAAAGTCTCAGACTCAGCCTGTATATCTGGCTTAGATTAGCTGATCACAGACCTTTTATGAAAAAAGCTTAAATAAATAATGTCCTGGGGCCCGTTTTACTAAACTTCTTACGACAAAATTGATCGTAAGTCAAATTCACAAATCGTACCTGGTGTTTTCATTCATTGTAAGATTCTGCATTGCAATATCTCATTGGAATCGTCTTTAGAAGACGATTCTAATGAGATATTGCATTGCAGAATTCCATATTTAGTTACTACTGTAGAAGCAAATTTAATTTTTGACTTACTCAAAAAATGATCGTAAGATGTTTAGTAAAACGGGCCCCAGGGGAGGAGCAGAGGGGGGGGGGGGGGGGGAGGATTATTTTAAATGTTATCTGATTGAATATGTGAAAATTTCTTTTTCTGTGGTTGCATGGACATACCTCAGGTGAGCGACCTAGGGCCAACGGCCCTCTTGTTTATTTGATATAGAATAATCAGCTCATAGAACTTAATTTATGCAGCTATTATGACTGTTGGGCCATCAAGTGCGGAGCAACAGGTTGGAGAGGGTAGTATTTCAGGTCAATACTGTACAGCTTGTTGTTCTGTATAAAGCAAATGCCTTCTTCTAGTTTTTAGCTCCACTGGCTGAAAGCCATTGGGGCCATTGTCATGGCGTTGTGTCCGTCGTGCGTCCGTCCGCCCGTGCGTCTGGTCGTAAACTTTTTCTTTAAAAATCTTCTCCTCAGAAACTACTTGATGAATTTCAACCAAATTTCACAGGAATGATTCTTGGCTGACCCTCTTTCAAAGTTGTTCAAGAAATTTTGATCCAATGAAAAACATGGATTTTATGGGTGTGGCTAATTTCCAAATATGGTAAAAAGTGAGTTTTCTCAGATTCTAATTGATGGATACCAATGAAATTTTACATGAATGATCCTTGTGTGACCCTTTATCAGTCTACATAAGAGTATTGAGATCGGATGAAAAATATGCATTTTATGGGCGGAGTTCATTTCTATATATGTCATAAAGTGGAAACTTTCAAAATCATTTTCTCAGAATGTGAGTGATGTATATCAACTAAATTTCACTGGAATGATCCTTTTGTGACCCTCTATCAGTCTACCAATAATTATTGTGAACGGATGAAAAATTTGGATTTTATGGGTGGAGGTTATTTCTATATATGTTATATAGTGAAAACGTTGAAAATCATGTTCTCAGAATGTAAGTGGTGGATATCAACCAAACTTCATTGGTATGATCCTGGGTGACCCATTATCATGCAGCCAAAAAAATATGTCATGGGATTTTATGGGCGGAGGTTATTTCTATATATGTTATATAGTGAAAACGTTGAAAATCATGTTCTCAGAATGTAAGTGGTGGATATCAACCAAACTTCATTGGTATGATCCTGGGTGACCCATTATCATGCAGCCAAAAATATATGTCATGGGATTTTATGGGCGGAGGTTATTTCTATATATGTTATATAGTGAAAACGTTGAAAATCATGTTCTCAGAATGTAAGTGGTGGATATCAACCAACTTTCATTGGTATGATCCTTGGATGACCAATTATCATGCAGCCAAAAATATATGTCATTGGATGAAAAATATGTCCTTATCCTTGTACCAAAAATTATTTTGATTTTATGAAAAATATGTATTTTATGGGCGGAGGTCATTTCATTTGTTATATAATGGAAATTTTGAAAATCATTTTCTCTGTATATAACTGATGGATATGAATCAAACATTACTGGTATAATCCTTGGGTGACCATGCATTATCATGCAGCCAAATATTATTGTGTTTGGAAGAAAAATATGTCTTATGGGCAGAGGTCATTTCTCTATATGTTATATAGTAGAATTTTTGAAAATAATTTTCAACATCAGTAGAACCCAAAATATCTAAAAATCTAGTCAAAACTTTGATTTGCTATTTCAAGAATTTCAAGCCTGTAGAGCAACTCAGGCCTTTCATGGCTTTCTAGTTGTATACATCTGAAAGACTTATAAAACATGCAAAGGCAAAACATTTCTCAATATGCCAGAGTGAAATTGATGGCTCAGCGAGAAACAGTTGTGACTGCCTATATGTTTATAGGCAGTTACAACTGTTTCTAATTGAGCCATCAAAATATGCATTTAATGAAACACTCAGTATTTCAATATTTCGGCAAAAATTGCCTTTTTCAAGAAAACGAAAAATATTCTAATTTAATTTTTCGTTTTCTTGAAAAAGGCAATTTTTGCTGAAATATAGATTACTGAGTGTTTTATTAAATGTTTATTCTATTCCCTTTGGAAAAATTTTGTGATATTACATCCAAATATGGATTTCTGTTTTTACAGGGAGAGGCTCCAATACAGAGACAACACAACTTGTTATTTTGTCCAGTAAGATGAGAAATACTGTCGCCATAAGACACGCTTTACAGCCAAATGTGGTCCTTGTGCAGTATAAATATGACAACTCAACACTGGACGGTATCCTAGGTAATGCTTGTTTCCATGTTCATATCTTCAAAAATCAATCCTAGAAATTCAAGTGGAAAATCTAAAGCATATTGGGCTGGTAACTTGACAATTTTTCAACAATTCTCACCAATGAGTTGATAATCGTAGACCTATGTGAGATAGCAGCTGGAGGCTAGGAAAGGATGTGATGGTTGTACTGGTGAGAATACCAGGAATCCATTGTTAGGTGCTGCAGCCACCGCGATATAACTGAAATAATGTTGAAAGCGGCGTTAAACTCCATTCAATCATCAATCAATTCATTAGAACAAATGACATTGTACCAATCAATACAGAATGAGTTTAACCCTTTGCTGTTTAATTCCTGCTTTTTACGTGCCTGTGGTTTTATGATTGAGAAAACATTGTGAAAAAAGGAGAAATAGCTTCTGACAAGCAATTTCTTCTTTTTTCCACTCTATTTTCTACCCTGCTCAATGGTTATTTTTCAAATTAAATCCACTTTAAATTTTCGTCCACAAAACCTTTGAATTTGGACAGGTCCAAAATTTTGTAAAACAGGAAAGGGTTAATTTTCTTAAGATTAGATACCATCATAAAAATTACCTTTACCATAAGCAAAATCCCTGGAAAAGTGGACATTCTTAAATAAAAAATCATTAAGTATTGAATCTTATGTTGCCGGAACCCATTAGAATCATCTTAATAATGGGTTCAAACATCATAGGTTTCAGCAAGACTTTAATAACGATCTTTATATCAAAATGACCTGTGTTATATATCATGAACTATTGTATTAAACAACCACTCCCTTAAGCAACTGCCTTTTTGTGGTCCCCTAAGTGGTTGCTTAACAAAAGTTTTACTGTAGATTGAAGTAAGGTGACTAAAGCTGTATAACTAAATCCCTAAAAATTCATACATATGTTCGGTTAGGTTTTACAATGCTTACTTTGACAATATAAAAGAAAACTATTTTTCTTAATTATATATACTTTAATGAAATTATGTGGAAAAAAAATGTAAATACATTGTATATTAACACTGAGACTTTTTGGTGGAAATATCACAAGCATAAAAAGTAGTTGCTTGCTCTGAATTTTGTACAGTCAAACCAGTGTTAGCGGCCACCTGTATTCAGCAAGCAACCTGTCTTAAGCAAGCCGACACCGAGTTCCTAAATGAACCAATTGCACTGAAATTGACCTGTGTTAAGCAAACACCTGTCTTGAGCAAGCACTTTCTGAATGTCCCTTTGGTGCTTGCTTAAGGCAGGTTTGACTGTATATGGAAACATGAATAAATTTCAGCCAATTTGAACTCTCACTTTTAATAAATTGTTGCAAATGTGTCATATAGAAATATTTGGTTCCTTTTCACAGGTCTAGTTTCCAAGAGTTTAGGTACCCGTAAATGTGAGGGTATAGCCTTTGTGCTGAGCTGTTCTGGTCTGATAATTAAAGTTGAAAGTTAATAATATTCAAATATTTTGCTCTATATTACAGGTCTAGTTTCTAAGAGTTTAGGTACAAGAAATGTGAGAGTGTAACCTTTGTGCTGAGCTGTTCTGGTCTAGTGATAACAGTTGAAAGTTTGTAATATAAAAATACTTTGTTCTATATTACAGGTCTAGTTTCTAAGAGTTTAGGTACTTGTAAAAAATGTGAGAGTATAGCCTTTGTGCTGAGCTGTTCTGGTCTGGTGATTAAAGTTGAAAGTTTGTATTATAAAAATACATGTATTTTGCTCTATATTACAGGTCTAGTTTCTAAGAGTTTGGGTACAAGGAAATGTGAGAGTATAGCCTTTGTGCTGAGCTGTTCTGGTCTGATAATTAAAGTTGAAAGTTTGTATTATAAAAATACATGTATTTTGCTCTATATTACAGGTCTAGTTTCTAAGAGTTAAGGTACACGTAAATGTGAGTGTATAGCCTTTGTGCTGAGCTGTTCTGGTCTGGTGATTAAAGTTGAAAGTTTGTAATATAAAAATATTTAGCTCTATTTTACAGGTCTTGTTTCCAAGAGTTTAGGTACAAGGAAATGTGAGAGTATAGCCTTTGTGCTGAGCTGTTCTGGTCTGATAATTAAAGTTGAAAGTTAATAATATTCAAATATTTTGCTCTTTATTTACAGGTCTAGTTTCCAAGAGTTTAGGTTCAAGGAAATGTGAGAGTATAGCCTTTGTGCTGAGCTGTTCTGGTCTGATAATTAAAGTTGAAAGTTTGTAATATAAAAATATTTTGCTCTATATTACAGGTCTAGTTTCTAAGAGATTAGGTACTCGTAAATGTGAGAGTATAGTCTTTGTGCTGAGCTGTTCTGGTCTGGTGATTAAAGTTGAAAGTTTGTTATATAAAAATCTTTTGCTCTATATTACAGGTCTAGTTTCTAAGAGATTAGGTACACGTATATGTGAAAGTGTAGCCTTTTTGCTGAGCTGTTCTGGTCTGATAATTAAAGTTGAAAGTTAATAATATTCAAATATTTTGCTCTATATTACAGGTCTAGTTGCCAAGAGTTTAGGTACAAGGAAATGTGAGAGTATAGCCTTTGTGCTGAGCTGTTCTGGTCTGTCTATACAGCTATGTGGAAAGGAGGAGAAGGTATGTTTATAAATGCTTGTCCTGCTGAATAGAAAACATGGTCGAATTGATTTAAACATTATCCTGCTCTGTGTTCAGGATGCCAAAAACGGTGCAAACAGTTTGCCATCTATACCCTTTTTTGCACCTGTACTTGGGTGCAAAGCATGGTATAGATGGCAAACAGTTTGCTCCTTTTTGGCATTCTGAACACAGGGCTGCTGTATTCAAAATTTGTTTTAACCAGTAAAGCTTAATTGTTTTCTAACAAAGATTAAGTAGCAAACATGTTGTGTAGGCTAGAATCAGACTGTTATTTCAGGGGTGTTGAAATACATGAACAGAGTTTCTCCACATGTCCCTAGACAATTTAAAACTGATTTCTAACTTGTCAGGATCAAAATAAACTTGTCCACAAAAAAGAAGGTGGATAAATATTGAGAAAACTTTGTTTTTAAGGAAGAAAATGCTGTAACCCAGCATTTTCTTTAATAAAGACAATGTTTTCTTTCCTTTGATACAAACAGAAGGATGACTTTTATATTAGATCTTTTTAGTACTGTATTTACTTGTCCTTGGACAAGTGGCCTTGAAAAATGTCCTAGCCAGCAAGTAGACAAGCCCATGTTGGGATTTCTACACCCTTGGATATTTGAAGTGTATTTCTCATATTTGACTAATATTACTATCCTTGAATTTATTTTTTATGGTGATTAATGTTTAATTTTGTAGTAGCCCAATCAGACTTGCATTCTCAGAAATTGACTTGCCCAAGAGTAATTTTTTATCTTTAATTCAAGATAGGTTTATGGAAGTTTCATCTCTTTATAAATTTGATTCTCTTATAAATACTTCTTAGTTGCCAGGTGGAAATAGTACAGAGTACACGGCTATACAAGAGTTTTTCTACCCTTAAATAAAGGGATGGAATGACACCTTCTCACTTTTGATGCCTTTTATGCCCCAACAATGAAAAACTTGGGGGCATGTTCTTTTTGACCTACATGATTGACTGTTTGGCTGCATATCCTTCGAAGAACTTTAACATAACTTGATTGGTTAGTGGAATGATTTAATATTATAGTTTCCATCAATTTTCATGCCTTCTGATTGGCTGAAAAAATGGTTATATTCCTCAATGAAAACAAATTTTAGTGTGCAGCTAATATTTAAGCCTGCACACAAAGTTGTCCTTTAAGAAACATGTTTAACCCTTTCCTGTTTTACAAAATTTTAGACCTGTCCAAATTCAAAGGTTTTGCAGACGAAAATTAAAAGTTGATTTAATTTGAAAAATAACCATTCAGTAGGGTAGAAAATAGTGTGGAAAAGAAGAAATTGCTTGTCAGAAGCAATTTCTTCTATTTTCACAATGTTTTCTCAATCATAAAATCACAGGCACATTAAAAGCAGGGATTAAACAGCAAAGGGTTAATTATGGAAAAAATACTTCCATGTTGCTTCATGATGTTAAATTATAAGATATGAAGAGAGTAATTTTTTTTATTAATTTTATGGATGTATGAAACTAAAAACCTATTCACACTCATGTATGAATCTGCTTTGATTATTCATACAGTTTGAATAGACTTTTAGTTTCATACCTTAATGAAGTTTAAAAAAGTAAACTCTCATCTCTTAAATAGACTTCTTGTATTGCTACTGACAAGAGCCTTCTGTGAGTACCAACATCAAGGTCATCAGTCAAGGTCAAATTTGTTTTTCAAAAGTAAAATATGTGAAAAAGGCTCATATATGTGTAAAATGCCAGTTGCTGGGTTATGTTATTTTATCAACAAATACACCTTGTTTCATAGCTCCAGGTGCTGACTCGTGAAAATATCATGGAGAACACTGCTATACGAGAGTTTTTCTCTGCCCTCGTAAACAACCATGTTGATAAGACAAGTCCAACGGTCCGTATAGATTTCCTGGCATGCAATCTCCTACTACACTCAGATGGAAGATCCATAGATAAAGAACTGGAAGCCTTAGTTGGTGTGAGTCTACCTGTATATTTGTGACGTCACTTGTGATTCGATAGACACCATTTATATAATTATACTGATAGTGTATAGACGGTCCATCTGGGAATTCTATGAAATAAGTATTTGTGACCCATTAGGCAAAAAAACTCAAGATCTATTAAGTAAGTAAAAAGAAACATGTAAAAAAGAGAGTGTAGATACAAAACATAAAGTGAGTGATCAAAATGAATGATTATTGTAGATTCAAAAAAGTTAATTTCCTTAGGGTGAAAAAGATTTAACCAAGGTCAGCCTGCATTGTCAGCGCATGCTGACAAGGGTTGAAACAGGTCACAAATATGAAAAAGAGAAGTTTAGGAGAGCGGATAATGTGTAGTTGTTGTTTTAGTAAGGTACGAGCAAAATGGAGTCCTAAGGTCACAATAGTTGAGAGTATAAAGTTTTCAGACTTGTAAAAACTGTATCCCTTGAAACCCTGTACAGTATACTAATTAAAAATCACCAATTTTTTAGCTCGACTGTTTCGGGGAAAACATGAGGTTTTGCTCTAAGGCTATAGCCTTGGTGTTGTTATTGTCGATGTGCGAAATTTAGGCATTTTGTTATATCTCTGGTTCTACTGGAGGCATTCCCTTTTAACTTGGCTCACTTGTTTAGTATTAAAAGAGCAGTCTTTACTATCAAGGGAGATAACTCTGGATGTATTTTGTGCAAATTATGCCCCTTTTTGAACTTAGATTTGTTATTGACTATCAGGCATTCAATACCCAAGCATAAACACCTGTAGGTGGTGCTCGTGTTTTGACCTTTTAATTATCTTTTCAATAACTATTTGGCCAATCTATTGTACCACTCAAATAGTTTTGTAAAGTTCTGATAATAAAACAACCAGAACCAAGATGAAAGGGAATGAAAGGTAGTGGCAGTGCTATGCACAATATTGCAATCGGCCAAATATCGGGATTTCCCTGGTAACTTTGCAAATTTCAGAAATTATGGGAATCAACCAATGAAAATAAATAGAATAATAAAAAGGTTATAAAGACACAAAAATGGTAATTTTGGCAATCCTGAAATTTCATGAAGTTGTGAAGAGAAAGCTGAAAACAATTTGTATTATGCAAATTCTACCTTAATGGTCTCAAAAGTAATAAGATAATAGGGGGGTAATGCCATTCTAAAATTTTTATTTTTCAATGAAACCCTATGCTGTGGGTACTCATTTGAATCATCTTGATGAGATGATTCAAACGAGTACCAACAATATATGATTTATGCAAGTATAGTGGAAATAATCTTATTTGAAATAAAAAAAACCCTCAATTTTGCAGGTTAAAGTAGGACTACATAAAGACCTAGCTGGTGCTGAGATTCCCAAGTCTACTGGTGAGGAAACTTCAAAATCTATCAGGTATGTCAACCATTGTTCTAGCAACAATTATAGCCCAATTTGTAGCACATCAGACTGTCAGTCTAGAGGTCCTATGTTCAATCCCCAACAGTACTGGCACTCATTTTTTTGCGACTATTTGTCTCCCACCAATGGGTCAATAATCATAGACCTATGTGGGATGGCAGTTGGAGGCTAGGGAAGGATGTAATGGTAGTACTGGTGAGAGAAATACGTGGAAACCAGCTGCTGCAATATAACTGAAAAAATGTTGAAAGAAACTTATAGCGCCTTTCAAACAAGCAAACAAACAAACAAAAACCCTTGTCCTTCTGAATAAGAAACCGTGGCAGAGTTGTATCATAATCAAACTGCTGAAAGGAATGGTTGCAGTTATTGTAAGTCAGTATTCATATACAAAAAATGATGTTTCAACTCTTTAAGTTTAAAAAGAAAATCAGAAGGTATTGTGAGTTAGTATTCATATGGAAAATATGATTTTTTAACTCTTCTGGTTTAAGCTAGTAGACCCATAATAGTTCCACAACATTTTGCCAGGTCTATGATGCAATAAAATTCAACAGTGTAAACCGAGGTTTCCTAATGATTTCATTGGGGAACCTCGGTCAAGGTTGTCAAAGCCCATGAGTTCTGAAATGTTGTGAAACTAACATGGTTCCATTACCTTAAAAAGAAAATCAGGTGGTATAGACTAAGAACAGATTACCCAAAAGTGCACATTTTGATGTAGGTTTGTTTAATTAATTTATGTCACTCTATTGTCAATCTGTGCATTTGCCTGTCTTTAAAACTTCCTTGGTGGCTTAGTGGCTCAGGCATATGTCTAATTCTAGCTAAAATCAACTTCTACATTTTGGCTCAAAATAGATAAAATTCAAACATAATGTTTATTATCATACTACATATGTGCATACATTTGTGCATATTTCTAAATATTAATCATGAGAAACTGATCCTTTTCACATTAAGAACTAAAGGAAAAAAATATGTTGGATTATCCAAATTATTTTTACTTGAGCGTTCCCAAATATTTTTGTGTTTTCAAAAAAAGATTTCTGGGGATGCTGTCTTAAAGAACTTGGAAAAAAGCCCTTGATGAGCACAACTCCTACATTTCTGTGCAGGTTTACACAGAAAGGACCTCATCATGTGTCCATAAATGAATCTTAACTGATGGAAAAAAAATTGTTTTCTCACATAGCTCCCTTTGTCTATCAAAACTTAGCTATGACGTAGGCGATGAGTCCATACAATAGGTATATCAGGTATATTCAAATAGCATATGATAGGATTTGAACCTGATCCCTTCACTTCAATTATAAAAGTACATTTATGAGCAAACCTTTCCATAGCAATAACTTTTGTTTAAAAGGTGATTTGTAACTTTTTACAGTGTTTTATTTTAATCTGTTTTATCTATTTCGACAAAATTTGTACAGGAACATAATGGTTAAAGGTAGATTTTACGGCTCACCGCACAAAATTTACCATTATCATAGCCAACAGCTATTAAAGATATCCTTGTCTTACACATGTTTAAATTGATATTCTAATGACGTCATTATAATGTCATCTATCACTCATTATCACAGTATTTTAGCATTTAGGTGTTCCAAAAATAGGTATTAACGTACAAAAATAGTGTTTATGTGGGAAAATAATCTGTTACTTGATTTCGTTAGAGACATGCTGGCCAATTACCACATCTAGAATAGGAAGGCTTGCTTAACCAAGGCTTGCCTAATAAAATTTCTATTCTAGACTCGGCTGATATCAGCTTTTATCTTATAACTATACAAATATCCATATGATAACATCTCATATGATATTTTGTATAATATCACATGGATATTTTTAGAACAATGACAAAATGCGGTTATTTTTAGAAAGTTGCATTTCTGTTAGAAACATCGACGAAAACAAGGCAAATAGAGGATAGAAGATATATATAATACACACTAAGTGTATTTCATGAAAAAATATCTAAAAAATATCTAACTCTGTTGCGGGAATTGATAATTGTCTCAGTAGAGCTTGGATAATTATCAATTCTCCCAACCTCTTTAGATTTTTTTTTCATACAGAACACTTAGTATGTATTATATATGACTCAAACAAAATCTCTAACAGATCCTTTAATCATATATCAAAGAAAAAGTGACCTTCATTAATAAAGTTTTCTGTGAAGTCTTTTGATGTAACAATGTCAACCTTATTGACGTCATTTGTTTCAGCGTGATTGGTGATTTGTATTTCAAACTAGAAAAGCTCCGAGGCTGGAGTGGACAACAACAACAAACGCTTGCCGGATTTGAGAAAATACAGATGGTTGGAAAAGGTATCAGCGCTTGTGCTAGTTTGAATTTGAGGAGTCATTAACTCCTAAACCATGATATTATGGGGGTCAAAACTCGTTCGTAATGGGTCAAAACAACTGAAAAGGCAAATCATGTGTAGAATTTTACAGGTTTCAGTGTGAATCGACCTTTTGTTGTCATAATATATGGGGGAAATTTAATCAGTAGACATCATTGAAAATTTGAATTACAAAACATAGCTTTGACCCTTAGAATTATCTCTCAAGGGGATCAAAATGACCCCCTTGGGAGTAACTTCTAAGGGTCAAAATTGGATATTTTCAGATTTTTTAGGGTCAAAACACGAGCCCTGGGTTTGTGCCAATCATGAAATATTAGGGTTGTGTTTGTTTCAGCATAATTTTGTCACAACTTGGTGTATGTGCGTTTGTGCATCCATTAGTCTTTCTCTCTGATTTTGCCCGGACAATTACTCCTCCATTTGAGGATGGATTTCAAAGTAGCTTTGCACAGTTGTTGACCATCACACGTAGATGTGCTATTTGAAAGAACTTTTTAGATAGCTTTAAGGTCAAGGTTACAGTTCAGGGTCAAATGTAAAAATGTACCTCGCCTGGAGTATAACTCCAACATTATTAATGTATTTCCAAATAAATTAGCAAAATTGTTTTCCATCATGAGAAGAAGTGCTGTTTGAAATTAAGTTTTAGATAGCTCCAAGGGTAAGGTCTTAGCTCAAGGGTCAAATGTTTGACTTAGACTTCAAATTTAATATTTTAAGCTTGGCTGTTTTTGGAGAAAACCCAAGGTATTGTCTTTAGCATCATATGTGTTGGTGTTGGCCTGGGAATGACAAACTTTAACCTTGCTCATATTCATGTGGTTATCAAAGATATCTTATGAAAAATTGGCATGAGTGTTCACCATTACTATCCAAGTAATCAAGGGGGATAACTTTGAAATTATTTTTATAAGGGTTACGCACCTTTTTCAACTTAGACTTCTAACATTATCCAGTACCTGCAACCCAGCGTTGGCACAATAGAGACTGCTCTTGTGTACCATTTCAACCCTGTTTTTCTCCATATAAAGGTGCTTACGGTGCAGCTCTTAACTCTGTTTTTTTCCATATAAAGGTGCTTATGGTGCACCTGTTAACCCTGTTTTTCTCCATATATAGGTGCCTATGGGGCAGCTGTTAACTCTCTTTTTCTCCATATAAAGGTGCCTATGGTGCAGCTGTTAACTCTCTTTTTCTCCATATAAAGGTGCCTATGGTGCAGCTGTTAACTCTCTTTTTCTCCATATAAAGGTGCCTTTGGGGCAGCTGCTAACTCTCTTTTTTTCCATATAAAGGTGCCTATGGTGCAGCTGTTAACTCTCTTTTTCTCCATATAAAGTGCCTACGGTGCAGCTGTTAACTCTCTTTTTCTCCATATAAAGGTGCCTATGGTGCAGCTGTTAACTCTCTTTTTCTCCATATAAAGGTGCCTATGGTGCAGCTGTTCTCTCTCTTTTTCTCCATATAAAGGTGCCTACGGTGCAGCTGTTAACTCTCTTTTTCTCCATATATAGGTGCCTACGGTGCAGCTGTTCTCTACAAAAAGAAAGATGATGACTTTCTGGTGATTCTTAAAGAGATTAATATGCATGATTTAAATGCAGCAGAAAGACAAATGGCTCTGAATGAGGTTCGTTTGATGTTTTATCAATACATCAAATAGATTAATTTGCATGATTTGAATGCATCATTTAGAGATATTGTTTTAAATGAGGTTTGTTTGATTCTTTATCAATACATATTCAATATTTTATTGGACAAATCAGTCTAAGGCTAAAAGCAAGATATAATTGTTTTTTTTATTGCAGAAAATAAATAACAACCCAAAATTTGAAGTAAAAATCTGTAAAAGTATGTCATTTTGCAACATAAACATGACAAGATTATCCAATCATCAGAATCCTGCTTAGATAGCATTCAGAATTAGAAAATAGAACAGCCTAAATTTGTGACACGTCAGGTGAGAAAGGGACCATATATCGATGGCTCAGCACTTAATAGTTGTAACTGCCTATAATAATATAGGCAGTTACAATTGATTTGCTCTGAGCCATTGATATGTAGTGAATGGACTGTTGACCCTAGTCAGTCCTCACAGACTGCGCAGGCTGACTTATGTCAAGAGTTTTCAAACTTGGTTGAGATCATTCTAGCATGATCATTCTGTCTTCCAGTATAAGATTTTTTAAAATCCTATCTCTGGTTGACCACTTATGGAACAAATTATGTTTTATTTGCCCATCAAAAGACAGGATGCATGATTTGATCACCTGGGGTGTCTGGCGGGAAGATGACATCCACTTCCTTGTTCAAAGCACAACTCTGTAACCTTTTGTGCAATTGACTTGAATCTTGGCAGTTATGTTCTGTGTATTTCCTTTTATTTATCCTTTCTACCGTAGCACATATGCCCATATGAGTGAAGACGGTTAGTTTTTACCAGAGACGGTATAAGGATACATGACGAAACTACTGCTGAGATCCGCTATGGTTTCTTTAACATGCTGGGTGTAAAGCACCGTCTCACGGGACCTCGGTTTAACATCTTATGAAATTATGTTCCTCTCATGATTAGAGAGTGCAGTGCTCTAGAACCATAACTATACCTAGCTTTAACTTTTTAGTTATTTCCCTTGATATTCATACTTTGGTATCCAGCAGTGTGTCGGGTATATCTTGTCAAAGTTTGCCATCTTATTAAAAAAATTGTTATATGGAGTTCCCAGGTGGTCCCTTTCATGTTGAAAAGTCACATATTTTAACAATTAGTTAGTCATATTCAGGATTTCTTAGGTTTGTTAATAAAATTATCTTTTAATAACATTTTCTGGTACTGTTTTAGAATTTCTAGTCCTTTCCAAACAATTTTCAAGCAATTTCTTCTTTTCACATTTTTTGCCACATACATGTAGTTCTATGAAATTACACTGACCTTTCAATATTGTCTTCAAATTCTCTCAATTTGAATGAATCTAGAATTTTAAAAAAGTAGGGTTAAGGTAGCGGAACCATAACAGTTCCACAACATTTCAGAACATATGATCTTTCACAATGATGACCAAGGTTTCCTAATGAAAATCATTAGGAAACCTCCGCTAACACTGTTATAGTTCATTATGTCCAAAACGTTGCGGAACTATTACAGGTCCCGTATCTTAAAATCTTTGCATGTGTTACAGGTGAACATCTTGGCCATGTTAGAACACCCAAATATCATCAGTTACTTTGATTCATTTGAGGAGGATGGAGTCATCATTATAGAGATGGAATATGCAGATGGAGGGTAAGAACTGAAGGGGGGTACAACCTAGTGGTTAGGATTGTGGTTTTGAGTTCAATAGGCTCTAGGATCAAATCCTGACCTGGCCAGGACCCAGAATCACGAAACTTTATACAATTGTTGCCCATGACGGAAGTCAGGAAGTGCCCTAGCATATTTGGGTCAGGATGGTCAAAGGTCAAGGTCTCAATTGAACTGTTCAGGAAACTGGGATGAAGAGCTTTAGGGGGGTAATAGTCTGCTTTGCGACAGATCTAGTTTAAAACTGATCAGTATTATAACCATATGCTTGAGCATAGCATAGTAAAATCAGATTCAAGCATATTACATTCAGTTGTTGGTTTTGTTTTATTAACTTTCAGGCAAGGCTTCAGCTAGCTGTGCAATTTTAGGAGTCAATGGTTCTTTACAGTGAATTTTTGCTGTCAAAGAGGTCAATATAGTAAACTGAATACCTTATAAGAACCTATTTCTTGGTTTATCTTAACTGCTTCTTAAAAAGTACCCTTTGTATCTTATTAAGAGGTTCATATGAAGGCAACAAATGTTTCAAATGCATTTATAGTTTGTATCAGTATCAAGATCAAAGGATTAAAATTTAATTGGTCAAAATGCCTTTCCTAAAAATTAGATTTTAAAGAGTCTAAATGGGATTTCTCTTAAGATCAAAACCTTATTTTAAGGTCAAATACAAGATTACAGTCTGTTGTACAGGGATCTATTGTACAGGGATGGTGTTTGATTAGGTCTGTTCATCAACTTCTTTATGTTTTTTTTTTCAAGGACCTTAGCTCAATTTCTTGCCAACCTTGAAAAGCCATTAGAAGAGAGAGAAATTCTGGTCAAGTTCAAACAGATTGCTGACGCCATTCGTCACATTCACGAACATAATGTTTTACATAGGTATGTGTTTATAATTTTTCACTTGAATCAGGGTTTTATGAGATGCATGTTTTGCGAGTCTTAGACCCCTAAATAAGTAGCTTGGACTCTCAAAACTATCTGGTCTGAGTCCCTAGGACTCTCTGGGGACTAAATATAGAAAAGAATTGAAGGATGTTTTAAACAGTCTTCAATTCTTTTCTGTAGTTGATCTCAAACCTACAAATCTATCAAATACAGTCGATATTGCTCGAGTGACCACGTCTATTTAGCGACCAATTTTATTAAGCTACCATCATACAAAGTCCCCTCACTGTAATCAAATTCTCTGAAAAAGAGGACATTCTTAACAAAAAATTGGCTATTGTTGAATCTTATGTTGTTGGAACCCATTAGAATCGTCTCAATAGGACGATTATAATGGGTTCGAACATCATAGGATTCAGTACGACTTGACCAACAATCTTTAAATGCTATCAAAATGAACTGTCACCTTCATTATGATATTTTGTATTAAGCGACCATTCCCATAAACGGCCGCTTTTTGGTGGTCCCTTAAGTGGTCGCTTAACACAAGTTTTACTGTATATTGTTTAGCTTAATTCCGAAGAAGCATTTAATAGTGACATAAAAACATGAGGATAGCTAAAACACAGGGACTCCCAGACCTTTAGTAAGGACCCCTGTGATCCTAACAATTGAGTACTTGGGACCCAGCGCTTTGGTGATGGCATTTTAAAACCCTGCTTGAAAGTTTTGGCTAATAAAGGTTAGGCTATTATCACCCCATTGGCTTTGTTGGTGTAAGCCTGAGGTTTGTGTAGTCATTGGCATAGGGGGATTGTTTTTGTGTGCATGGCATATTTTAACCTTGCTGATGAATATCTTCTTTAAACTTGGAATTTGTGTACGTCATGAAAATAGCTTTCCAGTCTGACAAGGGTAATAACTTTCAAAGACATTTTGTAAGAACTATGCTAATTTTTCAACTAAGATTTTTACTTCCCCTTAGAACAAAGTGCTCAAGCTGAGCTATTTTAATTTATCAATGTCCGGCATCTTTCTGTCAGACTAAATGCCTGTCCATCAGTCTACAATTAAAAAAATAAATCTTCATCCAAATTTTCATCAAGTTTCAACCAAACTTTTCAGGAATGACCCTTAGGTCAAGCATTTTTGAAATGCTTCACAGAATTTGAATCCATGCAGAACTCAGAACTTGGAGAAAGTCAAAGAAAAAACTTAAAGTAAATCATTAATGTAAGCATTGTTTATTACACAAAAGCAACATTTTGTTGGGAAATGTACATTTACACTCCATTGAAATCATCATTTCATTGATTTGTTAAGGAAGGGGATTAATTAGAGACTTCAGGATGTCAAAATCATGCAAAATATTGTTGATTTTGACATCCACAAGAAGTGGGGTTATATTAGAGCATGGGACTCTATTAGAATTTTTGCAGTATGTTAAATTTAGCTTTATTTTGTTTAATATTGATTTTGTCTGATCTCAGTCTACATGTCATACTTTCTACTTCAATTATCTTGGAAAGTGGTTGAAATATCCCAAAAATTGTCAATTTGTTGAAATAAAATATAATACACAGCAGGAATAAAAAGTATAACAAAATTCAGTTGTTCAATTCTTTTTTACAGAGATCTGAAAACAGCCAACATTTTCCTGACAAAAGAAGGGGTTGTGAAAGTGGGGGATTTTGGTATTTCCAAAATGATGTCAACAGCCAACAAGGGAGCTAACACAGTACTGGGGACACCATATTACATCAGTCCTGAGATGGTTAGTTTTCCATATTATAACTATTATAAGTTCGATATTTTTTCATACAATACACTAAGTATGTAGTATATTTATCTAAAAGCCTCTATTTGCCTTTGTTTTCATCAATGTTTCCAACAGAAATGCATGTTTCTAAAAATAACAGCATTATGTCATTGTTCCAAAAATATCCATGTGATATCATAAAAAATATCATATGGAATGTTATCACATAGCTATTTGTATAGTTATAAGATAAAAATATTTATCTTATAACTATACAAATATCCGTGTGATAACATCCCGTATGATATTTTTTATGATATCACATAGTTATTTTTAGAACAAGAATATCACGCATTTATTTTAGAAACATGCATTTCAGTTAGAAACATGGACGAAAACAAGACAAAAAGAGGTTATAAGATATATATAATACGTACCAAGTGTATTGTATGAAAAAAATATCTAACTCGGTTGTGAGAAATGATAATTGTCTCGGCAGAGCCTTGACAATGATCAATTCTCCCAACCTCGTTAGATATTTTTTCTCATACAAAACACTAAGTATGTATTATATATTTATGTTGATTCATGTACTGGTTTTTGTGAAAATGTAGTCAGGAGGTGCAGAGCCCTTTGACATGGCAACAGTTCAGTCTGTCATACCCTAAACAATTTCAATTTATAGGCTTCATATGAAGCAGAATTTTGTAGAATGCTAGCATGAGAAACATGTGGTCACTGATGAAACTTCGACCTGCTTGTCCGACAGTCCTTGATAGTCATAGGTCTCTCAATAACTTGTCAGTAATTGCTTAGTTTGGATGACCAGATGAAGGTTTGAATTCTATGTTATGTTATGATATTGTAGAAATGAATTGTGCAAAACATGTTCCAGTAATCGGTCATTTGCTTCAGCTGCCCCATTTCCAAAAATTGAAAATAGATTTAATAATGTAAACTTTACAATGTATTA
Source organism: Fragum whitleyi (assembly GCA_948146395.1). Classification (NCBI taxonomy): domain Eukaryota; kingdom Metazoa; phylum Mollusca; class Bivalvia; order Cardiida; family Cardiidae; genus Fragum; species Fragum whitleyi. The sequence continues at coordinate 23,197,884 of OX411560.1, read as the reverse complement.
TTTGAGCCTGTGCATGACATTTCCAACAATTTGAAATGTTTATGAGGTGTAAACATTGAGCAACATAGACAGCCACAAACTGTTGATAACTGAATGGTCTACAGATTATTTGAGACCTCATCTATTTCTATGAAATGCATAGAAAAGACTCTGGTCAGATTGTGCGAATGAATCTTTGCTTTGTGCATTTTTGAAATTGTTGGAAATCTCACGCACATTTATATTTTATATTGATGGCTCAGCACAAAACAATTGTAACTCCCTTTAATCATATAGGAAGTTACAACTGTTTTGCACTGAGACATCAATGAGTTTGTTTTCATTTCAATAGATAAATTAAATAATTCTGCTTTTCATGTATTCACAGTGTGAAGGGAAGCCATATAAGGACAAATCAGATATCTGGGCACTCGGATGTATACTGTATGAGATGGCGTGTAGACAGAAAACATTTGAGGGGTCAAATCTACCAGCACTTGTTAATAAAATCATGAAGGTATGTATACAGTTTATAAGCTTCCTGTCTGTCAACAGAAGGTGCCAACATTCATCCACTCAACATTGAGAGTCGGTTTCACTTCAAAGTGAAATATATTAATACATGATGAATTTCAATATGCTGTAGAATACAGAATTTCATATAGATTTGCAGTTGATTACCATAATATAAATAACTACTGCTCCTGATAAGTGACAGTGGTGGAGGCATAGGAGATAAACAAATACATCTTGTTTTCATTTATCCTTAGCCTTAGAACTGAGATGAAAATATTAATGTAAAACTGAGATGAAAATATTAATGTGAATACCAAACTAATGGTTTTACTTACTTCTGTTCCAGGGCCAGTTTTCTCCAGTAAAGGGAAACTACTCTCAAGAGTTTAAAGATCTAGTTATGATGATGTTATCTCAGGATCCAGACCAAAGACCTTCAGCTCATGATTTAGTCTATGTTCATATACCAAAGGTAATTTGGGTTAAGCTTTAATATTTTTTATCGAGCAAGAGTTTGTACAGAACACAACTCCCACATGTATGAATAGAAATAAATTCACAAAATGAGATGATCCTTTTGAAAGATTTTTTTTTCTGTATCACAATGGATACACTAAAGGTCAAGGTCAAATTTTTCTCCCTCCTACATTTGTAACATGCAATTTTCCCATTTCTGACTGTGTTTCCTTTAATGTTGTCCTGATCACCCAATTAAAAGAAACACTAGTATGGACTAGTTGATCACTCAAATTGCTAACTTAATAACTTCACTGAAACAGTGTTAAAAATTTTAACAATTTATTAAGAGATAAAGAAAGTAAATGTTGATTTCATAGAGGTATGAAACTTAAAACCTAATCACATTCTATGAATACACAAAGCAGATTCATATATGAGTGTGATAAGGTTTTAGGTTTCATAACTCTATGAAATCATCAAAAATTATCTTCATATCTTATACTTTAATATCATGTAGGAAAAAAATTATATTCAGTCAAGAAACAGATTTCTTAGGAGACTACTTTTTGCAGAAGCTTACAAAACAATTGTGTACTCAAATTGTTTCATTGGGGAATAGAACCAACTTTTTGGCCAATCAGAATGCACAATTATTGATGAACACAACTAAAATTGAATTATTATAGTTAGAAGCAGAATATGAAGAAGTGACTTCAGACAACGACGATGACGGCTTGCGACCTGGTGGTGAATATTCCAAGAAAAAAACTAGGTGTGTAAAAGTTGTACCTTTGTATTGGGAGGGCATATTAACTTGAACTTAACCTTTATGCAGAATACATAATTTAACTCACGAATACCATTCCTAAGATACTTAGGCAGACAAAAATGGCGGATTACTTGACTTCTATCAGTTTTAACAAAAATGTCATGATTTAGTTTTACTGTTGTTGCCTAGCAACTGGTAATTTTTGGAAAGTGCTTGCTGCTTGCTATAAAAACTGTTTGCAGTAGCACTTTCGTATCCTGAAATCAGGGCAAATGATTCTGCTTATTATTTCCAATCAATACTTTAATATGTACAATAAATTTCAAATTTGAACAATTGTAAATGTCATCATTTTCCTTCAGGATATTTAGTAGCAGACTAAATATATATTTTTATACACACACAATTTCATAATGATGACCAATTATCACTGTTATAGTAAAAAAAGGGCTGTAATGGGTTTACAGAACTAACAGGTGCACTCCAACTTTCTGTATGGATTCTGATGGTGATTCGTGTTTTTCTGAGGGGAAACAACTGATATTTAATCTATTTAAATAAATAAGCTAGGTTCAGGTCAATATGCTTTCACTATATAAAGTAGGTTCTATAACCTATCCAAATTTTATATGAATTGTCAATTTGTGGTGTGATTTAGCTACTAGCTTTGTGTGACTTGGCTACTAGCTTTCTATTTTCACATGAGAATAGATAAATTTAATGTCAAGATATTGATATTATACCAGCTAAAGCTTTTATCAAATGAAAATAGTTTGGTATTGTTAATTATTATATACATTGATATTGTCTCTATGTATTTGAACGGGAGGAAAGTGTGCAATATTTTTTGATATTGCATACTTTGATATTGCACTGAGATTATTTCCACATGTACAAATAGACTGGACTACTTTTTGGTTGCTACCTCGCCATAAGTCAACATAAAATAACATTATCAACGCTTTCTTTTTGCGTAAATATTCGAGAAATAGTTTTGTCAGAGTAAAGAAATATGTTTCAAGTTCTTTGAATGCCTGAAGGTTAATTCACCAGTGTTTGTTTTCATCTATTTGAAACATTTTCCGAGAAATAAACCACTTCATCCCCTCCCCATCTCCGTCGACTCAGATGCCCCCACCCCCCTCAAATTTCTTCCATATCACTGTTTTTGTTTCTCTTTTCTTTTGTTATTTTATAACATAACTCTTTCAAAACTATTTCATGCCCATCCCTTTGTGTCTATCATAATTCTAGTATCTATCTCTCTTCCTCCCTATCTTTCTCTTTATTTCGTCTTTCACTCCGTCCCGTCCTTCATGACTTTCGCTAGTCTACTCCGGAATCAAGTACGCCGATTTAGTCAGTTCTGGAACGTGTAAATGGTAAGAATAACAAATGAACAAGTTTTTATAAATATCTTTATTTCATTTTTATTCAAAGTAAGTCGAAATCAACGTGTATTTAAAGATCGAAAATGCGAATCGACACAAAAAATGTCCGCCGTCTTTTTTGTTTACACTGTCACTTCAGCAACGGATGTATTCATCCGAACGTAAAAATATAACGGAAAGGATTTTGCGGGAAAAGGTCTATTGCGTAACTGTTATTTAAAAGCGGTTTAAATTTAACTACAAAATCGTTCTTGAAGTATAGGTGATGTAAAAAAAAAAATTAAATAAGAAGTGAATATCGTGAATAAAGTATACAATAAAAAGGTTATTGAATTTAAATGGGAATATATTGTGTCGGACTCGTTCTTTTGGCGTAGTTGCCCTCGCAAGCTCGGGCACACTGCCAAAAGGACTCTTCCGACACAATTTATTCCCATATGAATTCAATAACCTATAGTCTTGATTAATGATTCTCAGAGGACCACCATTAAAAGATAATGCATCATTATATTAAAATGTTTTCAAAACCAATGTTCAAATGACAAAGCTTGGACCAGAAAGTAACTCGGGTTTAAGAGATGTATCAAAAAAAGTGTCATTTTTATGAAGAAAACTTGTTGTTTAGTCTTCAAACTATCCCATACATAATCAAGAGGTGTGAGTTCTGTTCCTAAGAGAGGCTGTTGAGCTTGGTTCTTCAAAAGTTAATTCTCAAGGAAAACAATTACAGTCAACTCCCTTTGAATGACATTCAATACAACAACATTTTCACTTACCAACAAATTTGTTTGGAATGGATCTGCAGAGTGTATTCTTCATGCATTCCGAAATTTTCGTTTTCCCAAACCGACACTATTTCTCAGGGAACGAAAGTTCAAATTCTCTATATAACCTTGTTCATTACAACGACACAGTAAATATGGTCAAGATTGTTAATTACACAGATCCATAGGCATGATAGATACCACCAAAAATTTGTTTATTAAATGACAATTCTTTAAGTATGAAATGTGTGAACATGTTTGACATGATTACAACTATTTTTTATAGCAATGTTTAATTAGCACCTTTTAACACATTTAACCTTTCAAAATACTTTATTTAGATAAAGTGTACATTTGCTATACAGACAATTTTAGTTTTAAGACCATCACATTTTTATTTTGACAGAAATGCATATGACTTTATTGAAAAAGGTCCTAACAACCCATGAGGATATTACAATACAGCATATTAACAATGTTTGCAATATGGCGGACATTGTACAACAATACGATACATTATACTTATCATGTTCAATTACCAAATAAAGTTATACATTAATATTCGGTTCTTTCATCACTGGACATTTTTCGTGTAAAAGTGGATATAGGAAAGCATGCACTTGTTGAATGGATGATCCAAATTTTACACTACTAGTTTATTAAAACTGCAGTTTTACCATTTTGATCTCCAAACGACTGTTAGTGTGATGTCTTACTACTTAAATTCATTTACATAACTATTCAGATGCAGTTTTCTGACAAAACTTCAAATACCTTAAGATGAAAAAATATGAATTCAATAAAAGATTTCAAATTGTTGATTATAAAATCTAAAAAAAAAGTGTTTCCTATAGTTTGTAAATGCACTATAGATTGTAAATGGAAAATTAGAAGCTGTTGGTTTTGACAAGCCTGTATTGATAGACTTCAGTGTTCATTCAATACACCGACTTTTTTGTTACAAAGACAAATTTTCTGGAAACAAATGTGGTTGTTGTGACGAGAGTTGACTGTATAAAAGTCTTTTGAGGTAGTGGAACTGTGATAGTTCCACAATTTATCAGAAGTAATAAACCTTAACAGTGTTAACCGAGGTTTCCTAATGATTTTCCATTAGGAAACCTCGGTCAACATTGTGAAAGATCGTGAGTGCCGGAATGTTGCGGAACTATTACGAGTCCAGTACCTTAATAAGACTGCATAGATGAGTTGACTCCGTCTTCTTTGCAGGCCTCAGCAAATGTAAGTTTTAAGAACATGTATCTCAATCAATATTGATTAAATATGTTTAAACAAGAACACTTTGGCGTATAATACATATATATATAAAATATGAAAAAATTACATAGAAATTTATTTGCAATAGAATTCATATGTCATACATTTGCTGTGTACAAAGACAGTTCCACCCATTTATGATACTCAACGTCATCTTTAGTGGGAAATTTGATGGTTTTGACGTCATATAACCCACATACTAAATGACACACCTTGTTTTCTGTGAAATTCTTCCCCATCATCAATATTATTACCTATTCCTTAATTTTACATCCAGAAAATTTTGATAATGCTATTTTACACCCAGAAAAGCGTAACAAATCTAATTTCAGAATTGTGTTTTGAAATAATTTCTTTTTTGCATTCCTGTGTCTGTGACTAATGTCTGGAGGGGAGGGGGAGGAGTTATATGCTAAGCAAAATCCTGGGACTCCGTACTTTGAATTCAATTTTCACACATAACTCCTCGTCCATCAGGCTATATTCATGGACACATCAACACGAAAATGAAATTATTTAATAATTTAGGCATAATATTTATTTCAGAACTATCCTGTACTACTTCGACAGTGCCACAGCTATTTTAACTCCTGTTGAACTAAACCCAAAAGTGAAGATAAGGACTGTGAGTATTCACTTAGCTGAAATCTATAGCTGAATCCATAGCTGGAATTCATAGCTAAATCCATAGCTGAAATCCATAGGAAAAAATTTTGGATTCTTTTTGTAGGAAAATATAACTAAGTATTATTCAAATAGATTTTTTAGCTGTTTAAGAGATATTTTTAAAATTATTCTTTGGGAAAGTAAGCTGTATTAGTTTTGACTATTGTGAGCAAAAATTAATTTTTGATAAAACATTTGAACTTGTGTTAAGCAACCACTTAGGGGACCACTAAAAAGCGGTTTGATTATGGGAATGGTCGCTTAGTATAATAGTTCATTATAAATAATACAGGTTATTTTATAAGTGTATAGAGATTGTCGCTTTCAACTTTTCTCTTGAAATGAGGGAAATCAGTTGGTATAGACTAAGATCAGACTGCACCAACAGGAGTGTTCTGTTTTCAAATGTCTTAAGACTAAGGAACCATTTGTCTTTTAATTAATATTTCTTAATTACTTAAGGAAAAGTGGCTCTTTGCATGACAAGAGTGAAGATTGCCCTCTTATTGATAATTTCATATTAATTCTAGACGGCGGTAGGACCTGACCATGTCATCGTCGTGACGACAGAGTCGCAAGTCTATACCTGGGGAGAAGGGTCAAAAGGTCAACTTGGTCATGGTGACACAGAGTGTTTGGAAAAACCCAAACTTGTTGAGGCCTTGGCCGGGAAATGTATTGCAAGGTAAATGATAAAGATCTGCTCTATCACCTGTCCTTTGGCAAATGATCTGTGATATTTTGGATGAACTTGAAAAACAAGGGAGTAACTATCGTTAAACAAATTATGTACATGCAAACTATAAAATTAGTCATCTTCCTTATTCATGAAAGACCCTTGCATCATAACTATAGCTTAGCCATACTTAAGATACCAAAAATAAACCAATGAACTTTCTTATAAAGAATTACTGTATTATGAATCTTGCTAATACAACCAGTATTTTCACACCCTGGGATTGACCATCAGAAGTACGACATTAATTGGGTACAAATGCATCAACAGATTATCAGATTTTTATGCCCCTGCATCGATAGATCGGGGGCATATTGTTTTACTCATGTCCGTCTGTCTGTCCGTCTGTCTGTCCGTCCATCTGTCCATCCGTCTGTCTGAAAACTTAACCTTGCCAATATCTTTAAGCCTATTCAAGATACAAAGCTAATATTTGGCATGATGATAGATCTCAATGATCCGCATCCGCTGGTACCAAAGTCAAGGTCATGTGACAAGGTCAAGGTCATCTGTCAAGGTCAAATGTCCGAAAACTTAACCCGAAAACTTAACCTTGCCAATATCTTCAAGCCTATTCAAGATGCAAAGCTAATATTTGGCATGATGATAGATCTCAATAATCCGCATCCGCTGGTACCAAAGTGAAGGTCATGTGACAAGGTCAAGGTCATCTGTCAAGGTCAAACTTTGAAAAAAAAATGCCGTAACGGGGGCATTCGTGTTTCACAAACACATCTTGTTTTAAAATTGTGATTAAACCATCAGTGTATTTTGGTGTCATTTTTAATCAAACAGCTTTAAGTGGTCAATTGTTTTGATACACCACCTTCGTTTATCCATTAAAGGTGTTTGTTATACGTTTTAATTATAGTAGAGAAACCTAAAGTAGAGCAAATTCCGGCAAACAACAGGAATTCGTTTTTGGTGATATGCAGAATTACTAAGCAATTGAAAGGCATTGTTTGTTAGCATATGATTGATAATTTTTGTATTTAGGAAAATGATTTTCGCTGAATGTATGTGCTACATTTTCAGTTCAACTATGTTTGGCCTTTTATTTGATATAAAAAATCCAAGGTAGGAATTTCAAATTAGATCAAATGGACAAACGTAAGTGAAAGGAGCTATATTGAAGGAGAAAAAATATTTTATTCAAACTGGAGATTATTGTATTCTGATTCAGAGCATGTTGTGGTGATGGGTTCAGTGTATTTACGAGTGATCGTGGTATCGTTCTGACGTGTGGGGATGGTAGTAAAGGCTGTCTGGGACACGGGGACTGGAGCGATGCTAACCGACCTAGACTTATAGAGTCACTATTGAGGTAAGAAATAAAGTCATAGTATTACAAGTGTGGTATTGTTCTGACGTGTGGTGATGGTAGTAAAGGCTGTCTGGGACACGGGGACTGGAGCGATGCTAACCGACCAAGACTTATAGAGTCACTATTGAGGTAAGAAGTAAAGTCATAGTATTACAAGTGTGGTATTGTTCTGACATGTGGGGATGGTAGTAAAGGCTGTCTGGGACACGGGGACTGGAGCGATGCTAACCGACCAAGACTTATAGAGTCACTATTGAGGTAAGAAGTAAAGTCATAGTATTACAAGTGTGGTATTGTTCTGACATGTGGGGATGGTAGTAAAGGCTGTCTGGGACACGGGGACTGGAGCGATGCTAACCGACCAAGACTTATAGAGTCACTATTGAGGTAAGAAATAAAAATTAAGTTTCTAAGCAAGAAATAGCAAATTTGTTCTGACATGTTGTGATGTTTTTAGTGTATTTACAAGTGACTGCGATATCCTTCTGACATGTGTTGACGGTATTAAAGGCTGTATGGGACTAGAGCTCATACAAGTACAAATTTAGATACATGGGTACCCGTAATCTCTTTTCCAGCGGATACTCAAGTTTTGGATGATTACTGTCCATTTCTTTTTTTATCAGTTTAATACAATAACGGACTCAAATTTTCTGTAAAAGGGGTTTGAACATACAATTTCCAACACAGTTTTAAGTGGCATAGGTGTTGAAGTCAGTCCACTTCTTTATCGAGAGCATAACGCTGTCACCTTATTTTTCGATTGACTTAAGAACTATTAGTTATGTTCCTCTCATGATTGCAGAGTGCATAACTCTACATATCTTAATTTTTTTAGTTATTCCTCTTTGTTGCATTTCATACTTGGACATCAAACTCTGTAACAGGAGTATTTTGGGACAGCTTGCAACCTTGTTGGTGTTGTCTTAAGGAGAGAGTAATAAGCAGATGATTCGTCATGTTGCCTACTTATCACCTGCAAATGATGCACTTAAAGAGGATTTGTCCTAAAACTTTCACATTAGTCTCATATTTGCAACAAAGAAATAAAATAATTGTTTCTTTTTCATGTAAAATTGATAAATCTTTCATTTTGTTAACAACAAAAACTATATTTTTGCCACTTGTAAAAATATTGCTTTTGTTGTTCACACAAGGAAAGCCCTGATGAATTAAAGGTTTTGTTGTTCATTCTATGAAAGAAGTATTTATCCTCTATATTTCTTTCCAGTGTGGATGTGATATCAGTAGCATGTGGTACAGAACATGTTGTTGTTGTTGGTAGTGAGGGGGAGATCTTCTCATGGGGGAGTGGAACCGATGGTAAACTTGGACTGGGTAATGAGGAGAACCAGTAAGTTAGGTCACATGGTAGTCATGTGATTATGTTGTTGTTGTCGTCGTCGGCAGTGAATGGGAAATCTTCTCCTTGTGGAGTGGAACCAATGGTAAACTTATTTCTGGCCCCCTTTCGGGTCGGGCGTAGACTGGTCTCGCTTTCAAAAATTAGAATAACCTATTCTATGCTATTCTTATAGGCCATAATTCGGACCAGTCTAGAGCTGGTAGCCGCTGTCTGAGAGATACTCTGATATAGTGGGCAGCAATACCCGCCCGGGGTCAGAAATAAGTTGGCCCTGGATAATGAGGAGAACCAATAAGTTAAGTCACATGAAAGTCATGTGATAATGTTGTTGATGTTGTTGTTGTAAGTGAGGGGGAGACTTTCTCCTTGGGGATTGAACTGACTGTTCTTTGAGGAGAACCAGAAAGTCAGGTCACATGACAGTCATGTGATTTTGTTGTTGTAGATGGAAGTTAGGGCGAGATCATTTTGGGAAATGGAACTTAAGGTAAACTTGGACTGGGAAATGAAGAGGACCATTTAACCCTTTGCTGTTTAATCCCTGCTTTTTACGTGCCTGTGATTTTATGATTGAGAAAACATTGTGAAAAAAGAAGAAATTGCTTCTGACAAGCAATTTCTCCTTTTTCCACACTATTTTCTACCCTACAGAATGGTAATTTTTTAAATTGAATCCTTTTTAAATTTTCGTCTGCAAAACCTTTGAATTTGGACAGGTCCAAAATTTTGTAAAACAGGAAAGGGTTAATTAAGTAAAATGACATACATGTGATGTTATTGCGATTGTTGTTGGAAAAAAGGCGAGTTCTTTTCCAAGCAGAGTGGAACCTATGGTAATCTGCAAAATGACATTGAAATCAAAGGGATAAAAGCACTGGTTGCAAAACGCAGTCATGGCGAAGGACCGTCGGACATGTCCGACAAAAATCCCTTAGGTCCGGTAAAGTTTACCATATCATCAGTCCAAATGTCCGACACTATTTTCTGGGCAGAAAAATCTGTTTTAACAGTAAATCCCGACTTTCACTTAAGAAAACATTTTTTCTGGTCAACTTTCTCACAAAAACAAACTTTAAATTTAAACTTTATAAAGGTCTAAAATCCATCAATTAACAGTTCCTCTATGACTTTCGGCACCGCTAGAAAGTACAAATTCTCTTTTACAAATTGTACAAATTAAGGGAAAGAAGAGATGATTAAAATATCCAATTTAGAAAGAATTATTGGTAGCTAGTCTTATCTCACCTGAATTTTTTGTATTTTTTTAGTTTCAAAGGCACACAGACTAAAATAATTTTCTGCTTATTCGTACCCAAGAATGTTCGACCCATCATTATGTCTGTTCTTTTTTTGAATGAAAAAAACACAACTGACTGTTACCTACTGACTTGAAAAGACATTTTTTTAAATTCTGTTATTTAACTCAGAATCTTGTCTTTTAAATGAAAGCACTGTAAACACTAACAGAATGAGAGGACTTTGACAGGCTAGTCTGGCCTTTAATTGTATTGCTACTAATTTAATAAGTTTTCTCTCTCAATGAGGAAACACTACAATGATGATATCATTTGCCCCCTTAAATGTTCGGTCTGACAGGTCTGACTTCGGTCTGACAGTTTTTCAAGGACTGTCAGACCGACTGTCTGACAGATTTTCTGGGTCCTTTGCCATGTCTGAAAACGGTGGATGGACGTTTTGGCCACGGACGTTTTGGCCAGGACATTTTGGCCAGGACGTTTTGGCCACGGACGTTTTGGCCGCAATATTTTTCAAAATAGGACATTTTGGCCAAAAAATATTAGTTGGGAGAATAAGTTATCTTATGAAATTTTAATCAAGTTATAGTTGTTATATAAGTCATTTAGATAATATGATAGATTTTTTTTTTACCATTTTGATGTATTTATTAGCTCAAAAGTATATCTTCATATATCTGGAGAAGAATAAAAAATATCTTTACTATACAATTAATGAATAAAAGATAAAACAGAAACTGCTACAAATAGATCAAAGCAAGTTTGTTAAATTCTATATTCAACATTTAATTGATCATTAAAAACAATTTAAAAGAGATTAAGGGATTTTTCCCATTAGCCATCCCCACCTACTTTAGCCTGACTATTGAATGAAAAAGGGACAGTTCCATATTCAATATCTAAATTACAAAAAATAAATATTTCATAATAAAAAATGATTCATTAAAATTTAAAAAAAAACATCTTCAAATCTCAATTAAATATTTGGCCAAAAGCATATAATTTTTTTAAAGATTTTAACTCCTTTTCTCACACAATTTTGTTAAACATAATATTTTAATCAAGTTACTACACTTCTTATGTGGATAAAAAGTTCAATGAAAAGAAACAAATGAAGAATAAAATTTAATGGTTATATACTTTTTTATACCCATATAAAAGAAATTTGGCCAAAAGGTCCTATTTTGAAAAACATAGTGGCCAAAACGTCCGTGGCCAAAACGTCCTGGCCAAAATGTCCGTGGCCAAAACGTCCTACATTCCTGAAAACAGAGGGTCAATATTTACAAAACTTCATTAAATTTTGACCCTGTTCACTTGATAAAGAAGATAAATTTCAAGCATGAAGAGAAAGTTATTTGATAAGATTTGGTTTTAAAAAAAAGACAATTTGGAAGACCTTTGGTTAGAATCAGTTTTTATCTTATTACTATACAAATGTCCGTGTGATAACATCCTGTATGATATTTTTTTATGACATCACATAGTTATATTTAGAACAAAGATATAATGTGGTTATTTTTAGAAACTTGCATTTCAGTTAGAAAAATCGACGAAAACAAGACAAATAGAGGATATAAGATATTTATCTATCACTTAATGAATGAATGTTTGGTATGTATTAATTCCAGCTGTCAGCCTGTGAGGGTAGCCGTATCAGAACCAGTTTTAATGCGTAATGTTTTCTGTGGGATTGATGGGACCATATTCTTGACGGATGTCGGCTGTGTGTTTGCTTGTGGTAGTAATAACATGTCACATATCCATTTATTCCAGCTGTCAGCCGGTGAGGGTAGCCGTATCAGAACCAGTGTTAATGCGTCATGTATTCTGTGGGATTGATGGTACCATGTTCTTGATGGATGTCGGCTGTGTGTTTGCTTGTGGTAGTAATAACATGTCACATATCTATTTATTCCAGCTGTCAGCCTGTGAGGGTAGCCGTATCAGAACCAGTGTTAATGCGTCATGTATTCTGTGGGATTGATGGTACCATGTTCTTGATGGATGTTGGCTGTGTGTTTCCTTGTGGTAGTAATAACATGTCACATATCTATTTATTCCAGCTGTCAGCCTGTGAGGGTAGCCGTATCAGAACCAGTGTTAATGCGCAATGTATTCTGTGGAATTGATGGTACCATGTTCTTGATGGATGTCGGCTGTGTGTTTGCTTGTGGTAGTAATAACATGTCACATATCTATTTATTCCAGCTGTCAGCCTGTGAGGGTAGCCGTATCAGAACCAGTGTTAATGCGTCATGTATTCTGTGGGATTGATGGGACCATGTTCTTGACAGATGTCGGCTGTGTGTTTGCTTGTGGTAGTAATAAAGATAATAAACTAGCCTTGAATAACAGGCGAGGATTTATTGCTGCTATGAGAAATATTTTTACACGGGTAAGTCAATCTTTGCACATTGCATAAACCGAAGGGAAAGTTTCAAATTTGCTTGAATAGTACACTTGTGAATTACACTTTGTAAGCTCATGCAAATCCAGTAAAACATATAGCATATATCATGTAAAATTACAGACTGAGAAATAAAATGATTGTCATGTCCTATTGAATTTACCCCTTCAGACCATCAATTAACCCTTTGCTGTTTAATCCCTGCTTTTAACGTGCCTGTGATTTTATGATTGAGAAAATATTGTGAAAAAAGAAGAAATTGCTCCTGACAAGCAATTTCTTCTTTTTCCACACTATTTTCTACCCTACTGAATGGTTATTTTTCAAATTAAATCCACTTTAAATTTTCGTCTGCAAAACCTTTGAATTTGGACAGGTCCAAAATTTTGCAAAACAGGAAAGGGTTAATAGCTTTGTCATGTCATGATTTAATTTTGAAATATTTTCATTTACATGTTGACATCTCTGGAGTTATATGTAAAAGGAAAAATCCAAGGACAGATTTATGTGAGAAAATAAATCTGTTACTCTATTTTGTGCTTGAAAGCATTTCTGTAAGAGACTTGGTAAAGACTAGTTTTTCTCAAATTAAACTTCATGACAGATCACTTATATCTTATAGTGTGAAGTAGAAGGTCAAAAGGTGCCGACATCCGTCCGTTCACTCGCTCAACGTCGAGTGATTGACATATCCATGGGTCGTCATCACACTTCCGTCATCGTCGATGCAGGTAAAGTTTACACGTTTGGTCGCAATGTGGAGGGACAGCTAGGTACAGAGGGAACCAAAGTTGCAAACGCACCAGTAGAGGTGAAAACACTAGCTGAAAATAATATTGTGGTAAGTTGAACCAGGGGTGTTGTAAATACGACTTTTCTCCACTCATCCATGGACAAGTAAAAGTAAAATTGCTACTTGTCCAAGATCAAAAAGGAGCTTGTCCACAAAAAAATTAATTGATGAATATTGATGAATCTGCTTCGCGTATTCATACAGTATGATAAGGTTTTTAGTTTCATACCTAATAAAATCAACAAATACTCTCTTCATCTCTTAAAGAAAGGTAGAAAAAACATTGTAGATGCAGAGAATTCATTATTCCAGAAAAGTTTCAACCATGGTCAGTTTTTATTGAAGACAGGTTTACCTGTCTTTCAATATAGGGATCGTCGCCATCGGATTCTGATAACAAACCTACATGTTTCATTAGGTTAAAAAAAGTAGACCCATTCATAAAAATAAATGCGGCAAAAATAATCAATAGTGTAGCAATATACCGTAAAATTTTGGTGCTGACCTAAATTCTGGCCGGGACCTCAGGGGAATGAACACGTGATCTATGCAGAAGTTGCCTGCAGAAACGTGTTTTACACTCGTAAATGGTGCTGTTTTAGGGCGTTTTTGGCTGCAATCTTTTGCATTTGCTCCAAATTTTTAATTGCATCCTACAACTGTTTTTATACATAACATTGGCAAGCTATTTTCAGTTCCCCATTTTAGACTCCCTATTTCTCGTAAAATTGTGAGTTTGTGTGTCCTTAAGGTTGCTTTATTTATCCGTCTCCCGGGCCTGTCTTAGTGTAAATGGATAAAAACTAAAATAGCACAAGGCTATTTGAATAAACTCGTAAACCCTTGGAATTTCCTAGGTTTGAATTTTTACTTGGATTTACGGAGAAATTTCGATGGCTTATCAAATTACTTTATTATTAGGATTGTTTTGTCTATCCATATTGTACAGCATTTGGAACATCATTCGGTCATATCCGTAAACGGCAACAGATCGTGATCATGATATTCACTCGGCAATCATCGGGCGATCTCCGAAGTCTCAGATAAATGTAGGCTACGGAATCGCCCGAGTTGTGACGAATGCGTTAGATTGGCCGAGTGGTGTTCCGAATGGCCTATACAGTAGTACCACGCATGCGCGATCCCGGTTTTGAGTTTCCGCTTTTGTTTTCGACAATTTTCTGACAATAACAGAAACTGTTTGGGAAACTGGAATGGATTTATTTGTAACATTCTGGAGTGGAATTTGAAAGAATTCTACTCAAGGTGATAAATGCTGTAGCTCGGGATTTCATTTAACTATCTGTCATTTTGGCAGTTTTGTCAAAATTGATAGTTCACCGGATAGTTCAATCCGAATCTTGATCTAGAAAAGCAGTCCCGTGGAAAAGGCCTGAAATGTTGGTTGTCTTAACAGGTTTATATATTATTTTGTAGTAAAAATAATTTTCTACTAATTAAGACCGTATGCAAGGAGAATAACCTGAAATGGAGATCGAAATATCTCAATGGAAAAATAGAAATAGAATGTTTCACTCCTGGAAGAAACTTAAACGGTATTCATAAAAAAAGCTACAGCTATTTTACGGGAAAATACTTCTTCTTAGTATTGACTTTGACTAGTAAAAGTATAAGAATATTGGTATTACTTTCATTGCTTCTTCTATGTGGAGATCCTGGATCAGATAATAAATGTAAAAGAAATTTGAACAAATTTCCCATTCAGGGCAATATTCACCATTGCAATGAAATGTTCAGCTCTTCATCAAGGGGTAAGCAATGTGTGTCATGTGGATTAACATTTTATTTAAGATTTTTACAAATCCACTTAATAAGTTTGACTGGAAAAAAATCGGATTTGGATCATATTGGATTGCTGGGGATAATCTATACAATTTTATAAAACAGGGTTGCAATAATTCATATGAGTTTTTAGAATACAGGAATTGCCACCATATTTCTGTTGGTTAAATGAATATTTTTCATTTAGGATATTGAAAACTTACACTTGGGGATGAATAGCGATAATGAAGGCAGTTACCCTCTTGTTAAGCTTGAATTGGCTAGAGGGATAGGATAAGTGATGAGTCTTCAAAGTAAAGCATATTCATTTGTTAGGAAGGTGCAGTTTCCATATGTAACCATCAATGATTGTTTTAAATTTTTGATTCCCACTCAAGAGATCTTCTCAAAACGCCACAATTTTCATTCCAATTGTTAATATTCAGTCCTGTCTTCAATTCAGGCCTTTCAGGCCTTTGATTGTAGATCATGCAGTCAGACCAGGACCAAAGTTTTTGCACTTTCCAGATGGTCCCTTTTTTCATGACAGGTCTCTTATAAAAAGATGTGATTTATTACCAGTCTTGTGCCAACCACTTAATACAGTTGATCTTGCTCAAAAAGACCACTCCCATAAAGCGTCCATTCCATTTAGGTGACAGTCATAAACAGTCCCTTCACCGTAAGCAAAATATCTGAAAGAATGGATATTCTAAATGAAAAAAAAAGATTATTTTTGTTGTTGGAACCAATTGGAATCATCTCAATAAGACATCAAATGGGTTCAAACATCAGGATTTATTAAGACTTACACCACAATATATATTATGCTATCAAAACGCCCTGTCTTTTTCAACATGAAATATTGTATAAAGCCACTGATCCCATAAGTCGCCACTTTTTTATGTGGTTCCCTAAATGGTTGCTAATGACAAGTAATACTTTATAATGAAAACAAGCTCAGAATTTTGGAATGATTTTGTTTTCCAAAAGAAATATTGCCTAAAACATAAAATCCACTGAGTTATAACAACAAAGGGTTTAGGTGAGATTGGAATGTTATCTGTTATCATGAACCCAAACTACTGTACATTTATATAGAGGATAATCGTTTGTTTCAGTGTAAGATCGATTTATATTTCATTGAGTGAACAACAACAGCTATATTTTCACGAGTGGCGGAGGCACGAGTGAAAATATAGCTTTTGTTGTTCACGAAATGAAATATTTATCGATCTTACATGAAAACAAACGATTATTCTATTTCTTAATGCAAAAGTGAGACAAAATGTGACATTTCTAGGACACATTTTCGTAAAGCGCGTCATTTTGCACGTGATTGCTATGCAACGTTCATTGTGACGTCACTTATTTCGCCCCGCATTGATGACGTCAGATAGGATGAAATGCTCAAAAGCAGGGTATAAGTTTTTGATAATCTCACTGCTTTTGTGGTGGGTTTATCAAGTGATAATCTACCGTTATTTCTCGATAATCCACCGAAAAGCATTAAAGAAATTGAAATCTCTTGCCTTACTTTTTGGCAGAGGGTCCAATGTGGTGACCATTATACTGTCGCCAGTACAGACAAAAGTGAGATATATTACTGGGGTCTACGGTTCAAAGACCAAACCTCTCAACCACCTGACGAAAATGAAAGTAGGTCCAGTGCTAATGATGATCTGAGGATTGAATCAGTGACTCCGAGACAAAGTGGTCATTCAAGACAACCCAGCCAGGCTGATGATGTTACTCCGAGAAACGTGCAGAGGCAAGGGTCATGTGATAATGAGAAGTCATGTGATCAGTCCAGGCATGTTAGACAGGGCAGCACTACCAGCGGGATCAGTCTGATTAGCTGTAAAGATGTAGGAGAAGGTACAGTTGACATTCATCTCAATCAAAACCATTCTTAATCACTCACTGAGCACTCAAATCATTCATTCTAATCACTCACTCAAACCATTTAAAAACACTCCAAAATCACTAAAAAGATTCAAAATAGATATAGCTTGAAAAAAATGGCAATTTAACTGAAAGGAGGTTGCATGATAGCGCTCATTTCATTCAAATATGTGAAATTTGTGAAAATATGCATATTGATCTATAAATAGATTTTCATGTCTAGACCAACAAATCAGGCATTTCAAAGTTTATCCCAGCCAATGAAATGGATCATTGAAGTAAGGTGAATAAAGATGTAGAGTGTTAAAAGTGATTTTAGAGTGTTTGGATGGTGTGAGTGAATATTTGGAATGCTTTTAATGGAATTCTCAGCTCATGATGCAAATTTTTTTTTAATAGGGTGAGTTAATTTTAATATGTTCAAGATATCCAATTTGTTGTTTATATGGGTGAGTAATTAGCAGTGAGCTATTGTCATGGCAGTCAGTATGTCAGTCTATCTGTCTGTAAGTATGTTAACTTTGTCTTAAAGCATCCTCCAAACCAATGTGCCGATTTTGACAAATCTTGGAATAAATGTTCCTTGTGACCCTTTTCTTAAATTGTTCAAGAGATTTTGAGTGACCCTTAAATATGGGCTTATTTTCACTATAAAATCTTTAAAAATCTTCTTTACCCTATACGTAAATTGTTTAAGAAATTTTAATTTACCCAAAAATATCCGTGTGGCAGGGCAATGCTTATTTTCAACATAAAATCTTTAATAATCTTCTCCCAAACCATTGGGCCATTTCCAATGAAACTTTGTATGGATGTTCCTTTGTTGACCCTTACTGGAATTGTTAAAGACATTTTGATTAACCCAAAAACATGGACTTGGCAGGGCCAGACTTATTCTCACTATAAAATATTTTAAATCCTTCTCCTCCTGTCTCATTGGGCCAATTCAAATGAAACTTGGTATGAATATTCCTAATGTGCACTTTTACTTAAATTGTTCAAGAAATTTTGATGAGCCTATAAATGTTGGTGTGACAGGGCGGACCAATTTTCACTTTAAACCTCAAAATCTTCTCTGATAAATTGGACTAATTTCAAAGAATATTGGTCCTCAAAATGAATTAAGAATGTTCTTATTATTGCAATTATCTTTATGTTGGTAATAAGATGGATGAAGGGTATTCTGGCTAATGGCGATTGAATATATTGGTGCAATGTGGGCCAGAACCAGAAAATCATTATAGAATAATTCTAAGGAAACTTCAAAGTGTTGTTTTCAGTCAAAGTAAGCTTTGTTTATTGAAAGTCTAGAGATATTAAAGCCAGTGGAGCAATACAGGCCCTCTTTGGCCTCTTGTTCATGATATTTCAACCTTGTGTGACATTTTTTGTTCAAGATAGGCTTTTCTGTCAGTGGACAAGCAGTTTTTTTCTAGGGCTTAATTATTCCACGCTGTTTGGCAATGGGGATATAGTAATGGTCTCTGTCCTATGTTATGTCATTCATTCACTCGCTCTCTGCAGAAAGAAACCGGTGTTTCACTGCTATAGGATTACCACTTCAAACCGGTAATAATCTAAAATATCTTCTAAATCTTAAAGATACAGACTCTCTAATACACCTCTGTTCATTTCTTAGAGTTATCATGGCGAAATTTAAGTAGTTAAATGTCCAAAGCCACCAGACAAGCTTTATTTTACTGTGAATAGAATTTAAAAATCCATTATATCGGATAAATAATTTAGTTAAAATGACCTGTTCTTTGGGGTTCATAATGTCGCATCCATGGTTCCGAAGAAGGGGCTATGAATGCGACATTCTGGCCGCCTCAACAGATATATACTAGTATAACAATTAACTTTCTTTATATGCACTTGATACGTTTTAACAAAATAACGCGTACTACGCGAGATGTTGAAGCATAAGATTAACGATACGGAGCACGATCTCCAATTACATTGTTAACTAGTTTAATCTGGTATATATATTCCAAACCGACAAATAAGTTTGAATATTATAGAATCAAATTATTTTTCTGAAAGACACTGTATGCCAGGACCAGGCTGCATTGTGTAGATCTGGTTTTGCATTCAGTGCCTGTCACGTGATACATTTTCCAGTTCACATGCTTATTTAGAATTTATGTAACTTAGAGGTAATTCAGTAAATACTGCATTGACGTATGACGGACTATTTCTTCCTGTGAATACTCTAAGAAAAGCGGTGATGCGGTCAATGTGCAGGAACGTAGTGAGTTTTTATACACGTCTCAATCCCATGTTAAACCCTTTCTCTCTCTGTAATGCACGAACTCATTCTCTCTTTACCTTTTCTCTATCCTTCGCTCTACATCGAGTATACTATCCTCCATTCACTCACTCTCTAGCCTATACTCTTTATTTCTCTTATCGCATTTTCCATACCTCATTCACTCTCTCTCTTTTCTCTCTTTCACTGAAACCGGAAATTGCTGTATGAATTGTAATATTTTTTATGTCATAACCCCATGTTGTACTGTACAAGTACCTGGGTGAAATAAAAGAATAGTTCAGTTCAGTTCAGTTCAGTTACTAAACTTGTCCGGAGCATATCTCCTAAAGTATAAAAGCTATCAACTTGAAACTTTATTGATGAAAAGTTCTCATGAACGAAAAGTGCAGTGTACAAGAATTACAACTCTTACTTGCATAGTTTGGGAGTTACTGCCCTTTGATTAGGCTTCAGTTTACTATCAAGCTTTGATGGCATGAGATGGTCATGTCCAACATGGCTCTTGTTTCAGGTCGTAATCATTAATGCTTACTTACTTTAAAGACTACACAATTTTAGACAGGGCTCGTGTTTGACACGTAGATCCGGGTTTTGACCCTCAAAAATCCCATTTTGACCCTCAAAAGTTCATCCGTTTGACCCACTGAATTTCCTTTGGTGGAACCTATGCAAAATAAAAGAATATATAGATCAATTGTTTTTTTTATACTATTACAAAAGATCTATGAAAATGAAGTAACAGACACACTTTATTGTTTATGTTGTTGGAGTTATATAGATTACTTCAAAGACTAAAAAATTATTCATGATTTGCTCTTTTTTACCCTTTAAAAAACAGTTTTGGCCCTCAGAATTTTATGTTCAAGGGGTCAATGAATTCCAAATTTAAAAAGCTAGCACAATCCCAGTTAGAGTGGCGTGAAAAATTGAAAGAGATAGTAGAGGAAAATCAAAATTGTGTTTCAAAACATAAAACTAATATTGTAGTGTATAGAATAGGAAACATTTCGAGAAAAGGAGATATTGACTGTTACAAGAAAATATGACACCACTTTTTCGCCAATCATATTTTATGTTTTTGATAAATGAAGTCTCAAACTTAAAATTGTGACACGACACGCAAAAAGGGACCATCAGGGTACTCTGTAAATAAAACATTTTAAAAAGAGATTGGTTCAAGTAAAGGTTAACCAGAGGTAAATTAATTATTCTAGATTCAGAAAATTAGTAAAGTGGGAAGAGTTTCGACCCCAGTCAGTCTGCACATAAAGCGCAGTCTGACTAGGGTCTACACTTTACACACTACCAAGATGGTCCCTTTTCATGTGACGTCTCACAATTAAACTATCCAGTGTTATTTTAGGTTTAACAGACCATGAAGACCTCTCATGTCCACAAAGACAAACCAGTGTGGACAGTAGCCTCTCAGGGCTTACAGATTCAGGATACACGGGAGATATGAGTGCTAGCTCTGATATAGCTACAAGAAATGGGTTTAGACCACTAAGTATGTATGATAATGCACTGAAATAGTAAAGATAGGTTACCATATTAAAATATAGCCAAGTGATATTTAAAAGCTTAAGTGAATATCATGAGGTTAGAGAAAATTACTAATTACAAGCCCCCATAAATCTATAAAAGTAACAGTATCTTTAAACTGACCCCTGGATATGAAGCCTTATCCTGATAAATTCTTCCTTGACCTTGACCTTGACCAGACAATATTGACTTGTAAAGACACTAACACATTGTTCTCTGTATTCAAAACTCACCAACTGTTTATAAGGGATCTTTAAAGTGGCCACCTATATGCTCTCAGACATAAATGAAAGATCATCTTTGGCTTTTTTACAAACATTTAAAGCCTAAATTTGAGATTTCTGAGTATTTAACTAAAATCACTAATATAAAAAAGAGAAAAAGTTTGGCAAAACTCCAAACCTCTTCCCATCAACTTAGTATTGAAACTGGTCGACATAGAAAGATCGAACGAAATAATAGAATATGTCCTGTATGCGACTCTGGTGAGGTGGAGGATGAGTACCATTTTATTATGGTGTGCACATCCTTTACATCACACAGAGAAAAATATATCGTGCGATATTTTACGCAAAGACCGAACATGTATAAGTTCATTTCCCTTTTAACAAGTGATAACACAAATGTACTAAACAGACTTGCATCTTACGGTTTAGAAACTTTCGAACTTAGAAAAACACTCCTAGATAATTAATTTTACAAATATCATCATATTTTTGTGCTTTAACATCAATATCCTATATCTTCCGCATTTATATCCTTTTATTGTTACTTTGCACATGTATTTGTAAATTTTGTAAGAGGGTGATGGACTTTTTAGTTCAAACCAATATTGAAATAAAATCTGTTCTGTTCTATGAGTTCAACTGGATTGAAGAGTCAGTGCAAGCTGGTGCAAGGGTGGCAGGGCCTGTTAATATATTTACAAGTATGTCGTCTTGTTTCTTCAGGCAGTGTACCTCGTCGATCTGTGAGTGCCAGTAGTCGAGAAAACCAGAAAGAAAAGGATAAAGACAAAGAAACAGATGCCATCAAAGATGATTCGAAGATTATTTATCCTCCTGAACATTTAATGAGGTAATTAACAGATCTCTGCTGTCAATAAAAATATGACCCGTCATGCGAAAAGGGACCATCTGAATAGTGCGTAATGTGTCGATCCTAGTCAGACTGCGCGGATTGCGCAGACTGACTAGGGTAGAAACTTTTTGCAGTGTGCTTATTTCCTGAATCTAGAATGATCAATCTACCTTCCAGTGAAAGAATTTTTGAAATACGACTTCTGGTTGACCTTAGCTGGATCAAATCACTTTTTCAATAATTCATTAAATAGTATTACAGGATGGTCCCTTTTTGCTTGACGGGTCACAAATATGAAATAGAGGATAACTGTTTGTTGCTTTGGAAGATCAATTTATATTTCATTGATTGAACTACAAAAGCTATATTTTCCAGAGTGGTGGAGTTTTTGTTGTTCATGAAATAAAATATGAAACGATTTGACTTGAAAAACAAACAATTGTTCTATTTCTTAAAAGTAAATATGAGACAAAATATGAAAAAAATTAGGATGAATTTTCTTAAAGCCCGTCATTTTGCATGTGATTGCTTTGAACTGTTCATTGTGAAGTAATTTTTTGGATCCACTTGGATGACGTCAGATAGTGTGAAATAACCATAAGTAGGGAACTTTGGAACAGCCTACCAGAACCAGTCGTACAGCAACCTGATATTGTCGCGTCAAGGAGAATCTTGATTCGTTTCAGATATTGAGCCGTCCCTGAATAACCAAAATTGTTTTACCAGATCTTTTAATCTAACACTCACAATACTTTTAAAATTTGGCACCCTAACAGTTTTTATTCCAGCACAGACGCGCACCTGCCTGTAATACCCAAAAGGGGAGTTAGGCAGTATATATAGATAGATAGGGTATAAGTTTTTGAGAATTTTACAGGTATGGTGGTGAGTTTATCAAATTGATTATCTACTGTTATTCCTGGACAAACCACTGTAAAGCAATTAAAGAATGACAGTGCTTCTACTAGTGTTTGAAATGCGGTAGTCATTGACCCCTTAACCATTTAACACTGGGGGTCAAAACAGATTTTAAAGGGGTCTTAAGAACAGAAAGAGCAATCATTGGTAGAATTATGTAGGTTAAAGAGGCAAATGACCTTTTCTTATAAAAATAGGAAGTAAGGAATTGATTTGTTAAGTTTTAGATAGTATATAGGATGTACGAAGAAGTTTTGACACTTAGAAATTTCTCTTAAGGGGGTCAAAATTAGCCACTTGAGAGAAGTTTCTAGGGATCAAAATAAGTAATTATCAGATTTTTGAGGGTCAAAAACCTGGTTTCAGGGAAAAACACCAGCCATGATTTCATACATATATGTAATACCTACTAAAAGGACAAGGATTTCTACAATTTCATCAATGAGTTAGCCATGACAGGATCCTAATGGCCTTGCTGCTTGTGAAAATATAGCTTTTGTTGTTCACTCAATAAAAGATATATCAAGGGTTCGGTGCAAAACTGTAGTAAGTGTATATACAATGTATATACACTTACTAAGTCTTGCACCGAACCCAGGATATGAGCCTGTGCATGCCATTTCCAACCATTTCAAATATGGGCAAAGCAAAGACTCTGACCAGCCTGACCAGAGTCATTACTATGCGTTTTGTAGATAGATAAGAATTTATTATCTGTAGATCATCAGGTAATTTTATATTTACAGTATGTGGCTGTCTATGCTGTTCAATCTTAACACCTCACAAACATTTCAAATTGTTGGAAATGTCATGCACAGGCTCATATGTATTTTAAACAACAATTACCCACTATTTTTTATGTTGTATACAGAATCATGCCTCAAGAAGAGCTACTAACATTGAGTTCATTTTTCTGTCATGGAGAAAACCTGTTTATACAACTAGAAACAACTGCTCCACCTCCACGAAGAAAAAGCAGGAAAAAACGAGGCATCAGGTAAGGTTTTTACGTCATACAAAGTTTTGTGGTACCATCAGTCCATCGTGAAACAGTTTTCACTGCCTATATGTTTATATTTGAATGTGATTTTTATTTTCAAAGGCAGGCATATATCAAAATCTTTACTGTTTTCAAGAAAATCACTTCTGAGTCATAAATGGTTAAAGAATTGATGGAATAAACATTTTAAAGATTATGCACATAATAATGAAAATTATGGTGTTATTTGCCTGTTGCAATTTTGTAAACTCTCTTTCCTAACATTTATTGTTAAATTGATGTTTTGATTTATTCAAATAAATCATTTTTAACTGTATATTGAAACACTTGGAAATATTGTTTGACTTTTTAGCTCACCTTAGCACGAAGTGCTCAAGGGAGCTATTGTGAACGATCAATGTCGGGCATCCGTCTGTCCGTCACGGTGTCAACTTTTTCTTTCAACGACATCTCCTCCTAAACTTATGGGTCAAAATCAACCAAACTTGGCAGAAATATTCCTTTGGAGGTCCCTTGTAAAAATTGCTCAAATGGAAAGGATCCATGCCATATCACAGGAAAAGGGGCCTTAATGACAAATTTCTTGTTTACACTATATAAGCCACAATTATGGTCAAATCTTCATGAAACTTGGTCAGAATGTTTGTTAGGTCATGAGGATGAAGTCTATTGAATATGGGATGGATTCGTGCCATCTCACGGAAAAAGGGACCTTAATGACAATTTTGTCAACAATTTCTTTAAACGACATCTCCTCCTAAACTTATGAGTCAAAATCAACCAAACTTTGCAGAAATATTCCTTGGGTGGTCCCTTATTAAAATTTTTAAAATGGAATGGATCGGTGCCATATCACGGGAAAAGGGGCCTTAATGACAAATTTCTTGTTAACACTCTAGAAGCCACAAATATGGTCCAATTTTCATGAAACTTGGTCAGAATGTTTGTTAGGGCATGAGGATGAACTCTTTTGAAAATGGGAAAGATCTGTGCCATATCACGGGAAAAGGGGCCTTAATGACAATTTTGCCAGCAATTTCTTTACACGACATCTCCTCCTAAACTTTTAAGTCAAAATCAACCAAATTTGGCAGAAATATTTCCCTTGTAAAAATTGCTCAAATGGAAAGGATCCATGCCATATCACAGGAAAAGGGGCCTTAATGACAAATTTCTTGTTTACACTATATAAGCCACAATTATGGTCAAATCTTCATGAAACTTGGTCAGGATGTTTGTTAGGTCATGAGGATAAAGTCTATTTAAAATGGGTAGGATACATGCCATATCACGGGAAAAGGGACCTTAATGACAATTTATTTGTTTACACTCTAGAAGCTACAAATATGGTCCAATCATCATGAAACTTTGTCAGAATGTTTGTGAGGTCTTGAGGATGAACTCTGAAAATGTGAAGTATCCTTGCCATACCACAGAAAAAGGGGCCTTAATTGCACTTTTCTCGTAAGAGCTCCAGACGCTACAAACATGGTCCAATCTTCATGAAACTTGATCAAAATGTTTGCCAGGTCACAAGAATGAACACTGTTGAAATTGGGAAGGATCATGTCATATCATAGGAAAAGGGGCCTCAATGACAAATTTCTTGTTTACACCCTAGAAGCCACAATTATGGTCAAATCTTCATGAAACTTGGTCAGAATGTTTGTTAGGTCATGAGGATAAAGTCTATTGAATATGGGATGGATTCGTGCCATATCACGGAAAAAGGGACCTTAATGACAATTTTGTCGACACTTTCTTTAAACGACATCTCCTCCTAAACTTATGAGTCAAAATCAACCAAACTTTGCAGAAATATTCCTTGGGTGGTCCCTTATTAAAATTTTTAAAATGGAATGGATCGGTGCCATATCACGGGAAAAGGGGCCTTAATGACAAATTTCTTGTTAACACTCTAGAAGCCACAAATATGGTCCAATTTTCATGAAACTTGGTCAGAATGTTTGTTAGGGCATGAGGATGAACTCTTTTGAAAATGGGAAAGATCTGTGCCATATCACGGGAAAAGGGGCCTTAATGACAATTTTGCCAGCAATTTCTTTACACGACATCTCCTAAACTTTTAAGTCAAAATCAACCAAATTTGGCAGAAATATTTCCCTTGTAAAAATTGCTCAAATGGAAAGGATCCATGCCATATCACAGGAAAAGGGGCCTTAATGACAAATTTCTTGTTTACACTATATAAGCCACAATTATGGTCCAATCTTCATGAAACTTGGTCAGGATGTTTGTTAGGTCATGAGGATAAAGTCTATTTAAAATGGGAAGGATACATGCCATATCATGGGAAAAGGGACCTTAATGACAATTTATTTGTTTACACTCTAGAAGCTACAAATATGGTCCAATCATCATGAAACTTTGTCAGAATGTTTGTGAGGTCTTGAGGATGAACTCTGAAAATGTGAAGTATCCTTGCCATACCACAGAAAAAGGGGCCTTAATTGCACTTTTCTCGTAAGAGCTCCAGACGCTACAAACATGGTCCAATCTTCATGAAACTTGATCAAAATGTTTGCCAGGTCACAAGAATGAACACTGTTGAAATTGGGAAGGATCATGTCATATCATAGGAAAAGGGGCCTCAATGGCAAATTTCTTGTTTACACCCTAGAAGCCACAAATATGGTCCAATCTTCATGAAACTTGGTCAGAATGTTTGTAAGGTCATGAGGATAAAGTCTATTGAAAATGGGAAGGATACGTGACATATCATGGGAAAAGGGACCTTAATGACAATTTTTTTGTTTACACTGTAGAAGCCACAAATATGGTCCAATCATCATGAAACTTGGTCAGAATGTTTGTTAGGTCATGAGGATGAACTCTAAAAATGGGAAGTATCCTTGCAATACCAAGGGAAAAGGGGCCTCAATTGCGCTTTTCTCGTAAGAGCTCCAGACCTTACAAATATGGTCCAATCTTGATCAAAATGTTTGCCAGGTCACAAGAATGAACTCTGTTGAAATTGGGAAGGTTCATGCCATATCATAGGAAAAGGAGTCTTAATGATAATTTACTTGAAATATCAAATGAGCGATTTAGGGCCCTCAGGATCCTCTTGTTATCACTTGTATGACCATCCATCTGTCCGTCTTCAAAACTTATCTAAAAAATCCTAATATTTCCTAATTCATGGAGCCTATTTTAACCCTCATATATGGAGCCAAGAATATTTCTACTTTTGCAGGAGATATAGGCTAAGATCAACCTGCAAATGAACAGTCTGATCTTAGTCTATTCCACCTGATGTTCCTTTTTAAACAAACAAAAAAAAGTTTTAAAATTGTATGTACAATTTATATAAAGACTCTCAATTAATAAATTAGTGTTGTCAGCACTTTGATTAAATGCAAATTTACCAAGGTTTTTATTAGCTCCACTGGCTGAAAGCCACTGGGGCTATTGTCATGGCGTTGTGTCCGTCGTGCGTCCGTCCGTCCGTGCGTGCGGTCGTAAACTTTTTCTTTAAAAATCTTCTTCTCAGAAACTACTAGATGGATTTCAACCAAACTTCACAGGAATGATCCTTGGGTGACCCCTTTCAAAGTTGTTCAAGAAATTTTGATCCAATGAAAAACATGGATTTAATGGGCGTGGCTAATTTCCAAATATGGTAAAAAGTGACTTTTCTCAGGTTCTAATTGATGGATACCAATTAAATTTTACATGAATGATCCTTTGGTGACCCTTTATCAGTCTACAAAAAATTATTGAAATCGGATGAAAATTATGTATTTTATGGGCGGAGGTCATTTCTCTAAATGTTATATAATGGAAACTTTGAAAATCATTTCCTCAGAATCTAATTGATAGATATCAACCAAATTTTACATGAATGATCCTTGGGTGACCCTTTATCAGTCTACAACAAATTATTGAAATCGAATGAAAATTATGTATTTTATGGGCGGAGGTCATTTCTCTATATGTTATATAGTGGAAACTTTGAAAATCATTTTCTCAGAATCTAACTTATAGATATCAATCAAATTTAATATGAATGATCCTTGGGTGACCCTTTATTAGTCTACAAAATATTATTGAAATCAGATGAAAAATATGTATTTAATGGGCGGAGGTCATTTCTCTATATGTTATATAGTGGAGACTTTGAAAATCATTTTCTCAGAATCTAATTGATAGATATCAAAGAAATTTTACATGAACGATCCTTGTGTGACCTTTATCAGTCTACCAAAGATTATTGTGATCGGATGAAAAATTTGTATTTTATGGGCAGAGGTCATTTCCACTATATGTTATATAGTGGAAACTTTGAAAATCTTTTTCTCAGAATGTAACTGATGGATATCAATCAAACTTCATTAGTATGATCCTTGGGTGATCCATTATCATGCAACCAAAAATTATTGTCATTGAATGAAAAATATGTCTTTTATGGGCGGAAGTCATTTCTCTATATTTTATAATGTTGGAGACTTTGAAAATCATTTCAACATCAGTAAAACTCAAAATATCTAAAAATCTAGTCAAAACTTAGATTTGCTATTACAAGAAATTCAAGCCTGTGGAGCGACACAAGCCATTCATGGCTTTCTAGTTCAGCATGTCAAGGCTGGCATGATCATTTATCTCATTGATCTGTTGCTGCAGATACCAAGCTTAATTTCATCTATTCAAGGTCATCTTTTAAAGCTCAAATGTTTGAAATGATTGATAAAAAAAATATCATTGCCTTTGAGCCTTTTTCAATATACGAACCTAGGGGCCAACTTATTTCTGACCCTTCTCACCAATGGGTAGATAATCGTAAACCTATGTGAGATAGCAGTCGGAGGCTAGGAAAGGATGTAATGGTAGTACAGGTGAGAGAAATACCAGGAATCCATTTGAAGGTGCTCCGGCCGCCGCGATATAACTGAAATAATGTTGAAAGCGGCGTTAAACTCCATTCAATCAATCAATATTTCTGACCCTTGGATGGTATTGTTGCCTGCTACATCAGAGTATCTCTCAGACAGCAGGCCACCAGCTCTAGACTGGTCCACATATCGACTGTTAGAATAGCCTAGATGGGTATTTCTGATATTTGACAATGAGACCAATCTACACCTGACCCGAAAGCAGGCCAGATATATTTTGCCCTAAAATTGTGCATGATGATCAGGGCTTTTGCTAGTGTACCTATTTTTATGCTGTTTTGTTGGAATTTATTTATCAAATACACACACATATTTCATTTATTTCTCTTGTCTAGAAAGCGCTACAGTGGTAACACTCTAACCATACCTCCTTTGAACAACGGCACCTCTGCGTCAAGTCGTGAAGGTGGAGATGAATACTCATCTGAGGCGTCAGAAATGGATACTCAAGGAACTGTATGTTTTTATACTCGACCAAGTGTCAAAATTTTAGACTTATTGTCTGTCGAGAAACATAAGAAAGTTTGATGAAAATTTGATTATTTAAGTACTAACTGTAATACTGAGTCAAGCTTTGCTCCTCAAGTTTGCTGAACATGTGGACTGCTTGTATGATTATTACCTTGGCTGTTTTCGAGTACTTTAGCGTTGTATGCATTGGTCTTGGTGTCTTCACCAGCTTGATAAACTTTAAACTTTGTCATATCTCTGTTTATATTAAACACATTTTCATGAGACCTACATATGTCAGCCAATTAGCTCAGTCGGTATAGCACCAGACTTCAAAACAATTGAAGGTCGATCCATGGGTTCAACCTGGGTTGGAACATTAACAAACTAATTGCCTTTTGGATGAGATGCTAAACTGAGTTCCTTTGAGATGGTGCTTTACCCTGAGCACATTTAAGAACCATGGCGTACCTCAGCAGTAGTTTTGTCATGTATATTTGCACTATCCCCCGTAAAAAGTAACCGTCTACTGGGGTCGTTGCTCATATGGGCTTTACGGTAGCCACAATAAATAAATGGAAATGAATAAAAAAGAAACTTGGTAAGTGCGTTTACCACCAAAAGAACTGCACCTGCAACAGAGAGTTGGCATCTGTAGGCGGTGCTCTTGTTTCAATGAAAGCACTCATTTGGTTTATGAGTTGTCTTTTCCATTATATGCTGATTTGTACACTTTATATAACATATGCAAACACTTGTTTTGTCACAGGTGCCCACCTGGATCAAGAAGGAGCTTGCAATGTCTGAGGAGTTAGATGCAAATGACGGAAATCTCCCCGACGATACGAGTGACCAATCAGACGAAGATCGAACACGCAACACATTCGACACATCAATGTCCAGTATACAGATTAATCGAGATTTAACCCCGTATAAACTCCCGCCTGATAAAAACCTCACTCCAAGAAATTCTGGTTTCCTTGATCCTTCTACCTCGTCGAAGAAGGTAAATCTTTTTTTTATAGAATTAGTGGCTTTATCCTTCTATCAATACAAAATGACACTTTAATCCTTCTCATGATGTCATCATACCAGGGGCCTGTTTTACTAAACATCTTCTGATAATTTTTTTGCGTAAGTCAAAAGGAAAGTTGCTTCTACAGTAGTAACTAAACATGGAATTCTGCGATGCATTATCTCATTGGAATCGTCTTCTTAAGACGATTCTAATGAGATATTGCAAGACAAAATCTAACAATGAATATAAACACCAGGATGATTTGTGTTTTTGACTAACGCTTAATTTTTTCGCAAGAAGTTTTGTTAAACAAGCTCAAAATGTTAACTTACTTTATCCCTTCCCATGAAATTCATAATACCATAAAAGCTCTATTATAACCCCAAGATTCTATTAGAATCAGTGTATTTCCATTAGAAAGGGATGAGCTTGTCTTAGAGGCTACACTATATAGCAAATGCCCAGTGCAAAACAGTTGTAACTGCATAAAAACAATTTACAACTGTTTTGCCCTGAGTCATCGATAATTGTAAAGACAGTGAAAAAATTGGCCAAAAATAAACATAATCTGCATTTTATTGAGGAAAACATGCATAAAACCACTGTTGAATTTTTTGTGACCTTGATTTTGTGGGTTTGGGCCTTTATTAGAGGCTTCAAAAGTTTGTAAAAAGGCATCAAAAATTGTCTATTTCAACCTCCAAAAAGGGAATTGGGCTTTATTAGAGCATGGGGCTCTACTGGAATTTTTAGCTCCACTGGCCGAAGGCCAGCGAGCTATTGTCATGGCGGAGTGTCAGTCCGTGTGTGCATAAACTTTTTCTTTAAACATCTTCTCCTCCCAAACCAATGGGTGGATTTTAACGAAACTTGGTAGAAATGATCCTTGGGTGGCCCTCTTCTTAAATTGTTCAAAGAATTTTGATTGGCCCACAAATATGGGCGTGGCATTTTTTCACTTTGAAATCTTTAAAAATCTTCTCCTCCCAAACCATTGGGCCGATTTCAATGAAACTTGGCATGGATGTTCCTTGGGTGACCCTTTACTTAAATTGTTCAAGAAATTTTGATTGGCCCAAACATATGGGCGTGGCAGGGCAGGGCTTATTTTGAGCCTGAAATCTTTGAACGACATCTCCTCCTGAACCACTGGGCCGATTTCAATGAAACTTTAACAGAATGTTCCTCTGGTGACCCTTTACTGAAATTGTTCAAGAAATTTTGATTGGTTCATAAATATGGGCGTGGCAGGGCGGGGTCTATTTTGAGCCCGAAATTTTCGAATGACATTTTATCCTGAACCACTTGGCTGATTTCAATAAAACTTTAACAGAACGTTTCTTGACTGTCTCTTTTCAATAAATATTTGCTAAATTTTGATCGGCCCATAAATTTGGGCGTGGCAGGGCGAGGCTTATTTTGAGGCCAAAATCTTTGAACAATATCTCCTCCGGAACCACTCAGCCAATTGCATTGAAACTTTACCAGAATGTTTCTTGTGTGACTATTTACTTAAATTGTTCAAGAAATTTTGATTGGTCCATAAATAGGGGCGTGGCAGGCGGGGCCTATTTTGAGCCCGAAATCTTTGAAGGACATCTCCTTCTGAACCTTGTGTTTTAATCAGATGGGTAAAGGGTTGCAGGTTTATTGTAATTGAGTATTTTGTTGCAATATGGACCAGAACCAGTTAATCATTATTAAACAGGTCTGAGGAAATTTCGGGGTGTTAATGTATTCATTTAAATTAAGCTTTATTTAATGAAAGTCTCAAGATTTTAGAGCCAGTGGAGCGATACAGGCCCTCTTGGGTCTCTTGTTATAGTATATTCTAGCAGTACACAAACCTGTGGTAGATTGACATGCAATCTGATCTAAGCCTACACTACCTACTCTTTTCTGACTTAAGCCAATGTGGTAGAAACATCCCCAAATCTTGTACCTTATTTCTCCTCATAAATGCTCCCAGGAGCTATATATAACATGGTCAGGAAGCTTTTATTTAGTATGCTTTTTCCGATTAAAAAAAAGAATAAAATTGATGTCTTTTAGGCCCTTTTTCCTTTAATTTGAGGTACATTTCGTCTAACCAATCATATAAATGATTGTATAGAGGAAATTCATCTCAAATGAGAGAAGAAGTCTCAAAAACATCCTAAAATCTAGGCATTTGAAGTGGGTTTTCCTAGTAAAAAATGTAGGGGTGCTACTATTAGGGAGGGCATTATTATTAGAGGAAGTACTATAGTTTGATTGAGGAAAATCCTCTTTCCTATTTCAAAAATGGAAAGCTATATTTTTATTACGAGTTCTAAACATTTGTTTTTTTTCACAAAAAAATGATAATTTCATTTAAGGTGAAATAGACAATTAGCTTTTTTTTAGCTCTTCTTGACAAAAGTCTCCAAATACCTATTGTCAGACCCATGGATCTCAAATCTCAAACACATATACTTTAGGGCTTTTATTCGGAAGAACTAATCTTGATCTTAGATCTTTGTTCAAGCTGTGTTTGCGATAAGCACCAGTCCTGTTTCACGAGTAATGTTGTATGTGGACAACTCTTGTTTCTTTGTATTCAAGCCTTCACCTAGAGACCATAGAGGCAGGTCCATTTCTACCAATAGTACTGAAAGTGAGATGGAATATTCTAACCAATCAGACAGCAGTGCTAAGGATATACAGTTACGAAGGTATTTTGTAAATATGTAGAGTAAAGTCACCATTTAAACCACTTAAATCAGTATCAAATGAAATAGAGCCTACATACTATTTTCTTTTTTTTTTCAAACCTTAAGACTGGTCCAGTTTAAATTAGGATGGGTATGATATTTGAAAACAAAATATTGTGGGAAAAGAAGACTGCTTTTTATTACCATTATAGAAGTCATAAATTTAGTCCAAGAGTCTTTAAAAGGGAAAGAGAATGAATGTGAACAATCTATGGTCATTTAGATTGGCTTTATTAAAAAAGAACACAGTAAAAGAATTTGTTAGAATAAAAAAAGATTGTGGTAACAATGATAATAATGTACATTTCTATAGCACTATATCCCAAATAAACTTTATAATATTATACAGTAAATCTTGCCCGAGCAACCACCTCTGTTAAGCGACCATTTTTATTAAGCGACCGTTTTAAAAGTCCCCGGTTTTTTTTTAATCAAAATGTCTTTAAAAAAGTAGGTATTGTTTGTCTAAAAATTATTCAAAATGAACCCTGTGTTGTTTAAACTCACGGGAATCGTCTCCATGAGACGATTCTTTTGAGTTTTAACAACATAGAATTATTGAGAATTTTGCAATTAAATATATTTTCAATCAAAATGTATGTTTCTTATTTCTAAATTTTAACTCGTATAAAGCATCCATTTTCTTTAATGACCCCTATTTGGTGGTCCCATCAGTGGTTGCTTAAAACAAGTTTTACTGTTCAATCATAAAACAGACACAAAATACATGTACTACAAATTAACGAGACAAACAACGATAGAACAAATAATCACTAACAAAGTATTGGATAATAGGATTGTTTAAGCTTTAAAGAGTTTAATGCTCAAATGCAATACCTTTGATAAAGGTTGGATTTTAGAGCTTTTTTGAAGTCTTCAGTTGTTCCCATATGCTTTATTTTATTTGGAAGATAATTCCATTACTCTTGATAACAGAATGAAAACTTAGCTCACCAATATTTAGCTCACCTGAGCACGAAGTACTCAAGGGAGCTATTGTGATCGATCGTTGTCCGGCGTCCGTCTGTCCGTCACGGCGTCAACTTTTTCTTTAAACGACATCTCCTCCTAAACTTATGGGTCAAAATCAACCAAACTTGGCAGAAATATTCCTTGGCTGGTCCCTTATGAAAATTGCTCAAATGGTAAGGATCCGTGCCATATCACGAGAAAAGGGGCCTTAATGACAAATTTCTTGTTTTCACTCTAGAAGCCACAAATATGGTCCAATCGTCATGAAACTT
This sequence comes from Fragum whitleyi, assembly GCA_948146395.1. Classification (NCBI taxonomy): domain Eukaryota; kingdom Metazoa; phylum Mollusca; class Bivalvia; order Cardiida; family Cardiidae; genus Fragum; species Fragum whitleyi. The sequence goes on along the minus strand of OX411560.1, from coordinate 23,163,321 downwards.
GGTCAGAATGTTTGTTAGGTCATGAGGATGGAGTCTATTGAAAATGGGAAGGATCCGTGCCATTTCACAGAAAAAGCCGCCTTAATGACAATTTTGTCAACAATATCTTTAAACAACATCTACTCCTAAACTTATGGGTTAAAATCAACAAAACTTGGCAGAAATATTCCTTGGGTGGTCCCTTATGAAAATTGCTCAAATGGAAAGGATCCGTGCCATATCACGGGAAAAGGGGCCTTAATGACAAATTTCTTGTTTTCACTCTAGAAGCCACAAATACGGTCCAATCTTCATGAAACTTGGTCAGAATGTTTGTTAGGTCATGAGGATGGAGTCTATTGAAAATGGGAAGGATCCTTGCCATTTCACAGAAAAAGCTGCCTTAATGACAATTTTGTCAACAATATCTTTAAACAACATCTCCTCCTAAACTTATGGGTTAAAATCAACCAAACTTGGCAGAAGTATTCCTTTGGTGGTCCCTTATTATTGAAGACAGGTTTACCTGTCTTTCAATATAGGGATCGTCGCCATCGGATTTTGATAACAAACCTACATGTGTCATTACGCTCAAAAAAGTAGACCCATTCATAAAAATAAACGCGGCAAAAATAATCGATAGTGTAGCAATATACCGCAAAAGAGATAATTAGTCAAATTCTGGATCAGATAATAAATGTAAAAGAAATTTGAACAAATTTCCAATTCAGGGCAATATTCAACATGGCAATGAAATGTTCAGCTCTTCATCAAGGGTTAAGCAATGTGTGTCGTGTGGATTAACATTTTATTTAAGATTTTTACACATCCACTTAATAAGTTTGACTGAAAAAAAAATCGGATTTGGATCATATTGGATTGCTGGGGATAATCTATCCAATTTTATAAAACAGGGTTGCAATAATTCATATGAGTTTTTAGAATACAGGAATTGCCACCATATTTCTGTTGGTTAAATGAATAGTTTTCATTTAGGATATTGAAAACTTACACTTGGGGATGAATAGCGATTATGAAGGCAGTTACCCTCTTGTTAAGCTTGAATTGGCTAGAGGGATAGGTGTATCTTGAAGTGATGAGTCTTCAAAGTAAAGCATATTCATTTGTTAGGAAGGTGCAGTTTCCATATGTAACCATCAATGATTGTTTTAAATTTTTGATTCCCACTCAAGAGATCTTCTCAAAACGCCACAATTTTCATTCCAATTGTTAACATTCAGTTCTGTCTTCAATTCAGGCCTTTCAGGCCTTTGATGAAAATTGCTCAAATGAAAAGGATCCGTGCCATATCACGGGAAAAGGGGCCTTAATGACAAATTTCTTGTTTTCACTCTAGAAGCCACAAATATGGTCCAATCTTCATGAAACTTGGTCAGAATGTTTGTTAGTTCATGAGGATGAAGTCTATCGAAAATGGGAAGGATCCGTGCCATTTCACAGAAAAAGCTGCCTTAATGACAATTTTGTCAACAATATCTTTAAACAACATCTCCTCCTAAACTTATGGGTTAAAATCAACCAAACTTGGCAGAAATATTCCTTGGGTGGTCCCTTATGAAAATTGCTCAAATGGAAAGGATCCGTGCCATATCACGGGAAAAGGGGCCTTAATGACAAATTTCTTGTTTTCACTCTAGAAGCCACAAATACGGTCCAATCTTCATGAAACTTGGTCAGAATGTTTGTAAGGTCATGAGGATGAAGTCTATTGAAAATGGGAAGGATCCGTGCCATTTCACAGAAAAAGCCGCCTTAATGACATTTTTTTTGTTTACTCTCTAGAAGCCACAAATATGGTCCAATCATCATGAAACTTTGTCAGAATGTTTGTTATGTCATGAGGATGAACTCATTTGAAAATGGGAAGCATATATGCCATATCACGGGAAAAGGGGCCTTAATGACAAATTTCTTGTTTTCACTCTAGAAGCCACAAATATAGTCCAATCTTCATGAAACTTGATCAAAATGTTTGCCAGGTCACAAGAATGAACTCTGTTGAAAATGGGAAGGTTCATGCCATATCATAGGAAATGGAGTCTTAAAGATTTTTACTTGAAATATCAGGTGAGCGATTTAGGGCCCTCAGGGTCCTCTTGTTTTATAGGTTCATATTTCTACGTTTGTAAAATAGTTATTTATTAGTAGGTATAAGTATCTATTCCCACAAACAAAAAAATCATTGTTTTGCAATAAAATGTCTATTACCTGTTACTCTATATTCAAATACATTATCATTTCCAGTGAGGGTCGATCCAAAACTATGTTGGTGACAAATTCCACTAAAGTGGGACGTTCAACAGCGACTGGAGCAAGGGCCAAAAGTGCATCAAGTAAATATGGTGGACACAATAGATTTAGATACTCAAAAGGGTAAAGTTTAACCAACTATAACTTCACAAAATTTTAGACTTGACCAGCGCAGTTGTTAGCCCGTCAGACTGTCAATCTAGAGGTCCCAGGTTCAATCCCGACGGTGGCACTCATTCTTTCCGACTATTTTCTCTCACCAATGGGGTGATAATCATAAACCTATGTGGAATAGCAGCTGGAGGCTAGGAAAGGGATGTGGTGGTAGTACTGGTGTGAGAAATACCAGGAATCCATCGTTAGGTGCTCCAGTCGTCGGGATATAACTGAAAGAATGTTGAAAGCGGCGTAAAACCCCAATTCAAATCAAATCAAATCCAGCTGCCATGATATAACTGAAAAAAAATATTGAAAGCGGCATAAAACCGCATTCAATCAAAAGACTTGTCTAAATTGAAAGAAATTGCAGTTGGCAATTCTTAGTTGATGACATCTAACATGTTTTATTTGTATAGGTAGAAAACTTTGAAGCAAATGCAGAAATTGCTTGCTCATTTTCCACAATGTTTTTCTAACTATGTTTTCTGTCTCATTTTGTAAATGATTATGATTTAGATTTAGATTTGGTATGTCTATCCAATGTATTTGTTTGGGAAAAAATATTTTCCTTCTGAGAATAAATTTTTTGAGTAATCAACTTTTTTTGTGGGCTTTGATACTTGTAAATTGAAAAGTATGAAGAGAATTATTTTTGGTTTTCACAAAGGTATGAAACAAAAAGTATAATCACAATGTAGTATGAATTTGCTTTGTTTACTTGATAAAGTTGAGTTTTGTATTAAGCCAACGTCAAAGCGCTATTGGTTTTGTGTTTCCTAATCATATGGTCCAGGGTTAAATTTCTGGTGGCATGGCACATCCTTACATTTGTCATGTGACAAGGTAATGGTTCACAAACTGTGGATTTGGGCTCTGTAAAATTGATTTTTTCTATTTTCTAATGATATTGAGTTTTCATGGATACACATATCCCCTTCTCTCAAATCGTACAAAGAATATTTTCTTTCACTTCGACATTTTTTTAAAAAATGGCATTAAGGTAGCCCTAAAACTGTAAAAATGCCCAGTTTTTTACAAAATTTGAAATTTATGCAGCAAAAAATGCAAATCCCAAATTGCAACACCACAATATTCCACAAAAACCTTCTAGAAAATAAAGCTTTTACTCGATAAAAATATGAAGTATGGCTTCATATTTTTTTGTTACTTTAAACAACTATTTTTGGGGAAAATTAGTCATTTCTGAGGATTTTGGCTATTTTATTGGTTGCTAGGCTAGAGGGTTTGTGTCAGATGTCACAGGTGTCTATGACTGTATTTACTTTTCAGACAAAATGTAGCTCTAAATGAACAGTTGGCGGCTAGAGGGTTTGTGTCAGATGTCACTGTGAAGAGGAGAGAAGAGGCGTTATTGGTGAGGATTATTATTACTAAAACCATTTTAACCCTTTCCTGTTTTACAAAATTTTAGACCTGTCCAAATTCAAAGGTTTTGCAGACGAAAATTAAAAGTGGATTTCATTTGAAAAATAACCATTCAGTAGGGTGGAAAATAGTGTGGAGAAAGAAGAAATTGCTTGTCAAAAGCAATTTCTTCTTTTTTCACAATGTTTTCTCTTTCATAAAATCATAGGCACGTAGAAAGCAGGGATTAAACAGCAAAGGGTTAAGGTTCTAACACTTGAGCACACTCAAGTAATTGAGGGTTTCATTTAAAACATCCAAGAAATCATTGCCCTTTGAATGACAAATCTTGTCTGCTCTCAGTGACTAATAGAAAATATGAATAAAACATCAAAGATAACAATCAGAAATATGCATACACATGTACATGTATTAAGTTTGAGTAAAATGACTTTTTACAGAGTAATTTCCCTTTAAATGTGTAATTATTATTTTTTTTTTTTTTTTATACCCCCCACCTACGAAGTAGAGGGGGGTATATTGGTTTCACCATGTCTGTCTGTCTGTCCATCCGTCCGTCCGTCCATCCATCCGTCCGTCCATCCGTCCGTCCGTCCGTCCGTCCGTCCGTAGACCTTTTCGTTTCCGGACTCTAACTAGAGAACCAAATGACTTACAATCATGAAACTTTATACAAATGTTCCTTATGACCCAAGGAAGTGCCCTATTGTTTTTGGGTCATGAAGGTCAAAGGTCAAGGTCACAGTCAGCCTTTGTTCAATTTTCGTTTCCGGACTCTAACTCAAGAACCAAGTGGCCTACAATCATGAAACTTTATACAAATGTTGCTTATGACTCAAGAAAGTGCCCTATTGTTTTTGGGTCATGTAGGTCAAAGGTCAAGGTCACAGTCAGCCTTTGTTCAATTTTCGTTTCCGGACTCTAACTCAAGAACCAAGAGGCCTACAATCATGAAACTTTATACAAATGTTGCTTATGACCCAAGGAAGTGCCCTATTGTTTTTGGGTTGCATAGGTCAAAGGTCAAGGTCACAGTAAATTTTTGTTCAATCAAAGGTCAAGGTCACAGTCAGCCTTTGTTCAATTTTCGTTTCCGGACTCTAACTCAAGAACCAAGTGGCCTACAATCATGAAACTTTATACAAATGTTGCTTATGACTCAAGAAAGTGCCCTATTGTTTTTGGGTCATGTAGGTCAAAGGTCAAGGTCACAGTCAGCCTTTGTTCAATTTTCGTTTCCGGACTCTAACTCAAGAACCAAGAGGCCTACAATCATGAAACTTTATACAAATGTTGCTTATGACCCAAGGAAGTGCCCTATTGTTTTTGGGTTGCATAGGTCAAAGGTCAAGGTCACAGTAAATTTTTGTTCAATTTTCGTTTCCGGACTCTAACTCAAGAACCAAGAGGCCTACAATCATGAAACTTTATACAAATGTTGCTAATGACCCAAGGAAGTGCCCTATTGTTTTTGGGTTACATAGGTCAAAGGTAAAGGTCACAGTAAATTTTTGTTCAATTTTCGTTTCCGGACTCTAACTCGAGAACCAAGTGACCTACAAGCACGAAACCTTATGCAAATGTTGCTTATGATCCAAGGAAGTGCTCTATTGTTTTTGGGTCATATAGGTCAAAGGTCAAGGTCACAGTCAATTTTTGTTCAATTTTCGTTTCCGGACTCTAACTCAAGAACCAAGAGGCCTACAATCATGAAACTTTATACAAATGTTGCTAATGACCCAAGGAAGTGCCCTATTGTTTTTGGGTTACATAGGTCAAAGGTAAAGGTCACAGTAAATTTTTGTTCAATTTTCGTTTCTGGACTCTAACTCAAGAACCAAGTGACCTACAAGCACGAAACCTTATGCAAATGTTGCTTATGATCCAAGGAAGTGCTCTATTGTTTTTGGGTCATATAGGTCAAAGGTCAAGGTCACAGTCAATTTTTGTTCAATTTTCGTTTCTGGACTCTTAACTCAAAAACAAAGCGACCTAGAATCATGAAACTTCATGCAAATCCTACATATAATGACCTCAATATTAGGTACAAACACATCCTGCACTAATAGCACTTGCATTCTGACAAAGCGCTTGTGGGGGGTATTAGTCCGCTCTGCGACAGTTCTAGTTTTTTTTTGGGGGGGGGTTCGTTAATCACATTTTGCTGTAAATAAAAACCTACTTTTTAACAGGACAAGCGAGTTTCAGCATTCAGAAATCATCGTTAAAAGTTGCAATGTTATTAAATTTACAGACTTTGCAATTTTTAATGCTGTATTTTGTTTTAAATATTTTATATTTTTAGAATAAGAATACTATATATATGTATGAATAATATGAATGATGAATTTCATTTCAAGATAATATCAGGTCTTACATAAAAACACGTTTTAAGTAAAAAAATGTTTGTCTGTCGTCAGGGAGAGCTTCACACGACACGAGAAGAAAAAATTCTAGCAGAGAAAAAGATCAAAGAGCTGGAAGAAGAATATCTGAGGAAACAAGATATGCTGAGACAAGAGGCTGAGCAGAGAGCATTGGTAAAATTAACCCTTACCTCTATAATCTTTGAGTTTATCAGGGGTGTGGAAATTTTGTCACTTGTCCTAAGACAAGTTTATGGCTGAATTTCACTAGTCTGAGTGCCTGGATGGGTGGATGTGTATTTGTGTCTGTCCCATTCATGTTCGGAGCATAGCTTCTACATTCATGGATGAATTTAAAAATAACTTGGCACACAACAAAGAGTTTGTAGTAGCCAGCCATTGTTCTTCTTGCATTGTAAATTTGTCTTGGCTGCTCTGTTTATCAAGCCTTGTGTACATGTGAAATTGGTTGAAATATCAACCACAAGATAAAATATTTTATCACTTTAGGTAAGTCTAAACGTTATTTTTAGACACAAAACCGTCACTAGTAATTTTCATGTGAAAGTTATGATATATTTTTTTTTATCCAACTTGTAGAATTACAAAAAAATGAGTTTATCATTCTGATAATTAGACTGGTTTGCCTTAGGGATGGGAACGAGTATTCAATTAATTGAGTACTCGATCGAACGTTCAATTATCCATTACCAATTTCACTAATCGATTAATCCGTAAAAAATTAAATAATAGCAAATTCGTTTCCAATATCATTTTTTCATATTTTCTCAAAATATCGATCTTTCATATGAAATGCTGTTCAGCTAAAGATAATGTATGCAACACCTGGGCGCCTGTCGAATGTCTTGTCCATAGATATTTTTCCAAATTTGCAATCAAGTGCCAACTGTCATTTTACTTGCTGTCAAACAATACACGCTATTTTGTAACTTTTCGCACCTTCGAATTTTTGTACTCTTATCAGGGACAGTGCGATTTACTTGGATCTTCGGATCGATGGAGTGTTGCAGTGGGTTTCCAAAACATTGTAACGCAATCTTATCGATGTTGTAGTTACTTGGTCTTTCTCAACCGAAAGTTATATGTAAAACCGATGAATATCGCCTGGAAATATTACCCAGAAATGGCACTCTCTAAGCATGCACTTTACAATTTTCCGTTTCTTAAAATAAATTAGCAATCATATGTCATTTCAACTGCCCCTTCGACCGAAAATATGCAGCAAATACCGTACATTTTTACGTTTGAAGACACAGAATAAATGAATGTCCTCAATTCTATCCGAGTACTCGAGTACTCGATCGGGAAAGGTGAACGAGTAATCGATTAGTAAACTTGGTACTCATTACCATCCCTAGTTTGCCTGTGTAAATTTCAAGCGATAATCAATTGGGAAATCTGTGCAATTCATTGGAAACTTTTTAAAAAAAGAACTTAAGAAAATTTTCATTTTTTTTAGGAGAGAGAGAAGGCCCTACAAGAACAAATACTCAAACTACAACAACAACTACAATCCCAGAATTCACAGCTACAAGATAATCAAAAAACAGTTCAGAATTTACAGGTGATTATTCTCTAGGGGCCTGTTTTACTAAACATCTTATGATCATTTTTTGCGTAAGTCAGAAATTAAAGTTGCTTCTACAGTAGTAACTAAACATAGAATTCTGTCATGCATTATCTCTAGGAATCATCTTGAGATATTGCAAGGCAGTATCTAACAATGAATGAAAACACCAGGTACGGTTTGTGATTTTTCTTACGATTATTTTTTTCGTAAGAAGTTTAGTAAAATGGGCCCAATTCTACAGATATTGTGGGTATTTTGGATTTAAGAATTAGATTACTTTAACTATACTTGTGCAATTCCTATATTGTAGATACTTATTAGAATCGTCCCATTGACATTATGTGCAAATCATAACAAAAAGATATAACAGTCATCAGTTGCATAAATGTTTAGAAATATTAAGGATTCATTGCTGGTACTAATTTTAGCTTGAAGATGAATTTCATGTGAATGCTTTTACAAATACATGTACCAAGCTTTAACTTAACTTTCCCACATAAACTCTATAATTAGCATAGCAAACAGAAATATTGGAATCAATAGAAAAACATTTCTTACTTAGATGAAACTGTGTTCCTACAACTATATAAATCTTCAGTTAGACCACATTTGGAATATGCAAGTCCTGTATGGTCACCACACCTGAGGAAACATATTACAGCTATCAAAAAGGTTCAAAAAGAGCTTTTGCCAAACATATCGTCGGCTCCGTTCTATAAGGACGAACCTGGGAAAAGCCTACTTTTCAGGAGAAGGAAAAAACTTAATATCTTTTTACCTATAAACACTAGTACAACCATTTTGGTCGAAAATATTTTAAATCGAATCACTATATATATTATCTGCCGTCATAAATATTAAATTTTTTCTCTATAATGAGTTATTTAAGAAAAACAACCAAAAAATCGTCAAGTACGTCATTTTTTCACTTAATTTTTACGGAACAAAATGCCGTATAGACAAAAAAAGGCATAAAAGATAAATGCATGAAAAAAACTAATTAAATTTAATGTTATATAAGATTTAGGACAAATCGCCTGTAAAAAAATTCTTTTCGGGTGCATACGAGACCCCGAAAGCCGTTGAGTGAGACGTTTCTCAAAAAAAGTAAAAAACGCATATAACAATTTTTATGTATGTAACTGAGACACACGAATTATCTGGCCTGGGTAAAGGTTGTGCTCTCTTTCAAACTGATCTTTAAAAATAAACTTTATTCATAAGGAAACATGAACAATTATCAAATTTGTCAATACGTCATTTTCGAACTTCACTTTTCGACCACTTCCGGTGCGAAAATGACGTATCTTACAAGTTCAAGAAGCTTTTTTGGGGGGATACGATTAGCTTTCAGGTCCAGCATCTTCGCAAAAGACGCGGGAATATCATATGTGTGCGAAAACGCAATAAAAGAAAAACTGGAATTTCGCATATACGTCCTTATAGAACGGAGCCGACGATATGCAATCTAAGCTATAAAGAACAACTACTACATCTAGGTTTACCATCTCTTGAGTATCAAAGATCAGACATAGTTCAGGTCTACAAGATTCTTCATGAATATGACAAAACAGCAAACAATAATGCTCTACAATTAGCAAATTACCAAAGAACCAGAGGAAACAGCTTAAAGCTACTTAAACGACAATCAAACACAGTACTAAAAAAAAATAGTTTTGGCATAAGAGTAGTAGACTCTTGAAACAATCTCCCCAACCAGGTTATCTTGCCAACTAGGTTATCTTGTCACTTTACATAAATGCCTTCAAGAGCAATTTAAACAAACAGTATAAAAGTCACCCCCCAAAAGTTCACACCTATCTGATATGCGCACAAATGACCAACAGAATCAAGAAAGAGGAGGATCCATAGAAGCTAGACGCTTACCACTGAGACATAGGGGATATTGAATGAGTGGTCATTGAATACTGAATTTATTAAACGAGTCATCTATAAACAGATAAAAACGAGGCTGCGCTGAGTTTTTATCTGTTTATAAATGACGAGTTCAATAAATTCAGTATTTTATGAGCACAAATTTTATATTCTGTTTATAATATGACCCAAATTTTAGAAAAAAATCGTCAAAATTCCTGAAATTCAACGTTTCAATTTTCCGCGAAACTTTTAACGCCGTTCAAAAATGACGTCACAAAACATAGATTATGACGTCATTTTTTGCAGTTACAAAAACAGCGTTACTATTTGCTCTGAGCTCATTTGCATAGTTATTCCACTAGTGTAATAACAAAAATATTCAACGAAAATATTTCACTTCGGCGACGTCGGTCATATTATAATGTAAGTTAAACCGTAAATTAGTTAAGGTCATGTGACAAGTCAAGGTCATCAGTCAAGGTCAAAGATCTGAAAATTAAAGTTTTTATTGCATTACAGGCTCAACTATCTAAGGTTCAGAACAAGAAGAACAAACTTGGCGGGAACCGTAGCTACAATACAGACAGTAAAGTGTGCTCAATACAGTGATGTGATTGTTAACATGGAAGACATTGCCATATACACAGGGTTTTAAGGAACACTTGTTAAAACTCTTGTTAAGTAGATCTAGCTACAGTTACAAACATCGTGAAATTGACAAGGTGAATGATTTCTGAACAACTTCGGAATGAAGTTGAATTAGTGTGTAGAGCGAGTTTTGAGTGAAATGAAATGGAGGTAATCCAATATTGCTAATTTTATAAATAAGTGATATTAATCACCTCCCTTTAATGAAATATACATCCTTTTTTTAGCTCCACTGGCTGAAAGCCACTGGGGCTATTGTCATGGCGTTGTGTCCGTCGTGCGTCCGTCCGTCTGTGCGGTCGTAAACTTTTCTTTAAAAATCTTCTCCTCAGAAACTACTGGATGGTTTTCAACCAAACTTCACAGGAATGATCCTTGGGTGACCCTCTTTCAAAGTTGTTCAAGAAATTTTGATCCAATGAAAAACATGGATTTAATGGGCATGGCTAATTTCCAAATATGGTAAAAAGTGACTTTTCTCAGATACTAATTAATGGATACCAACTAAATTTTACAAGAATGATCCTTGGGTGACTCTTTGCCAGTCTACAAAAAATCATTGTGATTGGATGGAAAATATGCATATTATGGGCGGAGGGCATTTCTCTATATGTTGTATAGTGGAAACTTTGACAATCATTTTCTCAGAATGTAACTGATGGATATCAACCAAATTTCACTGGAATGATCCTTGGGTGACCCTGTATCAGTCTACAAAAAATCATTGTGATCGGATGGAAAATATGCATTTTATGGGCGGAGGTCATTTCTCTATATGTATTATAGTGGAAAATTTGAAAATCATTTTCTCAGAATCTGATTTTTGGTTATCAACCAAATTTCACTGGAATGATCCTTGAGTGACCCTTTATCAGTCTACAATAAAAATCATTGTGATGGGATGAAAAATATTCATTTTATGGGCAGAGGTTATTTCTCTATATGTTATATAGTGGAAAATTTGAAAATCATTTTCTCAGAATCTAATTTTTGGATATCAACCAAATTTCACTGGAATAATCCTTGAGTGACCCTTTATCAGTGTACCAAACATTATTTCGATTGGATGGAAAATATGCATATTATGGGCGGAGGGCATTCCTCAATATGTTAAATAGTGGAAATTATGAAAATCATTTTCACAGAATGTAACTGATGGATATCAACCAAACATTTTTGGTATGATCTTTGGGTGACCCATTATCATGCAGCCAAAAATTATTTTGATTTGATGAAAAATACGTCTTTTAAGAGCAGAGGTCATTTCTCTATCTGCTATATAGTTGAAACTTTGAAAATCATTTTCAACATTAGTAGAACCCCAAATATCTAAAAATCTAGTCAAGACATTTATTTGCTTTTACAAGAATTTCAAGCCTGTGGAGCGACTCAAGCCATTCATGGCTTTCTAGTGTTTGTAGGTCTTCATGGACCAATCAGACACTTGAAAGTCCACACCAGCTAATAAAATCGTAGAATAAGTCCATCAATTGGAATTTATTGTTGAAAGTCTTGAATGATTTTCAAATGTTTTCTAATAATTTTGGAGCGTTTTTGATCGATATGGGTGAGTGTTTGGAATGAATGAATGGAGCACTGAATGAATGATTTTGATCGGATTAAGTGTCAATTTCATGATATTTTTAACTGTAGGACCCTCAAATTTAACATGGCTTGATATTATAAAACTATGTTCATGCTAAAGTAAACTGAGAGTTTTCTAAAAATTAGAATTTAAATGAATGTTTGAACATAAAAGATAATATGAATAAGTTGTTATTTGTAACATTTTATTGATATTGTCCTTTACATTCATATGTTTATTTTAGTATAAAAAGAGAATTAAAGCTCTAATCTCAAGTTGAAATTTGGTTAAAATCTCTATTGAGCATAGGAATTGTTTTGTATTCTTGGGCCCAGTTGTGAGTCCATTATATTCTCTGAGAATTTCAGAAAAAAATGAAGACTATTAACCCTTTTCATGCTGAACCATGAATGTTTTGACAGGAGGTATAGGTAAAGATCAGCCTGCACAATAGTGCAGTATGATCTTAGTCCACACCATCTGTTTATCTTGCTTCACCAAGAATTGTGGAAGGACTTGTAATTTTTTGAGAGAAATATTGGCATATTATTTTGTCTTTCAGAGCTTTCAGCACTTTGATTTGAGTGTAACTTGGCCAAAATATTAATTCAGCATGACAAGGGCTAAGACTAGACTACACATCTGTGAAGGCTGATTTTAGTCTGCACTGTCTGTCAAAGCCATTTGCACAGTAGGTAAATGCTTATAACCATCAGGATAAGGTTTTTAAGACCATACAATATGTATGCCTTTTGCCAAGTGAGTCAGTGTTAAATTCTTTCTTATGCATAATATTTTTGTTTACAAATAAGATATACTTGTATAATGTTGATTGAAAATGTATGTTATTGCGAATTTCTTTTTGAGCTCACCTCATGAGTACATCATGCTCAAGGTGAGCTTTTGTGATCATTGAATGTCCGTCTTCTGTTGTGAGTCATCTGTCATCAGTTGTCTGTTGTCTGGCATCAACAATTTAAGTGTTTACACTCTAAAGGCCCACAAACATGGTCCAATCTTCATAAAACTTGCTCAGAATATTGACCAGGTCACAAGGATGATCCCTATTGAATATGGGAAGGATCTATGCCATATCATGGGAAGATGGTCCTTGATGAGAATTTTTAGCTCCACTGGCCGAAAGGCCAGCGGGGTGTCCGTCGTCCGTGCGTCCGTGCGTGCGTCCGTGCGTGCGTCCGTCCGTCCGTAAACTTTTACTTTAAAAATCTTCTCCTCATAAAGTACTGGATGGATTCCAATCAAATTTCACAGGAATGTTCCTTGGGTGACCCTCTATCAGATTCCTTCAAAGATTGTTAATCGGTTGAAAATCATGGCTCTAGTGGGCGTGGCTAATTTCCATATATGGTAATAGGTGACTTTTCTCAGAAACTAATTGATGGATATAAACCAAACTTCACATTAATTATCCTTGAGTGGCCCTCTATCAGCCTACAAAAAATCATTGTGATCAGATGAAAAATATGTATTTTATGGGCGGAGCTCAATTCTCTATATGTGATATAGTGAAAACTTTAAAAGTCATTTTCTCAGATTCTAACCAATGGATATCAACCAAATTTCCCTGGAATGATTCTTGAGTGACCATCAACAAGACTATAAAAAAATATTGTGATCAGATGGGAAATGTGTACTTTATGGGCGGAGGTCATTTCTCTATATGTTATATAGTGAAAACTTTGAAAATCATTTTCTGAGAATCTAATTGATAGATATCAATCAAATTTTTCAATGATACTTGAGTGACCCATTATCAGTCTAGCAAACATTATTGTGATCGGATGAAAAATATATATTTTATGGGTGGAGGTCATTTCCGTATATGTTATATAGTGTAAACTTTGAAAATCATTTTCTCAGAATCTAATCAATGGATTTCAACCAAATTTTACTAGAATGATTCTTTAGTGATACTTTATCAGTCTATGAAAAAATATTGTGACCAGATCAAAACTATGTCTTTTATGGGCTGAGGTCATTTCTTCGGATGGGGTTATATGGTGGAATATCCAATATAGGGTAAAACAAACTATCCTGAAAGGTTAAACGGATGGATTAGATATCATGGAAATTTTATTTCTGTGAAGTTGTATCAGTCTGCAAAAAAATATTTTGATTAGATGAACAGCATATGTTTTTATTGGCAGAGGGTATTATAACATATAAAGTGAATATTTAATCACCCTTTTGGTATCATCTGAATGATGAATTTTTCTAGACTTGTTAAATTCAATAGGTGTAATGATTATAGATTAGAAGGAACAAAACCTTCCTTGAAATTCAAATGTATAGAAACATTAGTTGAAATAAGTAGCCTGAGAATACCCCCTCAGAATTGGTGAGTTTAGTTGAACGAAGGGTGAATCTGCACAGAGTGTAAAATGATGTTCTAACCTCCTGACATTCAGAGTCGGGTAGAAAGAGTTGAGTTGACCGCACTCTAAGGCATGGGCAGAATAAAATGAATATATTGGACTGAATATCTTACTTCTTACTATCATTAGTTAGAATTTTGTTTTGATGACAAACAATTGTTGTGAAGTAACATCTTTTAGTAGTGTTTCACTAAAAGTGGAAAGATCTACAATCAAAATTTTGCAGACAAAGTACCAGTATATTGTGCAGAAACATTCTGTTAGTGTTGAAATTCTTATATTTGGATTTTAACAAAATTTCACTAGAATGATTCTTGGGTGACCCATTATCAGACTGCACAAAATTATTGTGATTAAATGAAAAATATTTGTGTAACAGGTAGAGGTCAATTTATTCACTGATCATGAGTTTTTTTATGCAGAAATATTTCAGCATACGACCCTTATTTACTTGAAATAAACATTCACTCATTTATTCACTTCAATTCTCATTTAAACAGCTTTATCATCCTATGATAGTCATTATCAGGATATTCAGGCCTGTGGAGCGAATCAGGCGCTCAAGCGCCTCTAGTTTTGTTTACACTCTAGAGGCCACAAACATGGTCCAATCTTCATGATAATTTGTCAGAATGTTGGCCAGGTCACAAGGATGAATCCTATCAAAAGTAGGAAAGATCCATGCGATATCGGAAATGGGACCTTAATGACAATTTTCTTGTTTTCACTATAGGCCACAAATACGGCCCAATCTTCATGAGACTTGGTCAGAATGTCTGTTAGGGTCTCATGGATGAACTCTTTTGAAAAGGGAAAGGGTCCATACCATATCATAGGAAAAGGGCCTTTAATGACCACAAATTATGGCCCAATCTTTGTGATAGAATGTTGGCTAGGTCACATAAAACTTGTTTAAAAAAGGGCAGAAACTTATGCAGGGTTCATAGGTATAGAATGATTTCTTTCTTAAAAGATGTAACGGTCATTCAATTGTCTTTAAAGCATGTAATTCAGCTAAAGGAGGAGTCAAAGAGACGAAGGTGAGCGATATAGGACCATCATGGTCTTCTTGTTTATCATATGTTGTTTAAACTTAAGAGAATCATCTCATTTTAGACGATTCCAATGACTTTTAACAACACAAGATTTATTTACAATATTTGGTTAGCCTGATAACATCTCCTTTTTAGCTCACCAGAGCACAAAGTGTTCAATGTGAGCTATTGTGATCACTCACCGTCTGTTGTCCGTCCGTGACCAATTTCTTTAAACATCATCTCCTAAACCACTGGGCCAATCAAGATCAAACTTGGCAGGGATGTTCCTTATGTGAAGTTCTTCAAAAGTTGTTAAATTCTAACAAAAACACTGGTTGCCATGGTATTTTCGTAGGGTGCAGGTCTACCAAAGTTGTTGAAAGAATTCAATTTCATCAATAACTCAGGTTGCCATGTAACAGAAAGGTTGAAAAAAACCCAACAAAATTAAAAAAAAAAACTTATTGCAGTAGGACTAAATTAAAGTCTGTTTCTTTCAAAACCACCCTAAATGTACATCAAACAATCTCAAGTATTTAAAACGTGGTTGACAAGTTATGAGTTGACTTACTCAGGTTAGCGATATAGGACCATCATGGTCCTCTTGTTTAGAAGTTTTAAATAAAAGAATGGAGATTTTGAAAATGGTTGCTTAATAAAAATGGTCGCTTAATTAGACTTGGTCCCTAGAGCAAGATGAACTGTACTTTTTCCTATATGGATATATTAAAAAAAAAACATATATATAAATTGTCATGTTCATCAGGGCCGAGGTTTTAAAACTTTTCTCAGGCTCAGGCTCAATTTTCCCATATTTCAATTTGAGATTTAAGCCGTAATTCTGTTTAAATACTCATTTTAATGTATTAACATAAAAGAATTAAGATAATATTAATAAGTTGTTATAAATAACAACTTATTAATATTATCTTTTATTTTTAAACATTTATTTAAATTCAAAATTTGAGAAAATTGAGCCTGAGCCTGAGAAAAGTTTTATAACCTCGGGCCTGATTATGCAATTAACGTTATCAGCTGAGATGAATGGTTTATTTGCTCAATACAGCCATAGTCATGCGCCCAATGTGGTGTTTCTTTATCATCCGTCCATTTTAAAAACATTCCAAAGCAATTGCTTTTTAGTTATTAGCTCCACTGGCCGAATTTTTTTTACATCTCTTTGCTTTATATAATGTATACATTTTTTGATGTACAAACTTTTTATTTATACATGATTTTATCCATCGATCAGACTTTTACATTTATTTGAATAAAAAATTATCTAAGTTGTAATCATTTATTATTTTCTATCAATTGATAGATCACCTTTGTTGATTATATAATACAATGACCAATCAAATATTCATTTAGACAGGATAGCACTGTTGACCTATGTCATACCCACAATGCTGTTTCAAATATTTCGTCGTTATTATTCTAAAACCTCGTAACTACAGCTTTGATCAAGCTGTAGTTACAATCGTTTAGAATTACATCCGCGGTCAAGTTGTATTGGCAACTAAAAAGCCGTTGCTCCAGCTTGAATAAAAAAGTCAAATTTGATAGATTAGGGCTTGCATCGAATAACTTTTGCCCTATGAACACATTCGGACTGAATTGCCCTGTTGATACCGGAAACAAGTTGTAATTAAACCTTTAAAACTAGGGGGGGGGGGGGGGGGGCTCTAAAGGAGTCAGCTTGTCGGAGGGTCCGTCGGCCCGTCCGTCTGTAAATTTTTCGTGTCCGCTCAATTTCTTTGGGTGGATTTTGAAATTTTGAAACTTTACAGATGTGATCAGTCTCAGTCAGAGATGTGCAAGTGAGATTTTGGTTAAATGGCTTTTCATTATTGACAAGTTCTTGTAGGGGGTATTAGTCCGCTTTGTGACAGTCTAGTTTGTTTTACATACCGTATAGTACTTTTTTTTAAGCAATATGTAAATTCTGCAGAATTTATTTGTTGCGAATATCTTTTCCGTCATTTTTCATACACCTATGCTTTGATATCCTCGAAACTAAGTTGAATAGTAAGAGACAATTTAAAGGTTGTAATAGTAACAAGGATGCAAGAAATACTAAAATTCAACTGTCGGGTGCTCAAGCAACCGCTATATGACTGTGAGAAAATGGTTAAAATCGACGTTTTAGTGCACTCGAAAAAACAAACAAGCCAGAAAAGCCTAGCAAAAAATGCCTAGGTAAACAGTTAATTTCCCAGACAAAAATCACGTATACTCATTATAACATATCAGTTCATGGCCGTTTTGACATTGACGTTGATCTGATAGACAGAAATCGTTAAAACAATAAATATGTCGTGATTAATTCTTGAAGAAATACATATTGTATGTTTATCAGTCTAATATCAGCATTACCTAAGGCATGCTGAATTACACGTCACATTTTAAACGCACAAAGCTGAAGATCTTGGTAACCAATTATCGCTCCGTTTCGTAAATTACACTTATGGAATTTAATAAATCGAGAAACGTAATACTTTACGCCTGGGCTCCGTGGATTAGCTAAAAAAAATATAAAGGGATTTAACTTCGGGTTCAATTATTTCATTTTTTACTTTAAAAACCTATGCTATTGGTACT
This sequence comes from Fragum whitleyi, assembly GCA_948146395.1. NCBI lineage: Eukaryota > Metazoa > Mollusca > Bivalvia > Cardiida > Cardiidae > Fragum > Fragum whitleyi. The sequence continues at coordinate 23,145,424 of OX411560.1, read as the reverse complement.
CATTCAAAGGAGTACCCACAGCATAGGATTTCAATTTGGAAATAAAGACGTATCCTTTTGATTTACTCTCTACTTTTCTGTGACCAAAAGGTCCCGAGTTCTATTCCCGGGAGCGGCTATCGATCTTGGTTCTTTCATTGGCCGACACATTCGTCGCGAGTATTGGTGAATTTTTCAGGAAGCAGAATCAACAACCAACCTTGCGTTCAGATTGACAAAACGGTGCGAACAGTTTTCTTATTGTACTCCGCTTTGTTCGTGCAACTGCGTGCAAAACGGGTTTAAATTGAGAGCTGTTTACACCGTTTTGTGATCATAAACGCAGGCAGAAATCCACCTTTAAAAGAACGTTGGCTCGCCAGGTTCATCGATTCAGCATTTCTAGCTCGGCAGTTTTCGGAAAAAAACCCGAAGTACTGCTATAGCCATGGCGTCGTTATCGTCGTTGCGTGAGAACTTGTTCTATATACTAAAGGCCTCCACTTTAAAAAAAAAATGCTATTACCTACGTCGGTCCGACTATTTGTCTGCCATCAATGGGTCGATAGTCACGGACCTGTGTGGAATAGCAGCTGAAGGATAGGCAAGGGTGCAATGGTAGTACTTGTGTGAAAAATATCACAAGGGGCTCGTTTTACTAGACTTCTTACGACAAAAATTAATCGTCAGTCAAAATCACACATCGCACCTTGTGTTTTCATTCAGTATTAGATTTTGCCTTGCAATACCTCATTAGGATCGTCTGAAGAAGACGATTTCAATGAGATGATGCATGACTGAATTCCATTTTAAGTTACTACCGTAGAATCAACTTTAATTTTGATCGTAAGATGTTTAGTAAAACAGGCCCCGCGAGTCCATTGTTACGTCCACAAGCATTTTCACATTCTGAAGTTAGAGCAGTATTTCCGACTCTTTTGTTCAGCCTACTTCGTGAAATTGACCTTCATCTCGATCTAAACTGTTCCAAATAACTCGCTCAGCGCTCCATTTATTCATTTTTAGCTCCACTGGCCGCAGGCCACTAAGGCTATTGTCATGGCGTTGTGTCCGTCGCGCGTCCGTCTGTACGTGCGTCCGGTCGTAAACTTTTTTCTTTAAAATATTCTCCTAAGAAACTACTGAATGAATTTCAACCAAACTTCACAGGAATGATCCTTGGGTGACCTTCTTTCAAAGTTGTTCAAGAAATTTTGATCCAATGAAAAACATGGATTTAATGGGCGTGTCTAATTTCCAAATATGGTAAAAAGTGAGTTTTCTCAGATTCTAATAAATGGAAACCAATTAAATTTCACATGAATAATCCTTGGGTGACCCTTAATCAGTGTACCAAAATTATTGTGATCGGATGAAAAATATGTATTTTATAGGCGGAGGTCATTCCCTATGTGTTTATGTTATATAGAAGAAACATTGAAAATCATTTTCTCAGAATGTAACTGATGGATATCAATCAAACTTCATTGGTATGACCCTTGGGAGACCCATTATCATGCAGCCAAATTATTGTGATTGGATGAAAAATATGTCCTTTATGGGTGGAGGTCATTTATCTATATATTATATTGTGGAAGCTTTTAAAATCATTTTTCAACATCGGTAGAACCCAAAATATCTCAAAATCTAGTCAAAACTTTGATTTGCTATTACAACAATTTCAAGCCTGTGGAGCGACTCAAGTCATTCATAGCTTTCTAGTAATCACTCAAACCATTCAACAACGCCCCAATCTCACTGAAAAAGAAAGAATAAGCAAAAGGCTTTAAAAATAAAGCTAGAAAAAAATCGCAATTTCACTGACATAATCTGAATTTAAAGCGTCCTATGTTCTTGGAGGAAAGGGAAGCTATTTATAGAACTTGTATGCATATTTGATTAAAGGAAGTTTTAAGTATCGCTTATTTTGTTCATCTCGAACAAAATTAGCGATACTGGATTACCTCTTGAATTTCACTCGAAACTCTCTCCTCCCACTCATTCAATATCATTCCAAAAATATTCCAAAATAATTCATCTTATCAATTTCACGATGTTCTAAACTGTACCTACAGTTAAGAACTTCGTGAATTGACGAGATGAATTATTTTGGAAAGTCACTTAAGTTTTTGGAATGAAATTTGAATGAGTGTGTAGAGCGAGTTTTGAGTAAGATTCAAGAGTAATTCAATTTTTGACAAATAGAATAAGATCAGCAATAGTTTAACCTCCGTTTAATAAATTATGCATAAAAGATCTTTAAAATTGCTTTTAATGTTTTCGCGAACCAATCAGATGCTTGCAAAATTCAATCAAATCAGAAAAATCGTGGATATTTTCTAGCGATTTATGTTTTGAATGTAGTTGTTGATCGTACCATTTTTTGACGATTTTGGCTCTTTTTTGAATGCATTGAGTGAGTGTTTGGAATGAATGAATGGAGTGCTGAATGAGTGATTTTGAATGGATTTGATCGGAATGATTGTCAATTTCATGATGTTAATAACTGTTCTAAGACGGGACTACTATGACACGTCGCTACAAATTATACCATTGTTTAAGTCAAGATGTCATTGTTTATGACCGTAAAATGACTACATACATGTAAGACTAAATAAGTACTTGTGTGTGATATTCCACTAAGATACGATTACTAGATTTCTAGTTTAAAACGCGTCTCGGTATTAATTTGGCGACACTCTTGCGTATATTAACTGCCGCACGTAAACCGAGCTTCAATATCCATATAGGTATATGAGCTCTGACGTAACTCCCGAGTCCATGAACATGGCTATATCGGGTATATCATAGGTATATAAAATTTATGATAGGAATTGAATCTGAACTATTCAATTCATTCATGGCCTTGCAGTTTAACACAAACAATATTTTTGAATGAAAAATTGTAACCATTTTAAGGTGTTGTTTTAGCCTGTTTTATCCATTACCAAAATGGTACGAGAGTTTACAAATTGGAAATAGAACTCACGGCTTATCGCACAAAATTTACCCACAATTCGACATAGGACACATATTGGCATTCAGAACATCGCTCGAACATTTCTGTAAACTGGAAAGTACCTCGGACGTAAGTTTAGTAATTTTTGGTCAATTTTTAGGTAATTCGGCTCCTGGTGGTACTTTGGTTAATACACTTGAAGAAAAGCAAATTCCTTTAATGCTTTCAGATCGTTTATAGAGATCATTTTTGCATATTATGATTTTAAAGCAAAACGCAGTAAAACACTGCGTTTTGTTTTCAAATCAAAATATGCCCAATTTTTACTTTACGTAGATTTTGCTCTTCGCAGCGCGATCCTCAGTTGTGTTTGTGACGTCATACAAACCCACGTGCGAAATGACGCGCTTTCATGGCAGCGCCCGTATTATTCCCGAGGTCTATTCCGTAGAATCGCCGAGGGTTCCCGATTGCACATATTGTGCGAGTCCACGGGACTCGGTATCGATCTAAGTTAACCCGCTCCCCATTCGAACGATCTCGGTTTATGTTTGAATGCAATTTTGATACCGGAGTGAGAAATACCAGGAATCCATTGTTAGGTGCTATAGTGCGGTTTTATTGACTTGAATCTGACCCCTGCTATTTAGATGAATAAAAATCTGATTATTCCTACTCGGTTTTGCACGTGCTTTCATACGAATGAATGACAAACGATATTGAATGTATTATACATTTTGTTAATTGAAAAATATGTCGGTAATTGTTATTTAAGCATTTTTTCTACAGAGGTCAAAGTCGGGTCAAATTAACCTGGCTATACATCCGCTGCGACATAACTGAAACGTTGGAAGCCCGCCGTTAAACCATATTCAAACAAATAAATCTTAATTAATCATAGATTCATTACTAAATGGTGATAATTGAATGCAAGGTAAGTATGGGAAATTCCCGTCGCGTGTTATCCATCAAAAGGTTTTGGATGTAATTTTTTGTCGAAATGAGTGTCGAGGATTGATTATGGGCAGTAAATACGTCAGCTAATATTAATAAAGGTAACGTAAAATACAAGGGAAAGATATGTCATCATTTTATTTATGTAACTGACTATTTTCAATGATAGAAATCATTAAAACGTCATTGTTAATCAACCTTTTCCACGCCTTCCCGTATGTTCACGCATTCGAAATTGCTTAAATTTTTGATATTGAAAAGCTGCAGATAGAGGGGGTATTTTCAATTTTAGATCAACATATTCTAATGATTATTTAACGAAACCTATGTTTTTTGGAACTTGTTACGTGCCAATGTAACAAGAACAAAGAAGCCAGCAACAAACTTTACAATTAACAATATTTATTGACAATAATTACAGAATTATTGACAATATGAAATTAATACAAAAACAATTTACAATACCTTGAATGTTTAATCCTAAAGTTTTAATTTTAGATCCAATTTAATTAAGTTCCTGGTCCACAAATAATAAGTCCAATAATATCCGAATTTAAAATTAAACACGCTTTCAAACACACTTTTAAGATAACAAGAAATCCCCTTTTAGTTTAACACAGTACTACTAAATGAAACCATTAGTCTAAAACAAGTGAACCAAGAATGCTGTAGGAACCCCTTTATATAATACTATAGAACAATCTGGAATAGTATAGAACATAAGAATACTCTAGAGTCTGAATCACCTTCCAAAAGGCCTTTCTAGAAAGATCTACATAATTCTACATACATTTACGTAACAGAATCAAGAGATAAGAAAATTCCCAGTCTAAAAATAGACACGGTAAATACCATTAGGTTTATTTATAGCTTATACATAACACTTTCCCCCTTGAAAGAAAAAAGAAAGGTTTATGAAATAAATCTTTCTTTTTGTATTATCTTTAGCATATACAATGATAATATACTTTACATAATTAATAATATCATGATTTGTTGAAACATTTCAGCACATCTAGCATGAAAATACAAACAATTTTCATCAAAAGAATTGAAAAAGAGATATATATATACAAACATATATACATATAAACAAAAAATATAGTGAAATGGTACTGTTAAATTCAATTTTATATTAAAGATAAGACAATTCAAAATTTTAGACTCTTGACAGAGCATCTGGTATAATATTGTCTTTTCCTTTAATGTGTCTTACATCAAGATCAAATTCTTGAAGTGACAAACTCCACCTCAATAATCTTTGGTTCTTACTCTTAAGTTTGTGAAGAAAACTTAAGGGATTGTGATCACTGAAAACAACTATAGGAGAAGTTGCAGATGTTAAATAAACTTCAAAATGTTGGATTGCCAAAATCAGAGCAAGACATTCTTTTTCAATGGTTGAGTAGTTTTTCTGATGTTTGTTTAATTTTTTAGAAAAATAACAAACGGGATGATCAATACCATCATCGTCTTCTTGCAAGAGAACAGCACCAATACCCACATCACTTGCATCAACAGCTAATTTAAAACATTTGTCAAAATCAGGTGCTAAAAGAACTGGTGTGCTCTTTAGTATGGCTTTCAAGCGATCAAAGGCAACTTGACAGTTATCATTCCATTTGAACTTAACATTTTTCTTTAATAAATTTGTTAAAGGTTCAGCTATTATAGAAAAATTCTTACAAAACTTTCTATAGTAGCCAGCCATACCAAGAAATCGCATCAGTTGCTTTTTAGTAGCAGGCACTGGAAACTCAGAGATAGCATTGACCTTAGATTCTAAAGGTTTAACTTGACCCTGTCCCACAAGATGTCCTAAAAAAGTAACAGTAGCATGACAAAATTCTGTTTTTCCCAGATTAACAGTCAATTTTGCTTCACTGAGACGGTCGAAGAATTGTTTGATTCTTTGAAGGTGGTCACTCCATGTATCTGTATAGATGATGACATCATCGATGTATGCGTCACAGCCATCCAAGCCAGCTATAACCATATTTACAAGCCGCTGAAACGTCGCAGGAGAATTTTTCATCCCAAACGGCATAACTTTGTACTGGTACAGACCAGTTGGAGTAGCAAATGCTGATACTTCTTTAGCCCTATCAGTGAGCGGAACTTGCCAGAATCCTTTGAGAAGGTCAAATTTGGTGACATATTTAGAATTACCGACTTTGTCAATACAGTCATCAATTCTTGGAATTGGAAAAGAGTCAGTTTTTGTCACAGAGTTCACTTTTCGATAGTCAGTACACATTCTGTATGTTCCATTTGGCTTTGGAACTAATATACATGGTGAACTGTAATTACTTTGGCTGGGTTCAATAAAGTCATTCTCCAATAAGTAATTCACTTCATCTTGAAGGGCTTTTTGTTTCACTGGATTCATTCTATAAGGATGTTGTTTTATTGGTTGAGAATCTTCCACAATGACATCATGATATATTTTATCAGTTCTTGTGGGGATGTCAGGAAATAAGTGTTTATATTCATTAATCAACTGTTTCAGCTCTTCTCGTTGAGATGGCTCCAAATGTGAAAGTTTGTCGTCAAGATTCTTAAGTATTTCAGAGTTCTCAAGTTTAGGTGGACCAGGAACAGAATTTTCACTAAAGTCTGAACTAACTTCTGATTCAATCATATTTGATTGTTGTGGGACAGTGTTTACAACTGTAACTGGTTTTGAAATAGAGCTATCTCTGTCAAAATACTTTTTTAACATGTTTACATGACACATTTGTTTATTTTTACGCCTTCCGGGAGTATTGATGATATAATTCAAATCACTTGTTTTCTTATCAATAGTATACGGGCCATAATATCTTGCCTGTAAGGGTCGGCCAGGTATTGGCAAAAGAGCAAGGACTTTATCACCTGGTTCGAATTTCCTATCAACACTATGCTTGTCATATCTTGCCTTCATTTTGCTCTGAGATGATTTAAGATTTGACCTAGCAACCTCACATGCCCTAGACAGTTTATTTCTGAAGTCAGAAACATACTGTAACAAGTTCAAGGGTGTTTCATCATCAGCAATAAATTTCTCTTTTAAGAGTGTTAATGGCCCACGAACAGAATGACCAAAAACTAACTCAAAGGGGCTAAAGCCAAGAGATTCTTGAACAGATTCTCTGACTGCAAATAATAGCAAATGAATACCTTCATCCCAATTTTTATCAGTATCAAAACAATATGACCTTATCATATTCTTTAGGGTCTGATGAAATCTTTCTAAAGCACCTTGACTTTCAGGGTGATAAGCAGATGACCGATATTGCTTGATACCTAATTCATGCATAACCTGTTGGAATATGCCTGACATGAAGTTTGATCCTTGATCAGACTGAACTGATTTTGGAAGGCCAACAAAAGTAAAGAACTTGACAAGAGCCTTAATAATTGACTTTGCCTTAATGTTCCTTAAAGGAATTGCTTCTGGGAAGCGGGTAGAAGCACACATAATTGTCAACAAATATTCAGAACCTGACTTGTTTTTTGGTAAAGGACCAACGCAGTCTATTATTATTCGACTGAAAGGTTCATCAAAAGCTGGAATGGGTTGTAACCTTGCTTTTGGAATAACTTGGTTAGGTTTCCCTACCATTTGACAAGTGTGGCAACTTTTACAATATTTGGAAACATCCGATTTAAGTCCAGGCCAAAAGAAATGAGTCATAATCTTGTGATAAGTCTTGTTTACACCTAAATGACCAGACATTGGACTTTCATGGGCTATACTAAGTATTTCATGGCGATATGACTTTGGAACAACAATTTGGTGATGAACAGCCCAATCGTCATCAGCTGGGACATCAAATGGTCGCCATTTTCTCATCAGAATACCATTCTTTTTATAGTAACAAACAGGATTCTGAGACATTTCTTTTTCGGGTAATGCCCTATCAATTAACTTTGAAATCTCAGGATCATTTTGCTGTTCCTGGATTAACTTTGACTTTGAATGCGTTTCATGACCTTGGTCATTTGACCTTGGAGATGACTGACAAAATTTTGACGAGTCTGTCTGAGTATCAGGCAGACTAAGATTAAAAGACTTTTTAATCTCGTCATTGAAATATTGACCAACAAAAGTATCAGTTAAGTCAATATCATTTGAATTTTTCAAGGAAGCTTTTTTAGCCATACCCCGAGTTACTGCACATGAAGGGTACAAATCAGGTATTTCCTGCAAAATAGGATCATCTGTTTGACCTACATTAGGTGTGTCAGTTACAAGAGGATTAACAACAACCTTATCTCCAGCTAAGTCATTGCCTAGCAATAAATGTACACCTTTAAATGGTAAAGAATGTTTAACACCAACAACCACAGAACCAGTAACCAAATCCGAGGACAAATTAACCTTATGAAGAGGAACATTAATAACACCACACTCTACACCCTGAATAAGGACACTAGTACCAGACGAAGTCTTCTCAGAAAAAGGCAGAACATCTGCTAAAATAAGAGATTGAGAAGCTCCTGTGTCTCTTAAAATTTTAATAGGGGTAGGTGGGCACATATCACCTGAAAGTGATACAAAACCATCCAAAATGAACGGTTCAAAAATCTCCATACAGGAATCAGAATTTGGTTCTGCCTTAACAATTGAATTTAACTCAAAAGAAGGCTGTGATTTAGGCTGAAGGCTGGTGAGCCCTGTAGGTTTGGCTGCACTCAGTTCCTTCTTCCTTTTTAATCTAAAACATTCCGAAATAAGGTGACCTGGTTTTTTACAAAAAGTACAATGTACTCGAGATAAGGGATTTTGAACATTGGTTTCACCAGTAGACTTTGGTTTAGGTGAATTCGATTGACTAGACATGCTAGATGAATCACCAGACATAGATTTATTTTGGGGATGTGAGGAAGCAGGTTTTGCTTTATTAACGAAAGAATTTTTGTGTGTAAGGTAGTAATCATCAGCTAAACGAGCTGCTTCATGTATAGTTTCAACAGTTTTTTCATCTAAATGTGACTTAATGTCAGATTGAATGCAATTTTTGAATTGTTCAATTAATATAAGTTGTCTAAGATTATCATAATTTTGGTCTATTTTCTTAGAATAGCACCACCTGTCAAATAATTTTTCTTCGTTTCTTGCAAATTCAACGTGAGTCTGGCCAGATTCTTTTCTACAACTTCTAAATTGTTGTCTGTATGCTTCTGGAACCAGCTCATAACCTTTGAGAATGAGTTCTTTTACAGTATCATAATCATTGCTTTGTTCTGTTCTAAGTTGCGAATAAATATTGCGAGCTTTTCCTACTAAGACACTTTGGAGAAGTAAGGTCCATTGCTCCTTTGGCCATTTCAAGTTATTTGCAACTTTTTCAAAATGTTCGAAATATGTATCAACTTCATTTTCTTGAAATTGAGGAACAAGCCTAAAATGTTTTGTTACATCAAAATGGTCATTATACATATCTCTGGGCTGATTTGCTCTATCTTGTATTTCTAATTCTTTTAATCGTAATTGAAATGCTCTTTCTTCTCTTTCCCTCTCTCTTTCTATTTCTCTCTCTTCTCTTTCTCGCTCTTCCTTTTCCCTTTCTCTCTCTCTTTCCCTTTCTTCCTTTTCCCTTTGAAATTGCCTTTCTCTTTCTTTTTCTTCAATTTCTCTTTGTGCTCTTTCTCTTTCAATTTCAATTTCTAATTGCTTTTCTTGAAATTTCCGCTCTTCTCTCTCTCTTTCTATTTCCAATTCCTTCTCCCTTTGTTGAAGTTTTAACAGTTCAAGATCTCTTGAGCTTGAAACTGATGGAACATCAACAATGAGAGACAGAGCCTTTTCATCAAAAATGTCCTCATCAACAAAATATTGAACCAAAATATTCTTAATTTCATGCTTTCGCAATGAGGACTTGACTTCTTTTAATTCATAATGCTTGGCAAGATTGAGCAAATCAGGCTTTTTACCCAAATTCAATAACTCCACGGAAGGTTCGTGCGTAAATTTTTCTAAGTCAAAAGACATGGTAGCTTGTTGCTGTATTTGAATAAGAATGTAAGATTTCGATAAATAATAGTGAAAGTACACTCTAGATTTATTAAAATTGAGATATGAAATTAATTTCTTAAATAATTTTGAACAGCAGATTTAAATACAGAAAATGTTTGATTTGTTTTGTTTTGTTTGTTTGTCTGATGTTTGTATCTCGAGACGAGCCCCCAAATTGTTACGTGCCAATGTAACAAGAACAAAGAAGCCAGCAACAAACTTTACAATTAACAATATTTATTGACAATAATTACAGAATTATTGACAATATGAAATTAATACAAAAACAATTTACAATACCTTGAATGTTTAATCCTAAAGTTTTAATTTTAGATCCAATTTAATTAAGTTCCTGGTCCACAAATAATAAGTCCAATAATATCCGAATTTAAAATTAAACACGCTTTCAAACACACTTTTAAGATAACAAGAAATCCCCTTTTAGTTTAACACAGTACTACTAAATGAAACCATTAGTCTAAAACAAGTGAACCAAGAATGCTGTAGGAACCCCTTTATATAATACTATAGAACAATCTGGAATAGTATAGAACATAAGAATACTCTAGAGTCTGAATCACCTTCCAAAAGGCCTTTCTAGAAAGATCTACATAATTCTACATACATTTACGTAACAGAATCAAGAGATAAGAAAATTCCCAGTCTAAAAATAGACACGGTAAATACCATTAGGTTTATTTATAGCTTATACATAACAAACTAAATGGAACTGTCTCATCAAGACAATTCAAATGAGTATCCACAACATAGGGTTTCATTGCAAAATAGAGATTTTTGACAGGCTTTATCCCCTCTTATCTGTACCTCTGTATTGTAAAGTTAAGAACATCGTGAAATTGACAAGATGAATGTTTTTTTAATGATATTGGAATGATATTGAATGAGAGAGAGGATCGGGTTTTGAGTGAAATTCAAGGGAGATAATTCATCATCGCTGATTATGTTCAAGACGAACCTTATTAGCGATACTTATTACCTGCCTTATGCATACAACTTCTATGAATAGCTTTCTATTTCTCCATGAACCAATAAGACGCTTAAAATTCCAATTATGTCAGTGAAAAAACGATTTTTTTTCTAACTTTATTTGAATTGAATGCCTTTGTCTATTCTTTCTTATTCAGCGAGGTAGAGCGTTTTTGATTGGTTTGAGTGAGTGTTTGGAATGAATGAATGAAAGAAGCGCTGACCGAATGGTTTGGAATGTTTTTTTTTACATTGAATTGAATTCAATAAAGAAGTTGTATTTTACTGTGGGAACACAAGAAATCGATAGGGTCAATTTCTCTCTGATTAAGGGTTTAAGGATGAGACAAGGCTTTTAAAATTTTCTAATTTAAATTAATCCATTACAAGACAACAAATGTGTAGACATGTCCAAATTGTAAAGGGTTACAGATTACATACAATATGTGGGCAAATTAGTAAAATTTGTTGCAGAAAATGTAGATGATTTAAGGGAGAAAGTGTTAGTTAGCAGCATTTTCTTCTTTTCCCTATTAGCAAGGTCATCCGTCAAGATCAATTATAAAAGCTATGTATCTTTAACACAGCAGTTATTTTGGCAGTGATAAGTAAGAAAATATTTGGTATACATGATAAGGACAAGGTGAATAATCAAGGTTATACATGTGTATTCCAGAAAATTGACCTAGTGTCTTGTTTCGTCTATTCAGTTCCCTCGCCTTTGATTTAAGGTCAGAGTAGTTATATGCAAGCACTGCGTTGAACACACAAAGCACTTCATGTCGCACAAAAGTTGATGGTATGTACTAGACCTATTTTTTGCGCGCGCGTGAGCACAAAAAAGTACGTAATACACACGTTGTTCAGTTTTTGACTCGATTATCTTTTTTCTAGGCAATTTCCAGGATACAGGGTTGTTTCCTATGACCTGCTAAATCAAGCCAAAAACCATTGTTTATAATTTCCCAGCATTCCATCATCAACGAAATAAATTAATTTTTTGCTAGAAATAAAATATTAAGTGTTGTATGGGTGTTATTGTTGGTGGTAACCTTCTTTTGACGCCGAGTAATTAATGAAAATCCGCGGACTTCTGGAACATCCCTCATAAACTAACAAAGAAACAAGTGTCTGAGAGTTCGAAAATGCTATATGAGCATGTGCATGACATTTCCAACAAATTCAAATAGACTCAAAGCAAAGACTCTGACCAGCCTGTGCAACAGCACAGTCTGACCAGAGTCTTTACTATGCGTTTTGTAGATAGATAAGGCCTCAATGTATATTTGTAGACCATCATGTATTTCTGTATTTGTGGTATGAGGCTGTCTACGCTGCTCAATGTTTGCACCTTATGCACATTTCAAATTGTTGGATATGTCTCGCACATGCTCATATATGTACGCAAACATGTTATAAACGAATGCTAACGTCTCCGAGTATGTCATCCATACGGACACGAAGAAAATTTCCGTAAATGTAAACCTGGTGTAACGGGGATTACCGACCAAAATTATTTGTCACGAGTGAAATTTTCTTTGAAATATGGGAGTGGGCGTGTCCTATGACATGAACATTTGGTATATTTTCGCGTGGATTGTCTATATATGATTGACATATTACCTTAAGACGTCAATAGTGATCATAAATGGGCTATTTTATTATAATTTGTGAGTTTACCTCATATCGATGTTTGTCTTAAGTTCCATGGCTATGTCAGTCTATTTCTAGATCACAAAGTTCCAGTCTAATGCATAACTTTACCGATATTGAGGACGAGTTTCATTTGATTTTAAATAGTTGTTTGTTTATTCCATAACAAGTAATATTCTTAATTTTCTTTTCAAATTGGTTTAAAGTAAGAGTTTAACGAAACTTTCAAAAGAAAAATCTCTAGATTTGCGAGGGAAAAGTACATAACGAAGTTTTTTCTGTCAGGCCTATATCGCTCAAGTAATCGCGCATCAGTTTCGCTGCAATGATTATTTCCAAGTTCCTTGCCTTTCAATCAACGAGGATGGTTTTTATCATCAAACGATAGATATAACATATTTTATCTTATAACTATACAAATATCCGTGTGATAACATCCCGTATGATATTTTTTATGATGTCACATAGTTATTTTTAGAACAATGATATAATGCGGTCATTTTTAGAAACCTGCATTTCAGTTAAAAACATCGTCGAAAACAAGACGAGTAGAGATAATTAGATGAATATAATACGTACTTACTGTATTGTATGAAAAAATATCTGACTCGGTTGTGAGAATTGTCTCGGCAGAGCCTCGACAATGATCAATTCTCCCAACCTCGTAAGATATTTTTCCTCGTACAAAACACTAAGTACGTATTATATATATCTATATTGAATGTTATCAAGAATGTGAAACGTGCCAAAGGGTCGATATCGTGAACCCATGATTCGAACTTGAACCAGCCCTATTTTCAAGATAGAAAACGCTCTTCGATCTTTCTTAGGAAATTGCACGAGTGACGATCCACGCTTTTAATATGTACTCTCGTAACGTACACATGCTAAAAGGAACACCATTTTTAAACGTTTGCAGGAGGCAATTAAGACACTGCCGATGTCTTGTTTCGACATGATATATTATGCAAATAGATGATTCATGATGCATTTGAAGAGATCATTCGGCGAATTATTACCTGATAATTTCAATGACAAACTTTTGATATCATCAAAAAGAAATTCATGGTAAGGTCTTTAAACGAATTATTATTTTTAAATTGTAATTCTTTCATGAAATAAACCATTTTTGTCTCCCTTTTGTCGGTTCATTGATTACATTTTGCTACAAGAGTAAAAAAAAAATAATTAATAGCATTATCAGCAAACTTTTAGCAATTAAAATAGAGCATTGAAAATGACAAAATGTGTAAATTTTTAAGATCTGCGCCATCTTGAATGCATTTCTTCTGTAATGCTCCCCTTTAATATCTTTCATTTATGAGAAAAATTGTACTAAATATTTATGTATGATTAAAAATTGTACAAATGATTAATTTTACTAGTCCTATTCATGATCAGACTTTTTCATTAATATCGAAATGTGAGTTTCGAACGAACCCACAAAAGTGAGAAAAAAAGATATGATTTTCACTATGAAATCAATACTGAGACAATAATATCCTGTAAGTAGATAAAGCCTCAAATTCGCGTATTTAACGTCCCTCTTGACATGATTTACTACTTATGATGTCAGTCCTTATGTTGTAACGATAACCCTGATTGGTTTGACGGCCATTCAAAAAGAAAGATCTCAATTTCATTTTATATTTCCTTTTGGATATTTGGCCTTTTATTTTTGTGAAAGATCCATAAAACATTCCCTCTGTGAACATCGAAGATATAGAGGATAATCGTTTGTTTCAGTGTAAGATCGATTTATATTTCATTGAGTGAACAACACAAGCTATATTTTCACGAGTGACAAAGCCACGAGTGAAAATATAGCTTTTGTTGACCACAAAATGAAATATTAATCGATCTTACTCGAAAACAAACGATTATTCTATTCCTTTAATCAGGGGTGTGGAAATACGAGTTTTCTCCACTTGTCCCTGGACAAGTAAAAGTGGATTTTCTACTCGTCCAGAATCAAAATGAACTTGTCCGCTAAAGAGTAAATAGAAAAATTTGAAAAAAACATTGCCTTTTGATGAAGAAAATGCTGGTATGCAGCATTTTCTTCATTAAAAACAATGTTTTATACCCTATGATATGAACATTTGGATGATTTCTCTCTTAATTCTTTCAAGTAACATTCCAAGATTTGCCCTGGTATTTACTTGTCCTTGGACAAGTGGCTTAGAAAAATTTACTTGTCCTCAAGTACAAAAGCCCGAGTCGGACAAGTCGGGCATGGGAATTCCACACCCCTGCTTTAATGCAAAAATGAGACAAAATTTGAAATTTCCATATTTTCGTAAAGCGCGTCATTTTGCGCGTGATTGCCATGAAACGTACATTGTGACGTCACTTATTTCGCCCCGCATAAATGACGTCAGATAGGATGAAATGCACAAAAGCAGGGTAGAAGTTTTTGATAATTTCAATGCTTTTGCGGTGAGTTTATCAAGTGATAATCTGCCGTTATTTCTCGATAAACAACCGAAAGGCATTAAAGAATATATTTCTCCGCTTATTCTATAAATTTTATTCACTCGATAAGAGAAAGTCTAAATAGAACTTTCACTGAAACATATAGCCATTCAATTTCTGTACTTAATTTATGATTTAATTTTCGTAAAGATCTACATAGAAATAAGGTTCCCTTGTGTCAATCGTAGTGATCATCTATTAATAATTGTGTTGATTATGATTATTAATTTATC
The DNA here is from genome assembly GCA_948146395.1 of Fragum whitleyi. Taxonomy (NCBI): domain Eukaryota; kingdom Metazoa; phylum Mollusca; class Bivalvia; order Cardiida; family Cardiidae; genus Fragum; species Fragum whitleyi. The sequence goes on along the minus strand of OX411560.1, from coordinate 23,130,183 downwards.
TTATGACTATACAAATATCCGTATGATAACATCCCGTATGATGTTTTTTATGATATCACATACATTTGTAGTTATTTCAAGAACAATAATATCATGCAGTTATTTTTAGAAACTTGCATTTCAGTTAGAAACATCGACGGAAACAGGACAAAAAGAGGTTATAAGATAAATACAATACGCACTAAGTGTATTGTATGAAAAAATATCTAACTCGGTTGTGAAAATTGATTATTGTCTCGGCAGAGCCTCGACAATGATCAATTCTCCCAACCTCGTTAGATATTTTTTCTGATACAAAACACTAAGTACGTATTATATATATCTCTATCGAAAAGGTAAGTAATTAAGTCAACGTTATGTGGATTACACGTGACAAAAACGGTCACCTTTCAACGTGGTTTATTAGGGCTGGATAACATTAGTATAGGTTATATTTATGGCATGATAGGATGTAATCTTGTGTTTTGGAAAAATGTTTATTTTCTGTTAAAGATGTGGCATAAGATCATAAAAAGTTAAGAGACGCAAAGATAAATAAAAAAACATGGAAGAACAAGCGTCTTTGAATACATACCTCAGGATTAAAATGTGATACAATCGCCAAAATATAATTTCAATTTGATTCGCTTTTCAAACACAATGGCGACAAAACTTGTAACCCGTTTGCGTGTTTTAGTGGTTGCTTCTATACTGATTTTAATTGTATTGGAATATTGTTCTGGACAAACTTTAACCGATCGAAACACAAACACAATTTCGGATCGTTCGTTTCAGAACACATTACTTTCTAGACGGCCAATTACGCCGACTGGGAGTTCGGGCATAAATAGAGCGGCTATAACAACGGGAGGCGGCACAAATAACGGACGTATCCGAGTAATTCAGCTTCCTTTGTCCCAAACGAGCGGCCAAACCGGATCCCGGTCCGGGATAAGAATAAGACCGGTTCAATCGACAAGACAAAGGATAATAACACCCGACAGACAGATACGTCTTCGACAAAGTAGAGTTAGAGCAAACCCAGATAGAACAGGGATTCGTACTTCTCGTCGGACAACCATTGTTCGCCCTACTGGTTCTCGTTCTTTGAACAGATTACGACAAACTGGTGGACTGCCGGGAAGCATCCGAAGACGAGCGATGTCAAGACAAACTACACGGCGTATTTCTAGAAACAGACAAGTAGGTTCTGTCATAAAAAACAGCACGACCCAATATTATAAATCTTTTGTATTTCTCAACTGAAATATTCTACAATTTCAACTCCAGATTGTTGTAAAAGATAACAAGGCTTTTACCGAGACAGGCTTTATTTTCATGCTTCTAAACCTATGTTGTTGGTGTTAATTGGTATCGTCATGTCAAGTTGATGCCAATATGTGACAACATGTATCGTTTGTATGAGCAACTCTCTTGTTCTGTGCTTTTGGAATATTTTGTCCAGATTTATTACCGAGTATGACTGGGCGGCATAGAGCTGACACAATAAGTTCAGAATAAGTTCAAAAGAAGTTCATCTTGTTTGGCTAAGCAATTCGTTTCAAACCTAAATAAGAACAAAAAAGTATTAGTAAGCAACTTAATTGTTTGTTTACCTTCCACCGGAATACATGTACACCATATAACTTAGAATGTTGTGTCTCAAATGAAAATAAGACTCCTAAATAAAACCCCTAATATTGTCTTGGGTTCAATCCCGACGCGGATCATAGCCGCGCGACAATTGTCCTTAACCAATGGATTGGTAATCGTAAACTTAAGATGGAAAGTAGCTGGAGGCCAGGATAGGGTAGAGTGGTAGTAGTGGTGAGAGAAATATCGGGAATCCATTGTTAGGTGCTCCAACCTCCGTGATATTCCTGACAAAGTTTCAAAAACACCGGTTAACCTCATCCTAACAAACAGACTCAAAAAGTAAATCGATTACCTGTTTACATAAAGCCTAAATACTTTGATAATATCAGCTCTAATTATAAGAAAATATATTTTGTTTTCATCGAGGTAATCAAAAAAACAAAAAACAAAACAAAAAAAAAAAAAAAAAAAAAAAAAAAAAAAACGCTAAATCAAACTTTTAGAATTTTTGTTTTTGTTTTATACATAAAAACACACAAACAGCTTCTCATAATATCTGAAAAGAAAGCATTATTTTTCACTACTTTGGCACCTTTATGAAAGGTTGATATAACCGAATATACATATATAATACGTACTTAGTGTATTATATGAAAAAAATATCTAACGAGGTTTAGAGAATTGAAAATTGTCGAGGCTCTGCCGAGACAATTATCAATTCTAACAACAGAGTTAGATATTTTTTTCATACAATACACTAAGTACGTATTATATTTATCTTATAACCTCTATTTGTCTTGTTTTCGTCCATGTTTCCAACTGAAATGCAAGTTTCTACAAATAACTGCATTATATCATTGTTCTAAAAATAACTATGTGATATCATAAAAAATGTCATATGGGTTGTTATCACACAGATATTTGTATAGTTATAAGATAAATATAGTTCTAGAACAATGTCTCCTTTTTCATACTGATTCATGGAAAGTTTTCTAAACCCTTAGTGTCCGAGAAGATTCTCGAAATATTGGTGGGGCTTGTCGAACTACACAAGTGCTATAGACGTCGCGTATTATTCAATTGCAAAGGCCCCTACAAAGGTTGACATTTTATTTCTTTTATGCTGATTGTGAATTACATTCAGCATGTGGAATGGTTTATTAGTTATCAAAATGATATCACTAAGTGAATGATATGAAAGGAAATGAACGAATGTGCTAGGCGGGTTTGAATGGAATAAAGGAAAGTAATAAAACATCACTAATTTCGTTCAAAATGATGTATATTATCTCCCATTAATAAAGAAATGCCTTTTTAAAAATATGTATAAACTGCAAACTTACGCCTTTTAAAAGGATCCGAAGATTTTATTATATCGTCTGATCTTTGTATTACAGAAATGGAAATTGATTTTTTTGCAAGTGTTTTCTTACTAATACGCAGAACCTGGATGTTTATCAGAAAATAGGATTAGTTGTATATTTTAAAAGTATACTGGTAAAAATAATATATCTTAAACATTACTAGATGGTTCTTTACCGCATGACGATGCATATAGACATATATTTCTCTTTCTTTCAGATCCCAAGACCGGGCGTGCAGTTTCGACCAGGGCCACTGCGACGTGATCCACAAACCGGCCTTCTTATACAAAGTATATCGGCACAGCCTCGTCGCAGTGTATCGAACCGGGAACCTCGGGCTATTGGTCCAATACCAAGATGTGCTTCCAATGCCAGATACACTTGTCGAGCATTTCCTCGAAACGGGGACAGGCGGCGAGCTAGGCGATGCGTCGGATTTTGTGGGCGGCGAAGATGTGTTGGTTTATGTTTGTGCGCATGCGTAACAAACAGATCGACCAATCGTCTACGAGAACAGATTGGACAAGTTCGTCCTAGAAATAGATTGATTGATCAATTGGCATCAGGAGCGACACCAAATGATTTGAATTTCACGGTAGACAATTCTATATTAGCTAGGATGCTTGCAAAGCCAGATTTAAACACGCTTGTCGGCCCTGACGGAATAAACCAAATCCTGAGAGGGGAACCGCCGGTGTTAAGAATAACGGAACCGCCGGTTGCTTCCATCGCAAATATTTCATCTTTGAGACCGACGACTCAGGCTCCGATAGATATGGGTGTCCCGATACCCCTGGGTCTCACCCCGGCACCCCTCGGGATCGACCCACTTCTGGCAAATATGTTGACGTCCGGAGAAGCGATGGGCGAGATGACGAGTGAAATCGGCTCTGAGGTACTTCGGATACCATCTTTAACTGGTTAGTATTATACAATATAACAATCTTCTAAACGCTTCAAATTTCAAAGTTAATGTGGGGTTATTTTCAAGCATTGTTTGTCAAGCAAAACAAATGCCATGTCGTTTTTTAACCAACAAGAATTCTGGACACTCAATTTAAGCGCTAAACGTTTGGCAGTGACAAAAATTTTGTAATTCTCTACGTTTTTTTTTTTTTTTTTTTTTTTTTTTTTTTGAATATTGGCCGTTTGTTATTTGAAATAAATTGTAAAATTTATAACAATGTTTGATTATAACAAGATAACGTTTTTAACTAGAAATGTGTCACAGAAACGGATGACCTGAGGTGCGTTTCTTAGATTAAGATTTTTAAGAATCTCATTAAGATTTTTAAGATGTGGCGTTTTTTAGATTAAGATTTTTAAGCGGCTTATTAAGAATCTTGAGATATCTTAATGAGGAAACGAAGATGCTTTTGCATTGGCTTAAAACGAGTAGCCTTAACGACGTCGAATGTTTTCACTCAAAATATTGAAAATCGTTTCTTATGACGTCTTAATTATCTTATTTAGCGGAAATTTTCATCTTAATGTAAAAAACGCACCTCCGATTTTTACCAGTGACCATTAGACCTTCTATAGTGTTCTTGAACTTGGGCGTGTCCAGTCTAACTCTTCGCATGACAGTAGTTCTGGGAATCAACTGTTTCATGTAAAATCCCATTGGTGGCATAAATCCACAAAGAAAAAAGTATTACAACATCCGATTTTTAATTAAAAAGTTCAAAACAAAGGCGATTTGCGATAATTTGGCGCATTCAAGACACAAGGAAATATTTTCAGTGAACCTTGTAATCTTCAATGTAACAGAAAATGCCCTTTTTACCCAAGTTAACCATTTCATGCAGTTTATTCCCATTTTACAAGAAAACGTTTTTGAACAAATAAACTTATTTGATTAACTATGGCTTCTTCAATCAAGCTAGGCGAGTTTTTAAACTGAAAACTGTCTCTAATCCAAGAGTAGTTATCGCTATAACCGTACGGTCAATATTGTATATTTCAATAGGCGCTAACATTCATGGCACCCACTCTTCTCCTCATACCCTAGCTCAGAGGTTACAGGGCTCGTGTTTGACCCTTAAACCAGGGTTTTGACTCCCAAAAATCCAATTATGACCCTCAAAAATTTCTTGAAGGGGGTCTTTTTGACCAACTGAATTTCCAGTGATGCAATATAAAAGATAATACGGTCAATTGTATTATTCATTCTATTACAAATGAAACAACATTAACAATAAAGTGTGTCTACACTTTATTGTTTATGTTGTGTCAGTTATATTGATCACTTTTAAAGACTGATAAGTTTTGATATTTTGCTCTTTTTTGACCCCTTCGAAATCAGTTTTGACCCCCAAAATTTTATGGTTAAGGGGTCAACAACTCCCAAATTAAAAAAGGTAGCATAAACCCTGGGTTACATATCAATGCCGCCATTACTCTTGCAACACCTATCAAAGTAGTGTCCGATTTTGAATTTGATAGACTTCTTCTAATATTGGGCGTCAAAAATAATGTCTCACACAAGCTCTTTTAGCTTCTCATCTGGCATTATTGAAAAAAAAATTAACATATAATTAATTCAAATGTTGATATATATTTTTTCTTTTTGTATATTTTCTGTGTAGAGGGGCGGACCAAAAATGATCACGTGACTTCGAGTGAAACTCACCTTTTTTCAAAATTTCAATACAAAACATCACAGTAAAATTATATTAAGATTAATAACATTACTTGTTCATTTATTATACACCAAGAAAAAGGGAATAAAGTTTGAATCGGGACTACGATTGTTCAATAAGTGATTTGATTTGATTTGATTTGAACCCGGGGTTATGTTACCACAAATAAAATCAGGTGGGGAGGAATTTATGAAAAGAAAAATCCTCGGTTTCTGCCCTCGGATTTTACCTTTTGCATATAACTCCGTCCCATTAGTATTTATTTATTCTATGACACATTAACTTGAAAATGAATTTATTTCAAACTCATAAATAATGTTATGTGCGAGATGAAAGTTCAAACTCTTGTGTTCCCAGTGTAAGTTAATTTTGACAAGGCACCAGAATAAGGATTAACAGGGAACATTTTTTGTCCCTCTTTCCGTTAGGAATAACAAATCGTATTCTCTTTACTCGTTAAGGATGAATGGCGTTCTTTCAAAAAGCTGATTTTAAAATATCATGAGTAACAGGGCTGTAATTTTTGACAATAAGTCGAGTCTAAACAATTAGAAAGAATAAATGTTCCATAAATGGGCATGAGAGTGAGATTTTAAATAATTTCAAACAACCAAAAAGCAAAGACTTCGACCAGCATATGCATCCGCACAGTCTGACCAGACTTTTCACTATGCGCTTAGAAGCTAGATAAGTTCTGAAAGCATTTGAAGACCATCAGGTAACTTTATTTTTAAATCGTACTGCGAAGCAGTAGATTTATATCTACCGTTTTCCAGAAATCCAGTCTGTTTGACCCACTACATTTTTACCATTATCTTCTGAGCAATGTGTTCAAACCAAATTATGTGTTTTCAAACACCGAAGAAACGGCCTTTTCAGTCACAATCTACAAACTTTGTTTATACCTTATTTATTTTTCGACAAATAGAGAAGAGGCTAGTACAAAATTTGATGTAATTTTCGCTTTTAGTAATTACCAGTTAGTATTTTCAGTGTTTATAACAAGATTTTCGGTTGAGTAAAGGAGTTGAAACGTACAATAGGTTAACTGTATAATTAATTTGTAGCACTTACAATATTACTGCTCTGAACTTTCTCGAACGGTCATTTACCAGTTGTAGGGCTGACAACAAATCAAATTCTGTTATGATTATCACTCGGTCAAAACCCACGCGTAAATTCAGACCACGTGGTATAGATGCAAATGGACATCGTCTACTCGAAATGTGTCAATTAACTTGTTTATCATTAGTTAATAGTCGTCTGCACTCAAACAGGGAGCGTGGGAAGTTTACTTTTTTTTCGCATGTGTTAACAAATAGAAATAATTTTGTAATTTTGAAATATTTGATTTCAATGAGCACTCTGATCACGCTCCAATCCTATTTTCATTAAATTCAAATTTGAGTATGAAGAAAAATTATTCAACAACCAATAAATCGACAAAAACATACGATAAACTGATATAGGGGTAAGTTCATATCGGACTCGGTTTCGACCCGAGTTAACCGGGTTTCCATCAGAACGGCCTCGGTTTCGACACTAAGAAATAATTTAGACTAGCAGAGGGCTATCGAATCAGCAAACTTTCAAAATCGGACCCACGAGGTTGGATGAGCTGGCGATGTCCTCGAAAAGATGGAGTGTTAAGACAAAAAAACTCACAAATTTAAAGATTTTACCAACTTTTATTGTCCAAATTTGAGCCCTTTTGATTGGCGAACTATTGCACTATCCCAGCCTCTCAATGATGTACGATTTACAGTGCTGACAGCACTTTGATTAAAGTAAGTAGCTGTCTGGGCCTCTCAATGTTTGAACCTCACGCACATTTTAAATTGTTGAAAATTTTCACTCAAATGTATTTCCTTTTACTAAGCTTTCTTGCTTAAAGTGGGCACTTAACTACTATTCATATCTTTTCAAATTTCTTAACATTTCCGTGATTTTTGGACATTAAGTCACGTTTCATATGTAAAAATTACATTAAAATTGTAACATAAGGGACCTATACGATAGGGGTCCGAATATAGCCACCTACTTCAATAAAGACTAATACATGTACTTTAAACTATTATATTGGTCTATATAATGATAGTGAGGTAAATTCGGACTCTTGTGGCTTATACTTGTTGTGGCTTATACGTCTAAATTTTTTTTTTTTCTTAATAAAACGCACGCAAGTACAAATCCATGGATAGGGAAAGCAAACAGCTGCGATCCATTAACCCTGGCTTGCTTGTTGTCCTGAAAATACGAAAGTGGAATTTGGTCTACTATATTTTCTGTGATTTCCAGAATTTCAACGACCTGGCTCAGGGGCAGTGATGTCATTAAACGCAAACTCTGTGTCCCAGCCCGAATTGCCAGGTAATAAATGGTGTTATAGTATATTTTCAATTACCAATTTCAGCATTTTTCATTTCCCTTCAAAACCAATTTATTTTTATTATTGTTCGTTTTCATGGGTTGCGAAGCCATAAAGGGAATTGTTGGTTTTGTTATTGGCGAAAAATAATCAATGCCATACTAAAACAAACAATTATGTTATTACTTTAATGGATGAGACAAAGTCACAGGCGATTGTTTCATTCTGAGGTTTATGTATGAAAAGTTATCATTTTATAACCTTTATTACAAAACTTCAAAACAAAATGTAGCACATGTGGACAAAATGTGGAAATATTACAATTCAATCTTTTCTGGCATAATATTTCGCACGTGCATGGTTGAGTAAACCACACCAATTAAATGACGTCTAATAGAATCGAATTAACCAACGCAGGTTAATGGTGAAATAATCAGGGATATATCAATCAGTAAATTCCAAAAAAATGATAAACTGGAACGAATAAAAAATAGGATCTTTTAAAAATGACTATATCGTAATTTGATATTAAAATTTTCTCGTTCCGTTAAAATCATAAAAGCTGTTAGAATCATATTCTCGGAGCTTATCTAACTTACATCGTTATAAACAATCATAAAGCATACTTTCATAAGTTTTCTCTTGAAGCTAATATGTCAGAAATCAGTATAATTAGGTAATGCATGCAAACCCTGTTTTTCTTTCAGCAACCAATCTTGACGCAAACTTCTTTGGCGCCATCTTGCCGATGCCCACACCCATATCTACATCACGTGACCCACAAAAATCACGTAGCAGGACCAAAGTAGTGGTTAATCCTTCACTGTTAGACTCCGGGGTCATTGAACCTGTGAGGGGTTTCAAGTCTGCACAAAGGCCATTATCAACGCTGAAGGCCCAGTCACGAGTCTTAGAAAACGCGTTTGACATTCAAACATTTGACTCGATTTCTGATGTTCTTTCAGGTGCCGCAGGGCTGCGGGAGTCTGGCATAAATTTGAATATGCTCAATCCGGGAAATTCTGCGGTGAGAGGATCATCACGTGACCGACGGTTCTTCGACAGTGTGTTAAGATCATCCGGTAACCAGGAGCCTTCCGAAACCGCCATTATGGCAGCCATGATGCAGTCCCTAGGCGGCGCTGTTGACGCAGTGTCCGCAGCGAACTCAAGGAATAGAACAAATAGTGCGAGTACGGGAACAATACGCAGTGTTTCGGAGTCATCAAGCCCAATGAATTCAACCAATCAAACGGGAAATTTAATTCAAAACTTTCTTACCGGAACAGTAAAGGCGACTGATCACAGTATGGCTGGTCCAACTGTCAACGAATGTTTCGCCCAAGGGAGAGAATTCTGGTGTGATCCAATCGGAGTATGGGAGAGTACTCCAGGAATTTCAAGATGGTGTCGCACTAACTGTGGAATGAATTCAAACTTGTGTGACCAAGCACGCTGTGATTGTAAATGTGTAGAACTCGAGAGATTTAGACGAAATACTGAAAATCTAAGAAATTTATAGTTCTAAGATAGTCAATTTTGCTTCTATTGAGCGACCACATTTGTAACTGAACGTTTTAAATAAACAACGATTTTTTTCATAACCTTTAAAATGAACCATCTTGGTTCTCCAATTAACAAATATTCATAAACGGATTGGGTCAAGTAGAGGGTCGACATGACGTCGCATTTCGTCAAAAACATGTATACAGAGAATTACATGTAAGTGTCTTAAAATATCAATGTTATCTGGTCTAGTTTGGGAGAATTTATCATGCCTCGTCATGATAATTTTTCACAGCCGAGACTAGATAGCATTGATATTTTAAGACTCTTGCATGTTATTCTATTTATCATGCATTCATTTTTCAGCACTAATTATAATAAACCCTTAAATATCAAAGAAATTCCTGTGAAAGAATATGCAAATTGTTTCTAGAAATAGCATGTCTGATATCAGATAATGTTATCAGACAGGTAATATCGGGACAATACAGTCTTCATTGCATGATAAAAGGTGTTAATGTTTGAAAAACATTTTGTAATTCAGAAAATTCACCAAAAGCTTGTACCAGTGTAGGTCTTTGTAATCCGCCAATCTTATTGTCATATCCCTTCCTTCGTTATCAGTATCGATAACATGGCTTTTGAGCATGCGCGGTGGGCACTATTTGAAATGTATTGTTGAATGTCTCTTTTGCTTTTTGTATTATCAAAGCATGTATTCGACACATTTTTGGTCGATGTCCCTTATGTGTAAATGGTCCTTTATGTGGTCGCCTAATATAAGAATTACAATAGAGTTTAGAATATATTTATTTGAGCACGTGATTCATTAAAATACTACACAATAGTAAATAAATGAACTGATGTGTAGTTCAGACTAAATTTCTATTTTTTTAAGGTTGAGCGTTGAAGTAAAGATGTGAAAAGACATCTTTGAAACTGCACTGAAATGGTAAGAACTTCGGTTCCAGTCGAAAAAGGACAAAAACACGTTTAGTCTTTTCCGACTGAATCTGACGTAACTACCATTTTAACAAATGTGACATACGTCATGGAATATATAAGCCTTATCGCGATTGGTCGCTCAGTAGAAATAACTGTGTTCGACTTGAACGATGACAGTTAGTAATGTCCCATTCCATTTACGATTTGGACTTATAATCTATGATTTTTACCCTGGCAGGGCAGGGCCTAAGTAATGGATCATTGCACTTAAGGTAAGGGTAGATTAGCTTCCATTTATGATTACTTACTTCCATAGATAGTCGACATAAATATCTTGGAAGCTGAAATCGTAGGTTGAAACCAAATCCTCGCAACTTCAGCTTGTCCAAGCTGAAGTTACTAGGCTTTGGTAGGCAAACGATGAAACATATTCCCTTTCTCATAGCACGTGAATCCTATGATTTTGGATACAGTTATTTGCAAGCGATAACGATAATCGCCGACTAACTTTTGAAAGAAATCAAAATATTGAAAAGTAAACTCGCCAAATTACGTCACGGCTAAGCCACGCCCTACCAGTTGAAAAAAAATACGCAGAATATCTCACTTTTATTGTTTAAACGTCCAAGACGAGTTCACACCTTCACTTCTCAAAAGTTCTAAGCGGACACCCTACTTTTCTACTCTTTTCACACACTTGTTAATTTTGTAACGTCAATGGTGTAACTAACATTCCGCGCATAAAGCAAGTGCGTAAAAGTAATAAATCCTCTGTCGAAATATGTCGTTTATGAATGAACATAACATCGAAACTTCAGCTTGTTCATGATACAGCCCTAGTCAAAATAATTAAATATTAAAGACAGTAGGTTGGCGGTCAAGAACTGGGTCTAGGGTTCAACACGATACCAGAGTAAAAGACAATCATCTATCAACCTTTTAAATTGACTTAACATAATCCTACCCATAAGAAATCAAATATCTAAGAAAGTATGTCAAAAGTCACGGTCAGGGTTAAGGGTTCATCATGATGCCAGAATCAAAGACAATCATCTACCAACCAATCACATTGACTTAATACATACCTAGACCTAATAATTCAATATTTAAGAAAGTAATTCAAAGGTCAAGATCTCAGTCAAGCAGAATCAAAGACAATCATCTACTTACCTTAGTTCTGACTTAACACAGTCCTGACCCTATTAATTCAATATTTAAGAAATTAGGTCAAAGGTCACGGTTTTGGTCAAGTGTTCGTCATGATCCCAGAATCAAAGACAATCATCTACCGACGATTAATATTGAATAATTGCAATCCTAGACCTAATAATTCAATATTTAAGAAAGTAATTCAAAGGACAAGATCTCAGTTAAGGATTCAACATGATGCCAGAATCAAAGACAATCATCTACTTACCTTAGTTCTGACTTAACACAGTCCTGACCCTATTAATTCAATATTTAAGAAATTAGGTCAAAGGTCACGGTTTTGGTCAAGTGTTCGTCATGATCCCAGAATCAAAGACAATCATCTACCAACGATTAATATTGAATAATTGCAATCCTAGACCTAATAAATCAATATTTAAGAAAGTGGGTCAAATGTTACGGTCAGGGTCAATTGTTCATCATAATCCTAGATTGACCTTGTCCTAGACATAATAATTCAATATATCAATTCAATAATATTGTAGAAAGTAGGTCATAGGTCAAGAACTGGTTCAATTGTTCGACATGATGCCAGAATCAAAGACAACCATATACCAACCTTTACTATTTACTTAACGCAGTCCTAGCCCTAATTTTTTAAAATAGATCAAAGGTCATGGTCAGGGTCAGTGTTTTATCATGATGCCAGAAACAAAGAAAATCATCTACCAACCTTGATTATTGACTTGATACAGTCCTACACAAAATCATCCATATCCTACGCCTAGTTTTAGACAGTTTGCTTTTTTATTTCTCCTTTTTGATTCCTTTTTGCCCAAGTGAAAATACTAAAGGTCATTGTTAAAAAAGAATCTAACAAAGAAATCTGAAAGAGAATATACTAAGGATCATTTCATTGAAGTTTGGTTGAATTATGATAAGTTGTTTCAGAGAAAATGATTTTAAAAAGATCCAGAAGACCTATTTTTGATTACACGGCAGCCCAAAGCAGCCATGATATCTACCAAATCAGACTTTAACGAAGAAATCTGAAAGAGCATGCCCCAAGAATAATCCTGTGAAATTAGGTTGAATTCTTATGGGTAGTTCCGGTGAAGAAGATTTATTAAAGATTTCACCATAAGGGGCGGTTTTTGATGACGCGACAACCCTTGGCTCCCAGGATATTAACTAATTTAGAATTTAACTATGAAATCTGAAAAAGCTTGTCCCAAAGATCGTCCTGGTGAGGTTAGGTTAAAGTCTGTACAACAGTATAGAGAAGATGATTTTTTTTGTCGTAGAGTCTTAGTTATCAACCCTATCATAATGAAACGAAGGAATCTGAAAGAGCTTTTCCTGAGGATCATTTCTCTAAAGTTTTGTTAAATTCTGACCAGTGGTTTCAGAGAAAAAGATTTTTCTATATTTGATCATTACGGGTCCCTTTTTTGTGACACGTAAGCCCATAGCGCCCAAACTATTAACCCGATTCAAATTTAACGTAGGTAACTGATAGAGCATATCCTGGGGATCATTTCAGTAAAGTTTGGTTTTATTCTGACCAGTAGTTTCAGAGGAAAAGATATTTTTAATATTTCACCATTGGGGTCCCCTTTTTTGTGACTCGACGGTCCTTGGCGCCCAAGTTATCAACCCGGTAAGATTTTTTTTAAAGGAATCTGAAAGAGCATGTCTCAATGATCATTCCTATGCAATTTGCTCACATTCTGTCCAGTAGTTTCAGAGGAGAAGATGTATAGATGAAAATTTTACGCACGGACTAACGACGGACGACCCCCCACGACATAAGCTCCTCTGGACTTAGTCCAGTAGAGCTAAAAAGGGCGGACAGCGGTTGGGCATATGCAAAGACGAGCGAAAACAAGTCATTTTCACTACTCTTTTGGGCTTCGGTCAGTAGAGCTAAAGAATACACAAGAGAGGATAAATAGAAAAGATATTGCTCCTCCCTACAAAGAGATGACACAAGGACTAAGGGCCAACTTATTTCTGACCCTGGGAGGGTAATGTTGCCCGCAACATCAGAGTATCTCTCAGAGAGCGGGCTACCAGCTCTAGACTGGTCCCAATATCGACTATCAGAATAGCCTAGAATAGGCTATTCTGTATTCGACAGTGAGACCAGTCTACACCCGACCCGAAAGCGGGCGAGAAACAAGTTTGCCCTAAAATCATTTTCTTTCAGCAACCAATCTTGACGCAAACTTCTTTGGCGCCATCTTGCCGATGCCCACACCCATATCTACATCACGTGACCCACAAAAATCACGTAGCAGGACCAAAGTAGTGGTTAATCCTTCACTGTTAGACTCCGGGGTCATTGAACCTGTGAGGGGTTTCAAGTCTGCACAAAGGCCATTATCAACGCTGAAGGCCCAGTCACGAGTCTTAGAAAACGCGTTTGACATTCAAACATTTGACTCGATTTCTGATGTTCTTTCAGGTGCCGCAGGGCTGCGGGAGTCTGGCATAAATTTGAATATGCTCAATCCGGGAAATTCTGCGGTGAGAGGATCATCACGTGACCGACGGTTCTTCGACAGTGTGTTAAGATCATCCGGTAACCAGGAGCCTTCCGAAACCGCCATTATGGCAGCCATGATGCAGTCCCTAGGCGGCGCTGTTGACGCAGTGTCCGCAGCGAACTCAAGGAATAGAACAAATAGTGCGAGTACGGGAACAATACGCAGTGTTTCGGAGTCATCAAGCCCAATGAATTCAACCAATCAAACGGGAAATTTAATTCAAAACTTTCTTACCGGAACAGTAAAGGCGACTGATCACAGTATGGCTGGTCCAACTGTCAACGAATGTTTCGCCCAAGGGAGAGAATTCTGGTGTGATCCAATCGGAGTATGGGAGAGTACTCCAGGAATTTCAAGATGGTGTCGCACTAACTGTGGAATGAATTCAAACTTGTGTGACCAAGCACGCTGTGATTGTAAATGTGTAGAACTCGAGAGATTTAGACGAAATACTGAAAATCTAAGAAATTTATAGTTCTAAGATAGTCAATTTTGCTTCTATTGAGCGACCACATTTGTAACTGAACGTTTTAAATAAACAACGATTTTTTTCATAACCTTTAAAATGAACCATCTTGGTTCTCCAATTAACAAATATTCATAAACGGATTGGGTCAAGTAGAGGGTCGACATGACGTCGCATTTCGTCAAAAACATGTATACAGAGAATTACATGTAAGTGTCTTAAAATATCAATGTTATCTGGTCTAGTTTGGGAGAATTTATCATGCCTCGTCATGATAATTTTTCACAGCCGAGACTAGATAGCATTGATATTTTAAGACTCTTGCATGTTATTCTATTTATCATGCATTCATTTTTCAGCACTAATTATAATAAACCCTTAAATATCAAAGAAATTCCTGTGAAAGAATATGCAAATTGTTTCTAGAAATAGCATGTCTGATATCAGATAATGTTATCAGACAGGTAATATCGGGACAATACAGTCTTCATTGCATGATAAAAGGTGTTAATGTTTGAAAAACATTTTGTAATTCAGAAAATTCACCAAAAGCTTGTACCAGTGTAGGTCTTTGTAATCCGCCAATCTTATTGTCATATCCCTTCCTTCGTTATCAGTATCGATAACATGGCTTTTGAGCATGCGCGGTGGGCACTATTTGAAATGTATTGTTGAATGTCTCTTTTGCTTTTTGTATTATCAAAGCATGTATTCGA
Source organism: Fragum whitleyi (assembly GCA_948146395.1). Lineage (NCBI taxonomy): Eukaryota > Metazoa > Mollusca > Bivalvia > Cardiida > Cardiidae > Fragum > Fragum whitleyi. Next base: position 23,114,903 of record OX411560.1, on the reverse strand, counting down.
CACATTTTTGGTCGATGTCCCTTATGTGTAAATGGTCCTTTATGTGGTCGCCTAATATAAGAATTACAATAGAGTTTAGAATATATTTATTTGAGCACGTGATTCATTAAAATACTACACAATAGTAAATAAATGAACTGATGTGTAGTTCAGACTAAATTTCTATTTTTTTAAGGTTGAGCGTTGAAGTAAAGATGTGAAAAGACATCTTTGAAACTGCACTGAAATGGTAAGAACTTCGGTTCCAGTCGAAAAAGGACAAAAACACGTTTAGTCTTTTCCGACTGAATCTGACGTAACTACCATTTTAACAAATGTGACATACGTCATGGAATATATAAGCCTTATCGCGATTGGTCGCTCAGTAGAAATAACTGTGTTCGACTTGAACGATGACAGTTAGTAATGTCCCATTCCATTTACGATTTGGACTTATAATCTATGATTTTTACCCTGGCAGGGCAGGGCCTAAGTAATGGATCATTGCACTTAAGGTAAGGGTAGATTAGCTTCCATTTATGATTACTTACTTCCATAGATAGTCGACATAAATATCTTGGAAGCTGAAATCGTAGGTTGAAACCAAATCCTCGCAACTTCAGCTTGTCCAAGCTGAAGTTACTAGGCTTTGGTAGGCAAACGATGAAACATATTCCCTTTCTCATAGCACGTGAATCCTATGATTTTGGATACAGTTATTTGCAAGCGATAACGATAATCGCCGACTAACTTTTGAAAGAAATCAAAATATTGAAAAGTAAACTCGCCAAATTACGTCACGGCTAAGCCACGCCCTACCAGTTGAAAAAAAATACGCAGAATATCTCACTTTTATTGTTTAAACGTCCAAGACGAGTTCACACCTTCACTTCTCAAAAGTTCTAAGCGGACACCCTACTTTTCTACTCTTTTCACACACTTGTTAATTTTGTAACGTCAATGGTGTAACTAACATTCCGCGCATAAAGCAAGTGCGTAAAAGTAATAAATCCTCTGTCGAAATATGTCGTTTATGAATGAACATAACATCGAAACTTCAGCTTGTTCATGATACAGCCCTAGTCAAAATAATTAAATATTAAAGACAGTAGGTTGGCGGTCAAGAACTGGGTCTAGGGTTCAACACGATACCAGAGTAAAAGACAATCATCTATCAACCTTTTAAATTGACTTAACATAATCCTACCCATAAGAAATCAAATATCTAAGAAAGTATGTCAAAAGTCACGGTCAGGGTTAAGGGTTCATCATGATGCCAGAATCAAAGACAATCATCTACCAACCAATCACATTGACTTAATACATACCTAGACCTAATAATTCAATATTTAAGAAAGTAATTCAAAGGTCAAGATCTCAGTCAAGCAGAATCAAAGACAATCATCTACTTACCTTAGTTCTGACTTAACACAGTCCTGACCCTATTAATTCAATATTTAAGAAATTAGGTCAAAGGTCACGGTTTTGGTCAAGTGTTCGTCATGATCCCAGAATCAAAGACAATCATCTACCGACGATTAATATTGAATAATTGCAATCCTAGACCTAATAATTCAATATTTAAGAAAGTAATTCAAAGGACAAGATCTCAGTTAAGGATTCAACATGATGCCAGAATCAAAGACAATCATCTACTTACCTTAGTTCTGACTTAACACAGTCCTGACCCTATTAATTCAATATTTAAGAAATTAGGTCAAAGGTCACGGTTTTGGTCAAGTGTTCGTCATGATCCCAGAATCAAAGACAATCATCTACCAACGATTAATATTGAATAATTGCAATCCTAGACCTAATAAATCAATATTTAAGAAAGTGGGTCAAATGTTACGGTCAGGGTCAATTGTTCATCATAATCCTAGATTGACCTTGTCCTAGACATAATAATTCAATATATCAATTCAATAATATTGTAGAAAGTAGGTCATAGGTCAAGAACTGGTTCAATTGTTCGACATGATGCCAGAATCAAAGACAACCATATACCAACCTTTACTATTTACTTAACGCAGTCCTAGCCCTAATTTTTTAAAATAGATCAAAGGTCATGGTCAGGGTCAGTGTTTTATCATGATGCCAGAAACAAAGAAAATCATCTACCAACCTTGATTATTGACTTGATACAGTCCTACACAAAATCATCCATATCCTACGCCTAGTTTTAGACAGTTTGCTTTTTTATTTCTCCTTTTTGATTCCTTTTTGCCCAAGTGAAAATACTAAAGGTCATTGTTAAAAAAGAATCTAACAAAGAAATCTGAAAGAGAATATACTAAGGATCATTTCATTGAAGTTTGGTTGAATTATGATAAGTTGTTTCAGAGAAAATGATTTTAAAAAGATCCAGAAGACCTATTTTTGATTACACGGCAGCCCAAAGCAGCCATGATATCTACCAAATCAGACTTTAACGAAGAAATCTGAAAGAGCATGCCCCAAGAATAATCCTGTGAAATTAGGTTGAATTCTTATGGGTAGTTCCGGTGAAGAAGATTTATTAAAGATTTCACCATAAGGGGCGGTTTTTGATGACGCGACAACCCTTGGCTCCCAGGATATTAACTAATTTAGAATTTAACTATGAAATCTGAAAAAGCTTGTCCCAAAGATCGTCCTGGTGAGGTTAGGTTAAAGTCTGTACAACAGTATAGAGAAGATGATTTTTTTTGTCGTAGAGTCTTAGTTATCAACCCTATCATAATGAAACGAAGGAATCTGAAAGAGCTTTTCCTGAGGATCATTTCTCTAAAGTTTTGTTAAATTCTGACCAGTGGTTTCAGAGAAAAAGATTTTTCTATATTTGATCATTACGGGTCCCTTTTTTGTGACACGTAAGCCCATAGCGCCCAAACTATTAACCCGATTCAAATTTAACGTAGGTAACTGATAGAGCATATCCTGGGGATCATTTCAGTAAAGTTTGGTTTTATTCTGACCAGTAGTTTCAGAGGAAAAGATATTTTTAATATTTCACCATTGGGGTCCCCTTTTTTGTGACTCGACGGTCCTTGGCGCCCAAGTTATCAACCCGGTAAGATTTTTTTTAAAGGAATCTGAAAGAGCATGTCTCAATGATCATTCCTATGCAATTTGCTGACATTCTGTCCAGTAGTTTCAGAGGAGAAGATGTATAGATGAAAATTTTACGCACGGACTAACGACGGACGACCCCCCACGACATAAGCTCCTCTGGACTTAGTCCAGTAGAGCTAAAAAGGGCGGACAGCGGTTGGGCATATGCAAAGACGAGCGAAAACAAGTCATTTTCACTACTCTTTTGGGCTTCGGTCAGTAGAGCTAAAGAATACACAAGAGAGGATAAATAGAAAAGATATTGCTCCTCCCTACAAAGAGATGACACAAGGACTAAGGGCCAACTTATTTCTGACCCTGGGAGGGTAATGTTGCCCGCAACATCAGAGTATCTCTCAGAGAGCGGGCTACCAGCTCTAGACTGGTCCCAATATCGACTATCAGAATAGCCTAGAATAGGCTATTCTGTATTCGACAGTGAGACCAGTCTACACCCGACCCGAAAGCGGGCGAGAAACAAGTTTGCCCTAAAATCATTATGCTGAATGAGTAGTTCAGAGGTTTGATTTCTATACCCTTGACTATGGTCGGTCTCGCGTTTTTTTCTCCGTCAACTGCTGACTCCAAATTCTCTAACTTGAAAAAGAAAAGGTCTTGTACGTACCTTCCTCTCACGATTGCATAACAAAGAGTTACCCTTACTCAGTGTTATGCCAAACAATAACCCTGGAATCATATATCAAAAATGTTTGCGAACGTTTGGGAAATGCCCCGCTTTGCACGTCTACTCAGGTGCAAAGCGGGGTATTTAAAAAAACGAACATGATTTTGCATCTTCAATGCAGCTTAACACTGGGGTTAAATAGCTTTTTGTTATGCAATTGGGCCATCGACTTCTAAGAAACTTATCAGTATGTATGTTATTACAAATGTTTACAATCTCGTATGACTTAGTTTATATTTATTGTAACGTCTTGAATTAACTTATAAATCGGCCACATTGAACGATTTTTGAAACCAGCAATATTAATTTTAGGCCCCCTTTTCCGTGACACCACATAATTGCGCCAAAACAGCAAAATGTGGCCATGGGCACATAATAAGAATTATTCTTTCTAAGTTTCATGAAAATCCATGCATAAATGAAGGAGGAGTTCTGTTAATAATTTTTGTGACATAAAGGTCCCTGTTCATGACACGGCAAAATATAACCAAAGCGCCACAAAAATAACCATGGTCTCTTGAAATGGAAGTTCCGTGAATGTTTCGTACTAATTAGGTTTCCAATAGAGGGAGAAGTTGTTGCTTTATGGAGTGGACCCATTTTTGAAATGAGCTATACTTGAAATTGCCCCATCATTTTTAGTAAGTTTTAAGACAATCGGATGGAAACTATTGAATCTATACATTATTTACGGGTTTGTTTTAAAATCAATTTTTATTGCGCCCATTTTCCCGTGACGCTTAATGAAATGGACCGATTTTCGAAAGAAATGACCCTTATGATGGTACATAGTATGATGGTTTGAAGACAATCATATGAAAGCTGTGGACTCTAGAGTGTTGACGATGTCTTTTTAGCTATATTCTCGTAAGTGGTTTTACTGTGACGCTTGACGGATCTGATTCTATTTCGAAAGGAACTACCCTTATGATGGTAAAATCATTCTGACCAAATTTTAAGTAAAACTAGATGAAAAATGTGGACCTAGAGTGTTAGCGCGAATTTTTAATCAAAAATTCATAAGGCCATAGTTTTCATTGACGCTTGGCGAGCCGGACCAATTCTCGAAAGGATCAATCTTCGTGGTGAACCAATTCTTTTAAACAATTTTGAATTTAGAGTATTCACGAGGATTTTCTAATTAGATTTTAATGAGAACCCTTTTGTCGTGACGTTTGACGAATTGAATCCAATTTTTTAAAAAGGAAAAAACTTTGCGATCATTCTGAAAAAGTTTGAAGGCAATCGGATGAAAACTGTGGACTCAATAGTGTTTACGATAGTTACTTATTGAATTGTCATCCTCGTAGTCCCCTTTCGTCGTGACGTTTGATAAATCGACCTCATTTGGGAAAGGAACAATCATAGTGATATACAAATTCTTCTAAGCAAGTTTGAAGACAATGGTCAGTAGAGATAAAACATATATTTTGAAAAATGTCAATGTAGTAATTTCAACTTGCAATGAAAGAACATTCTAAATACATTCCCCAATTGAAAGCATTGGAAATTTTCCAAAATAAAATCCTAATTATCTAAACAATTTTCCCGGTAAAATATTAAAAGTCTTTGAACAGTGACTTTCAGGCTACAGTAGGCACCCTAAATTAATAGGAATAGGGTCATGGAGACATCATCAGAGAAATTCCGCAAGCCATCGAAAACATTTTTTAAAGGCAGGGCAAGCAAATTTCTAAAGAAATGAAACAGCAGGCACACTTGCAAGGGAAACAGCCATAGAACCAGAAGATCAACCTTACTTTAAACGCTTTATGAACTTGCAAGGAATCAAATGATCAATAAAAAAACTGACTGCAAAATGGCAATAAAGGTTGACAAATACTGAAGTTGGCAGATTCTATCACTCACTTTTACCTCTGGTCGATTCCAATAAATTCTTTGTCATCCCCCCCCCCCGTAAAAAAAACAGTTTACCGGATACTATTCAACAATTACAAAAACGAACTAGCCCAGATCAATATCAACCAATTTACATGCGGTGAATCTGTAATAATAGAACACTGTGTAATTAATTTTCCTAACTACCAACGACATAAAAACGCCCTTTTTAGCAAGGCTTTTTAGGCGACGGAAACCAAGGGTTCCATTTACCTATAGGGATCGTAAGCCACATTCCAAACCCACTTCAAAGGAATAATGTCGAACGATATGCTCACTATATAGCGCTGAGTCCTCCAAAAACAACTAATTTCCAAGGTATAGATTACTACGCCCGATACCGTTTTGCAGACAGGCGCAACTCGCGTTTTTATAATTTTAGTTGAGTTGATTGGTTTACTACTAGTCAGTCAATATTTCAATTCGATCATTCCGTCTAACAATCGTAGTAATGGTGTTTTTCTAGGGCACAAGTTCGTCGGCTCTTTCTTTCACATTGAATTGAATTCCATAAAGAAGTTGTATTTTAATTTGGGAACACAAGAAATTGATAGGGTCCACCCTATACTCATATCCTATCATTTTTTTATTTCTACCCTAGATGTATATCAAATTACACTCAAGTTGATTTATTGTCTGCAACCTCTTCCAAGTTTGTTCAGTCTAAAATTTTGTCGTCTGTTTAAGAGTTTAATGATGGTAGCAAGGCTTTTATTTTTTTTTCTAATTTAGATTAATCCATTAGAAGACGACGGATGTTTAGACAGGTCCACATTGTAAAGGGTTGCAGATAACATACAATATGTGGACAAATCAGTAAAATCTGTGGAGAAGGGGAGAAAGTGTTAGTTAGCAGCATTTTCTTCTTTCCCCTATTAGCAAGGTCATCCGTAGAGATCAAATATAAAAGCTTTGTATCTTTAACACAGAAGTGATTTTGGCAGTGATAAGTAAGAAAATATCTGGTATACATGATAAGGACAATGTGAATAATCAAGGTTACATTCCAAAAAATTGACCTCGTGTGTTGTTTCGTCTATTCAATTCCCTCGACTTCAGTACAATCAGTACTTTGATTTTAGCACAGCGTAGTGATATGCAAGCACTGCGTTAAACACACAAAGCACTTCGTGTTGCACAAAAGTTGGTGACGTATACTAGACATATTTTTGCGCGCGTGAGCACAAAAAAAGCTACGTAGTACATACGTTGTTCGGTTTTTGACTCGATTATCTTTTTCCTAGGCAATTTCCAGGATACAGTGTTGTTTCATATGGCCTGCTAAACCAGGCCAAAAACTACTGTGAAGTTGGCTAATGCTGTCATTTTGACTATGTTAGTTCTTCGTGATATGGAGGTATTACCAAGTAATTGCATAAAGATTACATGTAGCTAAAAATAAAGTTGTGAGGTTTATACATGGTTATGATTTTAGAACTTCTTTTGAAAGTTAAGGATTTTAGCAGTATTGGATGGTTGAATGTTAAAAATATAGTCAAAAAGTTAAGACTCAACGGGTGTTAGACGTTTCACTATTGAGACTGTTCACACCTGAGACATTTCACTATCCAGACATTTCCTACCCAGACGTTTCACTACCTTTGTGGAGTTGCATATACGTTTCACTACCTTTTTTTTATAAATACATGTATGTTATTGATTATCCATTTAACAATGTTTTGCTTTTTTATATAGCTGGAAAACATTTCTATGATTTTGATAATTAATAATTTGTTTTTTGTTTTCTTTTTTCTTTTATAAATTAATGATTATTTTATTATTTCACCTCTCTTATTCTGAAATGTCCCATGTATGACATATATATGGCTTGATTCATAATTGGCAGTTATATAAATCATGATGCGACATTAGTGACTGCAAATGGTAATTGATAAGGGTCTGATCACCAAAAGTTGCATATGTAATTGAAAAATATGAACAGATCTATAGACAATCAGAATGAATGGTGATTTAATGGAATATATATACTTTTCTACATTTAAAGAATGTGATGCAGGTCGTCGACTGCCTGTCCTCTGCGATGCATTATTGTTTGGGAATAAATATTAGATATATCAAAATCATTTAGTAAACCTTTGATAAAATTGTGACAATATTGTCACTCATGATGTTCTATCTGAAATGAATCTTATTCGGGTATTTCATAAAAAAAAAAAAATTTATACTAAAATTTAAAGCAATACACATGGCTGGATTTTGTACAATTTTACAGTAAATTGATTCTTTAGTATGGTAAGGTTGTATTTGATTTCCTAAAAACAATATGATAGTAAGCACGCAAAAACTTGCAATCTGCATACCAGAAAAGCATGTGTTTTTCATCTTGTTTTAGACACATATATTATTATATATATTAGATACATATGCTATTATATCTTAATCAAAGCCTGTTTGGTTCTGTGTATATCTTATCAAAAAAGATGAAACATGTTATATTAAAGCAATATTTTTCACCACATCAAACTGCAATCAAGGGTTAATTAGTATACTGTAAGTGCAGTAGCAAATAACTGTAGTGCCTGTTTCACCTTTATAATCTTTGCCATACTTCACACACATTTAATCTGAATATGTCTATATGTCTTTAAACACCATGCTGTAATATTACAATTGAATTGATTGAAATTGAAATGCTTTAATATTCATCAGAATGCCCCTAGCAGCCTATGAAATATCGAAGACATTTATATTGACATTTCTTACTTAGAGTATTTATCGTCTTTTTTCTCAAAGTTATTTGATTCATATATCTGATTCATATGCAGTTAATTCAGTTAATACTTATCTAATTCTACCAATATGAACCAGAATACGTACAAAGACCTATGAATGGTTTCGGAGCCACCATCAGAAGAAGTTAATATAATATGGCAAATTAATATTTTGTAATATTGGTGAATTAGAATTAGACATTCTTGTCCACAATATGTTGAACGATGAACAAGTTATTACTCTATTTAATTAGACATAATGATAAAATCAAGTTAATGAAATAAGACTGACACCTCTTCTCATTTTGAGTTTGGAAAAGTAAATCATTTATTTACTAATAAATAAAGTAATTAAATCAAATCAATATTGTGTCCCTATAACACCATGCTGTAATATTACAATTGAATTGATTGAAATTGAAATGCTTTAATATTCATCAGAATGCCCCTAGCAGCCTATGAAATATCGAAGACATTTATATTGACATTTCTTACTTAGAGTATTTATCGTCTTTTTTCTCAAAGTTATTTGATTCATATATCTGATTCATATGCAGTTAATTCAGTTAATACTTATCTTATTCTACCAATATGAACCAGAATACGTACAAAGACCTATGAATGGTTTCGGAGCCACCATCAGAAGAAGTTAATATAATATGGCAAATTAATATTTTGTAATATTGGTGAATTAGAATTAGACATTCTTGTCCACAATATGTTGAACGATGAACAAGTTATTACTCTATTTAATTAGACATAATGATAAAATCAAGTTAATGAAATAAGACTGACACCTCTTCTCATTTTGAGTTTGGAAAAGTAAATCATTTATTTACTAATAAATAAAGTAATTAAATCAAATCAATATTGTGTCCCTAAGCATTATCCTTTTTAGTTTTGTTTTATAGGTACATGGAAAAAAAAGACATGTTTCTTTTTTTCAATTCTTTACCCATAAAGCCAAAAGACCTAACAAATGAATATTGGTGTCAATTGATTGAAATTGTTTCACACCTTTTCTAATATTATACAGGTAATAGTATGATACATGTATATATTCATACCTGTGATAGATAACACTTGCAAATGAAGATTTCTATTTCTTAATCAGTTGAGACTAAATCTTGATTGCTTCTAAAACACGCCAGAATAACAAAATAAATGAAAAAAATATTAACATCTTTATGTATACAAAATACGAAAATATACAAAAAGTAGTGAAATGTCTTGGTAGGAAACGTCTGGGTAGGAAACATCTAAATAGACATTATCCACTTAGGTGAACTCCGAGATCGGACAGCTGACTTACTAAAATATCGGGGGATGTCTCAAAATACATAAACAACTTATACCTGTAACCCTTTACTAATATAAATCCATGTATATGTATTGCATGTATGGATTTTTCGCCGATTTTCACAATAAAGTACTATGATTTTATGATGTTAAGGACGCGTTATATTACTAGATGTAAACGTTCTAGAAACGTTCGAAAAATGTAACACTTTGAGCACATACACTAATGGACAAAGCGGATAGCCATTTCAAAACGTTCGGAAACATATTTGCATCTCGAATAAGAGATTGGATCCAGCAGAAGTCAGCTTAAAAGTGGTCTGTCCGAATGGATTTACGGCAAATGAGAACGATTATTTCTAGATTCAGAAAATCTCTTCAACGAAAACACGTTCGAATATAAGCCATCCTGCGAATCAGCAAAGACTTAGATTGACACATTTTGTTCTTCTCTCCCTATTTTTTTTAAAGGGGGGGAATAAATGTAAAATATAGTATCACCAAATCGATTCGACGGTGTTTTCGGGAATAGAGTCTAGGACTAGCCTGCGAGTCATCGGTGCATCAGCCGATTTAATATCGGTAACGTGATTTTGTTAGATCGGCGAGGCGTTGATGAACTTAGTCTACTTTATAAAATCTATCGACAAGTCTGTAAGAGTAGTGGGTGTCGAAAATTCGTATCATTACTCAGTAAACTTTTCCGAAATTAGAATTGCCAAGGGACCCGACTTGGTGTCCAATCTGTATAGACCACTAATCGCTGGCGAACGGCCGTGCTACAGTCGGTCATCTGCCGTGGACCTGTCGATTTTGTTCCATCGCAGGCGTACTTTTTTAGGTTTTGAAATTTGGCTTCCGTCAAAATTAACGACGCCTCGCCGGCGTATTGGTGGCTATTCGGTGGTTCGTTTTTCTAAACCGATATTCAATATCTGCCTCATCCTAATTTGTGCATTATCGCTGGTCAAGTAAGAATATGTCCACACGTCAGCTATTTCATACTTTGTCGTATAATTGCCGACGTCCGGCCGACGCATCAAAAATCCAACAACATAGAGGAAAAACCTTTTTTTCAGTGTCGATTTTTTTTCATTGAACAACAAAAGCTAGATTTTCAAATTTGGGGGAGCGCCGAGTGAAATTATAGCTTTAGCTTATCACGAAATGAAGTATTTATCTATCTTACCGAAAAACAAACGATCACTTTATTTATTTGATTAAAATGATTAAAAGATTAGAGAAAATGACAAAGCGCGTCATTTTGCGTGTGATTACAAGGCAACGTCACCATTAAGTCATTTAGATTTGATTGTTGAGCTGTGATCAAATAACTTCAACTAGAGTGAAATGAACGAAAGCAGAGTATATTTTTTATCATTTTTACTGGTTTGGGTGGGATCTTCATTTTTCTTTTCAATTTTTTATCGACCGTTATTTCTTCCTAAACCACTGAAAAGCAATAAAGACATATGTTATTCTCACACAATGCTGTATTGGCTTTACACTTGATTCTCATATGTTCTAAGCTTTTTATTTGATACTTATTTCACAATCAATGCTGACTAAATTCCTTCTTTTTTCTATCCTTTTAAAAAAAATGATTGCTGAAAAAATCTCAGACAAAGGAAAGGTAAACATTTGTTACAAAAGTAAGTTAAAAATATATCCAATTTAAAATTAAGGGCTGTTCTTTAGACAGTCAATATTTATTAGAAGTTTAAAGTTTTGCCTTCAGAGATACCATTAAATGGTTTTAAAAAATCTTGACACATTCTGGATTGAACACGCAAGCAACAACCATGATACCACGATGTGGCTTAAACGATTACTAGATTTCCTTTTTTTTCAAAAAAATAAAAAATAAAAATGATCGTTTCAGTAGACTGAAAAAAGGCATTAAGATCATTATCTAGTGCATTATATCCTCATTCAAAGTAAGCCGCACTCAGGGGGCAGTTGGTAGAGCATCGGACTGTCGATCTAGAGGTTCCGGGTTCGATCCCCGACATCGGCACTCATTCCTTTCGACTTTTTGTCTTCCATTAATGTGCTGATAATCGTAGACCTATGTGCAATAGAAGCTGGAGGCTAGGAAAGGATGAAATGGTGGTACTAGTGTGAGAAATACCAGGAATCCATTGTCATTTCTCTAGCCGCCGCAATATAACTGAATGATGTTAAAAGCGGCGTAAAACACCATACAAAAAACCCTAATTGGGAGTGTTCATTACAGTCAAGATTGTCGAATGCAAGTTATTAAGATTATGTAGAATAATCTCAAAAAATGCGATTTAATACAGTCGGCCTACAAACTGCATAATTTTGATAATTAAGACAATAATTAGAAAATGATCATTTTTTTACAACACTGCAAAAATCAAATGTTTTCAGAGGATACATGCTGGGTTTAGTTCAATGTGCCGCGTTCGGTTCACTAAATCCCATAATGCGCTCGTCGCGCACGTCGAACTGTTTATAGCGAGCAACCTTTGTGATATGCAAGCAAGCGCTTTCAAAAATAACAGGTTGCTATGCAACACAAGTTCCTGAGATTAAGGTCAAAGTTTTGACATTGCTCTTGAATGAAATGACCACTTCCAGTTGTCTCTTAAAACAAGCCAGCTGCATATCAAATATTAGCTTTAAAGTACTAAAGAAAAATCAAAGCACTGGAGTACTGATGGTAGACGTTTCTGTTGGTATACTAGAGTGATTCTTCAAGAAAAGAGAAATTTTACATGTAAAATTACGATCAAAGGAAAATTAACTGACCCAAGTTCGCATCTTGCTTCAGATATACATTTCTCAACATATACTGTCGATCGTCAACCAAAGTCCTGTAATTACAAGGTTTCGATAACTTTTGGCATTATGTCGGGTGTAGTTAAAAGAGTGATTGTCTAATCCATTGGGTATTAAAGGAGAGAAATGACACTACCTGCTCGCGTTGTATCCGTATTCATGTGTGTGATCTAGTTTATTATTCTATTATTATCAATAGTGTCAGGGGAGTTTACTATTACAGTAATTCCATTTACCAAGTTTTCATGGGTGACCTCCCATAGACCATTGGGGAACAAGGGGCAAATTACTCACTCTGTCTGAAAAGTAGTTCTACGCAAGCAAAACGTTCTCCCGATTTCAAAATTGCATACGATTTCGCACTTAAAAGATGTCTTTGAGGTTTCCATAAATTCTGTAGAATTCTTGTTTTACTCCATTTTCAAAATGCATAGTTGTCAGACGGACACAATTCTTGAAAAAGATTAAATCGAACCTAAAAGAGCACTACTGTTTGGAAAACCTATTAACATCTGACAGGATTGTTCTTACGCGTTATAAACACTGGTGAACGTAAACGTCCACCAATGAGGGAACAGATTCATTAGCTGACAGATAGATGGATAGACAAACTGGTATGTCTACGTTGCAGTATAGAAATTACTTAGCGTGGTGAGATAGATACGCTCATATTTGAAATAATTAAACAACATGCATGTCCGAAATTTTACAAGTTTTTGTACCTCCGTACTAGCGAATCACACTTAAAGATATGACCAGATACATCATCTCTTTATGCAATCATGATGTATCAACGAATTGTTTCTTTCGTTTTGAGACGACCCCTCTAAGTCCGAAGTCATACATCCGATGTCCGAAGTCCACCTAAGTGGATAATCTCTAAAAGTGAAACGTCTGATATTCAGACTCAACCATGTTCCTCAGATATACCATAGAAAATGTCCATTTTACATGTAAGAAAATTTTTTGTTTAGTCTCCAATGTTTATTCTCAAAACAGAAGGAATAGTAAATGTAACATTTATATATATTCAGCTAATAGCTTTACATCCAATACCTTTTATTATCAGTCTATCCTGGATTCGAATAGTCTCGGTTTGTGTGTCAGAAATGCTACAAACAAGAAGGAGTATTTAAAAAAATTAAGTTCTTCCTCACTCAAAACATGAAAACTTGTGAAGAGTCAGAATATATTCTCTATTGGTCATTATAGACTTCTTTACTCAGCAAACTATGTATCTTTAAAAGATTGTATTTTTATTATTTCGTGAAATTTCTTAATTTTTAATCATGGCTCATTTGGAACCTTGACACTGCAATAGGACCCTATTGCAAATAATTGTAATTTTCATGGGTTTCCTGTATATATTTGTCTAAGTCCAAATCTACCAAGGAGGCCTAACCAATATTTGATATATTCTTTTCTCTTACTGTGATACTTATTTAATCTGAATAAAATATATGTGTAATTGAGATAAGTTGACTGCTATCTGTATATCTCGATTAATTTGCATCTTTTATCCCAGAGACGGATATTTAATACAGAAATTTAAACAAAATAATAATCCTTTTCAGCTTAAAGTAATTTCAGTTAACTGTCAGTCCATTGTCAACAAAAAGCAGAATTTCTTTGCATGATAGATCAACATAACCCTGATATAGTTGTAGGTACAGAATCCTGGTTAAATAATCAACATTCAGATTGTGAATTTTTTCCGAAATCCTTAGGATATACACCTTTTAGATTAGACAGGTCAACCAAAGGCGGGGGAGTATTCATCCTGGTTAAGGTTCATGTAAAGTGTTTGAGACCCAATATTTAGGGCTCTTCATTAGCCAAGAAAAAGCAGTATGTCCAGGTATATTATATATCAAAATGAAGCTGTTCGTTAGCACAAGCAGTTAGGCAACATAAGACCGCCATAGCTATAGCGGTATAGCCAAAACATTGTGGAAAAGGGTCATTTTGTACAGAACAAGCAACTGCATGACGACTGAATAAAATTGTCCCATATTTTAACAAAGTACGGTCTAAAGTACTATCCAGGTAGTGCTACAACCTTAGATATAAAACTCAGTCTCAAAAGGCTCTTTTGAAACAATCAATTTCCATTTATTTTGTCAACATACATGTCAAACCGGTTTGGTCTGTTTTCAAAATAGATGTTAGGTGTGGTGCATCATCACACCATACTATTGTGAAATATTTTCTGCGATTTATTTCAAATTATAGTTTTTTTAATTCAATGATCTATAATATTACTATATATTTATCATTCTGTGAAATAGAATTTGATATATTGCTAAACAACCTTACAGGTATAAAAACAATTAATGTCTATTTATGTTGTGATAACACACCATACCCTAAAAAGATCTACACGTTTACAAAATTAGAATGACATATATGACATATGTGTTTATAAAATAAGTCAAAATAAATTGCTTGCATAACTACGTTTTGGGGCTGAGTTTTATACCAATGGTTGTAGCACTACCTGGATGGTACTTTAGGCTAGACTTTGTTAAAATATGAGCCAATTTTATCCAACTGTCATGCAGTTGCTTGTTCTGTACAAAATGACCCTTTTCCACAATGTTTTGGCTATACCGCTATAGTTATAACAGTCTTGTGTTTTTCAACTGGTTTTGCTCATAAAGAGCTTCATTTTGATATATAATATTCCTGGACATACTGCTTATTCTAGGCAAATGAATGACCTTAAAATTGGGTCTCAAACACTTTACATGAACCTTAAAGATACTTTCCTTGCAACAGAGCAGAAACAACTAAAGACTGATTGTGAAATAATTTGGATTAAATTACAGGTCAAAACATGTAAACCTCTTTATATCGCAGCATATTACAGACCGACGTCCATAGCTTTAATGAATTTAAAAAAATCTCTTAATCTGACAAGAAACCTCAAAGGATCTTTTTGGGTACTAGGTGATTTCAACTTCCCAAAGTTCTCATGGAGTAGTGACCATAGACCAGTTATAAAGTCAGGATGCAGTCATACGAACCTGTATGAAGAATTTAGTGATTTGCTTTCAGATTTCAACCTCACGCAGATGGTAACAGAAAGCACCAGAGGAGAAAATACACTTGACCTCTTCTCAACCTCAAATCACACCTTAATGAAAAATGTAAAATGTCTCCCAGGTATATCAGACCATAGTATTGTCTCTATTCTTGCAGATACAAAGCCACAGGTAACCAAACAACAGCCGAGACAGTTTCATCTCTACAAAAAAGCTGACTGGAGTAGTTTCAAAATCTATATGGACCAAATTAAGCATGAAATATTAAAAGATCATCAATCTAAATATGTTGAAGAAATTTGGCTAAGTTTTTCAGATGCAATCTCCACAGGTATCAAGAAATTTGTTCCGACCAAAAGACTAGGGAATAAGAGATCACTTCATTGGATTACACAGCCTATAAAACGTCTAATTAGGAAAAAGGATCAAGTTTATTTTAGATCAAAGAAAGATGGAAACAACAAGATGAAAACTGCATTCCTGGCTCTGAAAAGAAACATCAAGAAACAAATAAAAGTCTCTTACAATAACTATATTGAATATATTTTAGGGCTTGATGGAAACACTGAAAACAAGGAGAAGCCACAAGATTTAATAATAAGAAACTTTTCAGTCTGATAAAAAAAAGCCAAGCAAGACGCAGCAGGAGTAGCTCCCCTTCTCGATAAAATTTCAGGTACCATCAAATCAGACAACACAGAAAAAGCAGATGTATTAAATCGACAGTTTCAATCAGTCTTTACTCCAATGACACCAATTTCTCTGGCTCAGTCCTGCCTTTCATCCATAAGACAAAATATGTTTTCCTCCTCTTTCAGTACATATCCAGTCATGCCAGACATTACCATCTGCACTGGTGGAGTACAAAAGATAATATCCAACCTGAAACCAGACAAAGCAGCAGGACCTGACAACATCAAACCTTTAGTACTTAAAAACTTATGTTATCAAATCTCTCCTATCTTGCAAATTCTCTTTCAGAAATCCCTAGATACAGGCACCCTCCCCCAGGTATGGACGAAGGCAAACGTGACACCACTTTTTAAGAAAGGAAACAAAGAAGATCCTGCAAATTACAGGCCTATATCCATAACATGTATATTGTGTAAAGTTCTTGAACATATTGTAGCATCAAATCTAACTAAACATTTTGACAAAAATAATATTCTTTATGATTTACAACATGGCTTCAGAGAACGGCGCTCATGTGAAACACGGCTACTGCAACTGACCGACCATCTTGCCAAAAACCTTACTGAAGGAAAACAAACTGATCTAGTTTTGTTAGACTTCAGCAAGGCTTTTGATAAAGTTAGCCACCTTAAACTTTTGTATAAATTGCAGGAACATGGAGTTAACAATGCTACCAGAACACAGAAAGTAGTCTTAGAAGGTGGGTGCTCATCCGAAGTACCAGTCACGTCAGGAGTACCTCAGGGATTGGTTCTTGGCCCTCTTCTGTTTCTCTTATATATTAATGACCTTCCTAACACTATCACCTCCCAAGTTCGTTTGTTTGCAGATGACACTGCCGTTTACTTAGCTATAGATAACAAGCAAGACTGTATCACCCTGTAAGAAGATCTAGACAAGCCAATGCAGTGGGAGAAAAAATGGGAAATGGAGTTTAACCCTAGTAAATGCATTGTCCTAAATATTACTAAAAAGAAGAAAAAGATTTCTTTTGATTACAGGCTACACGGACAAGTGCTAGAGACTGTGGACAATGCCAAATACCTAAGAGTTACTATATCTGAAGATCTTTCCTGGAACAAGCATATTGAAAATATAACATCTAATGCAAATAAAACTTTAGGTTTTCTCCGCAGAAACATCCAGACCAAAAATAAGAAGATCAGAGAAACAGCATACAAAACACTGGTTAGACCCCAGGTAGAATATGCATCAACTGTTTGGAGCCCTTACACAACATCCTATATCAACAAAGTAGAAAAAGTACAACGTAGAGCAGCAAGATGGGTTCAAAATAATTTTCTCATTATGACAGTGTCACCTGTATACAGAAGGATCTTGGCTGGCAAACTCTTCGATATAGACGAGACATCGCCAGAGTCACCATGTTTTATAAAATTGTGAATTGTTTTGTTGCAGTACCCATACCAACTTACCTTGAAAGACCAGTTAGGATCACCCGACATATGCACACAAAATCTTT
The DNA here is from genome assembly GCA_948146395.1 of Fragum whitleyi. Taxonomy (NCBI): domain Eukaryota; kingdom Metazoa; phylum Mollusca; class Bivalvia; order Cardiida; family Cardiidae; genus Fragum; species Fragum whitleyi. Next base: position 23,097,191 of record OX411560.1, on the reverse strand, counting down.
TAGACCGATCCACACAAATGCTTCCTACTTTAAATATTCTTTTTTTTCCTTATACAGTGATACTTTGGAATAGCCTACCAGAAACAATCATACAGCAACCTGATATTGCCGCATTCAAGAAGAGTCTTGATTCTTTTCAGATAGTGAGCCGTCCCTGAATATCCAAAATTGTTTTACCAGATCTTTTAATCTAACACTCACAATACTTTTAAAATTTGGCACCCTAACCAATGACTAACAGTTTTTATTCCAGCACAGTAATTATTTACCCGAAAGGGAAGTGAGGCAGTATATATATATAGATAGATAGATTTAATAATTTGAATGATGATATCCTATCGAAGTTGTACTGGAATATATTTGTATATTCACAAATAAATAAATCAATGAAACATGTTATTATACATACCCTTCTACTCCATGAGGAATTTAAACACTGGGCAGAAAGTATTAGACAGGGTCGGAGCCTACATAGAGGCAACGTGCCGCTTTGAAGGCAGACCTCCACATAAATCCTTATTAATCAGTCTACATCTTATCATTCAAGTTCATCTGATGCAAACCATATTAGAGAAGATAATCACACATATGAGAAAGCCTGTGTTCTCACATTCGAGCACACTCAAGCCGACGATAATGACCAACATTTAGCCTAATTTTTTGACACATATTGATGGAAGTGTATTTTTCTTGTCACATTGTTTGATTGTTTTTGTTTTGCTTTTTTCTGCCCTTTATAATATTTTACCCAGAGGCTGCATGGTGTCTCGGACGGATATAAGAACTCGATGGTGATTCCAGTCTAATTTTTTCCATAGACCGCTTCACGTTTTGGTCGTCCTAAAAAACGAAGGCCGGTTTTGACCGTGCCTATTTACATTTTGTTAGTGAACCAGTCTGTGAAAAATTAACAACAATGGAGGAAGGAAAATTTCAGTTCAAAACAATGTAAACTTTGTCCCTGGACATGATGTCATGAAATAATTTTCACCAACCAGGTTCGGTGACTGTAACTCAAGGTATTTTGCTACTTGAATTAGTTTTGAAAATTAGTGCATTTCCTTTCCTCGTAGCAATATATTGATTTTTGTAGAACAACATTCGAGGGATTGGCAAAAGTTTGTCATAAATTTCCTTCCTGTACCAAATCACCTCTTTGTCTGTGACAAAATTATGCACGTGTTCAGTTTTGGACTATTTAAATTTGAAAGGAGTCTTAGCTAGAATTAGTAGTCCATATATATTTGGGAGAACTTTGTGAAAAGAAGTGTAGTCAACTAGCCAATAGCGGATCATGACCAATAGCGGATCACTTTGATTTCCATCTTCAATTACTTTCACTTGCCAATGCCGAAGAAGAAACTAATTTTCTATCCCAAGACACTGTCCATCTCTTGGTAGCATAACAAAATTTTGACAGTTCACATTGTTGTTGTAGTGCTTCAGACCGACGTTTAGCTAGTCAAGCGTCTGTTCGAATGAAAGATTACGTCATAGGAATTTCAAAGAAAAGAATTTGTCTGCAAAATTGAAGGCGAGTAAACGAGTACAACTTCAAGTAGTGGATGAAATCACGAAAAAGGGGGCATGAATTGTTGGTTCACTTTGCTTTCGCATGGTTTTATCCACCTTTTTGTGTACAATAATAAAGAAACAATCCCCAACCCTTACTTGCCATTAGCGGATCAGCTGTGCGCATCATAGGGGGCGTCTCAAAATAAGCAAACCAAAAATTTTATAAAGATAATCACGCCGAATCTAGCTTCTTATGCATTTTGATTTAATATATTGAAGTTCTTAAAGAAAATATGATAAGAAATTTTATCGATCCCAATTCTATCTGGTTTTGATTAATTCTGAAAACATTGTATTAAATTGAGAAATGACCTATAGTTAGATCATTTATCTGTTAAGCAATGTTGTTGTTTGACAGCAGTAGCTGATGAAATTTCCTAGAATTTTCGCAAATCTGGCTGTTTTTTTTTATACCAGTACATTGAAAGATCGGGATAATATTGCTTGACCATTTTCCGTCTGTCTGTCTGCAACACTTAACAAAAAAAAAAAAGAAAAATCCCCAATTACTGCAAGGTTATTCAAGATACCATGTTCATAGTTGGTATAATGTTAGATCTCAATAGTGCGCATTTACAGATACCAAGGTCAACCTCATGTGACGAAGTCATGAAAATGGCCTTTTCTGGGGTATTCGTCTTTCACAAAAACTTTCTCTCTTTTTTTGTAAAAAAAAGTGTTTTAAATTGTTCATTGAGTCTAAATGTTAAAGGGCTATAACATTGGTAGTTTTCCCCGAAAATATTTTAACTAGATCTGCGTCTTGAATGAAAAAGGTGGTAGTTAGGAGGTTACAGAAGTATCTGGCCATAGATATCAGATTTTCTACCTATATATACATATATCAAACCAGAGGGAAAAAAGTGTTGAAAATTTTGAAAAATTTATCAGACATTGCGAAAGACGTCGGACCGCGGACATTGTCCGATATTTTTGACTTCGGTCCGATTGAAAATACGATACCGTCGGTCCGTATGTCCGACATATTTTGACCATTTTGCTTTTTTTCAATACCTCGCGTTTGCATAATTATGGAAGCTTATAACCAAAATATTTGTCATTCTGTTTGCGAGAAAATTGATAAACAACAAAGTACAAAGGGACGGCACTATTATATCGTGTTTTCGCCGATTATTTCCCTTGATTTGTAAACGGAATGTGGTTGGCTGAAACAGGTATTGATTAGCCAATCGGAATACATATTACTTTTACTGTCATAGTATAATGGCGTCCCCTACATATTTCGAGGGTGCAAAGCCTGGTAAAAAAAGGAAAACAGAGGACAAATTTGAACCATTCAAAGTACCTTATACCGATTTTAAACCCTTAACTCATATTGTTATTCATGATATCTGGAGGAACTGTTGGACTGATCCAGCTAACCAGAATAATAAAGTATTTTCTGTTCGACAGGACCTCGGCGATTGGTTGCCTGGTTACAGGTCATGCCGTCGCGAAGAGCAATTTTTACTCGATTACGCATTGGTCATTCTCACTTAACGCACTCCTACCTTTTAAAAGGAGAACTACCGAAAATATTTTTATAGATTGTATTGATTTCTCTTTTATCCAGGGTTCTCCCCAGAAAATTTTGAAGGCGTAGTGGCATATGTGCGCGGCTATATTGTCAGATTACTTTGTATTTCTGTTAGTAATAAAGGATGGTTACAGTGGTTTTACTGGATAAGGATTTTGATATTTGTGAAGCAGAACTTCTGTTTTGCTGAATATATAATTTAATTTGAACTTTTTTTTCTTTGACACCTTTATAGCATCTCATAAATAACTTAACTCCCAAATCATCAATAAAATTTTGCATGATGGCTTAAAAATACCCCCCACCCTTCCCTCCTTCCCCTTGTATCCCTTCCCTTTAATAGAATATACTGTGTACTAAAAGACTATTACAAAAGAAATGAAGAAAATTGGAATATTTAAGAAAATTAAATTAAAGAGTCAAAGAAAACAGTAAATCAACTGCACTTAGGCTGTGTTATGCTCATATATTTGAGAGTTCCAAGGACAGCACTGCATGTATTGTCAACTTTTATAGGTCTCTATTTAATAATGTATATAAGGAATTTTTAAAATCCTTGGGAAGTCCTTGTATGATTGAGGAAGGCCCTTCTCCTGAAATAAGTAAAAACTAGATTCTATTACAGTTATTTTCTAATGTGTTTACAAACCCTTTTCATATCTTCCCCCAAAAAATATCTCTAAGAACATTTTTTTATTCTACAATAACCATGTAACAAATTTAAAAGTTGATACCTAGTTTGTTTAGAGAAGCCTGTGACAGGACTTTAAGCTCTTTGATTTTACAAGGGTTTTTTTTTCTTCATTTTTTTTCCTTCTTTTTTGTAATATTTATTTCCTATATCAATTTCTATGACCTAATTTAGAAATAGAAATGGAAATAGAATTTATCTTGATTTCAATTTTGGAATGAACAAAAAAAAAGAAAAAAAATGTTTTGGGTTGAACATATAAGGGTACGAATCTAGTAAAGAAACGGCGTTCCTGTGGAGAATTATCAAAAGTTTTCTTTCAAGTTTCTAATTTAAATTAGATGTAATGTCCATATTAATTGGGTAGTAAGCTTGAGGTAAGTGAATTTTAAACAGACAGACTGTCTGCGATGTCTTATTCTGCCTAAATCTCGGTAGTAGAAAGATCGCGAAAACTGCATATTCTTGTCGATTTTTTGTTTGATATAATCAAAATTCACATTGGAACATAAAGGTAAATCTAGTTTGACTTGAGCAAATACACTGCAACTCCATTAAAACGCTGTGGTCGGGGTCCGAGAAATGAAACAGCGGAAGAAGTGGATGTATCTGCTATAACACTGTACCCCCTGCCGCCGCCGATGCCCCCCCACCCCCTCCCGCGGTGAACAATAACGTATCGCGGAAACGTAACAGACGCAGCGTCAATATTGATAACGACATCGGATATCTAAATATACATGTACATATTTAGGCCATCGTATTTTATATTTTTAAAACTCGGCAATGAATTGAAGAACAAACGCGGTTTATTACTTTGATATATTTTATTTTAAGGTCGTTTTGTTGTCCCCAAGCTAAACAAAACTATCTTTGATAAAGTAATCTAGTTTGTATGGTTAAACGATCGCAGACTCCTCTTAGTTCTCTGAATCCCGATTTCTCGGGCCTACCCGCCCGGCAGCTGAGAAACACCGATAACGACGATCTCAAAAGGGTAAAGTTAGTAAAATCCATAAAGTTTCATAAGATCAACGAATTTCATATTTTAAATGTTGTCTTCTGGAAAATAGGAGAAAATAATTATCTACGCAATCAAAATAAACAATACCCTACGTCCGATCGAAACAATACCAAAGTAATCAAAGCTTTCGGGGTGCAGGACCGCATTCTTCGATGAGCGAGAAAAAATGCCGTAAATTCAATTAAATGAATCTGTAGTTACGACATTTGGATCGCCGGTTTGCAAAGATCATCTTCACGAGTCAATGGGTATCGAAAGCTTCTTCTCGAAAACCGTATAAGTCATATATTCGTAACCCTGAGTTTGACGAGATTAATTCACGGCTTTGATTATCAGAAAAATAGATAATCTTTCGTCAGGAAAGAAGGTCCGGACAAATGCGAACCAACGCGATCACCATCTGTTTCGCGCCATTTTCAGTTTCTTTGTAAGACTCTTCGGAGTAGGAAATGTAGGTTTATATATAGCTTCCTGTTTAAAACTCAATTTAGTGAGAGATAAGAATCAACGATAACAATCGGGCTTTAAATTTTCAAACCCTGTAAAACATGACTATAATATGAATAAGTTTAATGAAAAAGAAACAAAATTTTATCATATATTTACAAAAAATGTAATATTTATAAGAAAATTCAACGGGAGGTAATAAACCAATGAATTGGGTAAGGGGCGAGTCGCTTTTTGAATCGTTTGTCAACAGCGGTAAATGTTCAAGATTTGAGAATAAAAAACCAGATTAGCTCATTTGGCGAAAACACGGCTTCTTCTAAAATTTATTAACTTGGATTTAATCGCATGCGAGCTAAACTTTTCGGTGTCTAATTTCGTCCCTGCCGTCGACAAAGCGCATTTAGTAGCGCGCCGGACTGTTAATATTGGGATTCCGTGTATCTCCGACGGCTGCACTCATTCTTTCTGACTATAAATCAGTCACCCATAGGTTAATAATCGTAGACCTAAGTGAGATAGCAGTTTGGGGTTAGGAGAGGATGTGAAAACAACTTTTTCCATCGTTTCCGGTGGATCTCGGTTAAAATTGGCAATTTTCGGTAAATGAAGTGGACTGTAAGGGCAAGTTCATATCGGACTAGGTTTCGACCCGAGTAACCCGGGTTTCCATCAGAACGACCTCGGTTTCGACACTAGTGATGTCATTTTAACCTTTCAACCTCGACGCTTTTGATCCTGGGTCAGGCCGGTGTTACTTGGGTTCCAAAATGGCGTCGAAAATAGTGCACAACAATTCGAGTACATAAAACAAATATTCTCTTTTACTTTAAACGACAAATACTTTGTTTCTTCTTTTATATAGTATTCTGCACTAGTTTATCACATTTCTTTAATGGGATAACGATATTTCACGGTTGATTAATTATCGTAGCGGTAAATGTGAAGTTCGTTTACTACCACCAGTTGGTAAATCCGTTCACATGAATGCCCTTTCTGCGCATGCATATTAAAGTCAATTTTAGATTATTACATCATCTCACGCGACTCCCGGGCTGCCATTTGAATTCCCCCTAAGTGACCGTTTTCGTATTGGTACCCATCTGTTCTTCTCTGTTACTGGAAGTGAGGAACCAGTGAAAATCAACCAACCGTGAAGAAAAAATCGATAATCACCAATTAGCAAGGGTCTTATCAATTAGGGTCTTTGTGTATACATCTTCCAAGATCGCGATTATGTAATGACCGCGCGTCTGCAATCAGTTTTATAGCTCGTTTTGACCCTTTGTTCAGAAAGAAATTAAGCTGTATCGGTGATCAAATTTAAGCGTATCGGCGTTCCTAAGGTGTATCGGCAACCTGTTAAATTTATTGAAGGCGTATCGGCCCCGATACGCTATAAGGGCCTGCGGAGAACGCTGAATTTATCAGAGACAAATATTTTAAAGTTGATAGTATGAGGCAGATTTTTCATTATGTCAAATTGGAATTGATTTTTGGCTTTCTTAAGGCAATTCACTTCTTTAATAAAATCTGATTTTAGGTTCTATTTACCGTTTCTTTATTTTCAAATTGTTCTTTAGAATTTTACCGTTTTCAAAAGCTTTTTTGGTTTTTATTTCTTTTATGATAGAGAAATTCTTTTGGATTTATAAGTTTACATTGATTTGTGTTATAACGTTGGTGGTTACATGTTATTTTTCCTTGTTTTTTTCGGTCTGACAGATTTGTTTTCGGTCTGACAGATTTTTCAAGCCTGTCAGACCGAATGTCTGACAGTTTTTTTGAGCTTTCGCAATGTCTGATTTATCATTTTCAATCGATCTACAACTCTAATGTTTTAAAGAAAACAGGACTGTAAAAGAAGCCCCGGTTGCTTGCCACACACAATTTCTTTAAAGATTTTATTTCATCAAGTATGTTCACCTCCCACCAGTTGTCTGCATCCTCTATCAAAATTTGATACAGTTACATCATGAAAAAAAGTTAAATGCACTGTTGTCAACAATACCAGAAGGTTCTGCAATAGACTTGCTCTAAATAAGTGTTTAATTTCACTATATCGCAAAACAAAATAAATGATTTGCCGCTAGGATAAGTGTAAACATACATGGATTTCTGAACCATGCTTGGCATGGGCCAGGAAGACAAAGTTTACATGACGATTTGGTTGTAACAATTTGGTTTTTGTTTCCCATGCTAATTTATAGAATAAGAATGGTATTTTTAACAATACATGCCGTTGTTGTTATTCTAAAAATCTCGTAACGACAGCTTTGATCAAGCTGTAGTTACGAAGTGAAAATTTTGTCTGATAACAGGTTGGTGGTTAGAACTGTCATTCTAGGTGCAAGTGTAGAAGTGATTTCTATTTCTCTCCAATGGTTTCAACTGAAAATGTCCATATTTTCAATTTTCCATACCTGAAAAAAGTGATACTTTAAAATTCTGGTACAGTATTTTTATGCCCCCGCATCGATAGATCGGGGGCATATTGTTTTACTCGTGTCCGTCTGTCTGTCTGTCCGTCTGTCCGTCTGTCTGTCCGTCTGTCCGTCCGTCTGTCCGAAAACTTAACCTTGCCAATATCTTCAAGCCTATTCAAGATACAAAGCTAATATTTGGCATGATGATAGATCTCAATGATCCGCATCCACTGGTACCAAAGTCAAGGTCATGTGACAAGGTCAAGGTCATCTGTCAAGGTCAAACGTCCGAAAACTTAACCCGAAAACTTAACCTTGCCAATATCTTCAAGCCTATTCAAGATACAAAGCTAATATTTGGCATGATGATAGATCTCAATGATCTGCATCCACTGGTACCAAAGTCAAGGTCATGTGACAAGGTCAAGGTCATCCGTCAAGGTCAAACTTTAACCCGAAAACTTAACCTTGCCAATATCTTCAAGCCTATTCAAGATACAAAGCGAATATTTGGCATGATGATAGATCTCAATGATCCGCATCTGCTGGTACCAAAGTCAAGGTCATGTGACAAGGTCAAGGTCATCTGTCAAGGTCAAACTTTGAAAAAAAATGCCGTTACGGGGGCATTTGTGTTTCACAAACACATCTTGTTTTTTTTTTTTTATTTTTTCAAATTTCAACCAGCCCAAAATTGTTTCATGTGTAAATGGGTAGATACTGAAGCAAATGATAATTTTAGGATTTGAAAAATCAGGAATTGGAAAATGAAAAATGATAGGATTACATGCAACATTTTGTTACAATAATTCTTAGACAGAAGGCAATCAGTAGAATATTACAAATTCAAATTGATGCAGTCTAATAACCAGTCTAAAAACGTAGTGTAAGTTCGGATTAATGATATACACGTACATTTTTTAGACAGTTAAATCTTCAAAATGTTGATTATTAGTTAATTTGTGTTGTAAGAAGCTTAATAAATAAATGTCTGCTCAATGATTTCGTGTGTCCTACTCAATTAATATGGGAAAATTATAATAAAAATCACTTCTAACGGAAGAAAACATGTTGGATTGACAGTGATGACAGGTCAAAATCATTTTGAGACAGCCCCCAGAGTCATCTTATCATGTGATCCGCTATTGGCCAAATTGATCCGGAAATGGCTAATTTACGTATACTACTATTTCCCGGACGATGCACATGTTTTGGTTGATTGAATAAAGATGTATGTTGCACTTCAAAGTGTACAAATTTTTTTGGCTCCTAAGACCAAAATCGGGATTCTGTCACGTTTCTTTGAAAAATAATCAACTAAGTTCTCACTAGTGATCCGCTATTGGCCAGTTGACTGTAATTGATTGTCTTCCCAAATCAGAGGAACTTTTTTTTCAAAATAGTTACAAGCAACTAAAAAGGGGGAAAACTTATGTCCGGCCTGGGCAGGTCCCATTGTTGTTATTTTTTCAGCCGAAACCAGCCCTTGGTTCAGACTGAAAAGATGTTGCAAACAGTTTTCAAATTATATTACGCTTTGCACACAAATGCACATGCAAAGCGGGGTATAACTTGAACCATTTCATTTTTCTGAATGTAGGCCTGGTTTTTGGCTAAAAAACAACAATGGGACCCCCTGGGCCAGAAATAAGGTTGACTTAAAACTTTTTTTAGAGATCTGAAATTTAAACTGTAGTTGATCGATATTGGGTAGACTCATGACCAGGTGCCCGGTTAGCTCAGTTGGTAGAGCGCCGTGCTAGTGTTTCAGGGGTTGTGGGTTCGAGTCCCATGTTGGGCACAACTTTTCCTCTATAGTTACTTCAAAACTAACACAGAAATATTGAAATTCATTAAGGAAATAGGTTGTTATGTCTATTTTGTATGATATTCCAAATTCTCTAATAACAGCATAGTAGATCAATGTTGTTTTATAACATTAAAGATGGAGTCCGAAGGAATGACAGTCACGGAAGATTCTGATGCTGTATGGCAACAAGACCCAGTAGACAGTAAATCTGCAGTAAGTACCTGAGAGTTTGACACCATGGGTACAAATGAGAAAGGGTAAAGCCAGTCTAAAATCTTTGTTTCTCAATGGGACCCTATGTTGTGGGTACTCACTGGAACTGCCTTGAGAGTCTATGGGACTTACATCACATAGGTATGAGGGTCCTGACTTCTTATTTTTGTGTCTTGGAAAACCTGCATCCCTTAAAACCCAGACAACTTAATTGATAGTTATAGATTACGTCAGGATCATACTCTACATTCATAGAATTCAGTATTACTTTAATTCAGATAAAGAATGTATTTTTTTTTCAAGCCAAGGTTTTAACTCCACTTTGTTTCTTATGTTTTAAGGAACAAAGTGAATTTAGAGCCCTTTGTTTGCAATGATATAAGACTGGATCTTTTCCTTTCTCTTTCTTTCAAATTTTAACTTTTTAAATGAAAGAAAGGATCCCTGATTAGTATTTGAAGGGATTCTCAAGGCATCAAGTAGGAAATCCTGCTCAACTCAATTAAAAAAAGTCAAAGTGCAGTTGAAATATGTAACTATTCCACAAAAGGCCTGTTGAGGCTTTTCATAGCCTACTATATTGTGGGTATCATTGATTTTTCCTTGGGATAACGGACATTTTGTGATACAGTCGTATTTCTTTTATTACTTGGAATATATGTGTGGGAAAGCAAACTATACTAACAAAGTTTTATATGACTTGATTTTTATTGAAGACAGGTTTACCTGTCTTTCAATATAGGGATCGTCGCCATCGGATTTTGATAACAAACCTACATGTGTCATTACGCTAAAAAAAGTAGACCCATTCATAAAAATAAACGCGGCAAAAATAATAAATAGTGTAGCAATATACCGTAAAATTTTGGTACTGACCTAAATTCTGGCCGGGACCTCAGGGGAGTGAACACGTGATCTATGCAGAAGTTGCCTGCAGAAACGTGTTTTACATTCGTAAGTGGTGCTGTTTAAGGGTGTTTTCGCCTGCAATCTTTTGCATCTGCTCCAAATTTTCAATTGCATCCTACAACAGTTTTTATGCGTAGCATTGGCAAGCTATTTTCAGTTCCCCATTTTAGACTCCCTATTTCTTGTAAAATTTTGTGTTTGTGTGTCCTTAAGGTTGCTTTATTTATCCGTCTCCCGGGCCTGTCGTAGTGTAAATGGATAAAAACTAAAATAGCAAAAGGCTATTTGAATAAACTCGTAAACCCTTGGGATTTACTAGGTTTGAATTTTTACTTGGATTTACGGAGAAATTTCGATGGCTTATCAAATTACTTTATTATTAGGCTTGTTTTGTCTATCCATATTGTACAGCATTCGGAACATCACTGGGTCATTTCCGTAAACGGCAACAGATTGTGATAGTGATATTCACTCGGCAATCATCGGGTGATCTCCGAAGTCTCAGATCTATCTAAATGTAGCTTACGGAATCGTCCGAGTTGTGACGAATGCGTTAGATTGGCCGAGTGGTGTTCCGAATGGCCTATACAGTAGTACCACGCATGCGCGACCCCGGTTTTGAGTTTCCGCTTTTGTTTTCGACAATTTTCTGACAATAACAAAAACTGTTTTGGAAACTGGAATGGATTTATTTGTAACATTCTGGAGTGGACTTTGAAAGAATTCTACTCAAGGTGATAAATGCTGTAGCTCGGGATTTCATTTAACGATCTGTCATTTTGGCAGTTTTATCAAAATTGATAGTTCACCGGATAGTTCAATCCGAATCTTGATCTAGAAAAGCAGTCCCGTGGAAAAGGCCTGAAAGGTTGGTTGTCTTTACAGGTTTATATATTATTTTGTAGTAAAAATAATTTTCTTCTAAGTAAGACCATATGCAACAAGAATAACTTAAAATGGAGATCGAAATATCTCAATAGAGAATTAGAAATAGAATGTTTCACTCCTGGAAGAAACTTAAACGGTATTCATAAAAAAGCTACAGCTATTGTACGGAAAATACTTCTTCTTGGTATTAACTTTGACTAGTAAAAGTATAAGAATATTGGTATTACATTCATTGCTTCTTCTATGTGGAGATAATTAATCAAATCCTGGATCAGATAATAAATGTAAAAGAAATTTGAACAAATTTCCAAAATGGGCAATATTCACCATGGCAATGAAATGTTCAGCTCTTCATCAAGGGGTAAGCAATGCGTGTCATGTGGATTCACATTTTATTTAAGATTTTTACACATCCACTTAATAAGTTTGACTGGAAAAAAATCGGATTTGGATCATATTAGATTGCTGGGGATAATCTATACAATTTTATAAAACAGGGTTGCAATAATTCATATGAGTTTTTAGAATACAGGAATTGCCACCATATTTCTGTTGGTTAAATGAATATTTTTCATTTAGGATATTGAAAACTTACACTTGGGGATGAATAGCGATTATGAAGGCAGTTACCCTCTTGTTAAGCTTGAATTGGCTAGAGGGATAGGTTTATCTGGAAGTGATGAGTCTTCAAAATAAAGCATATTCATTTGTTAGGAAGGGGCAGTTTCCATATGTAACCATCATTGATTGTTTTAAATTTTTGATTCCCACTCAAGAGATCTTCTCAAAACGCCACAATTTTCATTCCAATTGTTAATATTCAGTCCTGTCTTCAATTCAGGCCTTTCAGGCCTTTGATTTTTCTTTGAAAAATGTTGCCTTTTATGCTCCCTGCCTTGAAATGACAACAACATTTAGAGTTACCTCTGTGTTGTGGTATCTGCGGTCTAGAGGTAGCGCCCGGGGGGCTGCTATCGATATTTCATTGGCTCACATATTCAACGGGAGTACTGGTGAATTTCCCAGGAATACCTGAGAGCAAATTTTTGAATGGTACTAGATAGATCTAAGTAATACTTATATTTATATCAAAGGGTGGAAAAATGTTTTTAATGAAGAAAATGCAGGAAACCAAACAGTTTAGAGAAACAGTTTCTCAATCAGTATAATCTGACTCTTTTGTGGACAAGAAAATCAGTTTTTAGCTCCACTGGCTGAAAGCCACTGGGGCTATTTGTCATGGCGTTGTGTCCGTCGTGCGTCCGTCCGGCCGTGCGTCCGTCCAGTCGTAAACTTTTTCTTTAAAAATCTTCTCCTCAGAAACTACTGGATGGATTTCAACCAAACTTCACAGGAATGATCCTTGGGTGACCCTCTTTCAAAGTTGTTCAAGAAATTTTGATCCAATGAAAAACATGGATTTTATGGGCGTGGCTAATTTCCAAATATGGTAAAAAGTGACTTTTCTCAGGTTCTAATGGATGGATACCAATTAAATTTTACATGAATGATCCTTGGGTGACTGTTTATCAGTCTGCAAAAAATAATTGTGATCGGTTGAAAAATATGCCTTTTATGGGCGGAGGTCATTTCTCTATATGTTATATAGTGGAAACTTTGAAAATCAATTTTTCAAGATCTAACTGATAGATCTCAACCAAATTTGACATGAATGATTCTTGAGTGACCCTTTATCAGTCTACCAAAAATTATTATGATCAGATGAAAAATATGTATTTTATGGGCGGAGGTCATTTCTCTATATGTTATATAGTGGAAACTTTGAAAATCATTTTCTCAGAATCTAACTGATAGATATCAACCAAATTTTACATGAATGATCCTTGGGTTATCCTTTATCAGTCTACCAAAAATTATTATGATCAGATGAAAAATATGTATTTTATGGTCAGAGGTCATTTCTCTATATGTTATAAAGTGGAAACTTTGAAAATCATTTTCTCAGAATGTAACTGATGGATTTCAATCAAACTTCATAAGTATGATCCTTGGGTGATCTATTATCATGCAGCCAAAAATTATTGTGATTTGATGAAAATATGTCTTTTTATGGGCGGAGGTCATTTCTCTATATGTTATAATAGTGGAAACCTTGAAAATCATTTCAACATCAGTAGAACCCAAAATATCTAAAAATCTAGTCAAAACTTAGATTTGCTATTACAAGAAATTCAAGCCTGTGGAGCGACACAAGCCATTCATGGCTTTCTAGTTACGTTCATGGACCAGTGAAGAAAATCTGTATTTCCACAACCCTGGTTCAGGGTAAATTTATTCTTGTCAATGAGGGATATCCAATGTTTATCTCCCTTGAAATACTCCCAAAGGAGGAATGGTTCTAATCGTGGTTACCTTGGGTTTTATCCTTATTTCCTTTGCACTACAAGATTAAAAAGATAATCTTTAAATCAAGTATTGTGCAATTCGAAAGGAACATTCGATGTAAAATGGATATTCATTTATTCATTTTTTACTTTGCTTTTTAAAACTTTATCATAATTATGAATTGCATTAATAAGTATTTTGTATTTACAAAAGTAAAATTTGCAACTTCCCCAAAAAGACCTTGGATTAAATCCAAGGACCATTTCTAAAAGGACCGCTAAGGATTTCAGATAACCTCTGATTTAATCCATATTACAAACAAGGGAGATAACACACAGCCACTACCATAGCACAGTTGGTTAGGCATAAGACTTCCAATCTGGAAGTTGCGGATTCGATCCCCGGTGGTGACAAATATCCTTTCTGACGTTTGTCTCTCACCAATGGGTAGATAATCGTAAACCTATGTGAGATAGCAGTCGGACGCTAGGAAAGGGTGTTATGGTAGTACAGGTGAAAGAAATTCCAGGAATCCATAGTTAGGTGCTCTGTCTGCCGTGATATAACTGCGAAACTGTTGAAAGCATCATAAAACCCATTCAAACAAACAAACAAAGATAACACACAAAAATCTCCCATTGCAGGAGTCCAGTAAAGACCCAATCTTACCCGAGGCTGGTGATACGAGTTTTCCCTCAATCTTGTCAGCTGAGGGAGGGGCTGAAAGTCAACCCACGACTGACCCACAGATCCTAGAGGCCTGTGCTGAAGCCATTGTTCAGCAGTCACTAGGCGGTATGTATTGTTTCTGCTCCTTGGACATTGCTTTTACTTTATGTGGTGAAGTAAAATCTTCTTGATTGCAACTGTCCCTAATAAAGGCATCTGACTGTTTAATTGCAACTGTCCCTAATAAAGGCATCTGACTGTTTAATTGCAACTGTCCCTAATAAAGGCATCTGACTGTTTAATTGCAACTGTCCATAATAAAGGCATCTGACTGTTTAATTGCATGTGATCTATGCATTCGGAGCCGCCGTCATAGTGCAGTTGGTAGTGCATCGGACTGTCAATCTAGAGGTCCCAGATTCAATCCCCGACAGCGGGACTTATTCTTTCTGGCTATTTGTCTCTCACCAACGGGTTGATAATCATAGACCTATGTGAGAAAGCAGCTGGAGGCTAGGAAAGGATGTTATGGTAGTACTGGTGAGAGAAAGTACCAGGAATCCATTATTAGGTGCTCCAGCCGCCACCATATAACTGAAAAAATGTTGAAATCGGCATAAAACCCCATTCAAACAAACAATGATCTATGCATTCATGTAGATTTAATATATATTTTGATAGCTTCTTTAAAAGTCAATTTTATTGTAAATGAATACAAAAGAAGTGATAATCAAAAAAGAAAAAAGTTGTAAAATCATCGGAAAGCATTTAAGAATTTAAAAATCTTCTCTTTTTCCTGACCCTAAGATTCCAATAAAGAATTCCTAACATAGCCCTGAATTAAAATTTCTAAATTTCAGAAATGAGCGATGTCACATCCCCTATATGGGTGACACCAGATAAGTCTATAAATGTTGCTATGGAAACGGGTACTCCGACAGAGCCATCATCAGGTGAGTATCGCGGGATCAAGCTACCACCAGTACTCAGGCCCAAGGCCTATGGATTTAAGGGAGGACTGGAGGAAGCTAACATGTTGCAGGTCCCTAAGGCCTGTAGTAAATGCCGATATTATTCCAGTTTTAATCTCTCCAAATTGAAAAAGAAATCCTTTCCAATATTTCAAATATTTTTCCCAACCTATCGTAAACATTGTGTGAAAAGAAGAAATTGCTTTTCTCAAGCAATTTCTTGTCACTCAGTTTTCAGTACAATTTTGTCCTTAAATTGCTTGAGAAATAACCCTTGTCATGCTAAATAAATTTAAGCTAAAAATTTTCATCAAAATCTAAGGGCAAAAAGCACTGAAGGTACCAACTGTAGGTCATTTTTTATTTGAAAAAAAAAATCTATTTGTAATTCTTGTTTGATAGTGAGAAACAGGTGGTATAGACTAACATCAGACTGCACATATGTGCAGGCAGATGTTTGTCTATAGCTCCTGCCAAAGCAGGAATATTCCAGGTTCAGCATGACAAGGGTTGATATTTTGTTCACACAGGACCGGTTGTTATAAGGGAGGACCAAAAAATTTCTAGCTAATAGGTCCTTTGGGAGTGTCAGTGTCAAACCCTGGTATCTTTTATATGCCAAAAAAAACCTTCATTTTCTTTAAGTAGAGTGAATTTTTTTTCACTTTAAGCTCAATTAATTTTCATTGATTGCACAAACAAAAGCTATATTTTCACAAGTGGCAGAGATGGTCTTGATGAAACCACATTCAAGTTCAAAATTTGGTTATATTTTTTGCTCAATCAACCTGAAAATTTGTTATAATGATTGTCTTGCTGAAATTTTGGACAAGATTGAAAGGGGTTCAAGTTGGGTCATTGATGAGGTCAAGAGGTCAGACTATACCATTACTTTAATTACATTGCCTACTGACAAACTATATTAAGGATATTTTAAGGGTAAGAGAGTGCCAGTTTAAAATTTCAATAATGTCTGTTATTCCGTGATTTTGGACAAAAAAACAATGTCCAAAATTATAGATAAATTTTGCAGCTATTGTAGGGCATCTGGCTGCCAATCTTCAATAATGATTACTCTTCTTACAAAGATTTCTAAAGGGTGTTGAGCCGTCCAAAATCATATAACATGTCTTCTTGTTGTGGGATAAAATAAGAAACCCATATACAGCACAATGCTGATTTGTCCTTACATGTAGATGTAAGAGTATTAATCTTGATTCTCATGACATTTTTACCATTTGAAAATTTCAAATGGCAAATAATAAAAAAATAATTAACTACTCTCCTGAAAATAATTATAATTAACCAATTACTTATTTTATAAGAAAGTAATTATAATTGTAATTTAATTAAGATATTTCCAATTTAATTGTCATTATTTCTAATTACCTTATATAGTAATTGATCCCAGGTCTGATGGGTTGTCATCATTTTGATCTGCACATATCCTTTCTGACATTTGTCTTCCACCAAATCCAGGTTTAGAATGGATGTAATGGTAGTACTGATGTGAAAATATTGGAAACAATTGTTAAAAGCAGGGCAATATGACTTATAAAAATAAGTAAATGTGGAATCAATCTGTATTCAAACAAACAATTATAGATAAATTTTCTACAGCATTTGTCCGAAGTCAGAGACATGTAAAATTTTATTTGAAGAAATTTTAAATGCAGTCTGAATTATGATTATTAGAATGTCAAAATATTTTGATGAATTACCATTCATGACACATTACTTTGTTGTATAATGAAATTAAGCTTAACAATTTACATGTGAGCCTGTGCGTGACATTTTCAATAATTTCAAGTGTGCGCCACGCAAACACTGGTCAGCCTGCACTTCTGCACAGTCAGACCAGAGTCTTCACTTTGGGCTAAGTAGATGGATAAAGTCTCAAAGTATTTGTAGACAGGCAGGCAACCTTATGATTACACTATGTAGCTGTCTAGGTTGGAAATGTCTTCACTTCAAGCACATGTCAAGTTGTTGGAAATGTCAAGCACAGGCTCATGTATCTTTTTCAGATTTCCCCCCTGTCACTTCCGATCCTGTCATTGATTCAAGACCTACAGCTACCACTTCAAACATGCCAGTGTCATACTGTGATGACCATTTGACACACAACATAACCGACGATTTCCGAAATTACATGACACACCTGTCCCAGCTCTCTCCCGATCATGATCGTGTAAATACATCCCTTTTTGACACGAGTAGCGGAGTTCGAAGAATCCGTCCTCATCTTCAAACAGCGTCTCAACCTTGGAGTGATAATGTCGTGGATATGCTGTCGTCAGACAGTGAACCTGAAGATGATCCGTTAATCTGCAGTCACCATAGAAACCAAAATAGACAAACTGATGAAAATTCCCTGGAGTATCCGAATGATGAAATTCAAAGAGATAGGTCGAGACAGGGATTTTGTAGAAACCCACATTTTCCATATGAGTCTTTTCTTACGCCACGAGTTGCCTGGGGTGAGAGACCGCGTGAGGCATGGAGCGAACAACATGATCATTCCATGTATGATTCTTTAAATCCGTATTCTCTATTCAATTTACCAAGGCCCAGGACCAGAAACAAAGATACATTAAGTAGTGACCGTAGATCAAGTAATACTGGTAGATATAATAATTCAAATGGTATTCAAGAAAGCACCTCAAATAATATAAATGATTTAATTTCTAATCAAAGAGGGATGTCAGCATCTCAAGAGTTAGATCATAACCATTTGCAAGAACAATCTGATATTAGAGGTTCAAGTCCGGGACCCTCAACGAGTTCTGGTGATGTCAATGGACACAGGGATAGAATGCGGGTACTAAGTCATTCCAAAGTATTGCCGATTTTTTCCTCACAAGAAAGTATGGACACTAATAGTGATATCGAGGAGTCGTCTGACACTGATGTCGATATTGTCTCTGTAAATTACAGCGGTGTATGTGGTGATCGCACTAGACGAGGTCCTGATCAACATGTGATGTTAGATAACAATAATGATGTATCTAGAAATAAAGTTAATATGTGTGCAAAGGGTAATAAAAATTTAGCTCATCCTAAGTCATTGAAACTTGAATCAGGACATAATTTTGTAAAACCGAGCAAAAATTATTATAGAAACAATGTTGAAAATATGGAAGCCTCGGCTGTTGATCGGCCCGAGAGTTTTCCAGAAAATGAACAGAGTAGAAATCACTCTACATCATCCGTCATTCCATCTGTAAATAACGATCTTCCATGTTCTGAGTCGCGTATTCTTCATATGCTGCCAAATCAGCATGTTTTACAAGCAAGCAATGGACAGGTTCAAAATAATAAATCAAATAACAGAAATAACAGTGGGTCGATGAATGGAAAACATTCTATGAATACTAATAAATCATTGAAAGAAATTCAAAACTCGGTGATAAAAGGTCGCACACAAAATGTTGCGTCAGGAACTGTAGTAAGGCCTATGTGCATCATGGAAAATGGTAGCAGTATTGATCTCACTTCTGGGGAAAATGAAGGAAACAGTTCTGCTCGTGCGGATTCCCCTGTTATTGCAGAAGTCCAACTGCCGTCTGCATCAGATGACAGCGATATAGAAGTTGTGAAAATAGAAACCAATAGGTAAGGTTTTACTTTATAAATTGTGTTAAGAGATGAAGAGAATATTTGTTGATTTCGTGGAGGGATGAAACTTAAACCTAATCACATTGTATGAATACACAAAGCTTATATTTGGCATGATAAAAGGTCTCTTTGATACCCATCCTCAGATTCCAAGTTCAAGGTCATGTTACAAGGGTAAGGTCATAATAGGGCATGGCAACAAGGCCCCTTTTAGTCTTTCTCCCTGATCCAGGAACCAATAGCAAAGCTTCAAAAACCTTGAATTTGTTTAATAACAAGTGATATGAAGCACTCCTCTTTCATAAAGCGCTATATAAAGAATCAGTCTCCAGCATAACTTTTGATGTTCTATAAATAATTACGAAGTAGAGTGGGTATATTGGTTTCACTGTGATTGTCTGTCCATCAGTCCATAGACTTTTTTTGTAACCAGACTTCAACCCAAAAACCAAGTGAACTAGAATTATGAAACTTATACAATTGTTGCCCATGACCCAAGAAAGTGCCCTATTGATGTTTGGTCATAAGAATTAAGGTCAGAATTAAACTTTGTCCAAAAATTATTTACAGAACTTTTGACAAAGTCCACAGGGGTTCTTTTTGAACCTAAAGACCATATTTTTTTTGAAAATGTGTGGAATGACCTGTTACAGGGAAATTCAGTCACATATTTTGCTTGTCTACTGTAAATGCTAAAAAATATGATGATATATACAGTTGATATTGCTCGAGCAACTACGTCTATTAAGCGACCAATTTTATTCAGCGACCACCATAAAAAGTCCCCTCATTGGAAGCAAAATCTCTGAAAAAGAGCACATTTTTAACAAAAAATTGGCTATTGTTGAGTCTTATGTTGTTGGAATCCATTAGAATCGTCTCAATAAGACGATTCAAATGGGTTCGAACATCATAGGATTTAGTACAACTTGACCAACAATCTTTAAATGCTATCAAAATGAACTGTCTGCTTGTCTACTGTAAATGCTCAAAAATATTTTGATATTTATTAGAGGAAAAGTTTTTTTATGGAAAAAATCTGTAAAAAGACCTTGAAATAACACTTTTTATGATATACACATATTTAAATAGGCCAGTGAGACGAAGACAAGAACTTGGAAGCAGAGCAACCGTGGTTGTCGATCTTACCGAGTCGGATGACTGCGAAGACCCTAGTTTGTCTCGATACGTCCCATCTGCATCGTCGAAGGATGAAAATTATGTTGATCCTTCAACAAGTACATCGTCATTACCTTGTAGCCATGGTAACCACCAATCAGATGTGAGTGTGGGTGCGGAAGCTTTAGAACCTGTAACTGGTGGGTTATCAGATGAAGCGTCATGGATGCAGCGACCTCAACCAGTCGAGTCAGAAATGGTGACTCATCAAACAACCCCACAACCAACTTTGTCTCAGTTTGCTCCATCTCAGTCTGCAAGGACTTGTGGGTCTGTCCGAAAATCTACGAAAGAAGACGGAACATGCTTGAAGGTGAGTAGGATTTTGCAGTAGCTTTTTTATCCCAGTCAATGACACAGACGGCTGACACTTTTGGATTATTAGTTTAACTTAGAACTGTCTCGGCCAAATTCCATCCAAAATTTTACAAGAGAAATTGGCTCCCACTATTAGGGTATGATAAGTATAGACATTCTTGTTCGAGCTACCACGTCTATTAAGCCACCATTTTTATTAAGCGACAATTTTCAAAATCCCCTTATTTAAATTGAAATATATAAAAAAAAGATATCACTGGTATAAGAAATATTGTAAATGAATTCTTAGCTGTTAAAACTCACCAGAATCGTCTCAATAAGACGATTCTGTTGAGAATCGTCTCAATAAGACAATTCTGTTGAGCTTTTAAAGCTTAGGATTCCTTAGAATTCCGCAGTAATGTACTATTAGATCAAAATCATGTTTCTTAATTGTAAAATTGTCAAAATGTGTTTAAGCGACCATTTTCTTTAACAACTGATTTTTGGAGGCCCATTCCTGTTTGCTTAACCCTTGTCATGCTGAATAAATTTTGGCTAAAAATTTGCATCAAAATCAAAGGACAAAAAGACTGAAAAAAACAACTATAGGTCAATTTTTATTTGAAAAACTAAATCTATTGACAATTCTGGTTTGAAAGTGAGAAGCAGGTGGTATAGACTAACATCAGACTGCACATATGTGCAGGCTGATGTTTGTCTATAGCTCTTGCCTAGACAGGAATATTCAGGGTTCAGCATGACAAGGGTTAATACAGGTTTTACATCATTGAAGTTTGATGAGCAGTTGGTGACTCCTATGAAATGTAAGAACACACTTGTACATCTTGTTTTTTAAGGCCTAATTGAAGCAGATGAATCACAATTATTTTCATATCTCAATAAGAGATTTGTATGAAAAATGAATCTCTCAATAATGATATGAAGGAGGCTATTAATGAAAACAATGAACATTTCCAACGAAAAATCTGTTAACACTTGAATACTCAATTTAAAAATCAGTTTTGATTCCCTTCAGAAAAAGTTTGACCCTTGTCATTCTATGGGTGGAGGAGTCTGAGCTCCTCAAATGTTATCTGATTGAATAAGTGAAAATCTCTTTTTCTGTGGTTGCATGGACATACCTAGGTAATGAAGCTATTTTCTCAGGTGAGGGATCCAGGGCCAACAGCCCTCTTGTTAAAAGCTTAGGATTCCTGAGAATTTTGCAGTAATATACTATTAGATCAAAATCATCTTTCTCAATTGTAAAATGGTCATAATGTGTTTAAGTGACCATTTTCCTTAACATCTGATTTTTGGTGGTCCCATTCCTGGTTGCTTAATACAGGTTTTATATCATTGAAGTTTGATGAGCAGTTGGTGACTCCTATGAAATGTAAGAACATGCTAGTACATCTTGTATTTTAAGGCATAATTGAAGTGGATGAATTGCAATTATTTTCATATCTTAATTTGAGATTTGTATGAAATATGAATCTCTCAATTATTATATGAAGGAGGTAATTAATGAAAAAAATGAACATTTCCAAGGAAATATTTTTAAACACTTGAATACTCAATTAAAAAATCAGTTTTGATACCTTCTAAAAAAGTTTGACCCTTGTCATTCTATGGGTGGAGGAGTTTTAGCTCCTCAACAGGGCTAGTGTTTAATCCTCAAGCAAGGATTTTGACCCTCAAAAATCAGAAACATATCCAATTTTGACCCCCAACATTTTTGTCAGGGGATTATTTTGGCCCTTTGAATGTTCATTATTGTATATCTTGTTGCTTCTGCAAAATAGCAGGGGTTCTTTTTATGCATAGGGGAAGGGGGCAGGGGTCCCTAATTTGGGGGAAAATTTGTCCAACAAGCTGTTACATGGGAAAATTCTTCATTTTTAGCTCGGCTGTTTTCGGAGAAAACCCGAGGTATTGTTATAGCCTTCGGTTAGTCGTCCTTGTCATCGTTGTCGTCGTGCGAAAACTTTGACATTCTGTGATATCTCTGGTTCTACTGAAAGCATTTACTTGAAACTTGGCACACATGTTCACCATCAAAAGAGCAACCTAAACTTTAAAGGGGGATGACTCTAGATGCATTTTGAACAAATTATGCCCCTTTTTTGACTTCGATTTTTTTCCCATCATCAAGCACTCAACAGCCGAGGGTAGGCACCCGTAGGCGGTGCTCTTTTCGTGTTTTTTGCTTGACTTTGAAAGTACTTGAAAAGATTTCAATAAATAAAACGAAAATAGCTGTTAGTAGCAGTTCAGAACCTTATAATAAATGAACTTTTATTGTTAACATAGATACTCCCATGGGAGAACCTTGTAATGGTTGGAACATTGATTAATGAGGGGAACATGCATTTTTAGGGGAAATATTCCCAGGGGGAAAGGACCGATACTCGGCCACAATTTCTTAGTAAAAAAAAACCTTGAATAGAAAATGAATAAGAAATAACTGTCTCCTTTATAACTTTATACAAGATTCATATTTCATATGATTTTTAGCTCCACTGGCCGAAGGCCAGCGAGCTATTGTCATGGCGGGGTGTCCGTCTTGCGTCCGTCCGTGCGTGCGTGCGTAAACTTTTCTTTAAACATCTTCTCCTCCTAAACCAATGGGTGTATTTTGACCAAACTTGGCCAGAATGTTCCTTGGGTGACCCTCTTCTGAAGTTGTTCAAGAAATTTGGATTGACCCCCCAAATATGGGCGTGGTAGGGCGGGGCTTATTTTGACCCTGAATTCTTTGAACGACATCTCCTCCTGAACCATTGGGCCAATTTCAATGAAACTTTACCAGAATGTTCCCTGGGTGACCCTCTTCTAAAGTTGTTCAAGAAATTTTGATTGACCCCCAAAGATTGGCGTGGCAGGGCGGGGCTTATTTTGACCCTGAAATCTTTTAACGACATCTCCTCTTGAAAGATTGGGCCAATTACAATCAAACTTTACTAGAATGTTCCCTGGGTGACCCTCTTCTGAAGTTGTTAAAGAAATTTTGATTGACCCCCAAAGATTGGCGTGGCAGGGCGGGGCTTATTTTGACCCCGAAATCCTTGAACGACATCTTCTCCTTAAGCATTGGGCCAATTTCAATGAAACTTTACCAGAATGTTCCTTCGGTGACCCTCTTCTACAGTTGTTCAAGAAATTTTGATTGACCCCCAAAAATGGGTGTGGCAGGGCAGGGCTTATTTGACCCCGAAATCTTTGAATGACATCTCCTCTTGAACCATTGGGCCAATTTCAATGATGAGACTTGGCATGGATGTTTCTTAGGTGATGACCATTTACTAAAATTCTACCTGAAATTAGTATGTTAAGAATAGTCTACTTAATGCAATCACCTTTATTTTGGTAAGATTTAAAGTAAAGGGTATGCAGGCTAGTGGTGATTGAGTATTTCAGTGCAATGGGGTCAAGACCAAGTATATCATAACAAAATAGTTCTAAAGAGTCTTCAAAGTCTTGTTTTCTATCAGTCAGCTTTGTTCATGAAAGTATAAATGTTTCACTATTTAAACACTCTAAGTCTGTTCAAAGAGATGTAAATGCGTTAGTGTATGCATATCTAAATTATAGGTATATAAGATCCAGATAAGACGGGGTAAAGTCAGTCTAAAATTGTTGTTAGTACTCAATTGACTCATCTTGATGAGACATTTCAAATGAGTACCAACAGCATAGGGTATAAGTTAGGAAGAATGAAATATTTAGATTTGAAAAACAAAATATACCTCCTATCTGTTGCTCTTTGACATTTTATATTACATAGATCAAGGGAGATCAATGCAGTTTATTAAGTGATAAAAATAAACACTCATTACTTCCCTTCTTTATAGTTTGTTATGAATACCCTTAGCATAGTGCCCCCTTTTCCCATTCAAACATTGTAGCTAAAGATGATTTCATTTTCAATTTTTCATTTTCTATGAATATGATTTCTGCATTATTTGGCTTTGCTTTATGTAGTCTGCTAAGATTTTTTGGAATTCAGATCAATCAAAGTCAAAATTGTCAGGTAATAGGTGAAATGAAATTTATTGAATAATTTTGAGTTAAATAAGTGTGATAGGTTTCTTTTAAGTGATATATAAAAAGTCTTCTTCCATGTAATTTTACATGTTAGTTATATGTGTTCTCTTCTGATCAGCTTGTAAATAAGTATCAATTAGGAAAAAGTCAAAATTCCTTCTGAATGCTTGTGACTTTCATTACTTTTAATTTTCAATATTTTTCATTCAAATCTTGAGATGATAAAGCCAGTGGAGCGATACAGGCCCTCTTGGGCCTCTTGTTTTATAAAGATATGAAGGAGGCAACAAAAGAAGTAAATCATCAAACCCCCAAAAATATTCACCCAAAATTGTTACATTTTTTTGTCCCCCTGAACAGCCATTTTCACCCTTAGAAATTCATTCTATGGGTCAATGACACATGGACTTGAAATAACTAGCACAACTGTTGAATTTGAGAAGAAAGCTAACTCAAGCCTTTGATTTTGCCCCCTTTAAGAGAACAGGTGTATATTGTTTTGCACTTGTCTGTCAGCCTGTAAGTCTGTAGACCTTTTTTTTTTGTCTGTCAAAGCATATCTCAAAAAATATGCAAGCTAGAATCATGAAACTTCACAAGTGGATAGATCTCATTGAGGAAAAGTGCAGTGCACAAGATTCATAACTCTACTTATCATATTTTGTAGTTATCACCCTTTGTTAAATTTATTACTTGATTTTTGTTGGGAGCATATCTCTAAAAGTATGTAAGCTAGATTCATGCTACTTCACAGGTGGATAGATCTCATTGGGAATAAGTGCAGTGCACAAAAAGTTCACCTTGTTATATATTTATAAGTAATTGCCCTTTGATTTTTAACAAAGAATATGCCATTGACTTGCTCTAATGGGGGGCATATATAGTTTACAAACATCTCTTGTTTATGTTTACATTTCAGCATGCATACAAAACAGCTCAAGGTTCATGTACAGACAGACATACTGGAGGTTGTAACCATGGCAACCACAGTTTACCAAATCTCTCAAGTTCCCAAGGCTGTCAGGCACCAAGTCACATCCACACGATCCAGTCCCCACACAGCCACCGCTACCATGGTCACCAAGGTCATGGAGGTCATACAGTTCATGGCGTGTTTTCCCATGGCAACCATCACGGACATGGTAGTCACGGACACAGTAGTCATGGGCACAGTAGTAGTTATGGTCAACATGGTAGCCATGGGCATGCTGGTCATCAACATCCGGGTCATGGGCATTCGGGGCATACTGCTCATTCTACATGCTCTGGTAAGATTTTGTTTGGAAACTTAACCTTTTCCTTTTTCTGTAAATTTTAGACCAGTCCAACTTAAAAGTGAGCCGCCCTCATAGCAGTTGGTAACAAACAGTCAATCTAAAAGTCCCAGTTTTTTTCCCAGACAATGGCACTCATCCTTTACAACTATTTGTCACCCACTAATGGGTAGATAATCGCCAATGGGTAGATAATCGTAGACCTACGTGTAATAGCAGCTAGAGGCTAGGAAAGGAGTTATGGTAGACTGGTGTCAGAAATTCCATGAATCTATTCTTGTGTGCTCAAGCCGCAAAGATATGACTTTAAAATTGTTAAAAGCATTGTAAACCCCATTCAAAAAAAAACATTTTGAAAGAGATTACAGACAAGGTTAAGGTGCATTATGAAATGAAACTATCCATAGTTTACGCAATAATTTCATTTATAATATGACCTATGTCGCGTGAGTGAAATAAACCCGTTGAATATATTTGATAATACACAGGTGTTATTAGACTAGTGGAATAACTATGCAAATGAACTTAGAACGAATATTTTGTAACCGCGAAAATGACGTCATAATGTATATATTGTGACGTCAGTTTTAAACGGCTTTACAAGTTTTGCGGAAAATTGAAATGTTGAATTTCAAGAATTTTGACGATTTATTACAAAAATTCGGGTCATATTATAAATAGAATATAAAATTTGTGCTCATAAAATACATTTATTAAACACGTCGTCTAAAACAGATAAAAACTCGGCACAGCCTCGTTTTTATCTGTTTATAGATAATTCGTTTGATAAATTCAGTATTCCATGACCACTCATTCAATTTCCTCTATTTATGAGTTGATGTGTCCAGAAATAAAGTCTGATGGAGGAGGAGCTATGTGCAAATGGTAAAATCCAGAGGAGGAAGCCCTCAACCTGAAAATGAAATTATATCCATTATAACACAATCACATTTATGAAATGAACCTGTGCGTGACATTTCCAACAATTCCACATGTATCGGAGGTACAATTGTTAGGCAGCGTAGAGCACGGCACAGTGTAATGAGAATATTAGGCTGACTGCAAGAATAGGGATTAAGACCATATCTACCTATACAGTATACAGTGAAGACTCTGGTCAGACTGTACAAATGCACAGGCTGGCCAGAAGCTTTGCTTTGAGCACATTTTAAATTGTTTGAAATGTCACGCACTGGCTCAAATTAGTTTTATCACACTTTTCTTGGTGTAAAACAGTTACATTACATTTGTCTGGATGTAAAATTATTATTAATTAAGTAATGATATTGACGTTTTGAGAATTTCACAGAAGATTAAGTGTGTCACTTAGCGCATGGGTTTTAAGATTTCAAAAGGATCAACATTGCCGCTAAAGATGAAGCATAATGTCATAAAAGGGCAAAGCTATCCATGTACAGAGTAAAACACATCGTGTATGAATTTTATTGCAGATTAAGTTAAATGTTATTCTTCTTATTTTATATATGCGTTTTAATCTATAGTACTAGTGTTATATTGTAGAAATTATTAAGTGAAAAAGAGAAATTACTTGTTACAAGTAATTTATTCCTTTCCAGGGTATTCCCTCTTTATGAAATTACAGGGAAGTGAAATCTCTGAAAAAAGAAATCACAGGAATGGGTTTAACATGACTAAGGCTTGCAGAATCCTTATAATATAATCTGTTCCTTAACCCTTGTCATGCTGAACCGGAAATATCTCCTGTTGGCAGGAGCTAAAGACCAACATCAGCCTGCACATATGTGCAGTCTGATGTTAGTCTACATCACCTGTTTCTCACTTTTAAACCAGAATTGTCAATAGATGAAGTTTTTCAAATAAAAATTGACTTGCAGTTGGTACTTTCAGTGCTTTTTGTCCTTTGATTTTGATGAAAAATTTTAGCCACAATTTATTCAGCATGACAAGGTTTGTTTTTTTAAAAAAAACAAAACAAAACAAAATTGTTTATGTGTTGTAGCGATTTATAAAAAGAAATCATTTGAGTTTGTGTTGTTTGACTCAAATTGGTTAACAACATATTTCTATTTTGTTTAGAAAGAAGATTTTTAAAAGTATTCAAATTTGCAGTAAACACTCTATTATTTACAGGAAACTGTGGACACAGCAGCCACGCCCATCTCCATCAACCAACGCCCCACCACCCATCTAGATCCCACATCCACCACCACCACTACCATCCCGCACCGTTCCACATCCCACCCTCCCCTTTTGCCCCGTTACAGCCCACCCACCTTGTTCGACCACCGCAGATGCCAGCTCAAGACCCACAGAGACTTCTGGAGTTTGTACACCACATGGTCCCAACACGAGCGCAGATGCAGCACGCCCAGCTGGTACAAGGTTCAAATCTCCTACAGGTATGTGCATTTTTCTGTAGTCCAAACTTTCCAGGTAGTGCTGTTTACAGGAAACTGGACAAAGCACCCACGCTTCAAATCTACTACAGGTACATGCATTTTCTTATACAGTTGATATCATTGTGGAATAGACAAGATGAATGATTTTGGAATGAAATTGAATGAGTGTGTGGAGCGAGTTTTGAGTGAAATTAATGGAAGGTAGTCCAATATCACTAATTTTGTTCAGGATGAACAAAATAAGTGATATTTATTACCTCACTTTAATCAAATATGCATATGAGTTCTCGAAATAGCTTCATATTTCTTCAAGAACCAATCAGCTTATGCTTAATCAAGTTTAGAATAGAAATGTTATGAAGCTAGACTTGGCGGCTATATTACTTTTAAACCCCTACCATTAATTGGTGACAGGCATATAGAGTTACCTCTGTCAGTGTGTGAGTCCAAGCATGGGTGTTTGTAAGTGTGTGGGTGGGGTGGGGCTTCTATTCTTGTCCAGAGCATAACTTCTATATTTATTGTTGAATTTAAACAAAATTTGGCACTGTTGTTCCCCAGGTGTCATGTAAAGAATAAGTGTCACATGCCGAGTTTGTCTGATTAGGCCTTAGGTCAATGTCATGGCTGAAGATCCAATTAATCAAGGGTAAAAATCAAGTAATTGTTACACATTTCTAGTCTATTCTGTAAGAGTTTAGGTTAAGCTTGTATGAAATGAAGACAATTTTGTATGTTGAAAACAATTTTTATGCCCCCGAATCGAGAGGTCAGGGGCATATTGTTTTACTCATGTCCGTCTGTCTGTCCGTCCGTCCATCCATCTGTCTGTCTGTCCGTGTGTCTGTCCGTCCGTCTGTCCGAAAACTTAACCTTTGCTTTTCTCCAAAGGTATTAAGGTCAAGGTCATGTGACAAAGTCATCTGTCAAGGTCAAACTTTAAAAAAAAATGCTGTTCCGGGGGCATTCGTGTTTCACAAACACATCTTGTTTAATGCACAGATGACAGAAATACTGTGATAATATTTGTTACATATATAATACATACTTAGTGTTTTGTAGAAAAAAGATATCTAACAAGGTTTTGAGAATTCATCATTGTCGAGACTCTGCCAAGACAATTATCAATTCTCACAACAGTGACTGAGTTAGATATGTTTTCCTACAATACACTAAGTATGTATTATATTTATCTAATAACCTCTATTTGTCCTGTTTTTGTCGATGTTACTAGCTGAAATGCAAGTTTCTAAAAAAAAAAACGCATTATATCCTTGTTCTAAAAATAACTTTGTGATATCATAAAAAATATCATACCAGATGTTATCACACGGATATTTGTATAGTTATAAGATAAATGATGTTATAATGACATCATAGTGAATGTTATATACATGTGTGAAACAATATGCCTAATAGCTGTTCATTATAGGCAGTTACAACTGTTTTGCGCTGAAGTATCAATGAAGGCGCACAACATTCTGTATTTTGTTGTTTATTACCTCAAACAATGCTTGACAATTCTATAAACTAAGCAAATGATCTGAGTACATATTGATGGCTCAGCACGATACAATTGTAACTGCCTATATGTTTATAGGCAGTTACAACTGTTTCACGCTGAGCCATTTATATATTGTATATAAAAACATTGCAAATTTGTTGTATAGTGCGGTTTTATTGACTTGAATCTGAATTAGATGAATTAAAATCTGATTATTCCTACTCGGTTTTGCCCGTATTTTCATAGGAATGAATAACAAACGATATTGAATGTATTATACATTTCATTGTTAATTGATAAAATATATCGCTAATTGTTATTTAAGCATTTTTTCCACAGAGGTCAAAGTCTGGTCAAATTAACCAGGCTATAACTGCCTATGAACATAGACAGTAATAACTGTTTTGTGCTGGGCCATCAATGAGGGTGCATAAGAATCTGTATTTATGGTTTACGGTTTATTTCAGTTACCTCCTCAAACAATGCTAGACAATCCCACCAACCCAGCACACCATCAGAATACATGTGCTGTAGACCCAACACGGACCCAGGCCACCCAACACCCACCCTCCACCATCCATCTAGCTCAGAGGTAGGTTTTGTAAACACAATCCTAGGATCTTGAGTTTGAACCCTATCTCACCAAGCTCAGCATTAACGCATATGGATGTCAGTCCTTGATCGTGAGTTGAATCATTTTGAAATTTTCTTTTAACTACATACTAACAAATCAACAAGTTCCTCTATTCAAATAACATGAGGCTATTCCTGTGACTGGGCCCTGTTTAACTAAACTTCTTACAACAAAGTCAATCGTAAGTCAAAATCACATATAGTGCTAGGTGTTTTCCTTAATTGTTAGATTCTGCCTTGCAATATCTCATTGGAATGGTCTTTAGAAGACAATTCCAATGAGATGATGCATGGCAGAATTCCATATTTGATTAGGCCTGAAGAAGCATCTTTAATTTTTGACTTCCGCAAAAAATAATCAAATGAGGTTTAGTAAAATGGGCCCCTGGGCCATAGTGTAGGTGAAGTGCTTTGGTTAGACCATTACATACAGATATCATAATAGAGAATATTAAAGGAGGTTCATGAAATACCAAATTAATTAAAAACAAGTCATCTATGAACTGGTAAAAACAAAGCTTGCAGAGTTTTTGTCTGTTTAAGATAGCGGGTAAAATAAATTCGGTGTTTTATTTACACTTATTGAATTATATTATGGCTTGGCATTCATGAAAATATAGCCTCAATGAAATTTATATCAATCTAAAAATTGAAATGAAATTCAATGATTAGTGTGTCTGTAATTCCCAATCTTTCCATATTTTGTTTGACAAGAATTTTGAATATTTTGTTTGACAAGAATTAAAGCAGACATATTTTATTTTTCCAGCGCCCCACAACCGGTTGTGAATCCTGCTGGTCCCCAGCACCAGCATCTACATCATCATCTCCACCATTACCATCATGCTGGTCCCCCGCGTATCCATCATTTTGCTGTTCCTGGGATGCACTATGGAGTTCCTGTCATGGTAAGAATTTTCTGTTTAATAAAAACGCACCCCCCTCCACACACACACACACACACACACACACACACACACACTTACAGAGTAGAAGGGGTATATTGGTTTCACACAGTCCTGCCTGTAGGCCTTTTTTGTTTCCGGACTATTGTTCAAGAACAAAATGACTTAGAATTATCAAACTAAATAATAATGAGTGTTGAGGGTTGAAACCCTGCCAATGCAAACTTTAATCCCAGCGCCCATGCTAGTGGTCATTGACTCCTAAATCATGATATTCTGTGGGTCGAAACTCATTCTTAAGGGATCAAAACAATAGAAAGGGCAAATTATGTGTAGAATTTTACGTGTCAGTGTTAATTGACCATTTGTTGAACTAATATATAGGGAAAAATTAATCAGTACAGTTCTAAATAGTATACAAGATACGAAATTGAAAATTAGAGTGACAAGCCTAGTTTTGACCCTTAGAAATTACTCCCAAAGAGGTCAAAATGATCCCCTTGGGAGTAATATCTAATGATTAAATTATGATATTTTTAGAAGGTCAGGCATGAGCCCTGAATCCTAGGTTTGACAAAAGTCAATAGGCTCCCTCTAATGGGCAAATGATATGCCTAAGTGGGATGGGCTGCTGCTGATGGCTCGGACAAAATCGAGGGTGCGGTGCAAGACTGTAGTAACCCGCCCAGGAAATGTTGTCTAATGTTGATAAATGTGTCTACTGATGTAAGAAAGAAGAGGAAACCATGGGTAGGTGCATCAGCTTCTTAGATATAACTGCAACACTGATGATAGAAGCTGTATTTACAAAAGATAAAAACCAACATAGTGTCTAAACATAGCCAAGGACTGGATCTGGCAGATTTTGTGTTTGTAGAATACATTTAAATTTAGCTTTTGAGATCCCTCAAAATATATAGGATTTTTTTACACAGACTCAAAATTTTAATGTCTGTCAGTTTGTCCAAATCATAAATTGTTATCAAATCAATCGGAATGTGATTATTATTTTCATAGAGACCATTTGCTGATTTCTCCTGGACGGATTTTCCGGTCAGACCAGATTTTCCCCAATTCCCACCAATTCCTCCATCTTTTGGAAACATGCCAAGAAATATTCAGATGCGCTGGCAACTTGGTCGCATGATGTTCAATCCACACAGACCCCCTACTTACGAGGTAAGAGCTGTTTTTTATACGCCTGTTGAAAGATCACTCATGGCGTCTTGACATCTGGCTTGGCAGGTGGCAATTACATTCTTTGTCTAAATCATAACTCTGACGCCTTATGTCTGATTGACTTGAACCTTTGCATTTATGTTCCTTTCATGATAATGGAGTGCTGTGCACTTGACTGATCCTACCATTGACTCATGTAGACTAGAGACCTGCCCATGTATAAAAATTGTAGTCTAATATCAAAAACGAGGCTTCACATTGATAAAAAGAAAAAGTGATAATTACATTCTTCATTAATCTATGTGTGAAAAGTTGAAATACTGCCAAAAAAACAATACATTAGGGCCTTTTTCACTGCGTTCATTGGAGTATTATAGAAACTGCGTCAGGTCCGTAGTAAATCCTAAAGGATGCGATTTCGACAAGGTGTTGGCCGGCATAGCTTTAGCTAAATTAGCTGTATTTACTTTTTTTATGCCCCCGATAGGGAGGCATCATAAATTTGACTTGTCCGTCCGTCCGTCCGTCCGTCTGTCCGTCTGTCCATCCGTCTGTCATTCCATCCAAAAACTTTAACATTGGCCATAACTTCTAAATCAAAGCGGTGTCGGGGGCATTGTCATCTTACAGTGACAGCTCTTGTTTTTTAGCTCCACTGGCCGAAGGCCAGCGAGCTATTGTCATGGCGGGGTGTCCGTCGTGCGTCCGTGCGTCCGTCCGTGCGTGCGTGCGTAAACTTTTCTTAAAACATCTTCTCCTCCTAAAGCAATAGGTGGATTTTGATGAAACTTGGCCAGAATGTTCCTTTGGTGACCCTCTTCTAAAGTTGTTCAAGAAATTTGGATTGACCCCCAAATATGGGCGTGGCAGGGCGGGGCTTATTTTGAGCCCGAAATCTTTGAAGGACATCTCCTCCTGAACCATTGGGCCAATTTTAATGAAACTTTACCAGAATGTTCCTTGGATGACCCTCTTTTAAAGTTGTTCAAGAAATTTGGATTGACCCCCAAATAAGGGCGTGGCAGGGCGGGGCTTATTTTGAGCCCGAAATCTTTGAAGGACATCTCCTCCTGAACCATTGGGCCAATTGTAATGAAACTTTACCAGAATGTTCCTTGGATAACCCTCTTTTAAAGTTGTTCAAGAAATTTGGATTGACCCCCAAATATGGGCGTGGCAGGGCGGGGCTTATTTTGAGCCCGAAATCTTTGAAGGACATCTCCTCCTGAACCATTGGGCCAATTTTAATGAAACTTTACCAGAATGTTCCTTTGATGACCCTCTTTTAAAGTTGTTCAAGAAATTTGGATTGACCCCCAAATATGGGCGTGGCAGGGCGGGGCTTATTTTGAGCCCGAAATCTTTGAAGGACATCTCCTCCTGAACTATTGGGCCAATTGTAATGAAACTTTACCAGAATGTTCCTTTGATAATCAGACCCTCTTTTAAAGTTGTTCAAGAAATTTGGATTGACCCCCAAATATGGGCGTGGCATGGTGGGGCTTATTTTGAGCCCAAAATCTTTGAACGACATCTCCTGAACCATTGGGCTGATTATAATGAAACTTTATCAGAATATTCCTTGGGTGACCCTCTCCTTAATTTGTTCAAGAAATTTGAATTGCCCCCCACCCACCCCCCAACCCCCAAAAAGCGGCGTGGCTGGTTGGGGCTTATTTTGAGCCCGAAATCCTTGAACGACGCCTCCTTCTGAACCATTGGGCCAATTTCAATGAAAATTTACCAGAATATTCCTTGGATGACGCACTTTGATAGTTGATCAAGAAATTTGGAATGACCCCCAAAAAATGGGTGTGGCAGGGTGGGGCTTTATCCGAATGATCCTTGAATGACCCTTTTCAAAAATTGTTTGGGAAATTTTTATTTGCCCATAAACATGGGACTGGCAGGGCAGGCTTATTTTTTTTATTTTTATCCACATTTTGCGTTGTTTGTCTTTTTATTTATTGGCTGTGATTTATTTTCGCACTTCTTACATATAGTGCAGAATTAAAACTCCATATATAATTTTCAAAACAAATAAAATACATTTTGTAAGCGTAATTTCAGTTTTCTACAATCTAGACCTTAGATTGTTTTCACACCTGTCATTAGAGATATATTTCGCGTACCAGTTTTTCACACATTTCACACATTTATGCCAGGTATATCAACCAAGGTCTTAAACATTGTCTAATACATCAAGCAAATCTGCCTTGCTCTCATGAGGAATGATTTTTTTCATTTTTAGCTCCACTGGCCGAAGGCCAGCGAGCTATTGTCATGGCGGAGTGTCCGTCGTGCGTCCGTGCGTCCGTGCGTGCGTCCGTGCGTAAACTTTTTCTTTAAACATCTTCTCCTCCCAAACCAATGGGCGGATTTTAACGAAACTTGGTAGAAATGATCCTTGGGTGGCCCTCTTCTTAAATTGTTCAAAGAATTTTGATTGGTCCCAAAATATGGGCGTGGCAGGGCGTGGCATTTTTACACTTTGAAATCTTTAAAAATCTTCTCCTCCCAAACCATTGGGCCGAATTCAATGAAACTTTACCAAAATGTTCCTTGGGTGACCCTTTACTTAAATTGTTCAAGAAATTTTGATTGGCCAATAAATATGGGCGTGGCAGGGCGGGGCTTATTTTGAGCCCGAAATCTTTAAAAATCTTCTCCTCCCAAACCATTGGGCCGAATTCAATGAAACTTTACCGAAATGTTCCTTGGATGACCCTTTACTTTAATTGTTCAAGAAATTTTGATTGGCCCATAAATATGGGCGTGGCAGGGTGGGGCTTATTTTGAGCCTGAAATCTTTAAACGACATCTCCTCCTGAAACCATTGGGCCGAATTCAATGAAACTTTACCAAAATGTTCCTTGGGTGACCCTTTACTTAAATTGTTCAAGAAATTTTGATTGGCCCATAAATATGGGCATGGCAGGGCGGGGCTTATTTTGAGCCCGAAATCTTTAAAAATCTTCTCCTCCCAAACCATTGGGCCGAATTCAATGAAACTTTACCGAAATGTTCCTTGGGTGACCCTTTACTTAAATTGTTCAAGAAATTTTGATTGGCCCATAAATATGGGCGTGGCAGGGTGGGGCTTATTTTGAGCCTGAAATCTTTAAACGACATCTCCTCCTGAACCACTGGGCCGATTTCAATGAAACTTTACCAAAATGTTCCTTTAGTGACCCTTTACTTACATTGTTCAAGAAAATTTGATTTGCCCATAAATATGGGCGTGGCAGGGCGGGGCTTATTTTGAGCCCGAAATCTTTAAACCACATCTCCTCCTGAACCACTTGGCTGATTTCAATGAAACTTTACCGAAATGTTCCTTGGATGACCCTTTACTTAAATTGTTCAAGAAAATTTGATTGGTCCATAAATATGGGCGTGGCAGGGTGGGGCTTATTTTGAGCCTGAAATCTTTGAACGACATCTCTTCCTGAACCACTGGGCCAATTTCAATGAAACTTTAACAGAATTTTCCTTGGGTACCCCTTTACTGAAATTGTTCAAGAAATTTTGGTTGGTCCATAAATATGGGTGTGGCAGGGCG
The DNA here is from genome assembly GCA_948146395.1 of Fragum whitleyi. Classification (NCBI taxonomy): domain Eukaryota; kingdom Metazoa; phylum Mollusca; class Bivalvia; order Cardiida; family Cardiidae; genus Fragum; species Fragum whitleyi. The sequence goes on along the minus strand of OX411560.1, from coordinate 23,061,103 downwards.
GGGTCTATTTTGAGCCCTAAATTTTCGAATGACATCTCCTTCTGAACCTTATGTTTTAATAAGATGGGTGATGGGTTGCAGGTTCATTGTGATTGAATATTTTGGTGCAATATGGACCAGAACCAGTTAATCATCATTAGATAGGTTTTAGAAGATTTCGGAGTGTTAATGTATTCATTTAAAGTAAGCTTTATTTAATGAAAGTCTAAAGATTTTAAAGCCAGTGGAGCGATACAGGCCCTCTTGGGCCTCTTGTTTCAAAAATCAAACTGCGAATTTTGTTAAAGATTTCATCTTTTTCAAGTCTTAACCGGGAATATTGCTATTGATTTAATCTCTCTCAAGTCTTATCCCGCTTTTCAACCCGACGTTAAAGCGCAACAACAATGACGTTGCACGGTTTTAGCGGGAAAAAGTAGCGTCTTTTTTCCCCAAAGTGTAGAATGACGTCATTTGCGGAAGGTAAAAAGAAAACGTCATCCAGACGAGATTCTAAGCAAAAAACTTTTTTCATGTAAGGCTGATTCTTATCTTTATTTTACGAAAACAATCTAGATTTTGATAATGATCGACAGGAATAAAAGCGAAGAAAAAATTGTTGATAAATTAAAATAAATAAAAAAAACAAAATGGCGAAATCTCGCGAGATAATCATCCTCCATGTAGGCCCCCATTACGACACAAAATAAAACTTTGATGGTATACGTATTTCATTTTGATTTTGATTATTTTAATATTTTACACGCGTAATCTAAAAGCGGGAAAAGCCGCAAAGCGCCCTCCGGGCGCTTTGCGTTACTTTTCCCGTATTAAGTGCTGTTGCCTTTGCACATGGCAAATAACACCCGTAGGGCGTTATGTTTAAGCCATGTGCTAAGGCAATTGCACTTTATACTCCAATGAACGCAGTGAAAAAGACACTTGGCCCTTATAATTGCAATCCTCTAGATCGAAGAAAATAGTAAAATACTTGGTCAAACATTAAAGCTTCAAGTCTACTTTCTGCGTGTATAGATTACACAATCTATTTTTAGATTGTGTATTTTTTTTATCTCACTATCGAAGTTGAATGGCATAAAATCAAACAAATGACACACAAATAAACACAATTTGAAAATTCGTGGAGGTACTTTTGAACAAAAAACTTATTTTTGCCAAGTAAGTCTGTAATTTTAAACGAAAACAGCGTGGTCGGTCTTATTTGAGATGGTTGCTGGATGGTCTCTGTCGACTCGCTGTTTGTAAACGTCGGTTCAGAATCAGAACTGCTTGTTTGTAATCGTAAATTCTTTCAAAAATATCTTGATTTCTAATAGGTTAAATAGCAATGTTGCGATGTCGATTGGAAACGAGGGTTATTCGAGTTCCTTCAACACAGGACTTGTAGATCGAAGGTCGGGGGTTTCCCAAAAGACCTATTGCATTTTAAACAGAAATAAAGTGCAATGGATTTCCCCATGTGATGCGATTTAAACCAATCAGAATTCTTTATTTTATTTTGATTGCAATTATAGAAATATGAACTCTCTTTCAATTTATGTTTTCTGTGCGAAACTGACCTTGAAAAAAGACTTTCACAAAAGGCAAAATGGCGCCCTCTCCTGACATATTGAAAACAAACAATTTATTAGCCAATCAGAAGTGCTAGGTGTGCGTACATTATCAAATACTGAAACAATCAGGAAGTTTCATTGGGACAAAAATATTTAAATTTACAAGATAACAAGTTATGCCTATTATTTTTTTAGGTGACGCTGTGATTCCAAAAGTACACATGCAGGCTGATCTTTGTCAAAAACTCATACAAAATCAGGAATATTCAACATTTAGCACTACAAGGGTTAATTCCAATCTAATCCATAGATGATAATATTGAATGAGTGGTCAGGAATTAATGGTTTCACAACAGGAGTAATCTATAAATGAGTCATGAGTGATTGTTGTGGAAATAGGATGAGCATGTATTTGTTCTAACTTAATTAGTTTTTTGATAGATTCGAAAATTAAAGACTGTGTTTTGCAGAATTTTCTAATGAAACCTTGGCCTTTGAAATTATTAATGTAATTTTTAGCAGTATGAATTTTAAGTTTCTATTTAAAGGACCTACTCCATGTAGAATAGAATAGGTAATCCAAATAGACAGAACTAAACCAATACTGCCTTATAAATATAAAAAGGTGCCTGTCTGTCCGTCCATATGTCTGTCTGCTTGAGAGTTAATTTTTTAATATGACCTACGTCACATGAGTAAAATAACGCCGTTGAATATTTTTGATATTACGTGGGTGTTATTACACTAGTGGAATAACTAAGCAGATGAGTTCAGAGCGAATAGCAACACTATTTTGTAATCAAGAAAATGATGTCATAATGTATATATAGTAATGTCAGTTTTAAGCGGCATTATAAGTTTCGCGGAAAATTGAAATGTTGAATTAAAAGAATCTGGACGATTTTTCATATATATTATAAATATAATATAAATTTTGTTGTCATGAAATACAGAATTTTTTAAACTTGTCATCTATTTACAGATAAAAACTCTAGCCTCGTTTTTTATCTGTTTACAGATGACTCGTTTAATAAATGCAGTATTCCGTTACCACTCATTCAATATCCTCAATATTTGTTTGTAGGAGTTACTCCATCTAGAGGAGAGACTGGGAAATGTAAACAGGGGAGCGAGTCAGGAGACTATAGAGCAGTATACACTACCTCATAAATATAAAAAGGTAAGGTCCTTTTTTGCTATGAATATATAGAAAATCATTTTCGTCATTGTGTAGCAAAGTAGAAATGATTTTCATCAGTATGCATTTTTTGCTCACCTGAGCACAAAGTGCTCAAGGTGAGCTAATGTGGTAAGGTGGATGTCCATCGTCTGTCGACAGTCGTGCGTCATCAGCATTTGCCTTGTATGCACTCTAGAGGCCACATTTTTGGCCCAATCAACCTGAAATTCGGTCAAAATGATTGTCTTGATAAAAACCCGGACGAGTTCGAAATTGGGTCAACTGGGGTCAAAAACTAGGTCACAGGGTCAAATCTTAGAAAAACCTTGTGTGCACTCTAGAGGCCACATCTTTTGCCCAATCAAGCTGAAATTTGGTCAGAATAATTGTCTTAATAAAATCTTGGACAAGTTCAAAATTGGGTCAACTTGGGTCAAAAACTAGGTCATGGGGTCAAATCTTAGAAAAAACCTTGTGTGCACTCTAGAGGCCACATCTTTTGCCCAATCAAGCTGAAATTTGGTCAGAATAATTGTCTTAATAAAATCTTGGACAAGTTCAAAATTGGGTCAACTTGGGTCAAAAACTAGGTCATGGGGTCAAATCTTAGAAAAACCTTGTTTGCGTTCTAGAGGCCACATTTTTGGCCCGATCAACCTGAAATTTGGTCAGAATGATTGTCTTGATAAAAACTCGGACGAGTTCAAAATTGGGTCAATTGGGGTCAAAAACTAGGTCACAGGGTCAAATCTTAGAAAAACCTTGTATGCACTCTAGAGGCCACATCTTTTGCCCGATCCACCTGAAGTTTGGTCAGAATGATTGTCTTGATGAAATCCCAAATAAGTTCCCAAATGGGTCAACTGGAGTCAAACAATGGGTCACAGGGTCAAATCTTAGAAAAACCTTGTATGCATTCTAGAGGCCAAATTTTTGGCCTGATCAACCTGAAATTTGTTTAGAATGATTGTCTTGATGAAATCTCGGATGAGTTCAAAATTGGGTCAACTGGGGTCAAAAACTAGGTCACGGGGTTAAATCTAGAAAAACCTTTTATGCTATCTAGAGGCAAAAGTTTTTGCCATATCATGCTGAAATTTTGTCAGAATTATTGTCTTGATGAAATCTCAGACAAATTTGAACTTGGGTCAAAAACTAGGTCATGGGGTCAAATCTTAGAAAAACCTTGTATGCTTTCTAGAGGCCACATTTTTGGCCCAATCAACCTGAAATTTCGTCAGAATGATTTTCTTGATGAAATCTTTGATGTGTTTGAAATTGAGTCAACTGGGGTCAAATACTAGATCACTGGGTCAAATCTTAGAAAAACCTTGTATTCACGCTAGAGGCCACATTTTTTGCCAGATCATCTTAAAATTTGGTCAAAATGATTGAATTGATGCAATTTTGGATGACTTTGAAATCAGGTCATTTAGGGGTCAAAAACTAGGTCACAGAGTCAAATCATAGAAAAAAACTTGTAAGTTAACCTGAAAATTGTAAAAAAGGATTCTCAAGTTTTGTAGAAGCAACAGCATTATTTAGCTAAGTGACATTTAATCATCATTCTCTTTCTAAACCTGCTTTTGAAAATGTTAGAAAGTTCATTCAGGTGAGTGATTTAGGGCCACTATGGCCCTCTTGTTTCAAATGCTTAGTTAGAACTGTTGAACCGATAAAGTTCTCAATGTAGGTATCATTTAGAACACCACTCGGCAAATCTCACGATCAACCTCGGATGTACATAGACAGACTATTTTTAAATAATATGGGAAAACCCTTGAAAAACTTGATGACGCCAGTTTAATTGGCGTTTGGCCTCGAAACTGTGAATGAAAAAATTCGATGTCCCCAACGCTACTCATTTAAGTCACTGACATGAAACCATCTAATCCAAATAAAAATATCTTTAAATTCTTAAAATAAGGCTGAAAAAATCTTTATTTTTAGCTCACCTGAGCACGAAGTGCTCATGTGAGCTATTGTGATCACCTTTCATCCGGCGTCCGTCCGTCGGTCGTCCGGTCGTTGGTCGTCGTCTGTCGTCCGGCGTCCGTCAACAATTTCTTTAAACGACATCTCCTCCTAAACTACTTGGCCAATTTACACCAAATTTTACAGAAATGTTGCTTAGGTGGTCCCCTTCAAAAATAGCTAAAAGAATTGAAATCCATGAAAAACTCTGGTTGCTATGGCAACAAACAGTGAAATTTTAAGAAAATCTTTAAAATTCTTCTCCTTCTCAACCAGTAGTCCTACAGACTTAAAACTTGGCATGGATGATCAGTTCATAGACCTGAATTAAAATAGCTAAAATCATATCTTTTGGGCCACCAGGTGCGGAGCACCAGGGGGGAGGGGGTAGTACTTTGGGTAAATTTTGTAATCTTTAATCTTCTTCTTCTTTGGAACCAGGAGCCCTACAGACTTGAAAATTGGCATGGATGATCAGCTCATAGACCTGAATAAAAATAGCTAAAACCATATCTGTTGGGCTACCAGGTGCGGAGCACCAGGGGGGAGGGGGTAGTACTTTTGTGAAAATTTTGTAATCTTTAACCTGCTTCTTCTGATGAACTAGGAGTCTGACAGATTTGAATATTGGCATGGATGATCAGCACATGGACCTTTATAAAAATAGCTAGACCCATGACTGTAGATTCACCAGGTGCGGAGCACCAGGGGGGAGAGGGTAGTACTTTTGTGAAAATTCTGTAATCTTTAACCTTCTTCTTCTTCTGAACCACAAGCCCTACAGACTTGAAAATAGGCATGGAGGATCAGCTCATAGACGTTAATAAAAATAGCTAAAATCATGACTGTAATGCCACCAGGGGCAGAGCACCAGGGGGGAGAGGGTAGTACTTTTGTGAAAATTTTGTAACTTTAACCTTCATCTTCTAATGAACCAGGAGCCCTACAGACTTCAATATTGGCATGGATGATAAGCATATGGATCTTAAATAAAATAGCTAAAAGCATGAATGTAGGGCCACCAGATGCGGAGCATTAGGGGGGAGGGGGTAGTACTTTGGATCAATTTTGAAATCTTTAACCTTATTCTTCTCCTGGATCAGGAACCCTACAGACTTGAAAATTGTAATGGGTGATCAATATATTGACATTAATAAAAACAGCTAAACTCATGACTGTAGGGTCACCAGGTGCTGAGTGTCTTGGGGAGGGGGTAGTACTTTGGATCATTTTTGAAATCTTTAAACTTCTTCTAATGAACCAGGAGTCCTACAGACTTGAATATTGGTATGAATGATCAGCATATGGACATTAATTGAATTAGCTAAAATCATGACAGTAGATGTACCAGGTGCAGAGCATCTTGGGGGAGGGGGAGTGCTTCGTTGAGAATTTTGAATCCCTACAGCCTTTATATTTGACATGGATTGATCAACTCATAAAAGAAAACTTTGAAAGTCTCAGACTCGGCCTGTATATTTGGCATAGATTAGCTGATCACAGACCTTTTATGAAAAAAGCTTAAATAAATAATGACCAGGGGAGGAGCAGAGGGGGGGGGAGGATTATTTCAAATGTTATCTGATTGAATAAGTGAAAATCTCTTTTTCTGTGGTTGCATGGACATACCTAGGTAATGAAGCTTTTTTCTCAGGTGAGCGACCCAGGGCCAACGGCCCTCTTGTTGAGAATGATTCGTCATTCTCAAAAATTAAGATTTTTCAGCCATTATTTACTATAAAAGATATAAATCTACAGTGCTAGTTTTTCTTACACTGTTTCTGCCAAACAAAATGCACAATTTTGTTACATACCCATCCGCCTTACATAAATCAGAGGTATGTTGTAGTTTACGGAAATGACCGAGTGATGTTCCGAATGTGTAGATATAAGTACAAATGGTTACCCGCAGCAATTCTACAGAAAAGACCTTGGGAATAATACGGGTGCAGCCATAAAAGCATACCTTTTTTGCATGCGGGTTTACATGAAGTCACAATTATCAACCATCCTGCTAAGGATGAGGTTACATAAATCATAATCAACGAAAGAATAAAAGTGGGCATATCATAAATTGATAACAAAACCTGTGTTTATCAGTGTTTTGTCATCAAATTAAATATTCCCAAAAGATCTTCAGTCCATTGGAAAGAATTGACAAAACATGATTTTCTTCATGTGTATTAAATAACCAAAGTACCACCATGAGCCAAATAATGATAAAAATGACCTGAAATTACTACTGTTCAGTCCGAGGTACTTTATACTACTTATACCTATTTGAAATGTTGCTGGGACTTTCAAGCTTTTAAAAAAAAATTGGACCGTGCCTTGTCACACAAATAAGGACCATCAGGAAACTAGGTTAAAAAATAATTCTTTAATGCTTTTCGGTGGTTTATTGAGAAATAACGGTAGATTATCACTTGATAATCTCACTGCAAAAGCAGTGAAATTATCAAAATCTTATACCCTGCTTTTGTGCATTCCACCCTATCTGACGTCATCTATGTGGGGGGAAATAAGTGACATCACAATGAATGTTGCATAGCAATCACGTGCAAAATGACGTGCTTTACGAAAATACGTCCTAGAAATTTCTCATTTTGTCTCATTTTTGCACTAAAGAAATAGAATAATTGTTTGTTTTTCGAGTAAGATCGATTAATATTTCATTTAATGAACAACAAAAACTATATTTTCACTCGTGGCTCTGCCACTCGTGAAAATGTAACTTTTGTTGTTCACCCAATTAAATATAAATGGATCTTACACTGAAACTAACGATTTTCCTCTATATATTCGAAGAAAAGACTGGTTCAATCAGAGAATGCATTTCCAATATAATTGTACAGGAAGGTAGAATAATCATTATACCCCCCACCTACGAAGTAGAGGGGGGTATATTTGTTTCACCATGTCTGTCTGTCTGTCCATCCGCCTGTCCATCCATCTGTCTGTCCATCCGTCCGTCAATCCTTAGACCTTTTTGTTTCCAGACTCTAACTCAAGAACCAAGTGACCTACAATCATGAAACTTTAAAGAAATGTTCCTTATGTCCCAAGAAAGTGCCATATCGTTTTTGGGTCACTAAGGTCAAAGGTCAAGGTCACATTCAACCTTTGTTCAATTTTTGTTTCCGGACTCTAACTCAAGAACGAAGCGACCTTGAATCATGAAACTTGATGCAAATGTTGCTTATGACCCAAGAAAGTGCCCTATTGTTTTTGGGTCACATAGGTCAAAGGTCAAGGTCACCGACAATTTTTGTTAAATTTTCATTTCCAGACTCTAACTCAAGAACCAAGCAACCTAGAATCATGAAACTTCATGCAAATGCTGCATATGACCTCAACATTTGTTACAAACACATCCTGCACTAATAGCACTTGTATTCTGACAAAGTGCTTGTGGGGGGTATAAGTCAGCTCTGCTACAGTTCTAGTTAGCTCACCTGAGCACAAAGTGCTCAAGGTGAGCTATTGTGATCACTCACCGTCCCTCATCCGTCCCTCTGTCCGTCCGTCCGTCAACAATTTCTTTAAACATCTTCTCCTCCTAAACAACTGGGCCAATCAAGCTGAAACTTGGCAGGGATGTTCCTTGGGTGAAGTTCTTCAAATGTTGTTAAAAGAATTTAATTTCATCAAAAACTCTGGTTTCCATGGTAACAGAAAGGTTGAAAAATGGCCCAAAATTGCTGAAAATCTTAGAACAACTTCTTTTCCTCCTAAACCACAAGGCCAATCAAGCTGAAACTTTGCAGGGATGTTCCTTGGGTGAAGCTCTTGAAAATTTGTTAAAAGAATTCAATTTCATCAAAAACTGGTTTACATGAAAACAGAAAGGTTGAAAAATGGCCCAAAATTGCTGAAAATCTTAGAACAACTTCTTCTCCTCCTTAACCACATGGCCAATTAAGCTGAAACTAGGCAGGGATGTTCCTTGGGTGAAGTTCTTCAAGAGTTGTTTAAAGAATTTAATTTCTTGAAAAACTCTGGATTGCATGGTATCAGAAAGGATGAAAAAGGCCGAAAATTGCTGAAAATCTCAGAAAAACTTCTTCTCTTCCTAAACCACTTGTCTAATTAAGCTGAAACTTGGTAGGGATGTTCTTTGGGTGAAGCTCTACCAAAATTGAAAAAATAATTTTATTCAATCAAAATCTCTGGCTTCCATCGTATTGGAAATGACGAAATATTGCAAAAAATCTCAGAGAAGGTTAATCTTCGCCTAAACTATTGGGCATATCTTAAAATTGGTAGAGATATTCTTAAGGTTTAGGTCTACTAAACTTGTTAAAAGAATTCAATTCCATCAATAACTTTGTTTGCAATTTTAAGAAAAAGCAGTAGGATGAAATTAAAGTATGTTTCTTTTAAATCCATCCTAAATGTACATCAGACAATCTCTGGTATTTACAACATTGTTGACAAGTTATGAGTTGACTTACTCAGGTGAGCGATATAGGACCATCATGGTCCTCTTGTTTTAAATTAAAAAAATATATAGGAAGCGAAAATGTTTCAACTCTGGTCAGCCTGTGCAGACTTAACATTCTGACCATGGTTGATACTTTTTGCTGTTCCTAGATGCTCCTTTTTCACATTATGGGGTCACAATTTGAAGATAGGGTTATTTATTCTAGGACTTATTTCCCTTGAAAATATAATAAAAAATAATTAAACACAATTGACTACATCAGTCTATCCAGACATTTGGCGTATTGATGACTTATTAATATACACCTGCAGATGATAAGGTCAAGGCCATTTTACTTTATCAAGGTCAACATTCAAGGTCAAACATTGGTGTTTCATAACTACAAATTTTGTTTTAGATAAAGAAAGGCAGTGATGAAGACCCGAACTATTTAGAGAAATGTACAATCTGTCTGAGTGAATTTGAGGAGGGAGAGGATGTCAGGTAAGTCTTGTTTGTACAGTCCATCTTGATTGATTGATTGATTGATTGATTTAATGATTGATTGATTGATTGATTGAATGGAGTTTTGTACTGCTTTCAACATTTTTTAGCTCGACTATTCGAAGAATAGGGGGGCTATTCCAGTCACCCGGATGTCGGAGTCAGGGTCGGCGTCAAGTCGGGTCGGCGTAATGCTTTGGTTAAGTTTTTATGTGCATGTGTTTAAAATCTCTGTTTCTATGAAAGCTATTGCTTTGAAACTTTGCACATGCTTCTGTGACCATAATATCAGCATCTTGACAAAGATTCATTACTCTGAAATTGAATTTAGTGGAATTTTAACCCTTTTCGGACTTAGTAATTCTTGGTTAAGTTTTTACGTGCAAATGTTGTATTTCTGTAATATCTCTATTTCTACTAAAGCTATTGCTTTGAAACTTTGCACATGCTTCTGTGACCATAATATCAGCCTCTTGACAAAGAATCAATACTCTGATTTTGAATTTAGTGGAATTTTAACCCTTTTCGGACTTAGAAATCTTGGTTAAGTTTTTACCTGCAAATGTTGTTTACCAGTTATAGCTCTATTTCTACCTAGGCTTTTGCTTGAAAACTCTACACATGCTTCTGTTACTATGATATTAGCCTCTTGACAAACATTTAATTCTCTGATATTGAATTTAGTGGAATTTTAACCTTTTTCAGACTCAGAAATTCTTGGTTAAGTTTTTACGTGCAAATGTTGTACATCAGTTATATCTCTAATTGTATTAAAGCTATTGCTTTCAAACTTTGCATTTGCTTCAATGATCATAACAACAGCCTCTTGATAAAGATTCAACTCTCTGGTATCTGGTATTTCTCTCACCAGTACAACCACCACATCCTTTCCTAGCCTCCAGCTGCTATCTCACATAGGTTTACGCTTATTAACTCATCGGTGAGAGACAAATAGTGGGAAAGAATGAGTGCCGCCTTCAGGCCATCTTGCTCCAGTGACCACGTCTATTTAGCGACCTTGTCCATTGAGCCACTGTTTTTCAAAATCCACTTCTTTAAAACTTTCCTGTTTTACAAAATTTTGGACCTGTCAAAAAAAAAATTAAAGTGGATTGAATTTGAAAAAAAATCATTCAGTTGGGTAGAAAATAGTGTGGAAAAAGAAGAAATTGCTTGTCAGAAGCAATTTCTTCTTTTTTCACAATGTTTTCTCAATCATAAAATCACAGGCACATAAAAAGCAGGGATTAAACAGCAAAGGGTTAAGTTAAAATGTTTAAAAAAATAAATATGTTATTGGTATGAAAATTATTGTAAATAAATCCTATGTTGTTAAAAGTCATTAGAATCATCTCAAATGAGACGTTTCTATTTACTTTTAACAGCATATTATTATTACTATACATATTCAAAAATATATCTAAATCACGTTTCTAATTTATAAACAAAAAGTGTACTAAGTGACCTTTCTCTTTAATGACCACTTTTGTTTTGATCCTAAGTAGTCACTTAATACATGTTTTACTGTATTTCAAGTTTGTAGAAGTTATTCTTAAAATACATCTTTATAAAAGAGAAAGGTATGATCTGGCTTGGTGAATTTGCGGAGGGAGAAGATGTCATAAGTTTTTAGCTCTGCTATGATATAAATATAGGGATGATATATATTGATTCCCTAAAATTAAGTATAAACTGCCTTAGCACATGGTAAAATAATGCCAGTAGGGCATTTTATTATACTATAAAAAAAATTCTAACATTTTCATTGGTAAATGCTAACCTGACAAATATTGATATCTATGGCCGCTCCGGTATAACTTCTGTTTTCTAAAGCCTTGCTTAGAAAAAAGACAAAAAATCGAAATGGTATTGGCAGCCATGATTCTCTTGCTTTGCTGATAACACGACCCGAGTATACACATTATGCTACAGTGAAAAGCATGTCAGTTCATAATGAACAAATAAAAAATGATGTAATTGTCAATAAATACCTTTGAATTTTACTAATCTGTCCATTTTAAGTGCAAACTTTCTTGCAGGTTCGGCCAAGAACCGCTTTCATATCACAACATCGCGGAGGGTAATGATGTGATGTCACAACTATATATGACATCACTTTGTACATAATTACTTTTCATAGGGGCGCATTAGGGGATATCTGTGGTTTAAAATAATACGGTTTATAAATACCAAGGCCTATAATAGGCAGAAGACAGATACTTAGTTTAAAACTTTTTAAGTATGATGAATTCGTAATACGGTTTCTTGCCTGGGTATATGATGATTTATTCCTGGCAGTAAATATGATGTCAACCCTCGCCTACGGCTCGGGTGACATATTTCTGCAGCCGGGAATAAAGCGTCCTATACCCCGGCAAGATACCGTATAACTGATATAGTTTAAAGCCATGTGCTAAATCAAATAAACAGTCATCAAAACATTCACTTTTGGCGTTGTTACTGGATATCAAAACCAAAAAGAAATTGCACAAGAATAGTTGAAATGTCCTAAAATTGGCAGTTTTTTCGAAACGAAATTTGAATTCAGCAGGGTTAAGACTGGCCCCTTGCTTTAAGGTGTATTCTTTTAACTGTGTTTGTGCACATTTTTCAGGCGACTCCCGTGTATGCATCTCTTCCATATTGTGTGTGTTGATCAATGGTTAACGATGAACAAGAAATGCCCGATATGTCGTGTTGATATAGAGATCGGATCGAAGGAACAGACAACCGAGTCCTCAAGTCCTCCAAGTTGACATAAAGAAAAAAAATAATAATAAATCAGCTGTATAGTTATAGCTCAACTATAAAAGAAAGTGGTACAGATAGAGGGAGAATTTTGGATTTCCAGTTCAAATAATTCACGCAGAAACTGTATGCTGTTGGTACTTATATAAATCATCTGGTGAAAATGATTCAAAGAGTACAAAGAACATAGTGTTTTGTTGAGAAATATAGATTTAAGTCGAAGACCCAGATAGAGGGAGTTTATTGGACTAAATAATTAAGTATTTTATGAATGAAGGCACAAATCTTATGTTGTGGGTACTCATCAGAATTGTCTCATTGAGACAATACCAATGAGTACCTACAACATAAGTTTTTTTGTTTTTTTTTTGAAAAATAAAATTTTACACTTAGGATTTATCTAACCCTCTTTAAATATGCCTATTTGTTGGGTTGTTAGCACATGATTTCATTTTGTAGTATGCAAAAGTTTACTCAACGTTTTAAGATTTTCTTAATTCCATCTTATTGAGCTACAAGTTGGCTGTAAACAGATGGGCCAAGTCAAGTGCAGCCAAAGCTCAATGGATAACAACCCTTACATATACACATTTATATACCTGGGTACAGATAAAAAGTTCCCATGGATGCAGTTTTCAAACCCAGCCCTCTGTACAGGATGTAAAAATGTTTAGAATATTTAGATTTTTTGTCCGCACCTTGCACATATTGGGTACCGTTTTTCAAACACTTCACAGACATTATCATCTTCAATGCAGAACAGAGGTGCGTTTCTTAGAATCAAGTTTTTTTGAGATCTCTTAAGAATTTTGGTTTGGATATCTCACACTGCGTTGTAGAATTCCAACAGAATAGCACAGGATTTTCTGATTCAAAATCTTAAAGATATCTTGAAATTCAATCATAAGTCCTTTATCTTACAATTGAAGGTGACAGGGCCCAAAGATTATATTTATATATAAGACTTTATTCTTACTCAACTGAGAATTTTCACAAATTCCAAAACCCTTATTACTTTGTAATTCTTGTGTAAGGAAATAATCATAGTAAATCAGCATGTCTACAGCTAGTGTTTCTAATTGAGGTTTGAGTAAATTCTTGGTTAAGTACAAAAAGAGTTTTATAATCTTGAGGTTTTTTTTCCACAATGATTCCTTTGTAGAAATATTAGAAAAAATGCAATGAAAGAGAATTTGTCTTAACCTTTTTCATGCTGAACCCGGAATATTCCTGCTTTGGCAGGAGCTATAGACAAACATCAGGCTGCAAATATGTGCAGTCTGATGTTAGTCTACACCACCTGTTTCTCACTTTCAAACCAGAATTGTCAATAGATTAGTTTTTAAAATTGACCTACAGTTGGTACTTTCAGTGCTTTTTGCCCTTTGATTTTTGATGAAAATTTTAGCCAAAATTTATTCAGCATGACAAGGGTTAATGCCTCTTGTTGCTCATGGTATTTTCCTGCTCTACTTTCAGCTTTGCCAGACAGGATAGACTAAGATCAGTCTATACGGAGCTGCAGTCAGATCTTAACCTTAACTGCCTGATATTTACTTATTGAGTTTAACCCTTTGCTGTTTAATCCCTGCTTTTTACGTGCCTGTGATTTTATGATTGAGAAAAAAATTGTGATAAAAGAAGAAATTGCTTCTGACAAGCAATTTCTTCTTTCCCACACTATTTTCTACCCTACTGAATGGTTATTTTTCAAATTAAATCCACTTTAAATTTTCGTCTGCAAAACCTTTGAATTTCGACAGGTCCAAAATTTTGTAAAACAGGAAAGGGTTAAAACAAGACTGTATGTATTGTCCATAAAAAGGGAATTTGCATTAACTTTGTTTGACTTAAAAATTAAATTCATTGAAATAAGGATTGATGTATTGAATACTTTTTCACCTAGAATTTCTTTCAATTTTGGTTTTCACTAACCCTTTAGAAATATATTAGTATTTTTTTGCTAGAAATCAATTTTATTTTTGTAAGTGTATGCTACTAACAATATGTTTATTAAGGACCTATGTGATTTTCGGAAGATTATTTTTTTGTTCAGTAATTCCATACCATTTGACGGTTTAAGTGAAATTTGTTTCTTCAGTATGCAAAGTATACTACAACTTTATGCTCACTCAAAAGTAATGATAAAACACAATTATAAGTCAATTAAACCTAGCATTTTCTTCATTATAAAACAACATTTTCTTCCCTTTGATATAAACAATAGGCTTATAAATCTTTTAGATCTATTTAGAACCATGTCATGATTTTCATTAGTATTTACTTGTCCAAGGACAAGTGTCCAAGACAAATGTACTTGTCCACGGGAAGATAAGCCTGTCAGACAAGTCTGGTTTGGGAAATTACCTTCCCCTGTTTGTCAACCTAAATTTAGATTTGGAAGCAGTAATTTATGAATTATACTGGTATTTATAATATGTCCTACGTCGCCAGAGTGAAATAACCCCATTGAATATTTTTGATATTACACGGGTGACGGGTGTTATTCCACTAGTGGAATAATTAAGCAAATGAGCTCAGAGCAAATAGCAAAGCTATTTTGTAACTGCGAAAATGACGTCATGATCTATGTTTTGTGACGTCATTTTTCAACAGCCTTATAAGTTTCGCGGAAAATTGAAACGTTGACTTTCAAGAATTTTGACAACAGAATTTAAAATCAGTGCTCATAAAATACAGAATTTATTTAACGCATCATCTTAAACAGCGCAGCCTCGTTTTTATCTGTTTATAGATGACTCGTTTAATAAATTCAGTATTCAATGACCACTCATTCAATATCCTCTATTTACATCATGTCTGATTTTAATGGTAGTTTGTTAATGTATATAAAGTAGAATAGTTAAAAGTGTGCTTGAATTGGAGATCTATTTAACATATATATTATTTATTTCAATCAGTGTTTAACCTCACGTTAGTTCGATGTTTATTGTTATCAGGGATGAATAAGCTTTTAAATTGTGTATAGTTATTAATATGTAGAATCTATCTATACATTTTTTCATGTAGCAAATACTTTAGAAATCATTTGCGCCTATTTCCCCACCTACCTAATTATATCAAATATATTTCTGTGCTTATTAATCCCCGTCTCCCACCCCCCTTAGTTACAAAGTAGAGGCTGGCAAATTAGTTTCACCATATCTGTTTGTCTGACCATCTTAACAAATATCGATGGCTTAGCAGGAAACAGTTGTAATAACTGCCTATATGTTTATAGGCAGTTGCAACTTTTTCACACTGAGCCATCTGTATGAAGTGTAGCCTCTAATAAAAGCCCATCCCTTTCTAATGGATTTGCGGTGAATCTAATAGAACCCTGGGGTTTTTATTAGGGCTTTTTCGGTACTTGGAAATGAATGGTTCCCTTTGTTGTAATATTTGATGTAGTTTTAGTCTGGAAATATGCAGAGAAAGCCTGAAAAAATGCTGTTTATGATGCATCAATATTTCATAATCTTATCCTTGTTCAGTGATTGTTGTAAAAGAAACAGGGTGGTTTTAAAACTATCAGATTATTCTTGTATATATGAAGAAATCTTATCAATTAATTGTTTATTCGTATATCTTAACATTTTAAGTCCCACATCGATAGATTAGGGGTGTTCTCATAAGTAAATTCTGATCATTTTTCTGTGCCTAGGTATTTTCTTGTTTGTTTACTGAATATTCATCTTAACTTATACATGTAATAGCCTAGCTTTCTAAACATACAAAAAAGGGAAAAAAATGAAGAAGAGGTATTGACTTTGTTCATGATCGTTATACCACCCACCTACAAAGTATTGGGGAGTATATTGGTTTCACCAAGCCTCTCCGAAGGTCTATCCTCCCTATTGTTTTGGGACCATGAAGGTCAAATACCAAGTTCACAATTGAACTTTGTCCAAATATTGTTTCTGTACCCTAATGCAAGAACAAAGTTACCTAGAATAATGAAACTTTACACAACTCTGCCCATGACCCAAACGGTTTTTGGTCATGAAGGTCAAAGGTCAAGGATACAATTGAACTTTGCCCGAAAATGGTTTCCAGACTCTAATTCAAGAATCAAGTGACCTAGAATCAAGAAACTTTTTATATATCGCCTTAGGAAGAGCCCTATTATTTTGGGTTAAGCAGGTGTTGATGACACTTATACTTGGACAAAGTGCTGGTTGGGGGTATAAGTGCTGGTGGGGGTGTTAAGTGGGCCGACAGCGGCACTTTTTCTTTTCGGCTATTTGTCTCTCACCAATGGGTTGATAATCGTAGACCTATGTGAGATAGCAGCTGGAGGCTAGGAAAGGATGTGGTGGTTGTACTGGTGAGAGAAATACCAGAAAACCATTGTTAGGTGCTCCAGCCGCTGCGATATAACTGAAAAAATGTTGAAAGCGGCGTTAAACTCCATTCAATGAATGAATGTTAAGTGGGCTTTGCAACAGCTCTAGTCAAGATTGTTACTTTAACCCTGGTCAGGGAATATTCCCGTTTCATTCAAAGGTTTGCAGATAGTATAGATTAAGATCTGACTGCACTGACATACGATCTGATCTAAGCCTATTCTGCCAACCTTCCACTTAATTATGGTGAGAGATAATAGCCAAACTGGTTGAGATGCTCCTCAAATTTGCAATGTTTTGACAAAATATTGATTCAGATTTTTGGTGTCATTCGTGTTTCACAAACACATATTGTTTCGGAATTGCACTAAGATAAAAGTGCTAAATGTGGTAAAAACTTAGATCAGACTGCACATATCATCTTTGTCTTTGCCTGCCAAAGCAGGAATATTCCATAATAAGTCTGACAAGGGTTTAAGATATTTCAAGTTATATGTGCTTGTCAAGTATCTAGCCAATTAATTACTAAATTTTGACTTTTAGTTTCTTTTTAAAGTTTGTCTGTTTAAAAGCAAAACTAGGTTTGTCTGTAATGTTAAAAAGACTTTATAGTTAAGTTGGTTTAATAAGGTTATGGGTTAAAAAGTCTCTATAGTTAAGTTGGTATTGTTTACGAAGTTGCATATATTGAAGCTTTTTAACTTTAACAAGTAAGTTATGATAAGAAGTACTATTTCAATGAAGTCTTTTTGTTTGCAACACTGATAATAGCAATTCATTTAATTGCAACTTACTTTTTAGGTACTTGCTTGATGTATAGCATGAATTATTTCTATTTATTGCAATTTCTGCTTAATTGCAATAAAAAATGCTGACAAATTGGTGTTGAGATTATCAGGTTTCCACTGTATATCGAGGGTTTAGCTTAAGACTGTACTAAGTGTATTGTGAAATGGATATGATGAATGATTTTGGAATGATTTAGGAAAGAAATTGAATGGTTGATTGGAATGAATTTTGAATAAAATTTAAGGGAAGTAATACTATATTGACAATTTTGTCCAAGTCCAATTTGGACAAAATTATCTATTTTTTATTACCTCCCTTTCAAAAATATCTAAATACTTAGATGTTTTCATGGTCCAATCAGTTGCTTAAAAATCCACACCAGACAAATTAAATTATAGAATGACTTAGTTGATTTGTATTCAAAAGTGATAGCTTTGATTAGATTCGAAGTGTTTTGATTAATTTTGGATCATTTTTTGAATGGTGTGAGTGAGTGTTTAAAATCACTGAATGGAGTACTAGGCAAGTTATTTGGTTTGGGTTTTAATTGAAATGAGAGTCAATTTCACAATGTGATTCATTTCATCATAGTCATGCTAATATATGATATTGAAGGAAATTCAGAAAATAATGCATGTATAAATAGAAAAGATCTGGAGGAGAAAATTTTTAAATAGTCTCTACTCATCAGAGTCTTTGTTTGGCTTTGTCGAGTAATGATATATTCTCTCAGCCAAGACAAGGGCCCGAGGTTATTATTTTCTACAAATCACTAGTTCAAAAGTGTACCCCTAAGCACAACTGTTACTATTTTGAGAGAAAAAATCTATTACTGGAATTTACTTAGGACAAGCTTATTTCATGCACTTCTAGAATAGAAAAATTATACAGCTTGACAAGGATCAAATTTTTTAATTCTACACTCGATTAAGAAAAGCTTCTCTCACAGGTTATAAAACTTTTCTCAGGCTCAACTCAAAATTTTCTCAAACTTTAAATTAAAATAAATATATGAATATAAAAGATAATACCAATAAGTTGTTATTTATAACAACTTATTGATATCATCTTTTATGATAATACTTTAAAATGAGTAATAAAAAAGAATTACGGCTTTAATCTCAAATTGAATTTTGAGAAAATTTTGAATTGAGAATGAGAATAATTTATAACCTCTGGCACAGATAACATTGACATTTTAAGACACTAAAATATATGAATTACTGCAGTTATCATGCTAACAAATTTCAGGGCTAAAATATTATGAAACCTTTAAAAAGCATAAGGTGAAAGTCGTTCTGGTTATGAACGTGAATATGCAAATTGTTACTAAAAATAGACTGCCTGATAACATGAAGTGATATCAGGTCAATACAGACTTGCATGATAAAATCCAATTATGAATAATTGCAGACTATATTGAAGAATGATGCAATTTATTATGCCCGCGCCCCCCCCCCTTTCGATGAAGAGGGGTAAATTGCTTTGCACTTGTCAGTCAGTTGGTTTGTTGATCGGTCCGCCCCTCTATAGACAGGGTTTTTTTTGTCCGGAGCATATCTCAAGAAGTTCGCAACCTAGAATCATGAAACTTCATAGGTGGATAGATCTCATTGAGGAGATGTGCAGTGCACAAGAACAATTACTCTACACATCATATTTAATGAGTTTTGCCCTTTGTTGATTGACAAAGAATAGGCCATTGACCTGCTTGTATAGGGGCATAAATGTTTTACAAACATCTCTTGTTCTCAATATTACTGTCAATTTGATTATAGTGTATTTGCTGCTTTGATTTCCATTGAAAATAAGTCGACGAATGAGTGTGGGGGTGTTTTTTGCTGAATATTTTTATCTCTCTTTGTCTAGGTATATTGTTTCAAATAGTGTTGTAACAAATAGAAATTTATTTGCTTGAAGATTTTTAAACTTATTTGCGGAATAATAAAGTGCAGTTTGCTATGTGTGTCTTCAATATGTGCCCTAGTTATGAGCCAAATTCTCCTGCCCGATTCCACCACAAACTGACATAGCCAAATTGAGCCTGTGGTTTTGTTCTAATAAGATCTTTGCATATCACGCATATTAAATAATAAAACCAGTGGTTGTACTGGTGAGAGAAATACCAGAAAACCATTGTAATGTGCTCCAGCCGCCGCGATATAACTGAAAAAAATGTTGAAAGCGGCGTTAAACTCCATCAATCAACGACCAGAAGCCACTATAAAATAACCTAAATTTACTACACTTACGTCCGAAATTGAGGAAATGTCACGCTTAGGATCATACAGTTAAGAACATCGTGAAATTGACAAGCTGAATTATATTGGAATGATTTTAGAATGAAATTGAATGAGTATGATGGGTGAGTTTTGAATTAGATTCAAGGGACGTAATCCAATATAGCTTATTCTGTTCAATATGAACAGATTAGCGATATTTATTACCTCCCTTTTATGAAATAAGCGTACAAGTTTCTAGAAGTAGCTGTCCGTGTCTTCATTAACCAATCAAACGCTCATAAAATTCAACCGAGTCAGTGAAATCTTGGATTTATTTTCGCGATTTTCATTTCGAGTGTAGTGGTTGATCTTATTCTTTTTGTGTGGTTTCAAGCGTTTTCGAATGGTTTTAGTGAGTTTTAGGAATAGATGAGTGAATCACTGAGTGAGTTAATTGGAATGTTTTCGTCGGAATGAGATTCAATTGCAAGATGTTATTAACTGTATAGTAATTGCGTATAAGGAACAATTTCGATAAGGCGTATCATTTGATTCGGTGACAAAAAAGCAAACATTTGTCATCTAGCAAACGGTTATGCAAGGAAAGCTTGTTGGACAAATTATACCCGATTATTTGATACGATACCCTGAATAATTGCGAGAACGTTTTGACAATTTGATCCTAAATCGATACGACTGGAATTATTTCTAGACTGAAGCAGGGCTACGTGTATAGCTGCTATTTTGGTTTTGGTTTTATAGGGGGTATTTTGAGTTTATCATATTATTTGAAAAATAATAGTACAAACCCTATGCGGTTGGTACTCTTTGGAATCGTCTCGTCGAGACGATTCAAATGAGTACCCACAACATAAGACTTTATTGAGAAATAAAGATGTTAGACATGCTTTGCCTTCTATTATCTCTTTTTCTGGAATTAAGCGTAGAACGAACCCAAAGTTTACGAAAATCAAAGACTTAAAAGTTCTGAGCGTTTTTCTTTTTTTTCTTTTTTTTTTTAATAATTGATTTGCCTAGTGGATATAAGAGTAGGATTCGCTCGTTTTAATCTTGGCTTTTTGCATGTAAATTAGGAGGAATAAATGCATTCTAAACTAACCCGAGAACTTCGTGCCAAAGTGTTCGCCCAATGCCTGTCGTGTTATGTGCGTCGTCAATAGTCTACAATTTCTTTTTACACCTTCTCCTCCGAAATCGGTAAGCCAATCTTGGTGAAACTTAGCATGAATGTTCCTTGGATGAAGCTCTCCCAAGTTTGTTAAAAAAAATAAATAAATAAAATAAAAAGAAACCATATCTAAACTATGGGTGCCATGGCAATTAAAAAGATAGAAATAGGAAATTGTTTAAAAATCTTTTTGCCTGAATCCAGAGGGTGTTCAATTTTCATATATGGTATGTAGCATCATCTAGTGAACCTCTATCGAAGTTGTACATATCAAATCCCTTGGGTCAAATTTGGGCAGGGCGCATCCCATCTTTATCAGAAATGAATTTGTTTTCTTTTGTTTGAATGTGATTTTACGCCGTTTTTTAAGAATCTTTCAGTTATATCGCGGTTATATCGCGGAGGATGCAGCACCTAACAATGCATTCCTGTTATTTCTGACATTAGTACTACAATAACATCCTTACCAAGCCTCCAGCTGCTATCTCACACAGGTCTTCGATTTTCAACCCATTAGTGGAAGACAAAAAGTCGGAAAGGATGAGTGTCGCCGTCGGAGATCACATAGAAATGAAGGAAATTTTCATAAATCTTCTTCCATGAATCTCAAACGCTGACAGCTTATATATTAGGTCGTATCATCATCAAGTTGACCTTTAACCAAGTTAGTAAATATCACACTACTGACGTAATAGATTTAGTTACATCGTATATTTGACATTCATCTCAATCCAAACCATTCTCAATCGCTCAACGCTCCATTCATTCATTTCAAACACTCACTCGAACTATTCAAAAACGCCACCAAACGAATAAAAAGATAAAATGAACAGCTTCCATCAAAGTCAATACAAAGAGTAATCAAAGTGCTGTCAGCACTGTAAATCGGGCATCATTTAGAGGCTGGGATAGTGCAATAGTTCGTCAATCAAAAGGGCTCAAATTTAGACGATAAAAGTTGGTAAAATATTTGCCGAATTTGTGAGGTTATTTTTTTTGTCTTAACACTCTATCTTTTCGAGGACATCGCCAGCTCATCCAACTGGAATTTACAGAATTATATCCACTCAACTTGAGAGATATGTCACAAAACATTTCCGTTCAACTTGGGACTGAACCCTGTTTAACTAAGATTGATTATCCAACATGCTACCAACTGCGCTATACGGTCAGACGTCAAGAAGGTAGAACCAGCATCAATTTGATGCCTGAGGGAAGCATTTATATAGAGGCAGAAAATGGCAAATCCCGGTCATGTCTCTGCAGTGTATAACCACAGTAACAGAATAGATGCCAAAATTGCACATGAAATTTCAACAAAATTATTTAGCCTTGGTCCAGTGGACTGGAAAAGCCCTTTTTACGCACGATGGGATCTTATCCTGTAAACAATCACGCATTATCGGACTAACAATATTTCGTAGGTGTTGTTATAAATCTCGTAACTACGGCTTGAGTAAAGCCGTAGTTACGATATTTTATAACAGCACCGACGGTTTATCAAAACGTAACGGTAATCCTAGGCCTTAGCGCAGTTTGTAACGCACCTGCGTCTCGTTTGAGAGGTCCCGGGTTCGATACTCGGAAAAAAATATCGTCCGTCAATGGTTTGATATCGCGAACATGTGATTGAGCAGCTGGAGGCTGGGTAAGGGTGTTGTGGTAGTACTGGTACATGTATAAGAAACAATAGGAATCCATGGTTAGGTGCTTCAGCCACTCAATATGACCACATCAGTCGAAAACGGCGTAAACCGTAATAAACCGTTCAAAATCAACGCAATGGCAAAGAAATCTGTGCTCAAAATAGACTAGGATTAAACCATGTCAACTATAGCAGCAGACGATACCAACAGACGTCAAATAATGAAAGAACTCGAGACGAAGGAAAATGGAGAGGAAGTAGGAGTAAGGAGTTGTTGTTGTTGTTCTTGTATGAAATATAAGAAGTTGTTTCCCCTTAATCACAATGTATCCCTTCTGCAGGGATAGACATTGATCACATTTAATAGTTTTTAGAACAACAAATTAGAACAGCACGAAGATAATTTCAATTCCTTTACTCAACCGAAAAGCTTGTAAAAAACGCTGAAAATACTAATTGGTAATTACTAAAAACGAAAATTACATCAAATCATGTATAAGCCTCTTCTTTTTGTCGCAAAGGTAAAAGAGATAAAAAAAATGTAGATCGTAACTAAAAAGGCCGTTTCTGCGTTGTTTGTCTTGAACAAATAGCTCAGTGGATAACACGCAAAATGTAAGTGTCCAGCCTCGATAAGCGTTGGTTTTGACCACGTAATTATCATAACAGAATTTGATTAGTTGTCAGCCCTACAACTGGTAAGTGACCGTTCGAGAAAAAAAATCAGAGCAGTAGTATTGTAATTGCTACAAATTTATTATACAGTTAACCTATTATACGTTTCAACTTCTTAACTCAACCGAAAATCTTGTTATGAACACTGAAAATACTAACTGGTAATTACTAAAAGCGAAAATTACATCAAATTTTGTATTAGCCTCTTCTTTATTTGTCGCAAAAGTAAATAAGATAAAAAAAAATGTAGATTGTGACTGAAAAGGCCGTTTCTTCGGTGTTTGAAAACACGTAGTTTTGCTCGAACACATTGCTCATAAGATAAGGGTAAAAATGTAGTGTGTCCAACAGATAGGATGTCTGGAAAACGGTATGTATAAATTCGGGCTTCACAGCCTGATTTAAAAATGAGAAAGATGAAGTCTCAATAAGTCTTTTGGTAGTCTGAAAATCTCCTAACTACACTTGGTGGCAGTGTCAGCTATTCAATGAATGCACCTCACGATGATTTCAATTTGTTTGAAATGTCATGCGCAGGCTCAAATGTTAACACTTTCTAGGGGGTTGCAAAGCGCTTGTCATTCGGAGCACTACTCGGTCAATCTCACTATCAACCTCGGATGTACATAGACGGACTATTTTTAAAAATACGGGAAAACCTTGGAAAAAAATTCGATGACGTCAGTTAAATGGCGTTAGCCCTCGAAACTGTGAGTGAAAACATTCGACGTCGCCAACGCTATTCGTTTAAGTCACTGACGTGAAACCATCGTATCCTTATATAAATATCTTTAGATTATTAAATAACGGCTGAAAAAAAATCTTAATTTTTGAGAATGATTCGTCATTCTTAAAAATTAAGATTTTTTCAGCCGTTATTTACTGTAAAAGATATAAATCTACAGTGCTAGTTTTTCTTACACTATTTCCGCCTAACAAAATGCACGATTTTGTTACATACCCATCCGCCTTACATACATCCGAGGTCTGTTGCAGTTTACGGAAATGGCCGAGTGATGTTCCGAATGCACCCTCGTTAACTGATGTCATCTATCTATCAAAATTCGACTAGCCAATCAAAACACTCATTTAAAATGGAACGACTGTTGAACTGCAGCATATTCCGCCATTTTGTTTCAAATATGTTCGCGGGTGGGCAACGTTGACGTTCTTACTAATGACTTGAAAACTCGATGATAAGAAGCATTCTCTATATTT
This sequence comes from Fragum whitleyi, assembly GCA_948146395.1. Taxonomy (NCBI): domain Eukaryota; kingdom Metazoa; phylum Mollusca; class Bivalvia; order Cardiida; family Cardiidae; genus Fragum; species Fragum whitleyi. The sequence continues at coordinate 23,036,637 of OX411560.1, read as the reverse complement.
GACGATGAACGATTTCGTTCAAGTCATATAAATAAAACTTATGTTATGTTATATTATAAGCTGTTTGTCTTTTCTTCCATATAAATCCTTAAAAGATTTTCTTAAATTCCTTAGATTGTCGAGGTAGAGAATGTAGCCAAAATGTGTATTAAACATTGCGTTTATAGCTTTACAAGTGCGTCTGCTATTTGGTTAGAATAATATTACGTTCGCGTAAATACAAACATTCATTCGTCTCATTTGATCATTATCAATATACCAAAAAGACAAGTACATCGTTGTACCTAGTGGACATAATACAAGACGTGTTTTACTCTATTCTGCTCTGTTCAGAATATTTGATTCTATTATATGTACTACAAGTTTGATATTTGGTACGCCTTTTCCCCCTTAATATACGACTAGCTATTCAAGATTAAGAGAGGTTGTAGAAAGTCATCCTACATGGTAGAGCATATGGAGGAAGAGAGGAGTGCATTATGACAAGTAGTTCCTTACCCTTTCGCAATATTTTTCGAGTGAAAAGTACTAGAAGCTTTAATCAGCCTGTAATCTTATAAGTTTGTTATATGCATATTTTCATATGTAACAGGTGCCAGTGTATTTTTCTTTTCGTCTTTTCCTATTTTTCTTTTACATGAACCAACATACTTTGAATTTGAACATGTGTATAGGCCGGTGGCCTGTTTATATATCAAAAGAATGAATTTAAAGTGGTAATTTCTTGCAGAATTTATATTTACATCCAAAACACGCTGCGAACACGTTGTAACACGCTAGAAGCGCGTTACAAACACGCTAAACACGTTCTGAGGACGTTACGAGAACGTTGGACACACGCTCAAGAACGTTGGTATACGCTGACATACGCTATCAACACGGTCTGGACACGTTTCTCACGCGTTACTCACACGTTCAAACTCTCTATGAACACGCTACAAGCGCGTCGTGAATTGACAAAAAGAAAATGTAGGTCAGCGTATGCCGACGTTTTGCGGACGTAGTCGTTTTTTCAAACGCGTTAGGCACACGCTGGCTAAAACGTTGAGGTGTGACAGGGCCGTTAGACTGGTCACGAGGAAACATGCAGATATGAACATGTCAAAAGGGTCATACACACGTACATGCACAAATTTATTTATTTACGAGAAGCTGATGGTAGAAATTCAAGACAAACATGCAGCGGAACTTTTATATTTTCATTGAAAACTGAAACGCTGTCATACGCCAGAAACACGCTGTGAACTCGCTGGCAACGCGCTAGACACACGTTCAGTACGCTGAAGACACGCTATGCACACGTTACCAGTACGCTGGAGACACGCTCGAAGCACGTTAAACTTTTTGCGAACGTGTTTCTAGCGTGTCTGTAGCGTAAGTGAACGAGCTCCTAGCGTGTCTCTAGCGTGCTGAGCGTGTTCGGAACGTGTGCGGAGCGTGTTCCAACACGTTCGGCACACGCTGAGAAATTTTAAGCATGCACAAAATTTTATGAGATACTCAGCGTATCGCAACGTGTGCCAACGTGTTACAGAGTGCCGATAGCGTGTGCGGAACGTGTCTATAGCGTACCCGACGTGTTCGCAGCGTGTTATAAAAAATCCAACACGTTCCGCACACGCTGGCTAAAACGTTAAGGTGTGACAGCCCTATAAAGCTGTTCAAAGTAAAGACGTTTATGTCGCTCTCCACCAATTCGATCCCCGACTGCGGCACTCATATTTTCCGACTATTTGTCTTCCACCAATGGGTGAATAATCGTAGACCTATGTGAGATAGCAGCTGAAGGCTAGGAAAGGATGTGATGGTAGTACTGGTGAGAGAAATACCAGTCGCCGTGACTAAAAGATTGTTCAAATCTGCGTAGAACCTCATTGAACAAAACTGTTTGCTTCGTGTCAATTACGGTTCGTTACATCGTGAAATTTTCATGCAACGCAATCAAAGCCATTCTAAATCGTTCACTCAGCGCTCCATTCATTCATTTTAAACACTCACCCAAACTATTCAAAAGCGCTTCCATAATAAACTTAAAAAGATAAGATCAACAACTTTATTGAAAAACGAATGCATCTAGAAAAAACGGGATTTCACTGACATATCTCTAACGATTAGAGTTTGTTTGGTTCTTCAAAATGGGAAGCTATTTAGAAAACTGGCTTACATATTTTTTCAAAGGGAGATAATAAATATCGCTAAATCCGAACAAAATTAGCATTATTGGATACACCCCCCCTTTAATTCCACTCAAAACTTAATCATCCCATTCATTCAATTTAATTAAAAAATCAATCAAAAATCGTCAATTTTACGATGTTGTTAACTGTACTACCATTTTTTTTTACAGATAAATGACTTTTTAATTTCCGAGGGGTGTGTCTTGACGGAGTCCAAGGAACGGGATCAGCGATTCATAAATGTGACCCGTCACGCGAAAGGAACCATGTTGGAAGTGCATAATGTGTCGACCTTAGTCAGACTGCGCGGACGGCGCAGGCTGACTAGGTTCGAAACTTTTCGCACTTTACTAATTTTCAGAATCTAGAATAATCAATCTACCTTCCTTTGAAAGCATTTTGGAAACGCGACCTCTAAGTTGAACCAATCTCTTTTTCAACTATTTTTTTACGGAGTTCCCAGATGGTCCCTTTTCGCGTGACGGATCACAAATATGCACGTGTATTTTTCCAGGAAATCATCTAAGAGGGAAGCACTTACTATCTTTTCCGTCATCCTGGTCACATTCGAGACTGATAAAGGATTATGCCGGAAATAATTTTATCTGACAAATTATCCCGTCGCCACCCGATTCCTTAATTTGATACAATTACATTGAACGATTTGATTATTTGATTACATGATGGTTTGTCGATGAAACTGGAATATATTTCCAATTGAATTCTGAAACTGATACAGGATTATAAAAATCAAAGCACTGCAAGTTTCGCAAGCTCAGAAATTTTTTAATCACAAAAACAAAACAGAGATAGCAACTCTGTCACAAAAAGTACATTTTGTCATCTTTTTTATCCTTTTTATCAGTTCCTATAGACAAAGTCCAGCGAGCTATTGTCGTGGCCTTCTGTGCATTTCGCGTGTCTCCGTGTGGAAACTTTCATTTGAAACATCTCTGAAACTACTGGACAGAATTCAACCGGATTTCGCAGGAATGATCATTTGGATATGCTCTCTTAGATTTCGGTCACGTGGGTAACGTACACTGCGGGCTGTCTTATCCCCAAGAAAAAGTTTCCATAAATATATTATTCTATAAAAATAATGATTAGGATTAAACCAAACGTCACAGGAATACTGCTTTCGATATGTTCTTTCAGATGTCCCCTCTAAATTATATTCGTGCAAAAAACATGGGCGAAATGCGTTGAAAAATTGCTCACACGTAATTGAATATAACGTTGATCTTCCCTGTAAGTAATGGCCAAGGCCCAAGGTTATAAAAATTTTCTCAGGCTCAGGCTCAATTTTCTCAAATTTCAAATTAGAATAAATGTATTAGCGTAAAAGATAATATTAATAAATTGTTATTTATAACAACTTATTAATATCATCTTTTATTTAAATACATTAAAATGAGTAATAAATCAGAATTACGGCTTTAATCTCAAATTGAAATTTGAGAAAATTTTGTATTGAGCCTGAGAAATGTTTTATAACCTTGGGCTCTTAATTGGCTATTGTCAATATGATGCTGCGTCATTGGAAAAGGGATCTTCACAATTCGAAATTATTTATGACGCTACCTATACAATTTGAACCATTTTTGGCGAATTTTCATGAATAGTTTGCGGAATGTTGCTCATTGTGTAACCTTTCACAAACTGAAGCTGTTTAAATGGATCTTATTCTACGGCGTGGAAAAGGGGGCCTTTGTGTAAAAGTATTTTCTACTTGAATACTTCTTCAATATTATAGATAGAATTTCTGAAACTTTTTAAGAACGCCCTTTTCCGACCATGCGAATATAAGCACCGTTGGCCATCTAGTTAATCACATTGTGAAATTGACAATGATCTCTAAATATTTGTTTGTTTGAATGGGTTTAACGCCGCTTTCAACAATCTTGCAGTTATATCGCGGCGGCCGGAGCACCTAACAATGGATTCCTGGTATTTCTTTCACCTGTACTACCATTACACCCTTTCCTAGCCTCCGACTGCTATCTCACATAGGTTTACGATTATCTTCCCATTGGTGAGAGACAAACGTCGGAAAGGATATTTGCCGCCACCGGGTATCGAACCCACGACTTCCGGATTGGAAGTCTAATGCCTAAAACTAGATCTTTATTTACGATTATCTTCCCATTGGTGAGAGACAAACGTCGGAAAGGATATTTGCCGCCACCGGGTATCGAACCCACGACTTCCGGATTGGAAGTCTAATGCCTAAAACTAGATCTTTATTCTCAAAAATATTTTTGTTATAGTTCGATAACATGCCTCTTTAATCTAAGTTCGTATTTCACGTGACCGAAATCTCATTAACATATTTTAATTACACGACAGATCATGTGTTTCACGAAAAAGCCACAATTTGTCGATTGATTTGTATTCTTATGAAGCCCATTTTTCATTAGACTAAATCAAGATTTTTTTCAAAGAATATTCACGAAAGGGCGAATTTTTTTTACTCTGAACGCAGACTTGGGCTTTAACAAGAGCTGTCAACTGAAACCCACAGTCACATGTAGCCTGCATAGCAAAAGAATTCTGATATTTCTGGCACAAGTGTTACCATTACACTTTTTTATAGTATCCAGCTGCACTCCTACAAAGGTTTTCGATTGTCCATTGGTGGGAGACAAATGTCGGAAACATATTGCGTTGCCGTCGGAGATCTCATCCGGGACTCTACGAAAGAAAGTCCGACGACCTGCGCACCGCGCTATGACAACGACTTCATTCGGCTATACATAGAATTTTCGTCAAAGCTCTCGAGATATCACCTTATTTATTCTATAGAATGAAGAATCGAGACAGACTATACTAATTATAGTTGTGAAATACAGTCAAACCTGTCTTAGCATCCACCTTTATTCAGAAAGCAACCTGTCTTAAGAAGGAAGCGACTGAGTTTCCAAATGAACTTATTACACTGATATCGACTGTTTTAAGCAAGCACCTGTCTTACGCAAGCACTTTTTAAATGTCCATTGGGTTCTTGCTTAAGACAAGTTTAACTGCATTGTTTTAAGATCTGTGTAAACGGAATATACATGTATTCCACAAGTAAATTTTAAATCTCCTTAAAGCAAAATGCAACTAAAACAATAGGTCAAGATGACCTCACAAGTTTTAATAATTTTTCTTGGCTATCATAACATAGTAAATGCAGCTTGGTAAACCTATCATTCTGCAATTACGACATTTGCCTAAACCTGGAATCGATTTTCAAATTGGATATGACGAAATAGGTGAATAGAAAATGTATCTCGTCAATACAAATAAATCTTTTCTAATTTGTGACCCATCACGCGAAAAGGGACTATCTGGGAACTTCGTAAAATAAATATTTGAAAAAGAGATTGGTTCTAGAACAGGCCACTCTGCAGAGGTCGCATTTCAAAAATTCTTTCAAAAGAAAGCAGATTGATTATTTTAGATGCAGAAAATTAGTAAAGTGCGAAAAGTTTCGACCCTAGTCAGTCTGCGCAATCCGCGCAGTCTGACTAGGATCGACACTTTATGCACTTCCCAGATGGCCCCTTTTGCGTGACGGGTCACAATTGTTTAAATAAGAATTGATCAAAAGAGTTGTAACAGGATTCTAGTAATGGATACTATTTCGTACTCTGCATTGCCTGAACAACATTGTATGGATGTACACGCATTAAAAGTTAGTTGATCAAATGTTATTTTTTTCTATACATGTTAAAACAAAATTGAAGTTTGATCACCTACTCCAAATTGTGCATTTAAAATGTCTATTATTATTATTATTTTTTTTTTGTCGTCGATACCATGCCATTTACCCTTAAGAGCGGTGACCCTTAAGACAGAAATGGTTACGGGAGATATTGTTTACGCACAGAGCCGCCGTCATAGCACAGTGGTAGCTCGTCGAACTATCATTCTAGGGGTCCCGGCTTCGATTCTCGACGGCGACACTCATTCTTTTTGACCATTTTCTTCCACCAATGGGTTGATCGTGTGGTAAACCTATGTGGAATAGCAGCTGGAGGCTAGGAAAGGATGTTATGGTATTTTTGGTTTGAGAAATATCAGAAATCTATTGTTATGTGCTCCAGCCGCCGATATATAACTGAAAGATTGTTGAAAGCGGCGTAAAACCCCATTCAAACAAACAAAGCAAACGTTCAGAGAGTTAAGATTATGCTATAGGCCTGCCGACACTGTCCAAAAATACTAACACGTGTAAATTTCGGTCTATTTATTGTCGCTACTGTTTGTCCTTAAGAGCGATTCCTAGAAAGGCAGTTTCGGTTAGGAACATCTTGAAATTGACATTTCGAATAATTAAAAAGCTAATATGTAACAAAGGTGAGTGAGTGAGAGAAGCATGTTTTGAGAGAAAATTTGAGGAAATTAGAGATTTTTTGTATAACTAATCAATCAATCAATCAATCAATTGTAGATTAACTATTCGATTTCTCAGTACTATCAGTGCTTTGATTATAAAAATACCACTGGGGACAACGGTTTAATGAAGCACAAACTATTCAGAAAACTTAATTAAATCCCGCTGTGATTTAGAAATGAAATCATGTAATCAGCCTTCAGCATAGCTTTGTGATGAATTTATTGAACAGCCAGGCATTGAAAATTGATCTCATATTTTCAGGTTAAACATTCAATGCAGCAAAATAAAAAAATTGTGTGTCGTAACTATAACAGTATTTCAATCAAAAAGATATAGGGCAACTATAAGGATTAATAAGTAAATCAAAAATTAATATAAAAAGTTGTTCGTTTAAATAAGATAGGTGTGACACATTAAACAAGACTTAATAGTTCTTAACATTGATTAATAGCTTTTATTTATCTTCTCGTCAAAAAAGTTTTAGGATTGACAAATAGATGAAAAAGGATAGAAAAAAGAAAGAATTATTTCGCTAAGATTTCTTTCAGATTCATACATTAATGTGTCAACCTTTGTTTATCCGATTTCTGATTTTGTTTTATTTTTATTAGACTGGTCTTACTAGTTTTTGCTTCAGTTTTAAAAATATCGCGTTGTTATAAGTGTCTCCTTAGCAGTCTTTCATCCTTGAATACAGTTAGTAACATCGTGAAATTGACACTCATTACGATCAAAACAATTCGTAATCGCTCACTCAGCGCTCCATTAATTCATTCCAGACAATCACTCAAAACATTCAAAAACGCTCCAAAATCACTGAAAATGATAGGATTAGCAACTACATTCAAAATAAAAATATGTAGATAAAAAACGTGATTTCACAAAAAATTAATGAATTTTGTAAGCCTATGATGGGCTACTGAAGACAAAGAAAGCTATCATAGAACCTGTATACATATTTTATTAAAGGGAGGTAATAAATAGCGCTAATTTTGTTCATCCTGAACAAAATTATCGATATTTGATCACTTCCCGTGAATACCACCCAAAAATCGCTCCACACACTCATTCAATGTCATTCCACAATCATTCCAAAAACATTCATCCTGTATATTTCACGATGTTCTTAACTGTTATCGTCACCTACTGTCGTTGGCCACTTGTGGCGATAGTGCTTTACAAGTAATATTTTATCAAACCGTGCTAAGATTTTATTAAAAATGTGCAAAGTGCAAAAGCGCATTATGTTATTCAGACATTGAACCGACGAATTCCATGTGTGCATTTCCATTTATTTATCGTCGCTATCGTAGCACATGCCCATATGAGCGACGCCCCCAGAAGACGGTTAGTTGTAACGGGGGATAGTGCAAGGATACATGATGAAACTACTACTGAGATCCGCCATGGTTCTTTAACGTGCTCGGTGCAAAGCAGAGTCTCACGGGGCCTCGGTTAAACGTCTCATCCGAAAGACAATTAGTTTGTTAGTGTGCTAGCCCGGGTTTGAACCCACGCCGTCGAACTTTAACGGCAATGAAGTCCGGTGCTCTACCAACTGAGCTAATCACGAATTCCATATCAACATAATTGGCTTTTAAGTTTCATGCATCGATAGATCGGGAGGCATATCGTCTAACAGTTTCCGTCTGCCCGTCTGTCTGTCTGTCTGTCTGTCTAGGAAAATGTAATATGCAAGATTAACATGTTCCAAGAACTTATCATTTTTTCAAGTGACAGTGTTCGTAATTAGCACAAAAATTCATCTCATCAATCCGCATCTTTGCAGGTCAAAGGAATCGGAGAAAGTCAATGTCAAGTAGTTAGTTTAAACATATCTTATTGTCAATTAAATTTACACATACACATGTAATACTTATATAAGCAAAATAAAATTTAAGCAAAGTGGTTTGGCCACACGTTGGTCATTCCATTGTAAACCGTTGTTAACCGTTTTCGAAATATGTTTGGGTGAATCTTTCATTCATTTAATCAGCTCTAGCAAATAAATAACTTGCGATTTTCATTCGCATGACGTGAACAGTGATGAGAAAAGGAACACTCTGGGAACTTCTTAGAATAAGTATTTGGAAAAATGTTTGGATCCAACATTGGTCATCAAGAAAGCGTATTTCGGAAACAATTACACAGGAATGTATTGGTAGATTTTGCGCGGTGAGCCGTGAAATCTACTTTCAACGGTTAAATTTCCGTGCTATTCTTTCAAAATAGATAAACAGGTTTAAACAATACCTAAATAAGATACAAATTATCTTACAAATGTATCATATGCTTTTTAAATATATCCGATATACCTGTGGTAATGGACTAAACGCCTACGTCAGAGCTCAGTTTTGAAAATACACCTATAGAAATATCATTCTAGATTCAGAAAAAAATGGTATTTGCGAAAAGTTTCGAACCTATTCAGTCTGTGCGATCTGCGCAGACTGAATAGGGTCGACACTTTTCGCACTTCGAGATGAACCTTTTTCGAAAGGCGGGATACATATATAAAGCAAATACTTCATAGTAAAAAAGATTCTCATTGTCGACAAAACCACGTGATCAACTCTGACGATAGAACTTGGATAAAAATTCCAAATTTCGGGAAAATTGCAATGTGTCGTTTGAGACCGCCATAACAGCAGACGACAAATAAATCATCAGAGATTATTAAACTGGTTTCTTTTCCAACTGAGAATCCTCCCAAGTTAAGAATTTAAATAAATATATGAGCATAAAAGATACGGGAAAATTGCAATGTGTCGTTTGAAACCGCCACAACAGCAGACGACAATTAATCAGCGGTCATTAAACTGGTTTCTTTTCCAACTGAGAATCCTCCCAAATTAAGAATTTAAATAAATATATGAGCATAAAAGATACGGTAGTACTGATAAGTTGTTATTTATAACGACGTATTCATGTTACATTTTATGTCCATGAATTTATTACAATATTATTGCAACTTTAGTCTCAATTTGAGATTTGAGAAAATTGTCGGTGGCGCAAGGGAGACGTTTTATATTTTCTGGGCAAGATACTCGACAGTTCATCGTCGATCAGGGCCCGAGGTTATAAACCTTTTCTCATTGTCAACTCTAAATTTTCTCAAATTTCAACTTGAGATTTAAGCCTTAATTCTGTTTTCATACTAATATAAATGAATAAACATGAAATATAATATTAATAAGTTTCTATAAATAACAACTTATAAATATCATCTTTTATGTCAATACTTTAATTTGAATTCTAAATTTAAGAAAATTCTCATTTGAGAATATTTTTTAATAGCCTCGAGCCCTGGTATTTTTGCGTGTGTTAAGAGAAGAGTTACCACCATCATCTCTCCAAGTGGGCCATGTTTTAAGTTTTCACATCACTGAACGTTTAAGTATTGGCATATTCAAGCATACCATGGGTCAAATACCTTTCAAAGACTACTAAAAAATCCCTTTAATCTTCAATACCTATATCGTCATGTTGATAAGATAATATTTTAATGCTCGATATAAACGTGCGTATCACGTAAAATACCGTATTTCACTTATCTGAACGATCAAACACGTTTTTTTTTTTAAAAGCTAAATGCGGTTTTATAAAATAAATGTATCTGTTATTTTTGATAATTTAAAACAAAATTATAATAAAACTTGCAGTGAACGTCCGTCACAATTCTACAAAAGCCACAGGCAGCGTGACAAATTTCCGATATTTATCGATTTCTCCGTAATATTTAATTCGTGACGGTTACAAAGACATTCGTCACAATTCTACAATAGCTTCAGGAAGAATCATTCGGAAACCCCCGACGATACTACAAAATAGACCTCGGGAATAATACGGTCGCAGCCAAGAAAGTGCGTAATTTCGCACGTGTGTTTTTATGACGTCACAAAAATCAACGATCCCGCTTAGGATGACGTTGCATAAAACAAAATCAACATAAGAATAAAAGAGGGAATGTTATAATTTAATGTAAAACACTGCTTTTTGTAACCAAATTATAATACACCAAAAGATCTCAACGGACGATCAGAAAGGATTATCAAAATGTGATTTTCTTCAAGCGTATTTAACGACCGAAGTACCACCAGAAGCCGAATTACCGGAAAAAACGACCCAAAATTACTACACTTACGTCCGAGCAATATTCCGAATGAGTAAGAATGAGGGATTTCCGTCATTCTTCCCTAGGCTATTTATAGATTTTCTCCTAAATATTTACCTGTGACGGACATCTGTCACGGTGAAAACAAGAATCACGACGAGATAACGTCACTTTGAATGATGACCATTAACGATAAGATTCTCCTACTAAAAATCTTGAAACAATGTTTCTGGCTATTGCTCGGCCGTCGTCGTAGCGCAGTTGGTAGCGCGTGGACTGCCAATCAAGAGGTCCCGGGCTCGAACCCCGACGGTGGCACTCATATTTTCCGTGTTTCTCTCCAATGGGTGAATAATAATAGACCTATGCGAGATAGCAGCTGGAGGCTAGGAAAGGGTGTGGTAGATGTACTCGTGAGAGAAATACCAGGAAACAATTGTAAGGTCCTCCAGCCGCCGTGATATAACTGAGGAAATGTTGAAAGCGGCGTAAAACTCAATTTAATCAATCAATTGTGGCTAATGCTGAACACACCCCCATAGTCAAAAGTTTCATGTTCCATTTAAATACGCCGGTAATCATGAGAGTACCGATCCCTCAACCGATGGGCGGGGGGGGGGGGGGGGTCTACTTCTTTGTCCGGAGCATTACTCTGTCAACTTATGTTCGATTGACTTGAAACTTGACAGTCATATTCCTCTCATGATCCTGGAATGCAGTGCACACTTTACTTAATATATTTATTAACTTTACCTAATATTTGTGTTATTTTTTATCATTTTTTTTTTACTTACACGTCCAGCGGGATTGACAATTTGCCATCTTGTAGTCAAGTGAAATGATAACCTATAAAACGCAAATACACAAGAAACGCACGTGGCAATTGCCCATACCCCCCTTTTTTGAGAGACAAGGCGCTGAATTTAGAGTCTTTGTAAAGACAGTGGAGTATTTAGTTTCCTTCAAAGAAGAGTCAGTCAGCCAGACTTTATACCGTTAAAAACATCGTGTTATTGACAATATGAATGATTTGGATTGGATTCTGAATGAGGAGCGAGTTCTGAATTAAAATTAAAGGTGGTAATATAACATCGACAATTTCGTCCATTTGGACGAAATTACTGATGATTTATTACTTCTCTTTAATAAAATCTACGATGCCTTTTTGTTTAAGTGTCCTAACGGTCCAATCAGACGTTTTAAAATCCACCCCAGACAAAAATAATCAATCAATTATTTAATTGATATAAGTGAAAAGGTGATCGCTTTGAATGGTCTGGAAGAATTTCTAAACACTTTGGGAGGATTTTTGAGTAATTGGAGTTAGTTTTTTAATGGAGTTTTGAATGATTGATTTTGAGTGGTTGTCAATTCCACGATGTTGTTAACTGTAACTATGCTCATAAAGAGTGGGGTTGACTTATTTTTATTCATTTGGATAAAAAACTGCAATCCTAATAAGTACGTATAAGTATGTTCGTCAAAATTTAGATTCACCCGGATCAAAAAGTCTCAGAGGTTGAAACATTCTTTAATTCATGAAGGTATAATAAAATCTAAATAATCTAATAATCAAAATTTGGACCGGTCATGCCTTACCACGTGTAACGATCCTCCTTAAATCTATGAAATATAATAAAAGTATAAAGTAATGGCGAATCATAACGTAAAATGTCAATAACTGGTCTTGTATGATACTGTAATAGGAGAAGATAGTTAGATTTTGATTTCGATATTCATTGTTACCTATTTTACAGCTGTGTGGACCTAGGCTCGGTCTGTACACTGAAACGAACTTCTAAACGGCCATCCTGAATTTACCCTATTCTAATATATATATGTCAATTGATAAAGAAACAATCGTTACTCCTTACAGTTAAAAACATCGTGGAATTGACATTCATTCCGATCAAAAACATTCCCAACATTCACTTAGCGCCCCTTTTTTTCATTCCAAACATTTACTCAAATAGATCAAAAACACTCCGAAATCATTAGAAAATATTTAAAAATCGTTCAAGACTTTCGATGATAAATTCAAATCAATCTATTTATTCTATGATTTTATTAGCTGGTGTGGACTTTAAAGTGTCTGATTGGCCCACGGAGACGTACAAACAGAAAAGTACGCATATTTCAAAGGGAGGTAATTCATATCGCTAATTTTGTTCAGAGTAGCAATATTGGATTACCTCCCTTTAATTCCACTCAAAACTCGCTCCACACACTTATTCAATTTCATTCCGAAATAATTCCAAAACCATGCACCTTGTCAATTTCACGATGTTCTTAACTATAACAGGCCGTTCAATTTTGCACATTCTTGAAAGAAAATAGATTAAGAAAAATCCCTTTTGGTGTCTTCTACGAACTGTTGAATACTAGTACCCTCCTTTTCAAAATGTCACAAAAATCGCACATTTTAGAGGATTTTCAACATTCCAGCTTCCGAGTTTCTCCGAAATTCCTCAAATAACCGACTAATTTCAACGACTTTTCCATGCCAGGTGACGAATTGATAACGAAAATGACATAGTGGTTGTTCTATTAATCAAACTTGCATAAAATGTTAGAATTACCGTATCCATTAATGTTAATTTTGAAATAAGGGGTACCCTGAAATTTCAGCAAAATTCAACGCTTTACTCAATGCTTTTCGGATTGAGGTTGACTTAAGTTTCTTTTTAAATGAATTTCCTATAATATTTCGACTAACACCCGTCTCTGATACTAGATGAAATATTACTTTTTTAGCAAAATCCAACTGGCCGTCCAGAAGTTCGTTTCTGTATATCTAAGTTCCTGTGTAAATTGACTACCTCGGACACAAGTGTAGTAATATTGGATCATCCTTCATGTTATCCGGTTCCTGGTAGTGCTTCGGTTAGACTATGTAATACGCTTGAAGAAAAACTCATCCTGTAAATTCTTTCCGATCTCCGCAGATCCTTTCGGAATGTTATAATTTGATGACAAAATACTACATTATGTTAGAAATAAGTATATGTCAACTTTTATTCTTTCCTTATATCTTTTTATGCAACGTCACCCTTAGCGGGATGGTTGATAATTGTGACGTCACGTAAATCAGCGTAAGAAATAGCGCGCTTTCATGGTTGGTTGTGCCCTAATTATTCCCGGGATCCATTCCGTAAAATCGCCGAGAGATTCCGATTGGAGCCCTGGTTGCTCATCCCACGTTGTTTACGATTACCCATCCACTGGTGCAATCGGGAACCCTCGGAGATTCAACGGAAATGATCAGGGACAGATCTGAAAGCGCATCGTTTCGCACGTGGGTGACGTCAAAAGGATCAACGTTCCCGCTGAATATGTGAGTAATACAAAATCAGCGAAATTTTTTTTAAAAACTTGCCATGTCAAAATTTGATAACAAAACGCGCTTCTCTGCGATTTGCTGTCAAATTGTAAGACATCAGGGCCCAAGGTTGTAAATCTTTTCTCAGGCTCAGGCTCAATTTTCTCAAATTTTAAATTAAAATAAATGTATGAAAATAAAAGATAATATTAATAAGTTGTTATTTATAACAACTTATTAATACCATCTTTTATGTTTATACATTAAAATGTGTAATAAAATAGAAATACGGTCTTAATCTCAAATTGAAATGTGAGAAAATTGAGCCTGAGCCTGAGAAAACTTTTATAACCTTGGGCCAAGATACATCTCCATAGACGATCTTTAAGCATTTAACGAATCTGTTTTATTCACGCCTAGACCAAAGTACCAGCAGAAGCCGAATTACCTACAAATGACCCCAAATTACTACACTCACGTCCCATATACTTTCCAGTCTACCGAAAGTCCGATCATTGCTCCGAATGACTTTAGGCCAGCTTACGGAAACGTCCGAGTTGCGTTCCGAATACAACAGCACGTATTATCCATGATAATTGCCCTGGCAGGGCGGAGCCTAAGTAACGGGTCGTTGCACTTAAGATTAAGAGAAATCAGCTTTTATCTTAAAGATCCTGCTTCTAAAGAGAATCGAAATGTGTTCACTCTCTCAAAGCACGTGAATCCTTTAGGTTTTAGGATACAGTAATTAGCAAGTGTTAACGATGATTACCGACTTAAATTTGAAAGAACCCAAATTATTGAAAAGTAAACTCGCCAAATTACGTCACGGTTAAGTCCCGCCCTGCCAGTTCATTTATTACGCAGAATAGACGAAATGGAAAAGATAAGTCGATATGGCCGGGGATCGTAAAAAAATAAAATTAACATTGGCGTGATAAGAACGACCCCGGGCATAAAATAACAACTTCGTTTTTAAGAAAAATATTTAATTATTCTTATTCTCACTGATTTGAAATGTTCGGTCAAGCTCGAAAAATAAATAACATGTGATTTTTTGTTATCTTTTGAAGACCTTCTGGGCTCGAGATTATAAAAGTTTTCGCATTCTCAACCTAGAATTTTCTCAAATTTAGATAAATATATAAACTTAAAGGATTGTTTTGATCAGTTGTTTTCTATTGCGACTTATCTAAATTATATTTCATGTCAATACATTTATTACACTAGTACAAGAGATTTAAAACATTAATATCAAATTGAAATTTGCAAAAAATCTCAGTTTAGCACAAGAAAAATTTCATAACCTCGGGCCCAGATTGTTTGATTACGAGCATCTTGTTGAATCTGTAGTTATGATGTTTGTGCTGCCAATAACTTTTTTTTGCAAATGCGACTCGGCTGTTGATATTAATTTTGAACAGATTTTTAAAATTAGATGAGTCCTGCGTTTCGGATGCAAAACGCTTGTGAACTAAAATAATGAACATTACTTTGTAAGTTAGAAGCCTACACCTGCAAAGTACCTGCCGCCAATAGTATTTTGTTCGTGTAAAATTTTACAAGGTAAATTTCGTTACGACATTTCCAATAAAATCGGGAATTGAACTCAGGACCTCTTGCTCAAGAACCCGACGCTCTACCTCTTCGACCTTGGACGACACCACAAATCGCTTCTCGGCCTTTTGCAGAGATCAAAGTGTAACATATCAGAAATAATGAAGAGAATATTTGTTTATTTTATGGAGGTATAAAATTAAAAACCTAATCACAATGCATGAATACGCGGAGCGGATTTATACATAAGTGTGAATATGGTTTTTAGTTTCATACCTCCATAAAATAAAGAAACACTTTCTTTGATCCCTGTTTGCGTTTAGAAAGGAAACCAGCCTACAGGATAAAACTATTGATAAACTATATCAAACCAGCCCGCAGGTCCAAACTATTGATAAATAACATGTATTATTATTATACTTATTTCTTTTAATTCGACATTTTGTTTCCCTCATTTTGATAAATTGTCGAAGAGGAAGGAATACCCTGAGGTTGGGTGCGAATTGATGTCCTCTTGAAATGGAAGAGTGAACAGTAAAATGTTCGAATTGCCTCTTCTGAAATAAGATGATGCATTCATCTTCTTCTTCAATTAAAAATGAACGGGTTTCTGTTACAGTTAACAATATCGTGAAATTAACATTCGCCTCGATCATAACCATTCTAAATCGCTCACTCAGCGCTCCATTCATTCATTTCAAACAATCAATCAAACCATTCAAAAACGCTCAAACCCATTAAAAATATACAATAACCAACGTCATTCAAAATAAATTTTTATTGAGAAAAATCGCGAGTTCACTAACCTAATTCAAATTGTTAGCGTCTCATTGGTTCTTGAAGAAATAGGAAGCCATGTATAAAACTTGAATGTATTTTTTTTAATAAAGGGAGGTAATCAATATCGCTAATTTTGTTCATCCTGAACAAAATTTACGATATAGGATTACCTCCCATTAAAGTCACTCAAAACTCGCCCCACACACTCATTCAATTTCATTCCTAAATCATTCCCAAATCATTCATCTTGTCAATTTTATGATGTTGTTAACTGTATCATGAAATGAAGCCTGTATTGACCTGATATCACCTGTGTGATAACATAAAATGATATCAGACACTTCCATTTTAAGAAAAAAACTTCTTATTTGTGGTCTTATCCAGAACCACATTCGACTATATTTATTTGATTTTGAAGGTTATGTGAAAGTAAAACGCTGAAAAATGATTGAATGGTAAACAGCTTAACCTCGTTATGATAAATTCTCCCAACCTCAACCAGATACCATTGATATTTTGAGACACTGACATATTCTTCTTCTTTTAGAATGACTTTTGGCTCTTGCAATGTTTTGGTAGATGGTAGAGGAGATGTGAACACAAACAAGGATTCCAACAATGTTAAACATGTTAAACAATAGGGAATATTGTAGGCAAAATTGACCTATTCTAAAATAAAATTTCTCTTGGCAGATTTCAATATCAAAAAATAACTTCACAGTTCAATTTTACGAAGCGCAAACAAAATATAACATTTTAGAAACAATTTGTTCACTCTAGCAACAGCGATGAACCAAATAGGGCGAACTTATTTCTGGCCCCAGCGGGTCCCGTTTTTGGTTGTTTTTCAGCCAGACCGCAAGTAGAAACAAGCTCGGCTGGCAATATGATGAAAACCGTTTTCAAATTATACCCGCTTTGCACTTTGGGTCAACTTGGGCTGGCTATCAAGTGTTTCCCCGTAAACACAACCCGGCGACGATGGGGCTCGAACCACGGACCCGATATTTCATTACTTCCCTTCAAAAAAGTCCACGAACTTTTCTGTTTGGGTGTCCTCGCGGTCGATCAGACGCTTTAAGATTAACACCAGACAATAAAATCATGCATTGATTTCATTGACAGAAATAAAAGTGGGACCGTTTTGAACGATTTCGACACGGCTTTGAATACTTTCGGATCTTACTACAGCGATTTTGATGAGTGTCTTGAATACCACGAATGAAGCGCTGAATGGGAGATTTAGAATGATTTTGATCGGAGTTATTTTCAATATCACGAAATTGATAACTGTACAAAGAAAGGCGAATTTGGGCATTTATCAGTCTGATAAGGAACATTTGACAAGAAGCCCGAGGTCTTTTACAGTTCGCCAGTTTTTAAATCCTGCGTAATGATTTTGGTATCTTTGAATTGTAAGTAAGTGAATTGTATGTTATCGGAGCGCTGCATCCAGAAGGTCTCCCCGCGATGTATCAACGTTGCTTCGATTGTATTTTAGCGAGCCTTTTCTAAGATCAACTCCCGACTTGTGTCAGACAGGATCTCGATAAGTTTCATTTGTTCAAGTTCAATACAGTTAACAACATCGTGAAATTAACATGGTGAATGATTTTGGAATGATTTAGGAATGAAATTGAATGAGTGTGTCGAGCGAGTTTTGAGTGAATTTAATGGGAGGTACTCCTATATAGCAAATTTTGTTCAGGATGAACAAAATTAGCTATATTGATTACCTCCCTTTAATAAAATATGCATACAAGTTCTATACATAGCTTCCTATTTTTTCAAGAACCTATGCGACGCTTACAATTTGAATTATGTCAGAGAAATCGCGATTTTCTCTACCAAAATTTATTTTTAATGACGTTGTTGGTTCTATGTTTTGCAATTGGTTTGAGCGTTTTTGAATGGTTTGAGTGAGTGTTTGGAATGAATGATTGGAGCACTGAGTGAGCGATTTAGAATTGTTATGATTGAGGTGAATGTCAATTTCTCGATGTTATTAACTGATAAGCGTTCAGAGTAGAGTTTCACGATCAAAGTGATCCTACCTTGGCTACATGTGCCAGACTACGTGTACGATTTAACACTGCCTTTTCATCCTGCCTTTTTGTTTATACTCAAACGGAGCTGAATCTGCGATCCGACAGTTAACAACATCGTGAAATCGACAAGGCGAATGATTTTGGAATGAATTTGAATGTGTGCGATAAGTGAGATTTGGGTGAATCAAAAGGATGGTAATCTAATATCGCTAATTTTGTTCGGGAAGAACAAAATAAGCGATATTTATTACCTTTCTTTAATAAATTGTTTCCTTTTTCTTCAAGGACCAATTAGACGCTTACAATTCCAATTATGTCAGTAAAATCTTTTGGAATGGTTTGGGTGAGCGTTTAGAATGAATGAATGGATCGCTGAACGAGTGATTTGGAATAGTTTGATCGAGCTGAATGTTAATTTCACGATTTTGTTAACTGTTCCTTGGTCAGACCACGCTTATGATTTACCAGTGCGTTTTTGTTTATACCCGAATAAGACCAAATTAACCTTTAATCACTCAGGCGCCGTCATAACGCAGTTGGTAGCGCGTCTGACTGTCAATCTAGAGGTCCCGTGTTCGATCTCCGGCGGCGGCACTCATTCTTTCCGACTATTTGTCTCACTAATGGGTCGATAATCGTAGACCCATGTGAGGAAGCAGTTGGTGGCTAGAAAATGATGTGATGGTAGTACTAGTGAGAGAAATACCAGGAATCCAGCTCCAGCCGCGATATAATTGAAACATTGTTGAAAGCGGCGTAAAACTCCATTCAATCAATCAATCAGTTGGTCACTCACGCAAACTCTAGCATCTATAGAGCGTCTCAGTCCCGCATGGGTATCTTGTTGTTTTTAGATGTCTTCCATGTCCAACATTTTGCAGTGTACTGTATCTATTTAATTATATACCAATTATTGCACGAGTTGATAACTGAAATTTCCAATACTATAACAACTTATAAGCGTGACAACGCTGTTTGGGGAAGTTTTATTGCGTTATTGTTCGTAAAATCGAAATCAAAACTTAGTAAAATCGAAGTATAAACTTAGTGGCTAAACAGAAAAAAAGAACAATTCAAAATCTCTTGGATAAATATTTGAAGTAAATCTTTTAAAGAAAATAAAGGATACCAACCGTTTAAATCGTTACTCGTGTGTTTTGCGATTTCAATAAAATGAAATAATTCCGGATAGGATGTCCAAAACATCGTAAAAAAAATTGTAACTGGATTTTATTATTTTCGGCTGTTTTCAAACGATGGGTGATACGATATATTTTGCAATAAAAATGTGATCAAGAAATTTAGCTATATAAACTTTTATAAAGCGGCCGGATATTTTCCGAGTTCGTGCGTGTTATAGTGAAATGATATGGATGTTGCACCATGTATGTGGTTTTTATTTGCAAAATAGTGAGCTTCCTATCTTATGGATTTTGTGAAATAAAAGGATAAAATGGTTTTCGTAAGAAGAACAAAGTTTTGGCGTAAGTATTAAGATTTACATGAGCCTGTGCACGACGTTTCCAACAATTTGAAATGTTCATGACGTGTAAACATAAAGAAGCTTAGACAGAAACTAACTGTAAATATGAAGTTGTCTTATGGTCTACATATACTTTCAGACCTTATCTATCTACTAAGCGCATAGCTAAGACTCCGGTTAGACTGTGCAGACGCACAGGCTGGCCAGGGTCTTTGCTTTGCGCACATTTGAAATTATCGGCAATGTTACGCACAAGCTCATATTATTATTGGTGAACTGAAACATCGTAACTCCAGCTTTTTCAAGCTGGAGTTACGATGTTTTGGTCACCGTAAGATTATTTTCGAGTAACAAAAATGGAACAACTTTCAATGCGAAAAGCATCGACACAGCAAAAGTGCGTTTCTAGATGATAACGTTTAAATATAACGTTTGATAGACTATATCCCGCTTTTCGCGTGTATTTACATGTAAGACAATGTACACTTTTATCAAACGTTTGCAAACGTATTATCATCCTGAACGCATTGCTTATCACATACTACGCAATTGACAGGCTGACTAGCTAGACATTCAGCATGAAAACGTTTGTGAAACGTTTAACTATTTTAGTGTGTGTATTTCCGTTTATTTATCGTCGCTACCTTAGCGCATGCCCATATGAGCGACGCCCCAAGAAGACGGTTTGTTGTTACGGGGGATAGTGCAAGGATACATGACGAAACTACTGCTGAGATCCGCCATGGTTCTTTTACGTGCTCGGTGTAAAGCACCGTCTCACGGGGCCTCGGTTTAACGTCTCATCCGAAACACAATTAGTTTGTAAATGTGCCAGCCCGGGATTGAACCCACGCCGTCGAACTTCAATGGTTTTGAAGTCCGGTGCTCTACCAACTGAGCAAATCGGGCTGGAAATTTTAGTGTGGTTTTTATCTGTTAATATCAAAAGAGGGTGCCGCTTTTAAATGTTTGTAAGCGCTTTTCGATGCTGAACCCAGCTTAAAAAGTATATGCCTCTTTTTCGATTTTATCAATACAAAATGGTCATTCTATCAATTCTTTCAAAAAAATTGTTTTCGTTAACCTCTTATTGGTCGTATTACTTTGTCAAATCGGTAGAGACCGCGAAAAGAGACAATCTTGGTAGTTCTTAGAGTGTTGACCCTAGTTAGACTGCGCGGTCAAAACTTTTCGCTGCTGGTTTTCAGAATCTACAATTATCATTTTACCTTTTCTTATAAAGATTTCGGAAATGACCTAAGCTGAAACCAATCTCCTTTCGTTTTTTTTACTTCATGGAGTTTCCAGTTGGTCTTTTTTCGCGTGACGGGTCACATATTTATTTGATGGAGTTTACGGGATTGTTTCTTATCGAGTTTATCATCTTAATTTTTAGTAAAAGCAGTTAAAAAGAGCATTTTGGTTTTTCAAAAAATATTTACTTTCGTTTGTTTCACTGGGTTCTATTTTGACCGTAGCCTATGGGCGAAACCACCAGACGAAGGTCAGTTGTAAATGGGGATAGTGCTAGGATAGATACATGACGAAACTACTGCTGAGATGGGCGATGCTCGATCATAAAGCATCTTCACATGGAGCCTCGGTTTAACGTCTCATCTGAAAGACAACTAGTTTGTTATCGTGCCAGCCCGAGAATCGAGCCCGCGTTGAACTTTTTTTTAAATTCTGGAGCTCTACCGTCCGAGCCAATTGGGCTGGCAGTGTGTTCATGAGAAACCATACATATGTCACTATTTAAAAAAATAGTACATACAGTTACTTCGTGAAATTAACATTTATATCAATTAAAACCATTCTTAATCGCTCACTGAGCGATTCATTCATTAATTCCACTTAAACCACTCAAAAACGCTCCAAAATGGCTTAAAACAATATATCGATATACAATCAACAGCTTCATTAAAAATAGATATTAGAAAAAACGCGATTTCACTGGCATAATTGAAATTGTAAGCATCTTGTTTGTTCTTGAAGAAATAGGCAGCTATTTATAGAACTTGTATACATATTTTATCAAAGGGAGGTAATTAGCATGGCTGATTTGGTTCATTCCGAAAAACATTATCAGTGTTGTATTACTTCCCCATTAAAATCACTCAAAACTGGCTCATCACACTCATTCAATTTCATTCCAAAATCATTCCAAATTAATTTACTTATAAATTTCATGGATAACTGTAAATCTGTGTGTGTGTGTGTGGGGGGGGGGTTAGTACGAATGGGAGAAAAAAACAGGAATCCGTTGTTAGATACACTGGCCTTATTTTATGAATCTAGAATGACCAATCTACCTTCCGGTATAAGGATTTTAGAAATCCGACATCTAGTTGACCTTTGTTGGGCCCAAACTTTTTTTTTGAAATATTTCTTAAACAGAGTTCCCAGATGGTCCCTTTTCGCTTGACGGGTCACATATAGACGTCAGTGTTGGTTAAGACCAGACTGCACGCCTGTATAGACTGAGCATAGTCTATGCCATAGGCGTATCTAGGTCTTTGAAATTTATACGCAATTAGAAAGCGACAACCATCGAGTATTTAGGATAAAGGCAATATGTGGACTGTGGCAAAAGATGAATGCCCTCCGTCCGCTCCCTTTTTATGATTTGAATGTTGGTGAATAATCAAAGCATCGTAACTACAGCTTTTATAAGCTGTAGTTTCGATGTTATGATCATTTATCAACCATAAATTGTCAACAGATGATTATTTCTTTCATGCATTTGCGTAAATTACGCAATGGGAGTTACGTCCTTGTATGCTATCTGCAAAAGGTTTATTTACAACAGAAATATTTCGCGAAAAGCACGAGAAGTGATAAAAGGGTAATGCTAATTAAGATTTTCGTTATATATTTAATTGCATATCATGTTTGACATTGTAATGCTAGTAAGAATATGCAAGCGCATCTATTGTAAAGATTTAAAGTTAATATCACTATGAAATTGACACACATCTCGATCAAAACCAAAGCGCTCCAATCATTCATTCCAAACACACACTCCGATCCCCGACGGCGGCACTCATTCTTTCCGACTATTTTTCTCTCAACCAACTGGTTGATAATCGTAGACCTATGTGAGATACTAGCTGGAGGCTAGGAAAGGATGTAATTGTTGTACTGGTGAGAGAAATACCAGGAAACCATTGTTAGGTGCTCCAGCCGCCGCGATATAACTGAAATAATGTTGAAAGCGGCGTTAAACTCCATTCAATCAATCAATAAACCAAACACACACTCTAATCACTGGAAAACGCTCCGAAAATGTTTTAAAAACGCATTTAACTTGTTTAAAACAACCAGCATTTCAATTAAATCGATCAAATGATACATGTGTAGTATGATTTTAATTGTCTGATGTTGAATTTTAAGCGACTTATTTGTTCGAAAATACGAAAAGCAGGAAAGTATGTAGATTTTATTAAAAGGGAGGAAAAAAACTATCACTAATTTCGTTTAATTGGACGAAATTACAGAAACTGATTTTCCTCCCTTGGAAATAATTCAAAGCTCGCTCTACACAATCGTTCAAATTCACTCCAAATTCATTTGAAAATAATTCAACTTGCTAATTTCACTATGTAACTAACTGCACCATATACTCAAAATTAAAAAAAAAGTTGGAACGCGTGCATTTAAGTACTTGGTTTTTTATTTGTTCGTAAAGACAAAAAGCAGAAAAGTATTAAGATTATATATAGAAGGGGGGTAAACAAAATATTACCTTCTTTGTCCCATAGGATGAAATTATCGATACTGTATTACCTCCCTTAGAAATAATTCTAAGCTCGCTCACAAACTTATTTAATTTCACTCAAAAATCATCCAACTTGTCAATTTCAAGATGTAACAAACTGTACCATATATCTATGAATAGCCAGTACATATACAGTTAATAACAGTCAATCTTGTTCAAGCGACCGCGTCTATTGAGCGACCATTTTTATTAAGCGACCATTTTTAAAAATCCCTTTCTTTTAATCGACATTTCTGAAAAAATAGACATCACTGGTACACAAATATTGTAAATGAATCCTATGCTGTTAAAACTCACCAGAATCGTCTCAAGACGATTCTGTTGAGTTTTTACAGCATAGGATTATAGCGAATTTCGCTATAATATATATATTTGATAAAAAAAAATATTCTTATTGTAAACGAAACGTGTATTAGCGACCATTTTTTAATGACCGCTTTTTGGTGGTCCCATTCCTGGTCGCTTAATACAAGTTTTTTTTCCTGTATTTTGTTTTTTTATTTTATAAAAGTTACACGCAATCAACCCTTATTCGTAAACTTTTGTGGATAGCAGCTTAATACTAGGAAAGGATACAATGGTAGTAATGGTCAAAGAAGTACAGATTAATTGAACCCAGTATTTTGCCTCCAGTCCACTCCCCTTGAAGAACACTCAAAACGCGCTCATCTAACTGATTCAATTTTCATTCCAAAACTATTCATGTTCAGAAATAAGCAACAGCAGTGTGTTCAATTCAATTCTCATTGGGATATGAAAATGATTTTACAACCAATCAATACCCTTAGTTTCGATATACAGAATCGGAAATCAAATTTTCGCATTAAACGAAATACTTCTTCGTGTGTTGTGTAGTTTATGCTTAGCGCAGTCCGTAGCGCGTCGGACTGTCAACCTAGAGGTCCCGGATTTGCTCCCCGACGTCGGCTCTCACCCTTTCCGACCATTTATATCTCACCAATGGGTCGATAATCGAAAATCTATGTGAGATAACAGCTGGAGGCTGTACTGAGAAATTGTATTTATGTTCAGCCAAATGAAGGCAATGAAACGTATGGGGTTTTTTGGAAACATCTAATTGGTTAGCATGAAATATACCAATATCCTAAGGGGGATAATGATATATCGGTGATTTCGTTCATTTTAAACAAATAAGCGATATCAAATTAACCCCTTTTATTTATTATTTTTTAAATCTCCCACCCCGCTTGATAATAGAATATCGCTAATTCCGTTCATTTTGAAAGTAATTAGCGACTTTATTTCACACACGTTTAATTTCATTTCGTTCGCTTATCACGCTCATAATTCAACGTTTTTATTTTCCAACAATTGCGATGTTCTCAAAAAATACGTAACGTTGTAATTGTCAACACTCAAAAGTATCAAATCCTTGGATGATCATTGAATCTAGATCGCCAGGACCGGATGGTATTTCCGCTTTAATATACAAATGCATTTTAGATGAGATTCTTCCGTTTATGAACAAGTTATTTAACGAGATAGTCGATAATTGAAGCGTCCCAGAGGATTGCGATTGGAACATGACTCGGGCTTTTCCTTAAAACGGGAAATGTCTCGGACCAATCGGAAGATGCGTTGGGCTTTTCCATAAAATGGGAAATGTCTCGGACCAATCGGAACATGACTCGGGTTATTCCGTAAAATGGGAAGTGTCTCGGACCAAAAGGAACGTGACTCGGGTTTTTCCATAAAATGGGAAATGTCTCGGACCAATCGGAAGATGCGTTGGGCTTTTCCATAAAATGGGAAATGTCTCGGACCAATCGGAACATGCGTCGGGCTTTTCCATAAAATGGGAAATCTCTCGGAGCAATCGGAAGATGACTCGGGTTATTCCGTAAAATGGGAAGTGTCTCGGACCAATAGGAACATGACTCGGGTTATTCCGTAAAATGGGAAGTGTCTCGGACCAATCGGAACATGCCTCGGGCTTTTCCATAAAATAGGAAATGTCTCGGAGCAATCGGAACATGACTCGGGTTATTCCGTAAAATGGGAAGTGTCTCGGACCAATAGGAACATGACTCGGGTTTTTCCGTAAAATGGGAAGTGCTTTGGTCCAGTCGGAAAAACTCTGGGACACTTCCGTAAACTTGAAAGTGCATTGGACGTATGTCTAATAATTTTGGGTCATTGTTTGGTAATGCGAAATCTGTAAGGTAGTAAAGTCGATGCACTTGTAGAATATAAATTTTGTTCAATGATCTCCGATCGTCATTGGAGATCTTTTGGACTTATATAGTGGTCAATCTAGATTTATGAAATAACATAAAAGCGAAATATTTCGACCCTGGTCAGTCTGAGCGGTCCGCACAGTCTGACCAGGATCGATACACTTTCGCACTTTGAGGAAGGTCCCACCGTAATAGTTCCGCAACATTTTTGAACCCATGATCTTTCACAATGTTGACCGATGTTTCCTTATGAAATCATTAGAAAACCCCGGTAAACACTGTTAAAGTTCTTTACTTCCGAAACGCTGCGGAATTATAACGGGTCTACTACCTTAACGAGGCAGTTTTAGTCTTTTATAAAAAAAAAAAATGAAACTTGTTCAAATTTACGCGCTAGGCACTTACACGCTGTGCGTTAAATCATTTCATCTATCTACTCCTTCGATATTCAAAATTCCTGTTCTTTTGAAATTTGTTGCTATGGAGCTATCAATGAATAAAGGAAAATGGGTAATTATCTATGCATATATTTAATAAGTTTTCGAGTGATAGATGAATGGGGGCATGTAATCCCAAATTTATTAAACGAGGCATCTATACACTTATGGTGAAACTACATTGAAACTACCGTCATTGGGTTTAACGCTACTGTCAACGTTATTGCAGTTAAATCTCGAATGTTTGTGCACCTACCCATGGTTTCCAGTCGTTTATCACACCAGTAGAACCGCAGCATTCCTTCGAGCTACAGACTGTCCTTCCCTCTTAAGCGTACTACTTATCATACACCCATTGGACATGACAACGCCACCATAGCGCAGTTGGTTAGGCATAAGACTTCCAATCTGGAAGTCGTGGGTTCGATCCCCGGTGGCGGCAAATATCCTTTTAGACGTTTGTCTCTCACCAATGGGTAGGTAATCGTAAACCTATGTGAGATAACAGTCGAAGACTAGGAAAGGGTGTAATGGTAGTACAGGTGAAAGAAATACCAGGAATCCATTGTTAGGTGCTCCGGCCGCCGCGATATAATTGCGAAATTGTTGAAAGCGGCGTAAAACCCATTTAAACAAACAAAATTGGTTATGACAAACAAATCAAAGTCTGTTGTTTTCAATTTAACAAAATATTTTTATTACTGTTAATCCATGCACTTCTCTTATTTGTCTAATTTATATTGATATTTGATTTAATTATTATTTAAATATTATTTAATGCAATAAATTTTTTGTATTGTATTGTATTATTTTATGAAAACGTGCATACACATCTTGCTTTTGTGATAACATAAACCATAAAAAATAAATCGTACGATGTCAAAAATATCATACAAAAAATTGTATGCGGCGATCGTGGCAAATGTTAGCTAGGCTTAATTTACATCTGCACATGCTTTTATAGGAATAAATAAAAAATGGTGTTGAATATAATGTATATTTTCAGTCGTGAAATATTTCGGTGATAGTCATAAGCATTTTTTCCACAGAGGTCAAATTCTGATCAAATAAACCGAGGTTACCATCATGCAAAGTATGAGTACAGTATCCACAACATAGGGATTGATTGGTTTAAAGTAAAATGTCACTCTTTGGTTACAAGACAATTTTCCTTAATTGTGGGGGGCTTTGATAATAATCTGAATCATAACGAATCCAAAGATGAAGGAAGGAAATGGGAATTACAGCATAAATTTCCGAGTGTCCACTTGAACCAAAACTCGAGTCACTTTACAATGCTACATTCTCTCTTCTAAATAACAACAAAGGGCTTTCACAAAACATGCAGGTGCCCCGCATTCAAGATGAACACGCACGCGAAACGTTTGAGAAATGTTGTCCAATTTGCGCGTGTACTCACGTGCAAATTGGGGTACATATTCCAAACGTTCTCAAACGCTGTTGCATCATGAAAATCTAGGCCCTTAGAACACAGGGTATAACGTGCCACGCCGACACCAGAAGGTTCATGGACACCTGATCGATTTTTTCGATACGGAACTAACGGTGGGGCAAGTTTTTGACTGATTTGTAAAGCAAAATAATCATTTTCATTTCAATTTTTAGTATCACTGTCGAGATAAGCGGTTCTTCTTTTAGGAAATAAAAGGGAAGGGTAACAACTAAGCAAAATGAGCGAGTTCTAGCCCTAGGAGTGAGTGACTTTGATCGAATTTTAGGTTTGTCATTAATTTTTTGTCAAACAACCTGACTATTCTTCATTGTTTGTGTTTGTCTAAGAGCATTTATGTATCCTCTACACACATTCCAAATTTCTCGGCAAAAGATCCACATAAAGCGAAGATATTCGTACTTTTATTGGCCTGGGTAGCGAAAAATATGATAACTAGACACCCTCTGAATTTTTTTCGATTGGAAATCGACACCAGAATTTGTGATAGGGGGTGTCTTGTTATCATATTTTCCGCTACCCAGGCCAATAAAAGTACGAATATCTTCGCTTTACTTGGATCTTTCGCCGAGAAATTTGGTATGCGTGTAGAGGACACATAAATGCTCTTAGACAATCACAAGCAATTAAGAATAGTAAGGTTGTTTGACAAAAAATTAATGACAAACCTAAAAAACAAGCAAAGGCACTCACTCCTAGGGCTAGAACTCGCTCATTTGGCTTAGTTTTTACCATCTACTTTTATTTCCTAAAAGAAGAACCATTTATCTCGACAGTGATACTAAAAATTGAAATGAAAATAATTATTTCGGTTTATAAATCAGTCAAAAAGTTGCTCCACCGTTAGTTCCGTATCGAAAAAATCGATCAGGTGTCCACGAACCTTCTGGTGTCGGCGTGGCCCGTTATACCCTGTGTAGAATATTATGGCATTATCCTTTATGTAAGAAAAAGGAAGTCGCACAATATATGAGCGAACTAAATATGCAAAATGTACTGCATGATATTGAAAATTTATAAAATGACGGCTTATTATTATCGTAGTACGCAAGTACATCTATATGAAATAAAACTAATGTTAAACAAGTTGTCTCAAGAAACGCCCGTTACACTGTTTAATGTCCAAGTATGAAAACAAAAAAGGAGAAATGAAAATTTAAACTAGCCCGAACTGTCCCTGCAACGGGTGATCACATAATACGTTCCGTCTTTAGACTTGCGTATATATATAATACATACATAGTGTTTTGTATGAGAAAAATATCTAACGAGGTTGGGAGAATTTAAAATTGTCGAGGCTCTGCCGAGACAATTATAAATTCACACAACCGAGTTAGATATTTTTTCATACTTTACACTAAGTATGTATTATATTAATCTTATAACCTCTATTTTCTTTATTTTCATCGATGTTTCTAACTGAAATGCAAGTTTCTAAAAATAACCGCATATATCATTGTTCTAAAAATAACTATGTGATATCATAAAAAATATCATACAGGATGTTATCATACAGATATGTGTATAGTTATAAGATAAAGAAAGAACGCTTATGTTCCCCATACTTGGAGTCAGCCTCATATATAAGCTCTGTCATGAGTGATTCCTTTTTGTGGATGTATGTGGACTTAGGCCCTTATAATAAGTAGCAATTTTTAACACAGTTAAACCTGACGCTCTGTCTCTTAACTTAAGCAGAATTTAACTGGTCCAATATATGTAATAACTATTTTGAAATTTAAGTGATTATGGATTGTGTATATTCCATTGTCATCTGCATTTTACTTAAAGTATGGATTATTAGGAATTCACACCTAGATAACCTATTAAACTTGTTTTTAACTGGGGGCCTTATCTGCACTTTTCATCATTCTTCATCATATCCCTTGATTGTCGTTAGTTAAATCTAGTCAGCTTCATTTGGAGCTTTCATCAAACTTTTCACATGTTTTGTTAATTTTGTTTGTTACTATGTAGCATATTGACCTATACCTCGGTTAGGGGTCCTGGGGCCCGTTTTACTAAACTTCTTACGAAAAAATTAATCGTAAGTCAAAATCACAAATCGTACCTTGTGTTTCCATTTGTAGTTAGATTCTGCCTTGCATTATCTCATTGGAATCGTCTTTAGAAGACGATTCTTATGAGATGATGCATGGCAGAATTCCTTATTTGGTCACCAATGTAGAAGCAACTTAAGTTTTTGACGTACGCAAAAAATGATCGCAAGATGTTTAGTAAAATGGGCCCCAGGTCTTTGAATAAAAACCTTGAAACCTTGAAACCTTGAAAATAATAACAATAAATCAATTGCAATAACTTCAAGCCTTTATAAGATGACACGTACGTCTTTGTTAGGATTTAGTCGGTGTTCAAAGGTCAAGAGTTGGTAGCGCACCAGACTTCTAATCCAGGGGTCTATATTCGCACGGGTTCGATCCCCGGCCGCGGCTCTTATCCTTTCCGACATTTGTCTTCCACCAATGGGTAGATAATCGTAAACCTATGTGGAATAGCAACTGGAGGCTAGGAAAGGGATGTGGTGGTAGTACTGGTGTGAGAAATACCAGGAATCCATCGTTAGGTGCTCCAGTCGTCGCGATATAACTGAAAGATTGTTGAAAGCGACGTTAAACCCCAATTCAAATCAAATCAAATCAAAGGTCAAGGCCACCAGTCAAGGTATAGTAAACTATCGAAATCATGCCTCTTAAGAAGTCCAAATTATTAATTGATGTAAAACAACTACATCTCATTGAGTATAATATTAAATGATTTTGTTCACCTAAATTAACAAGGAACAAATAAATACAGATGAACTGATTTATATTCTTTGAATAAAAGATTCAAAGACGTATCAAGACAACGTATCAAAGTTGAACCCCTTTTTGCACGTTAAGCCGGGTGTCATATTTTAAACGTTTAGCGAACTCTTTCATCCAGAAATTAAGACAGGGTTAAAAAAAATTATTCGCATAGCCTACAGATCTCAATCAAAGTGTTTGGATTTGTAAAGGAGACAGGGATTGGAAAAGGAAGATGCACTCACCCAACAGTCTATCTGCTCTTCCGGGCGGGGGATATCCCTCAAAGATAACCATTACGATTTTAACGTTGCTGAATGATCAAACATGATAACTGCAGCTTATTAAAGCTGCAGTTACGATGTTTTGATTCATACAACAGCAATATTTTTCGACAGATGATACCATTTTGTATTACGCACGTAATAGTTGTAACGTTCTTGGTATTCTATATTTCAGGTTGCTTTTCGAAGTTCAGGATAATTATATGGTGTGTGTTGTTCCAATTCATTTCAGCAACGCACGAGCGTATTATGCGTAATGGTTGTAACGTATTTGGTATTCTATATTTCAGGTTGCTTTTCAAAGTTCAGGATAATTATATGGTGCGTGTTGTTTCTATTCATGTACGCCTTCATCCTGGCACTAAATGTTGGTAAGTATGCGATGGTGGCCTTTTTCTGCTACGAGATATTAGGTGATTGTTTTATTACGGTGTCCTATAACGGCCACTTAAATGCCATATGTCCAAACTTAAGACAGTTTATCTATCTCATATGTAATGTAAGTACATATGAAAAAATTGTATTCGCGGTTTTAAAATGTCATTATGCACATGTATATAACCCATTATCAAGGAAACCTGCCTAAATGCCGATGAAATTGACAAAAGACTGAAACACCATTTCTTAAAAATGCAAGATTGCTTATTTATAAAAACAAGAAAAAATACACTATTTCCAAAAACAAAAAGCATTCTACAAGATGCTTCATACCTTCAAGGCTTTGTATTATGTTACCATTTACCTACAGACGTTTTAATGTAAAAAGTTTTATGCACTGCAATGTTTTAATTCCAGTATTTTGCTGTCTCTTTCAAATTTCAACCCAAATTGATATTACAATTGAAATTAGTCTTAAGTTTTTCTTCATATGGATCTAATCTAGGTAAGGCATTACCAAGTGACGTGGTATATATCAGCATGGGAATGGGCGACTCCGGCCTACAATTACTTACATGACGTCACTTAATGAAGTAACCCAACCGGTGCCGATATCGATTTCACCTCGTGTGATGTAGACAAAAACTATTTTTTACAAAACCATCGCGTTTCTGTCGGTCGTGGATTACTGACAATCGAATTTAAAATCTTTATTCACTTCGATGTATGAGTAAACCTTCCGATTTAACCAAAGTGATTAAGCGACATTTCAGTGGCCGTTTAGGACACAATTATTTCTTATTTAATAGTCTGAAAAGTGATTTTCTATCAAATGATTGATATTTAAGTGTTAAGGGACTTGAAACAATGTATCAATGAATGCTATGATGCATTGCATGCAAGTTCGTGTGCATTTTTTCGTCTTGATCTCCTGTCTGGTAAAAAAAATTATTTTTATTTAATTTCTAATCATAGATCTGTGTGGCTGGAGGCTATGAAAGGCTGTGATGGTATTAGGCCTACAGGTGTGACAATTGCTAGGAATCCATTGTTAGGTGTTCAAGTCACCGCATATAACTGAAAGATTGTTGAAAGCGATGAATAACTCCATACAAACAAATAAAGAAGACCGTGGAGTCTAACAATATTATAACACTTTGACGTAAAAGGACCATCTTCACGAGTCAAGGGGTATCAAATCGATAAGATCTTCTCGAAGATAAGTAAAACGTTTGTAACCCTTGGCTCGACAAGATGTAAAAGGACCAACATATCGAAGACGCAATCCTGTGAATAATGCTATTATTTTACGAGATTTAATCGCATAATGAAAAAATAATAACAGAAAAGTAGGCGATATATTACGTGAAAATTGTATGTGTGATAATTACGACTGTTGAGCATACAGATTGAATTATCGCGTAACAAGAGTGATTGTTAATTTCACGATGTGGTTAACTATATATACTACTCAAAGTTTGCTAAGCACCAACACTTTTTTTATACTATAATTTTAGGAAAAAATGAAATTTGATTCTAAGAATGTTGGAAAATGGTCGATTGTTATCAGTTTATGATATTTTAAGGATAAAATAAAGATTTATAATGATAAGAAGCCCCTTAATGTAGACCAAATAGGGAGACCCTAGAAATTGGTCTGTTTTCTTGAAAATTGAAAAAATCGAATTTGACCTAAAAAGGTGTTCTTTCAATTGCATTTCGTTCAATAACGAGTATGAGAGCCGGCACTGTCAATAACAGCCTGACAGCGCCACTGCATACTCCTGATTAAGTTCTGGGTTACTCTTTGGGGAATGACAGACGATTCTTCTCTAAGAATCTGGCTGAGCTCATCGAGTGTCCTTGGCTGGACATGGCGAGCCGAAACTCGGACCTGTAGCTCATTCCACATATGCTCTATCGGATTTAAGTCCGGTGAGCGAGCCGGTCAGTCCACCCTTGGAATGACCTATTCTTGGCGATACTCGTGGACTATACGGGCCGTGTGTGAACGGGCATTATCATCCATTCAAATGAATCCATCCCGAATAGCACCAGCGTAAAATCTTACGTGGGTATTGAGGATTTCATCAATGTACCTACGAGCTGTCAGAGTACCTCTTTCTAAAATAACAAGATCAGTCCGCCCATCCCAGCTGATGCCACCAAATACCATGATGGACCTACCCCTATAACGACCGTGCTCAGCAATGTTTGCTGAAAAAAAACCTTTCCCCCGGCCTTCTCTACATCATAGCCCGCCTATCAGTGTAGTCCATGCAATACCTGGACTCATCCGTGAATAGCAAGGGGCGCTAGACTCTTATGTGCCATGTTTAGTGCCCGTGTTAACCGACGCTGACAATGAACTCGGGACAGCAGAATACGAATACGTGGTCTTCTGACCTCAGGTTATGCTCATACAACCGTGTTCGTATGGTTTTAGTCGAAACTCGCACTCCCGAGGCATTTTGAAGGTCGGAACATAGCTGCGTTGTCGTAGCAAACCTGTTCCTTATGGCTTGAATTACCAAAAACGGTCTTCTGCGACGGAGGTAGCTCTACTCCTACCCCACCATGTCTCCTTACAGGTGTACCACACTGTTGATAACGTGCCCAAGCTGTGGTTACAACAGTATGGTGTATGGTGTACCCCCAGTACCAAGCCAACATCACGATGGGAAGTTCCTCGTTCTGCCATACCTATAGCACGCTAAAATTGTTCGACAGATAAATATCGTCTGACATTTAGATTAGCCATGAGTAACAACTTAAAATTCAATAAAGTACTGAAAACAGAAATTAAGCATCTACACGAAACCTGTACATTTAGAAATTAAGAAAGGACAGGTAAGAAACCGGGGTACCTCATTTTGCAAGAGTCTTGCGAGAAAATTGCGTGTCAAATTTGGTAATGTATACTTTAGATATCTTGTCAATACATTATTGTTCAATTTTTAAAAAGGAACACGAACGTTTTGATTTTTTTTAATCAGCGACAGGAAAAAGGGGTCAGGGACAGCGAAAAAGTTTGGTGCTTAGCAAACTTTGAGAAGTATATGTTTTTACGGAAATCAGTATGAGCGAGATTGGTGTCGATTCTATATCATACATCTTAAGATCTCGAATACTTGCAGCGAAATACTAAATTTAGATATTGTTATTCGATAAATTAGTAACAAAATTGCTTTAGGGCAATTTATGTTGTTCTTTTTCACATCGATTGGTTTATATTCGTGAATTGACAAAACTAGCATTACAACCCGAGGGGTTAGACCAAACAACTGAGCATGTCTCCACACATGTTTTTATTTCGAAATTCCTACTTAATTGCCGCATTTGTCAGAAATAAGTTGCAATGTTGTAGAAGAGACAAAACAGGAATTTTATCAATCAAACAAGTACAAAGGAATACAGACAAATTATGCAAATAAATATAATTTAATTCTTTTAAAGTTTATCAAGATTCGTGCATTCTGATTGGCTGAAAATTTTGTTTTGTTCAATTTAGTAGGTATCTATTTTGCAAGCATCCGCAAAAAGTAGACCAATAAGAAATCTGTCATATTGTGGATAGATATTTACCTTTTAGCTTAATGGTATCAAACCATACATATGGAGATAGCATTTATTGATTTCATGGATGTTTGGAACTAAAAGCCTTATCACACTTATGAATTAATGCGCTTCGTGTTCTCATACAGTGGAATAAGGTTTTCGATTTCATACCCCCATAATATCAATGAAAATACTCTCTTCGTCTCTTAGATATTAAATACCCAGATAAATTAGATGTATAAAGTAGCGGATCGAGAGTGGGTTCCGAGGCGATTCAAATATTGTGACAGAGGTCAATGGGCAAGCGATCCATCAATTTGCGAGCCTACCACGCTCCGATCATAAGGCACATATTAACAATTCAACTCTACAAATCAGATGAATAGTGTGCATATGTTTTAACTAAAAGCTTCTCTATAAGTTCAGAAATTAGTTCTGAAATTCAAAGAAATTTTAGGATCAGCTGAAAATATGATAAATCAAAACATATCATGATCTATTGAATAGGAGCATTAGATCTGATTTCCGGGGCGAAGTAATAAGCAATTATGTAAATAGGAACTTGACTTTTTACGCGTAATGCATAAATGAAATGTCTATAAAAAGAAAATTATTTCGGTTGTGAAATAATAGTTATAATAGTAATAATAATGATAATGATTTGGTGTGGTATCTTTCTACAGTTAGCATAGTGAAGACTCAGATTAGATTGTACAGTCGCTACATAGACTGATCTCTTTCCTTACTCCGCGAAGATATAAAATTTTTAGAAATGTAGCGCACGGCTTTCTTTTTTAAATTTATCGAGGTATGAAACTAAAAATCTTACCACACTTATTCATGGATCCATTTAGCATATTCATACAGTGTGATTGGGTTTAACGTTTCATACATCTATGGATTTTAAAATACATGTATTCTTAGCGCCTTTTAAATAGATACAGTCGCAAAAGTATGAATCCTATTTAATACCTGTATAAGTTTTATAAAAGCTTTTTATTAGATCAGAAGTTCAGAGAATTTATTCGAATCAGCGAATGTAAAATATAATAAATCGATGAATATCATGATCTGTTGAATGGGAGCATTAGCACTGATTTCCGGGTGAAGTCATTAGCAATTATATAAATAGGAACTTGACTATTTTGACGCGTAACGCATTGATGGTGCATATCTCACGAAAATATATTTTGCGGTAGATACAAACCCCAACAACACACGCACACACTCACACACAAACAGACAAATGCAGAGCATTATGAAAGACCGATGGTGACTTCTTTTGTTCACATTTCACGCTTCACACTTCAAACATATTTTCTTTGAAATGTGAAGTCTGAAGGGTGAACTGGTGGTGACATTCCTAAACTTCAAACTTCACA
The DNA here is from genome assembly GCA_948146395.1 of Fragum whitleyi. Lineage (NCBI taxonomy): Eukaryota > Metazoa > Mollusca > Bivalvia > Cardiida > Cardiidae > Fragum > Fragum whitleyi. The sequence continues at coordinate 23,000,485 of OX411560.1, read as the reverse complement.
CTTCAAAAATAATATTTTTGAAGTGTGAACTGTGAAGTGTGAACTTTGAAGTGTTAACTGTGAAGTGTGAACTGTGAACTTTGAAGTGTGAAGTTTGAAGTGTGAACTGTGAAGTTTGAACTTTGAAGTGAGAAGTTTGAAGTGTGAAGTGTGAACTGTGAACTGGGAAATTTATACATATGGAAATTTGATAAACTCCAACCTTGAAAAATTACAACTTCACACTTCACAGTTCACATTTCAAACTTCACAGTTTAAACTTCAAAGTTCACACTTCACATTTTAAGATAATATAATTGAAGTGTGAAGCGTGAAGTGTGAATAAAAGAAGTCACCACCGGACTTTCGTAGAGCATAGATATCTTTTATTCTGAGTTCTGCAACAAAACCCAATTTATGCATTTACATGTTTATGTATGGATCCGCTTCGAGAAATCGCTTTGTTTAAGGAATTTCTTTTTGTGTCATTCTGCAAAAAAATTTTGTTCACGTCTTTTGGCCAGAATATAATAACCGTAATGCGAGTATTTTTTGGATATAAGATCGACCCGCTATAGATGAACAAGTTTAAGTGAGTGATCAAAGGTCAGTTTTGTCTATACCTGAACTTTGGTCAATCACTTGAACATATATCTATAGATGTTAAATAGAGAAAAAGATCCGAAAATAAATATGATATATGAAAAAAAACATAGAAAAAAAAATCATGAATTTATCCATACCATTCTTGAAATGTTATTCGAAAAATTCGGAGTAGGTATAAGCCGTATTACGCAAAGCTATAATCCGTGTAATTTTGAAATATTTGGGCTAGGAAGAAAATGATTCAATTATGAAACTGTTCTGCTTTCAGTAGTGTCGGCACTATTCTGTCATTGTCTTTCGCAAACGAACAATTCTTATCCAGTCCATCAACGTGGTTGAACTGCGCATAGAATGAATCCCTGACTAGTCCGCGGCTGTGATTGTCCTATGCAAAAGTAGAAATTTTTACCCAGCCCGCGACATTGATTGTCCTGTGCAAAGGAGTATTTTCATACCCAGTCCGCGACTGTTATTGTCCTACGAAAAGTAGAAATACCTACTCATTTCACCGATGTGACTGTCCTGTGCAAAGTAGGAATTCCTACAAAGTCCACCAACGTGATTGGCCAGAACAAAGAAAGTAATTCCTTCAAAGTTTACAAACGTGATTGGCCAGTACAAAGAAGGAATTCCTACAAAGTTCACAAACGTGATTGGCTAGTACAAACAAGGAATTCCTACAAATGTCACAAGCGTGATTGGCCAGTACAAAGAAGGAATTCCTACAAAGTTCACAAACGTGATTGACCAGTACAAAGAAGGAATTCCTACAAAGTTCACAAACGTGATTGACCAGGAAAAAAAAAAGAAATTCCTACAAAGTTCACAAACGTGATTGGCCAGTACAAAGAAGGAATTCCTACAAAGTTCACCAACGTGATTGGCCAGTACAAAGAAAGAATTCCTACAAAGTTCACAAACGTGATTGGCCAGTACAAAGAAGGAATTCCTACAAAGTTCACAAACGTGATTGGCCAGTAAAAAGAAGGAATTCTTATAAAGTTCCCAAAAGAGGTTGTCCGCGCAAAGTAGGAATTCCTATAAAGTCCTCCATTGTGAATGTCGCGGATTTTCTACACATACCTCAGATATGATTGCCTTTCACTATAGATGGGACGAGTACTCGAGTATGTTAATGTTCCTACTCAGCTTCAGAAATTAATTGAAGACTGCTCAAAACAGTCTTCAATTCTTTTCTGAAGCTTAATTTCAGAGGTTCCCTATTGACTTACATCAGATAGGTTTATTGGTCCTGGCTACTTATTTGCGCCCCTTAAAACCATGTCGGAATTTGTTTGTTTGAATACCCTTTATATAAATCACGAATCCGTAATTGAATTTAGTTGATAAATTAAATAAATATAGAAAACATTCATCGGGTATTCGAGTACCCGCGGGCAACGAGATCTCTGGTACTCGAATACGAAATTTGTACTCGTCCCTGCTCTATCTTTCACAGAGTAAAAATTCATACCCACTCGTGATAATATAGCTTTTGTTGTTCACTCAATAAAATATATAATCGATCTTACACTGAAACAAACAAATATCCTCTATATTTTTCCAGTTGACGACCAAAGACACCAAAATGTCGTCCTGTTTGACCAAGAAAAGCTACCCATCACATCGCCATCAAACCCAGTGAAGCACGAAGCAGTTAATAAAAGTATTCCGAAAGGTACTATTTGTAGAATTCTTAGCTAGGCTAGTATGTTCTCGGACATGTTAGGTTTCCGCTGCCGTGATCTACTGTCCGTTTTGCTCGAGTGACCATGTCTATATAGCGACCGATTGCAGAATCCCTCTTCTTTATGTCTTCATATCTTATATGTTCTCGGACAAGGTTCGCACTGCCGCGATCTACTGTCAATTTTGCTCGAGCGACAATATCTATATAGCGACCGTTTTCAGAATCTCTTTTAAGTCTTTTAAATATCTTATATCGAAGGGTCAGTGCAACACTATTGTAAGTGCCTATATATGAATAGTCAGTTACAATAGTGTTGCGATGACCACTCGATATTTTCTTGCAGTGATCTATTGTCAATTTTGCTCGAGCGACCATGTCTATAAAGTGACCGTTAGCAGAATCCCTTTTCTTTATGTTTTTATATCTTATATGTTATCGGACAAGGTTCGCACTGTAAAGCGACCGTTTTCAGAATCCCTTTCTATAAGTCTTTTAAACATCTTATTTCGAGGGGTCAGTGCAACACTATTGGAATTGCCTATATATTAATATGCACATACAATAGTGTTGCGCTGACCCCTCGATATGTTCCCGGACAAGTTTATAGCTAGGTTCCCACTGCAGTAATCTACAGTCTATTTTGCTCGAGAGACCTTGTCTGTAAAGCGACCAGTTCCAGAATCCCCTTCTTTAAGTCTATATCTTAAATGCCCTATATGTCGTCGGACAAAATTATAGCTAGGTTCCCACTGCAGTGATCTACTGTCCATTTTGCTCGAGCGACAATATCTATATAGCGACCGTTTTCAGAATCTCTTTTAAGTCTTTTAAATATCTTATATCGAAGGGTCAGTGCAACACTATTGTAAGTGCCTATATATGAATAGTCAGTTACAATAGTGTTGCGTTGACCCCTCGATATGTTCTTGAACAAGGTAGGTTCCCACTTCAGTGATCTACTGTCCAGTTTGCTCGAGCGACCATGTCTAATAAGCGACCGTTTTCAAAATCCCCTTCTATAAGTCTTAATATCTCATATGTTCTCGGACAAGGTTCCCACAGCCGTAATCTACAGTCCATTTTGCCCGAGCGACCATGCCTCTCAGCGACCGTTTTAAGAATCTCCTTCATTAAGTCTGAATATCTTATGTCGAGGTGTCAGTTCAGCACTATTGTAAGTGCCTATATATGAATAGGCACTTACAATAGTGTTGCGCTGACCACTCGATATGTTCTTGAACAAGGTAGGTTCCCACTGTCGTGATCTACAGCCAATTCTGCTCGAGTGACAATGTCTGTAAAGCGACCGTTAGCAGAATCCCCTTTCATCATGTCTTAATAGCTTATATGTTCTCGGACAAGGTTCGCACTGCCGCGATCTACAGTCCATTGGCATGATTTCCTCCCCGATGGTTTCCTGCCAATTTTGACATCAAAACAAACGTGTAACAATGATTCGGGTTGATCGTCCGGGAAAGGATCCTGTATCGACCGAATGGAATGTTCGGGTTTATCGCCCGCAGTTCGAGCTCTTCCGACTGAGCTAATCGGGCTGACATGGATGCCCTCTTATCTTTCGTGGCATTAAGTATATGTGACCCGTCACGCGAAAAGGGACCATCCGGGAATTCTGTTAAACAAATTATTGAAAAAGAGATTTGATCCAGAATAGGTCAACCAAAAGTCGCATTTCAAAAGTTCTCTCATCGGGAGGTAGATTGATCATTCTAGATTCAGCAAATAAGCACGGTGCAAAAAGTGTCGATCCTAGTCAGTCTACGCAGTCTGACTTGGGTCGACACTTTACGCACTACCCAGATGGACCCTTTTTACGGGACAGGTCACATATACATTCCGACGATGAACCATGTGTGATAAATTGAATTGTTCAATAAAGTTTACATTCTGTTCTATTGCAAAAGGTAAGGTCACAGTTAAACGGCGAGCATGTCCTAATCTATTGCATATAGCAGGATATCGTGGATGGGACAGGTCTGCCTGCTTATGTTAAGAGAAGCGCTCTCCTGAACAGATAAAATGCCATTAATATTAATGGGTTAATTACAGGGATCTGTCACCCGTATAGTCTTTGTTCATCTATAATTCATGTCATTCTTGGAAAACAACGAAAGCATTTCCTTTGATAAAAAAGACAGGATTCAAGGGCGTAGCTCCCATTACGCACATTACGCAACTGCGTAATAGAAATAATTCCTAATTGAAAATGTCATTGATGAATGATCATAACATAAAAACTACAGCTTATTACAGCTTATTAAAAGGAGAGTTAACAGATGGCTTTCATCTTTAGTCACAGTTCTTTTTCACCTTTATCCTATATATTCTTTGGTTGCCGCCTTCTGAGTGCGTAAAAATTCCAAAGTCCTAGATACGCATATGGGATTTCTAACATCAAAGGACTTGGAACGGACATAGACATGATTAAAATGTGAATAAGTAACAGTTGCCTATATTTTAAGAAAAAAACCCTCTAGCTCCAGTTGCCGAAGGTCAAAAGAGCCTAATTATTGGTTTTATATTTCTTTCCTGCTTTCAACTATTGATTATTAAGGCAAAGGTGCTTTATATCTAAGAATATCAGGTTCGATCTTCGACCAAGGCACCAAACTTTTTGAACATTTTCCTCTAAATAATATATAATCCGTCACGCGAAAAAGGTACCATCTTGGTAGGGCGCAAAGTGTCGATCCCAGTCAAACTGCGCGGACTGACTAGGGTGGACACTTTTCTTATTTTACCAATTTTCTGAATCTAGGTAATTAATCTACCTTCCTGTGAAAGATCTTTTTTTAAAATGCGACCTCTGGTTGACCTGTACCAAAACCAATCTCTTTCTAAATGTTTTTACGGTGTTCCTAGATGGTCCCTTTTCGCGTGACGCATATATAATAAACTAGCATTCTGGATGCTGGAGAATCGGTAAGGTATGGTTTACCGTATGGGTCAAAAGTACACTTAAAATTGTGCACGCTTAAAAAAAGACGCGCACCCCTAAATGCTTAGGTTTGATGTCCATCTTTTGGGCGTTTTATTTTTAAATTTAAGAACGAACGTTCGATAAAATGATGAATTGTTTAATGTCATTTCATGAACATTTGTGGGTGCACCCTCTCTTTAATAATACACTTAAAGGTTTAGATATGTACCCGTTATTTTTAAGTGAAATGCTTCTAAAGTGGCGATATACCAAATTAAAACAAAATTTCTTGAAATATGCTAAAAGAGGTTAAGAGTCTTCAGGTTATTCGATGTTAATGCAAAAAGAATTTGAACAGAAACGATTTCGCCTCAAGATTTTCTAAACAAACTCGAAATACCATGCGAAGAGGTACTAGGTAGCAAGGTGTAAGAGCCCAATAATCTTATCAGTTCATTCATTTGTTTGTATGGGGCTTCGCGACACTTTCACCATTATGGTATTTATATCGAGACGGGTGGTTTACTGTCGTTCATTTTATCCTCGAACAACATGCTGCTCTTCCAAGTAAGGCGTGACACAGTAAAACTTGTGATAAGCGACCACTTGAGGCGTGACACAGTAAAACTTGTGATAAGCGACCACTTGAGGGACCAGTTAAAAGTGGTCGCTTCTGGGAATGGTCGGTTAATACAATAGTTCATGATTAACAATACAGGTCATTTTTAAAAGCATTTAAAAATTGTCGCATAAGCCTTACTGAGTCGTATGATGTTTGAACCCATTAGAATCGTCTTATTAAGACGATTCTAATGGGTTCAAACAACATAGGATTCAATACTTAATATATTTTGTTTAATAATATCATTTTTTCTAGGATTTCTCTTATTGTGAAGGGACTTTTTATGATGGTCGCGTAATAAAAACTGGTCGCTTAATAGACGTGGTAGCTCTAGCAATAAAGACTGTACTTATCATAGGTGCATTGGTTAGAGACAATTGACTCGTGATATGATGGCTTTCGTCAATTTTTGGATGAATGTTGGCCTAGTCAGTTAAAAGTAAAACCTAACACACACCGAATCAATAATCGAGACCAAGAATATCTGTATCACCCCTCGTTACAAAACCTCTCTCAACAGATAAAAGGCAATAAATGTTAATAAAAATAAGATACTAATTGCTGTAGAAACCTCTCACCCGGAAAGTTTTCTTTCAAATAATTCATAACTTTGAACCGAGTGATTGCGTTTACTGAGATAAAACGCCATTCTGTCAACAAATAATGGATCTTCCGACTGGTATTAATTAACTCTTTCCTGTTTTGCAAAATTTTAGACCTGTCCAAATTCAAAGGTTTTGCAGACGAAAATTTAAAGTGGATTTAATTTGAAAAATAACCATTCTGTAGGGTAGAAAATTTTGTAGAAAAAGAAGAAATTGTTTGCCATAAACAATTTCTTCGTTTTCTACAATGTTTTCTCAATTACAAAATCTTAAGGACGTAAAAACCAGGGATTGGACAGGAAATGTTAAATCAAAGTACTCAAAGTACTGTCAACTAGCAAAACATGGTTCTGTTTCCTCATCTTTTTTTTTCCCAAAGTTTATCAGGATTAATAAACAAGTTAGCAAGCCATTGTAGAGATGACGCACAATCGGAAACTCTCGGCGATTCTACGGAATAGACCTCGGGACTAAGAAGGGCGCAGCCTTGAAAGCGCGTTTTTTCGCACGTGGGTTAACATTACGTCATAAACCATCAACGTTTCCGCTTAGGATGACGTTGAATAAAACAAAATCAACGAATAAAAAAAGTGTGCATATTACAATTTGATAACAAAACGCAGTGTTTCATTGTATTTTGCTACCAAATTATAATATGCCCAAAAGATCTACGCCGACGATCGGAAAGAATTAACAAAAAGTGTCTTTCTTCGAGCATATTTTAAAAATAACGGAAGAACCACCAGACGCCGAATTACCTGATAAATTGACCCAGAATTACCACACTTACGTCCGAGGTCATAATTTGCAAACATTTTCGCGACTTTTTTCGTCCTAAACGCAGTGCAATATTTTTTCGGCAACCTGTATTCGAACCCGGGACCCTTTGAGAATACTAATTATCTTACACGAGGGATACAATTAATTGCATCGTGAAAATTTACTATCATTCCGATCAAAACCATTCCAAATCGCTCAAACAGTGCTCCATCCATCCATTCCAAACACTCACTCAAACCATTCAAAAACTCTTCAAAATAACTAAAAATGATGAGATCACAACTACATTTAAAATAAAAACCGGTGATAAAAAAAAAAAAAAAACAAAAAAAAAAAAAAAAAACACGATTTCACTTACATAATTGAATTTTTTAAGCGTATCGTATGCGTTCGCGGAGACAAAGAAAGCTCATTATAAAACAATACAATACAATACAATACAATACAATACAATACAAATAGTTTATTCTATTAAACATTACAATGTTTACAGCAAAACAAATTGAATCAAACAAAATAGAGGATTCGACATGTTTAACAGAAGAACATATCAATTACGTGAACAAAATAGATTTCATTTTCTTGGGAGAAAAGCAAAGTATATGTATTTAGATAGGTTAGAATAACAGTTTTTGATTTGTTTGTTAGTAAAATTGTAAATTTCTGTAAAGTTGGCCAAACGTAGTAATACCATTTAAGATATTTTTTTCTAATTTCATCATATTTCGGGCAAATCAGTACGAAATGGTATTTGTTATCTATGCTATTTGAGTTACAATAAACCTGTATGCATGTTTTATTTAAAGGAGGTAATTACAATCGTTATTTTGTTCATCTCTGAAAAAATAGTGATATTGGAATACCTTCCTTTAATTTAACTCAAAACTCGCTCCACACACTCATTCACTTGCATTAAAGTATAATTCCAAAATCATTCATCTTGTCAATTCCATGATAATATTCCCTTTAAAATGGTGCGTCTAAATGGGAAGATAAATAAATTTCAATTAGAAAGCAATAAAACATATAAATCAAATTGATTGAACTTCAAACGACTTGCAATCTTGACCGTGAAGTCATAGAACATTGATTTGCCTGATTAAGAAATGAAAAATTAAAGGTGTGACATGGAAATATAGCAAAAATACGAGCGTGTTATTATCATTCCGCACGAAAAAATCCATATGAAGTATTTTTTTACAGTTTTGTGACCGAAATATCGTGTCTTTTCATCGTCATGATTTAAAAATTGCGATTTTCTCAATGGGCCAACTAATTTCTGACCCTGGGAGGGTACTGTTGCCCCCATCATCAGACTATCTCTCAGAAAGCGGGCTACCAGCTCTAGACTGGTCCACATATCGACTATCAGAATAGCCTATAATAGGCTATTCTGATAAGCGACAGTGAGACCAGTCTACACCCGACCCGAAAGCGAGCGAGAAATAAGTAGGCCCAATGGCGCGTCGAATATGTCCGTCGTATGCATCTTTCTACTTGATTAATCTCGATTTCCATGAAAAATACGGATGCACCTACGCGAATAAAGGTTTATGTGCAACCATACATCTTACAAGCTCGCCCTTATGTTTTGGACGAACAACTATAGGATACATCGGTGCACGCCTAAATTTAAAGAGAAGTCCATATTATTTCTCGATGAACCTCCCCCCCCCCCCCCTCCAAATTTTTTTACAGTTTTGTGACCGAAATATCGTGTCTTTTCATCGTCATGATTTAAAAATTGCGATTTTCTCAATGGGCCAACTAATTTCTGACCCTGGGCGGGTACTGTTGCCCCCATCATCAGACTATCTCTCAGAAAGCGGGCTACCAGCTCTAGACTGGTCCACATATCGACTATCAGAATAGCCTATAATAGGCTATTCTGATAAGCGACAGTGAGACCAGTCTACACCCGACCCGAAAGCGAGCGAGAAATAAGTAGGCCCAATGGCGCGTCGAATATGTCCGTCGTATGCATCTTTCTACTTGATTAATCTCGATTTCCATGAAAAATACGGATGCACCTACGCGAATAAAGGTTTATGTGCAACCATACATCTTACAAGCTCGCCCTTATGTTTTGGACGAACAACTATAGGATACATCGGTGCACGCCTAAATTTAAAGAGAAGTCCATATTATTTCTCGATGAACCCCCCCCCCCTCCAAAGAGTATGACGCTGGCTTCTTGTATTCATAGGAGCCCACAATATCAACGATTGATAGAGAATATAAGACTCCTCATTTTCTACACAGGACTCCTTCAATCATCACACAAGGAGTCTTAGAGTCTTAGGAGTCTCTGAAACTGTCCCGCTCATTTGTTTGGGTTTTGCGTGTATGTATAAAATTAGCAATCTCTTATGTTTCCTGGTCGCTCGAAAAAATATATTTTTGTTGTTCGTTAGAAAAGATAAATCGATCTTCCATCGAAACAAACAAACAAGTTTTCCCCTATTTTCTTTTAAAGATGATGAGAGGCTAAAGAAAGCCCAGAGTCACGGCTGTCAAGATTGGTTCGAAGGCACTTTCAGCGAAAACCTCCGAGTCATATCCGAATACCCACGTGGTGACGTCAGCAGCATGCTGATTAAAATCAAAGGACACCGGACTTCCCCAGAAACGATGCTGACGTCATTTCCTGTGATTGGTACCGCAGCGAATTCCGGTTTTTACGCCGTTGCCCAGGGCGTTCTTAAGAGTGTTTACGAGATCTTGTTATCAAAATATAAAGACATTAAAGTTGTGTTTTATGATCTTGGATTATCAGCTGATCAAAGAGAAGAGGTGAGGATTCGACTTCTTTACAGGACGAGTTTTTTAAGGGTCTGCTACCACAGGGTGTCGTTCCATAAAACGCTTTTTTATAATTAAGATTATTACAACCTACATGGCAAAGGCAAATTATGAAACAATAGCCTATGTCTGTGACATATGAATAAGTAACCAACGTAAGATCGATGCAATCGATCAAATACTATGCACGATATTATCAAAAAATGACAACGCTCCAAATTCAGAACATATTTTTTATTGTAATCATATTCAAAAATTTGATTTTTTGACATTCAATCTTAATTCATCATCAAAGTTCATTTCATGCTCATTTCACAGGGCTCGTGCTATTTTTTAAAATTCAGGAGCCAATTACATCTCGACACTGAATTCCAGGGGGTCAAGACTTCTGTTCACTGGGTCAAAACAAAACAAAACAAAAAAAGTATAAAATGTAACTTTTTCCTGGTAACGCTTACTTATTTAGATTTCTCCTTCATATCTTTATGAGAGATTCATATTTCATGTGAATGTCTTTTAAAATGAATGTCTTTTAAAAATATGAAGGAGACAAGTAATCCTAATTGATTCCATTTGCAGCAGAATCAAGATTCAATTTTGAAAATAAATGGGGCCAAAATGACCCCTTAAAAGAATTTGGAACAAAAACCCCGGTTTAAGCGGCAAGGTCAAACCCTGATGTTATCAAAGTATTCTCTCAACCTTGCGCATTTTCTTGTCCTAAATCTCAACAGGTCGAGTTAAAAATCAGATAAGTACGGATTTAGTTAAAAAAAACCGAATCGTGCAGTTAAGCATTCAATATTTTTTCTGACGCTGAGCTTAAAAAACTAAACCAGCCCTGTGTTCAGGATGAAAAATCGACCTAAACTGTTTGCAAATTTAACCCCGTTTTGAACGTGTAGTTGCGTGCAAAGCAGTGTATAATTTGCAAACAGTTTGCACCGTTTTGTCACCTTGAACGCAGGTCTATGTTATACTTTGCTACCCTTCAACCTGAAAATAATTCAAAGATGACAAAATGCAAATAGTCTTAACCAGTGATCATTAAAAAAAGAAGGGATAGAATCAATACTCTAATATCTCCAATGGGACTTTTACCCGTATATTGAGTCCCTGGGAATAATCTGAAACGCTGTTTGCATGGCCTCGAAGTCACTCGAAGAAAGGTTGGCATTACTGGCCCAGATTGACACAATCCTTCAATTCTCCTATTCTTTTGGAAATATTTAGACTTAAAGTGCTTTTAGACTGGTAGATCGCCCTGATACTACTACATGTTTAATACGTTTTATACACAGTAAAACAACGATGGCCATTTCAACTGTAATTTAGATTCTAAAACTGCGAGGATAAATATAGGCCTACTGATTTTTTGCCCGGATCTAAACGGGAGGTAAAGTGGAAGCCCGCCAAATCAGAGTATATGTCAGACAGCGGGCTGTCAATTTACACCCGGAGTAGATGCTATTCTGATAGTTGACACTGGGACAAGTCTTGGTTTTAAAAGATCCGAATGCTGGCCTGAAATCAGTTTGTCCTAAGGTATGCAATTCGTGTAAACATAGTTCTGTAATACTTGTTTCTTATTTCCCTTTAGCCGAGCTGTGTTACCTTTTACACTGTCAATAATCTTAGCCGCGAGTCGATTCACTGGCTTGGTTACATTTCATCTGACAATTGACAAAGGTCACTACCCCCCCCCCCCCCCCCGCCACACACACACCCAAACACCTACGTAGTGGTGGTTTCACCGTGTCTATCCGGATGAACGCCTTTCAATCCTTTCGTCCGTCTGTACACCTATTTCTTTCTAGATTCTAACTCAAGAACCAAGTGACCGAGACATGAAACTTTATTAGATTGAACATTGCGCATAACGCAACAAAGTACCCTATCGTTTTTGGATTATACAGATCATAGGTCAAGGTCATAGTAAAAGTTTGTCCGATAACCGGACTCTTACTCAGGAAAAGCGTGACCTAGAATCATGACCCAATAAAATGCCCTTTTGATTTTAGTTCATGTAGGTCAAATGTCCAGGTCACAATTGAACCTCGTCCAAAAATTCGATTCAGGGCTCTAATTTAAAGCCCCCGGCTGCGTATAGAGTAAAATCGCTATTTCGTGAACATTCTTTTTACATTTCTTTTCTTGGTTTAGTGTTATTAAAGATGAGTTACATAAACCTACAAATCAATCGACGAACGGCGGCCTTTACGGGAAACGCATAATCTATCGTATAAAGTAAAATATGTAAATGAGATTTTGGTCACTCGCATCACCGAATATCGGAATGACAAATCCAAGTTTATCTTTGAGAAAAGTATAGTTTTTGTGTACATGTTCGGTTAAGATCATTGTCCAGCGCTTCAGAAATGTTCACGAACACAGACAGGGGCTTTAAGAACGAAGTGGCATAGTAAAAGCTGATGTTGGAAACACTCTATGCACTGTTCATAACACTTTGACTTATGTTGTGACAAAGTGTTTGTGTGTTGGGGTGGTGGGGCATAAGTCCGCTTTGTGGCAGGTTTAGCTTTGACAAGTTCAATTTGTCCTCACCAGTTGAAGAAAGATATGAAGATAACATAAAAGGAGGTGAAAAATCGAGTTGCAAGTACATGTAGTGTGTTAAATCCCCAGTTGGGTAAAACCAGAAGAGTGTCAAACATAAAAAAATCAAATAATCTGTTCTTTTTTTTTATTTCTAGCTCAAGTTGTATTGTAATATATGTGAAGTTCGGATATTTCCCTTCGACGATTATCCTGGTCACGTGAGGCATCTAAAAACTTACGCATGGAAACCGATAATCGTTCAGGTAATTAGTACAAACACTAGCCCTGCGTTCAGGATCACAAAACGGTGCAAAAGGTTTTCCAATTATTCTCCGCTTCGCACGCAAGCGCACGTGCAAAGCGGGGTATAATTGGAAAAATGTTTGCACCGTTTTGTGATCCTGAACGCAGGGCAGGCGTAGTAATCGTTGATAGTGCCTTTATAATATGACTTACGTCGTTGTAGGGAAGAATACTTTGAAATGATACTTTTGGTATTACACAGATGTCATTACACTGGTGAGATAACTATAAAGATTAGTTAAGACCGTATAGCAACGGCTTTTTGAGAACCGTGAAACTTGAAACTTTCAGTTTGTGGTTACTGCGTATGCAGAAACAATGTCGATTCTTATAGCATTTTTAATGATTTTAAAATCGGCTGCTTTGGAACAAAGATCGAGAAGATATCTTCTTCAAATTCAAGGAGGTAACTATGCAATTTTTCTACGAATTATGCCCCCCCCCTTTTCAGATTTCAATAGCCATCTCATTATAAATTGATTGGTCGACCGATCTTGTCAGCTCGATTAGCTCAGTTGGTAGAGCACCGGAATTCAAAACCATTGAAGTTTGACCGCGTGGGTTTGATTCCCAGGCTTGAACACTAACAAACCAATTGTCTTTCGGGTGAGACGTTAAACCGAGGACCGGTGAGACGGTGCTTTACACCGAGTACGTTAAAGAACCATGGCGGATCTCATCAGTAGTCATGTAGGCTATTCTTGCACTATCCCCTTAACAAATAACCGTCTTCTGAGGGCGTCACTCATATGGGCATGTGCCACGGTAGCGACTTCAACGGGAGTTGATATTTCATATTTTCTGTTTCAGACTTTACTCATGGAGTTTGGCTGGGTATGGTGGATGGATAGCTCAGTTCGATTTGTGACCTCCGAATTAGACAGTGCCTTAAAATATAGCGTCGATAATCACATATTGTTCTTCACTTACGACGTTGCTTTTGCTGTATCATTCCACACTGACACACAAACAATGCAATATCTCAAGGAAGATCCGTGTAAATTCCGACAATTTGGTGAAATTGAAGCCACGTTCGTTTTGTTTCATTACGATGACGTCACTTCCGTACTAGTCGAAGCGTGGTGCGCATGCGCGTTGTCAGGAGGCTGTATAGCGCCCCCTGGGACAGCAGGGAAGTTAAGTTGTAATGTACGTAGAAAGGAAGACGGGCGATGTCATAGGTTCGACCAAGCTGTATTAAGTATACTTTTACGAAGACTTTATCATGACAAAAATGATTATCCCCTCGTGGAAACGCCATTTAGAATACACACTATTAAACGAGGAAATAAAGTTGCGTTTTTAAAATCGCTTAAGTGAAATATCAAAATAAGTGTACTAAGCGCCATATTTACGGCTACTTATGTTCGAGTTAACGATGATTTTATCGCTTGACAACGCAATTTATAGTTTGAAAACCGCGTGTAAGGAAACCGTGTGTAAGTGTACCAGCCGACATGGTGAAACCACAATATTGTTGAAAACGTCTTTCAACCTAATGCAAACATTTTTTTCTGAAATTACATGTTGTTATGGGCATTAATTGCATTCACTACGCTATTTTTGTGCTAAACGTTATTGTTTATTTGTTTTAAATTTAATCAACAGTTTGGCTGTTACTTTATCATGTCCAGCGGTCAGAATGACAAAACCGTGCAAAATGTTTGCAAATTATACCTCGCTTTGCACGTGTATTTGCGTGCAAAGCGGGTTAAATTTGCAAAAAGTTTGCACCATTTTGTCATCCTGAAAGCAAGACTGATCTGTAAATCGAATCATAAGGGCTTTTTCCTAAAGTATGAAAATGTAGACCCATGTCAGGCTACCCAGTGCAGATTGTGCAGGGTCTTCCGAGTCAAATTTTTGGCTGTCAACATTCTTTGTGCACAAGAATAAACGGAGGTGCATTCATAAAATTTTAGTTCATAAATGAATTGAAATCATTTTTTTTTTCAAGCTTACAGAATACGAAATTTTGTGCTACGAACTGAAAAATCACCGATAAGTGATGCATCCGTTATATATTTAAAATGACTGTAAACCGATTTTTTCAGGAACAATTCTTTTTCAATATCTGGTTAGTATTCACGGATCGCGGGTGATTACTCGGAAATCCGTCAATGCAGTCCCGTAAATTTACGCCGGTCTGAGGATCGATTGTTAGCGTGTAGATTCGTGGAAATCAAAAGCAAACGATTTAAGGACGCAGTATTTAACGAATAGGCTATTAACCTAAACGGCCACTCACGGGACCACCAAAAAGCGTCCGTTTTAAAAATGGTCGCCTTGAACATTTTGTTTACACATTGGAAACACTTCTCTTATCAAAAATGTATATAATTGTTTATTTCTTAAAAACCCTCTGTTGTCTAAACTCGTTAGAATCGTCTCAAAGAAACGATTCGTCTCAAAGAGACGATTCTATAGAGTTTGTACAACATAGAATACATATACAAGCATTTTTAGATCGACAGTTTTCGGAGAAATCCAGAGGTATTGCTATAGCATTGTCGCCGTCGTTGTGCGAAAACTTTGACATTTTTAAGATAGAAGGTATTCACTTGAAACTTAGTACACATGTTCGCTATCAATAAAGCAGCTTTTAATATTAAGGGGATAACTCTAGATGTATTTTGTCGAGTTATGCCCCCTTTTTCAACTTAGATTTTTTAATCACTATCCGAGACCCAAATGCCGAGCGTAGGCATTCGTAGGCATTACTCTTGTTTGGCCAATAGTATAGACTACTTAAGTTAATGAAGAGGGTTTTGAAAACGGTCGCTTAATAAAAATGGTCGCTCAAGGAAGATTTACAATATAGATTGATGAAGACATTAATTAAGTCGTGCTTTAATCATTTGTCGGAGACATATGTAAGTCGTAATTAAAGCTTGTTAAAGAGGTAGTTACGCCGTTTATGCAGCCCAACAAGTTCATGCTGGATTCGTTTGCTCAAAATTACAACTCCGGAAGGAGTAAATATTTTTGTGGGTTGATCGATGTTCTTGTAGACATTGGATGTCCATTTAGTATGTAGGCCTTAATTACATATCATTGTTAGAAAGCTCAAACCAATCTCGTGTAGCAAGACTACGGAGGTATATATAAATATTATGAGTTTTACATGGATATTATTTTTTCTTTATTAAATGAACTCGACACAATTAAATTGAAATTTTTCACTTCATTTCATATTCCAACACTATCCTTAATCGCAAGGTCGTGAATTCGATCACAGGGAATCTGCACATGATAAATAAGCCTTATATAATGATTTGGCAGGAAAAAATGAAAAAAAAAAATGGTATATAAATCCATTTTTTTATTCTTTCCTGCCAAATCATTATAAAAGGCCTATTTCTCATGTACAAAGTCCCTGTGAATTCGATCACTTGGCTCGACCAACTTTCCCCCGATATTTGAAGAGCGCAAACGTGAACGATCAATTGCTCCCACAAATTGGCGAATAATAATTAGTGACTCAGTTTACGGACAGTGTTGGTACAAACACAGTTAACGGTGTACAGACGGATAGATAGACCGATTAATGCAAAGCGAAATACCCCCTCTTCTTCGAAAGAGGTATATATAATAATTATATATTATTATATGATATTAAATATATAATATATTCAAATACCATTGGTGTAGAGATCTCACTTAGCTCTTTAAATATGGGTCTATGAGCTGAATAAGGAAATTTGTTTTTTTTCTGCAAGCGTATTGACCAAAGTACCCCCCAGAAGCCGATTTACCCAAATGATGACACAAAATCACTACACTTACGTCCGAGGCATTTTCCAGAAATGCTCGAACGATGTTATCAGAAGAAATAAAAGCTCTGTTTCAATCGGCGCATATACACACACGCCAAATTTCAAGGTTGCAGGGCTGCTTGTTCATCAGAATTTGTTTATTTTTTTAAATAAAAGTTCGACCTCGGTTGCCATGGCAACTAGACTTTTCAACCGATTTCAATTCTTTCAGCTTTTTGAGAACAGACCCACCTAGGGGAACATTCCTGAAATCGTTGACGGACGATGGACGTACGACGGGTGATTACAACAGTTAACATGAGAACTTTATGTTGTATGTGCGCCGATTGAAATAGAGCTTGTATCTCCTGATAATCCATTCGGAACATCGTTCGAGAAAATACGTAAGTGTAGTAACTTGGTGTCATCATTTGGGTAATTCGGCTTCTGGTGGTACTTTGGTCAATACGCTTGCAGAAAAAAACAAATTTCCTTAATGCTTTCCAATCGTCTACGTAGATATTTTGCGCTTATCATAAAGCCAGGTTTTAACTTTCGTTGATTTTGTATAACTCAGACATCCTGTATAAGAGGGGCCATGTAATCTCAATTGCGAAATGGCGCGCTTTCATAGCTGCGTCTTCATTATTCCCGAGGTCTATCCGATAGAATCGCCCAGTGTGACCGATTGCTTCACAGCTCCACCGAATTGTGTAAATGTGTGTATATATATGCACGGATCCTTTTCAGAAAAGTAGTAGTATGTAAATTGGAAGATTTTGAAGTTTGTTCAGATGAGATACGTAGAAAGTTATATACGGTATTCCACGACCGTACACAGACAACCCGTAATTGGATAAAATATTACCTGCTTTGTTTCAAATGTGATTGGACTTTAAAGCGGCTTTCAACAATCTTTCAGTTAAAACGCGGCGGCTGGAGCAACTAACAAGGGATTCCTGGTATTTCTCACACTAGTATAACCATTACACTCTTTCCTAGGCTCAAGCCGCTATCCCATGTAGATATACGATTATCGACCCATTGGTGGAAGACAAATAGTCGGAAAAGATGAGTGACGCCGTCTAGAATCGAACCGGGACCTTTAGAATGATAGCCCACTGCTTTATGACGGCGGCTCTTTCTAACCGAACTAGACACATAACAACTAATAACGGTAAATATTGTATGTACCTCCATTTACGCGTCACATTATCATTCACGTGGTTGGAAATTTCGATACCAACTGCAGCAGATATAATTTCAGAAATCAATTGGTAGAAATCGAAGGACTTGAAATGAATGGGCAAAAGGATGCTCGGAAAGTAAATTGTGAAAAATGAAATGAATCAGTTGTAAGATTCTCAAACTTCAATGCTATGAATAGCCTTCAAACAAACGAATCTCCAACTACAATGCTGTGAAATCCCTTCAAACAAACAAATCTCCACCTGCAATGTTGAAAAGCCCCTTCAAACAAACAAACTCCAACTTCAATGCTGTGAAATCCCTCAAAACAACAACTCTTCGATTGCAATGCTGTGAATAGCCTTCAAACAATCAAATCTCTAACTGCAATGCTGTGGAATCCTTTCAACCCAACACATCTTCAACTGCAATGCTGTAAATAGCCTTCAAACAAACAAAACTTGATGAAACTTGGTAGGGATGTTCCTTTGGTCAAGCTCTACAACAGGAGTTCAAATAATTGAAATCCACCCTTTACTATGATTTCTATGGCAACTAAAAAGGAAGAAGAAATGGAAATCTTGAAAAATGCGCCTTGGCGGGGCCCAAATGTGATTCTGGGGTCATGATACGAACAATCTTGGAGGAGGTTACTAGATGACGCTACATACCAATGATGAAAGCTGTCTATCTTCTGGTTTCAGAAAGGAAGATGTTTGCTCTTTGTTTCTATGTATAACAGGATACACCTTAGCAGAGCCCAAATGTGACCCCATGGTCATCATATGAACAAACTTGGTAGATGTCCACTAGATGATGCTAAAAAAACAAATATTGAAATTTGTATGTCTTCTGGTTTCGGAAAGGAAGATTTTCGCTCTTTGTCACTATGTAAAAACGGGATGCGCCCAGACAGAACCAAAATATGACCCAAGGGTCATGATATGAACAAATTTGGTAGAAGTCTTCTAGATGATGTTACATACCAGATACTGGGTGTTTCAATCTGTTCATATATCTGTCCTTATTCTATACCATTATCATTCTGACATTACTATTCAGATAACTTGTGTAAATTATTCATCTGTTTTGCAGATTGTTCAACACGGAGAGTTCTTTTCAATCTCTTTTGTGGATGGGTCACTTAAACTTTGTAACTACCGGCTTGAGCAGAGTTCAGATTACACTCCATACATTTGCCCTTGAAACTTTGAGTGAAAACATTTGACGTTGTCAACGCTACTCGTTTAAGCCACTGACATGAAACCATCGTATCCTTAATAAATATCTTTAGATTCTCATATAACGGCTAAAAAATCTTAAGTTTTGAGAATGATTCGTCATTCTCAAAAATTAAGACTTTTCAGCTGTTACTTACTGTAAAAGATATAAATCTACAGTGCTAATTTTTCTTACACTGTTTCCGCCTCACAAAATGCACGATTTTGTTACATACCCATCCGCCTTACATACATCTGAGGTCTGTTGTAGGTTATGGTAATGGCCGAGTGATATTCCGAATCGTCACAATGTATGTTGCACAGCAATCACATGCAAAATGACACGCTTTATGAAAATATGTCCTAGAAATTTCACATTTTGTCTCATGTATGCATTAAAGAAATAGAATAATTGTTTGTTTTCGAGTAAGATCGATTTATATTTCATTTCATGAACAACAAAAGCTACATTTTCATACCTTTTGTTGTTCACTCAATGAAATATAAATCGATCTTACACTGAAACAAACGATTATCCTCTATTTCATTACATTTAATAACTTTCCAAGATTCAATGAAATTAACAGATCACAGTTGTAAATCATATAAATTAATGACCAATCAAATTTTGCATTTAGCTTGGACTGCACCAATGACTTTCATCAGTTTTGGAAAATCTTATTTCAAACATTTTTTTACTTGAAATTGTAAATATAACTAACATTTTAAGGTCCTCTGCTAAAGATTTGTTGTTGTTGTTTCTTGTCTGTGACCATATATTTTGTAGATTAATAGATGTTTTAATATCTGAGGGGTGTGCCATATTAGAGGGAAAGGAATCGACCAGCATTTGAAAATCAATGATTGAAGATAACGATTTTTTTAATCTTTCTTTTTATTTTCACTTTAAACTTTAAATAGCAATAAAGGGCTTTCCCTGCTGTTTCTAAATTAAAGGTTATGCTCCAGAGTATTCTTAATTATTTCCTAGCTTCCCCATTCCAAAGCCTTTACAAATTCCTCTTCAGAAAATGATAACATCTTTGCTGCCTCAATATGCATCTGTAAAGAAAGGAAGACTATTGTTGTTAGATTCTCAATAAATATCGGTTGATTATCACTCGATAATCTAACCACAGACCAGTGAAATTATCAAACTACATGTAGATGGTTGTCAGATGTTAACTGCTGTCGAGTTTCGGGTTTGATCATCAATTTGACCTTGTTCATAGATGAAGACTCAATTTCATTATTTCACCTTGACCTCTGACCTTGATTTTTAAAGAATTATTTCATATTGCACATCTACTCATTAAAGAGATTATGTTTGCCAAATTGATTTTAAATTGATCAATTTGTGTAGTAGATAAGCTCAATTTTGACTTTTGACCTTGAGGTCTGACCTTGACCTTGGACTTATCTCAATATGATTTTCAAGTGGCACATCTACTAATGATGGAGAAAAATTGTTATCTTAAAATTCATCCATATATGTAGGAGATAATTCGAGACAATCTCGGACGGACTAACGGAATAATGCCCTAGCACACATAAACCAACTATTCATGGTGACAACTATGTCTCGATCAACACAGGTGGGATTGACAAAAGTTATGTCCTGCTTTTGTTCATTTCGTTCTCTTTGATGCTATCTGTGAGGAGCCTAATAACAAAATATTAATTATGCCCTGATGGTGTCGTCTAGTAATCACATGCAAAATGAAACACTTTAATTAAATTTTGTTCCAACATTTTTTAATTTCATCACATTTTTACATAAAAGAAAGAGTATAATATTGTTTTTCCTGTAAGATTGATAAATCTACATGTATAATTTGATTAACAATAAAAGCTACATTTTTACTCTTGGTATAGCTTTTGTTGTTCACTCAGTGAACGATAAATCAATCTCACACTGAAACTAACAATTATCAACTATATTTTGGTAGATTATAACTTTGGAATTACATCCAACAAAACAGTGAAATTACCAAAGAAAAAAAAATAGCCTGCTAATTTTCATTTCACCCTATTTGAAGCTATCTAAGTGGGGCGCATTTAACACAAAAGTTCAAATCAAATATCTCACATGCGCTTTTGAGATGTTTATCCCTACCTTTTGCCGTTTTAAGATGTCAATGAGTTTAAGTTGTTTCTTAAATCCAGCCATAAGTTCATTTTTCTGTTTTTCTAGTCGCTTGTTTTCCGACAATAGTTGATCAACACGCTTCTTTTCCTGGTCCGAGGATTCCTGCAACAATACAGTTTACTTTTACAATACAATACAATACAATACAACCTTCTTTATAATTTTACTTGAATGCTTGACGTTCATAAAAGACACAAAACATTTACATAATAATTACAACGCATGACATATGAATGAAAGGTACATCAAAGAAAGGTGAATATCACAGATGAATAGAACACATATTAAAGATAACATGAGAAGAAAGGTAAGAATGCGGAAGAGGCATTCAGTTTGGTTTGTTACTATTATTTTTTTCTTAGTTCTAAACATTGATTGCAATATAAAACTAGTTCATTTAATTTATTAACATTATTTCTATTTGGTAGTTCTGTTAATTAGAAAACACCCAGATTGCGAAAAAAATACTGTTTTCTGATAGGGGTCTAAAATGGACAATAGAGAATAAAATGAAATTCATCCTCAATGTTGTTTAAATTACATGTACCCTCTCTTCTTTGAAGGGTTGGCATAATACATGTTCATAGATTACAATATCTTTCATTACGTTGAATATTTCTTTGTCTAATGTTTTTCGATCTTTGAATTCAGACCTCTACTCTTTGGGAATACCACCAAAATTATTCAAGAATCCTTCCTTAAATAATTTGAATGGCATCATGATATGACAAAATGATTTAAAGATTTGAAAGCCATGGAAAAAACAGTTATATTGCGGATGCTGGAGCACAAAAAATGGATTCCAGGTATTTTGCGGACCAGTACTACCATTACATCCTTTCCTAGTCTCCAGCTGTTATTCAAGATAGGTCTACTATTATTAACCCTTTGGTGGAAGACAAATAGTTGGAAAGGGTGAGTACCACCGTCGGGGATCAAACCCAGGACCTCTAGATTGACAGTCCAAGGTGCTACCAACTGCGCTATAACGGTGGCTATTTAAGTGTGTGTGATTAAGATTGATAAATCTTTTATTTTGAGAAAAACAGAAGCTATATTTTCACTTATTTAAATATAAATTTTGTTGTTCACTCACTGAAAGATATATCAATCTCACACTGAAACATCAATTACACCCTATATCAACTCTATATTTTTTTGTCTATTTATTGTCACTACAGTAGCAAATGCCCTTATAAGCGACACACCAAAAAGATGGTAAGTCATCACATGGAAATGTGCAAGGATACATGACGAATCAACTGCAGAGGTCTACCATGATTCTGTAACATGCTCGATGTAGTGCGCTGTCACATTTGGCCTCCGTTCTACGTCTCATCTTATACAATAACTATCTTACCCTTGAAGAAGTTTTGGCCCTGGCTAATTGATCTTTATATTTTTCAATCTCCTCCAAGGCTCTGTTTAATCGGACTTCTGTGGCACTTTGAGATGACGCTTGTTGTTTTTGGTTTCGCTTTAATTGTTCTAACTCCTGCAGTAAAGATATAGAAAAAAAATGCTGTAATAAGAGTTATGAATTAACCCATGTCATGCTGAACCCCGGATATTCCAGTTTTGTCAGGAGATATAGACAAAGATCAGCCTGCACATAAGTGCAGTCTGATATTAGTCTACACCACCTGTTTATTTTTTTTTCAGTAAGAATTGTGTAAAGCCTTGTAATTTTCAGTGAAAATGTTTGCATACCATTTTCGGCTTTCAGAGCCTACAGCACTATGATTTGAGTGTAATTTGGCCTACATTTTTTCAGCATGACAATGGTTAATACATGTAGGCAGCCTAGATAGCTGGTTAAACTGGCTTAACCCTTTCATGTTTTACAAAATTTTGGACCCGTCCAAATTCAAAGGTTTTGCAGACGAAAACTTAAAGTGGATTTAATTTGACAAATAACCATTCAGTAGGGAAGAAAATAGTGTGGAAAAGGAAGAAATTGCTTGTCAGAAGCAATTACTTCTTTTTTCACAATATTTTTTCAATCATAAAATCACAGGCACGTAAAAAGCAGGATTAAACAGCAAAGGGTTAATGTATTTCCCTCATTCATTACAGTTATATTCTGGCCCCAAAAGAGGATTCAGCTTTGAACTTAAAATCAAAGGTGACAGCAACTTAGATCAAAACAAAAAGTCGTGGCACGATTGTGAATATAAGGCACTATACAAATCATAATGGTTCACATATGGTCTACCATTCTAGTAGTGGATAGTTGTGTATCCAAACTTTATGATTTCTCTTTAGGGTCATCAGCTTTTATTTGACTTTTTAATCTGTGTACTTTATATGAAATTCAAGCCAATTTAAATATTATCTAACCCTTTCCTGTTTTTACAAAATTTTGGACCTGTCCAAATTCAAAGGTTTTGCAGACGAAAACTTAAAGTGGATTTAATTTGACAAATAACCATTCAGTAGGGAAGAAAATAGTGTGGAAAAGGAAGAAATTGCTTGTCAGAAGCAATTACTTCTTTTTTCACAATATTTTTTCAATCATAAAATCACAGGCACGTAAAACGCAGGGATTAAACAGCAAGGGGTTAATGTATTTCCCTCATTCATTACAGTTATATTCTGGCCCCAAAACAGGATTCAGCTTTGAACTTAAAACCAAAGGTGACAGCAACTTAGATCAAAACAAAAAGTCGTGGTACGATTGTGAATTTAAGGCACTATACAAATCATAATGGTTCACATATGGTCTACCTTTCTAGTAGTGGATAGTTGTGTATCCAAACTTTATGATTTCTCTTTAGGGTCATCAGCTTTTATTTGACTTTTTAATCTGTGTACTTTATATGAAATTCAAGCCAATTTAAATATTATCTAACCCTTTCCTGTTTTTACAAAATTTTGGACCTGTCCAAATTCAAAGGTTTTGCAGACGAAAACTTAAAGTGGATTTAATTTGACAAATAACCATTCAGTAGGGAAGAAAATAGTGTGGAAAAGGAAGAAATTGCTTGTCAGAAGCAATTTCTTCTTTTTTGTCAATGTTTTCTCAATCATAAAATCACAGGCACGTAAAAATCAGGGATTAAACAGCAAAGGGTTAATTCAATCACATTCGGAAAAAAAAATTAAAAAATTATGGCCTTATTATTCACATAAGGCGCCATAAAAATCATAATCTTATGATGGTTTACCTTTCTAGTAGTGGCTAGTTGTGTCTCTAAACTGTCAGATTTTCCTTTACTATCTTCGGCAATCTTTTTGAATTTATCGATCTGCGTGCTCTGTGCAGCATTTGTGCGCGTAAGTCTTCCCCTTTCATCTTCAAGTTCTTTTATCTTGACTGATAAATGGCTGTTCTCTTCATCCTAAAATAATTTTAAAAACTTATCCCGCAAATTTGAATTTTGTGTCATACAAATAACCAATTTTGGAATATGTCAACCAATCTTGTTAGTTTATACAGTTAACAACATTGTGAAATTGATAAGGTGAATGATTTTGGAATGCAATTGAATGAGAATGTGGAGCAAGTTTAAAGTGAAATTCAAGGGAGGTAATCAATGAACAAAATTAGCTATATTTATTACCTCCCTTTAATAAAAAATACGTAATTTTCTGTTGGTGTGTCTTTGTTGACCGATCAGACACTTTACAGTCCACATAAGCCAATTATATCATAGAATCAAAGAATTATAGAATTATTTAATCAATATGAATTAAATTGAATGATTTCAAAATGTTTCCTATTGATTTCGGAGTGCTTTTGATCAATTTGAGTGAATGTTTGGAATAAAAAATGGAGTGCTGATTGACCAAGTTAGAATGGTTTTGATTGAGATGAATGTCAATTCCATGATGTTGGTTACTGTACTTATTTATTTGAGATTGATTGCAATGAAAGTTTAAGCTTATTGAGTTGCTCTCTAACACACAACTCAGATCTTTTCAAGTACCTTAAGAGGGAGTAAATGGTTCAAACCCACTGCTACCCAATTCTACAGCTTGAACCCAGGGCTGGCTATTAAGTGTTTTGCCCATAAGCACACCGCAGTAATGGTGGGGCTCAAACCAGGGACCTTCAGGTAACAAGTTGAGCATATATCAATGGCTCAGTGTGAAACAGTTGTAACTGCCTATAAGCATGTTTATAGGCACTATATATACCACTAGGCCACCAAACCAGTCTGGTTCAAGGCTTTCCCACAATAATTGAGTAGGACAATGAGTCTACAGAAGGCCTAGAGCAGATTGCTCATCTGTGCATACTGAGTGATTTTATTCTAAAGATATGTGTACAAAATGAAAATGTCTTCTTTAATGCTTTTCGGTGGTTTATCAAGAAAATATTCACATTTTGTATCATTTTTGCAATATAGAAATAGAATAATCTTTTGTTTTTCGAGTAAGATCAATTATCATTTCATTTCATGAACAACAAAATATATATTTTCACTCGTGGCTTCACCACTCGTGAAAATATAGCTTATGTTGTTCACTCAATGAATATAAATCGATCTTACACTGAAACAAACAATTATCCTCTATATATTATTTATCCTGCTGAATTTAGCTTTGATTTGAACAAATTTTAAATTCTGGAACATTTTAATCAGTAGTGTTGGGCAATCGGTTTAAAATCATAATCGATCATTGGTTTATAGTTGGAAGAGTAAATCACTCATTGATCAATTGTACAATAGTTTTCTTAGAAGTTAATTATACAGCACTCCCATCCTTTGAAGAAAAGAATGTGAAAGTTAAGATAAAACTTATGACCTAAAGACTCTTTCTGCAGATTTTAATACTAATACTAACTTCATGGATCAGCATGAAACAGTTATAACTGCCTATAAACATATAGGCAGTTACAACTGTTTCACACTGAGTCATCAAACTGATGTCGGTTTCAAAAACAATATATATGGCTTTCAGTTACGCGTTAGGAACTGATTAATCGATTATGAAATTTCATAGTCGATTATCACAATCAAAAGCCCAAACCAACTGATTATCGGTTATAATAGATTGATCTGCCCATCACTATCACTCAGTCTGGAGCAAGTTTTTCCAAAGGCATTAAGTAGAAAGCAGACAGTGGAACATTGAGCATTAAGATCAGACTGTTTGTCAATGCAGGCTGATCTTAGTCTATAATGTCTGTCGAAGCTTTGTGTTTGACAGGTATATGTTAAGAACAGTCTTAGGAGAGCTTTTTCACGCAACAAAGCCTTTATTGAGTATTGACCTGAGCCCAAGGTTATAAAACTTTTTTTCGTGTTCAGCTGAGAATTTTTCTCTAATTTTGAATTCAAATAAATGCATTAACATTAAAGATAGTATTAATAAGTTGTCATTTATAACAATTTATTAATATTTTCTTTTATGTTCATTCCTATTTATTTTAATACAGTCAAAACTGTGCGAGCGGTCACCTGAGAATAGCGGTCAAACTGCTGTTTGCAGCCAGCTCAGGTCCGCCCGCGCAAATTTTCTCTTTAAAGTTACTGTGAATAGCGGCAATCTGTCGTATGTGGCCGGCGGTCACCTTTAATTGTCTGGATTGCACTCATTGTATATCCCCTTAAGCGGTCACGCGAGTCATCAAATTATGACAGGAGACTCGCTGATTAACGAAAAATCGATAACGCGTTTGGATTATCGTATGCATTTACCGTGACGCTTACCTAATCAACAAGTCTACTAATTTGTGTTGTCTGAGCGACCCGCAGATTAGTTGATTTATACCGATGGCAGATTATTAAAATGCCGATTAGTAAGCCTATTAAACATTGCTGTTTTCCAAACTATCGAAAGGACTTTTTGACGGGTTGAACTCGGAGGGGATTTCCCTTCGTCGGCTCTGGAGGTATTTTTTTTTTTGTATTTTTTATCATCAAAAATCGTGTACGCTTGGAAAATTTAATGATACACAGATGAAAAATAAATAACAGATTGATAAAATTGCCGTATTTTTGTTTAGTATCGGTTGATTCTGCGGAATAATCGCCGCTTGTCGAAAATGTCTGGGGATTTTTCAAATGACGTTAACTAACGTCGTCAAGCATACCAGAAAACCTGACTTTGTTTACACCCCGCGCACGTGAAACAAATTGCTGCCAAATCCACAGGAGCCTGCTTCTCGCTTCTATGAAAACTATGAACACTAAAAACGTCGTATCTCTAGCGCATTTATACTTTCATGGAATGAACTCGAAATTGTCACTTTTTCTAATGAATAATAATACATCTTAAGTAATCAGGAATATAATCGGTGTCAAAATCTTAGATCATCTTTCTCACATGAAGTTTATTAAATTCTTTTCTGGTTCCTGTGACAATACATACGCTGTTTACATTCCCTAGGTGAGAAAATATTGATCGTGAATGACCAAAACACCGTAAATACCGCCATTCAAGAAATATTTTAATTATTTTGGTCTCCTATCGCCGATTTTGAATGGAATCTTTTTGACACGAATACTAAATTTTTGGTGTGCCATCTGATGGAGTTATGATATTAACCAAATGTTGTTCGTCTCGGCGGCCACCGGTGGGGGGGGGGGGGCGTATTTCCGTTAAGCGGCCAACTCCCGTATACAGTCGATTTCGTCATGTCCCGTGGGTGGCCGCTATTGACAGTTTCGACTGTATAACAAAAGAATTGCCTCCTTAATCTCGATTTGAAATTTGAGAAAAAATAGAGTTGAGAATGAGAAAAGTTTTATAATCTCAGGCCCTGATATCTCCTGTCTGATAACATAAAACAATTTAAGATCATAACCAGTACAACTTTCAACCAAATTTCCGTAATTATACAGGTTAAATAAAAATCTAATACCTGAAAAATGATAAATAGAATAATATATCATAGTCTTAAAATATCAATGTTATCATTTAATTGTTATCTGGTCTCTTTTGAAAGAAAGCCTTGACATGACAAATTCTCCCAATCTCCAATTGCCTTTTGTAAGATATTTCTCATATCAGACATAGCCAGTTGATTAGCCCCTATATTCTTTATACACAATACAATACAATACAATACAATACAACACATTTTATTGCATAAAATAATTACATGTTTTTAACAAATACATGAGTATAAAAATATACACGTAAGAAGTGAAAAGGACATAGGTTTTCAGAAGAATAATTTGAGTTAACATTTGAGACGG
This sequence comes from Fragum whitleyi, assembly GCA_948146395.1. Classification (NCBI taxonomy): domain Eukaryota; kingdom Metazoa; phylum Mollusca; class Bivalvia; order Cardiida; family Cardiidae; genus Fragum; species Fragum whitleyi. The sequence goes on along the minus strand of OX411560.1, from coordinate 22,972,138 downwards.
AAAAAACATTATTTGAAATTAATTTCTGCAAGAAAAGAAATAATATACGAATTAAGTTTAACTTAGGGGAATTGTTTGATGACAAATTTTGAAGCTTTTTGTACTCTAGCCAGAGTATTAAAGTAAGGTTTAATATTTTTTTTTTCTTAAATTAAGTACATGTACAAGGGTTGTCCGGAAAGTTCGTAGACAACGTCTAGTACATACATACTATATGTCTATGGCTTTTAAATCCTACACGTCAATATTCAATATTATTTAAAGAGCCATTATGCAAATTTTAACGGAGATTCTCTTATAAATAATGATATTATATGGAATTTTGTAAAGGTATGTTAGTTGGTGCAGAGCACCAAATGATGCAACGCAAATATGACGTCGAGATAAAATTACGGCTACTCTAAGTCGAATCTATTAAAATAACTATTACTGTTATTAATCGATGTTTTGCCTATATTTAAACCTACCCATTGTATTATGTCATTATTATAAAAGAGCAAGCCTTGTCCACTTTTCAAGAAAGAGTGTGTATTGCTAATAACTAAGAGGAAAACGAATGCAAAGTTTTGCAGCTTTGATTTGCTATCTTATTACATAAATCCGCCCCCCCCACACACACACAATAATCGACTGTGTTTCAATATACCACAAATTAACCATAAATGCTTCAACCACTGCAGGTATCTGCGTTAAATCAAGGTCGTGTGTGTATCCTGGATTCCAGTCAGTGCTGTAACGTTCGTTTTCTTAGAAGCCATACCCATACGCGCAAAACTCGCTTGTCTGTATTGTTCAATTATTTTCATAATTTTAAAAGAAGAATAAAAAAGAGCTCATCTTATATAGTGTTTATCGACTATCATCTATTCCAACTGTTCACTACCCATTTAAGAACCACTCATCAACCACTACCAAACTTCGTTCTCAAAGTCCTGTTTAATCGAACGGCGTTTCGTCACAATGACGTTCCAGCTAAAACGCAGGCTTCGCATTAAAGCAGCTTTGCTAAAAATTATTTTGGTACTAGTTACTGGAAATTTTAACAGAAAAATACCATATGTTGAGAAGGATTTGCAATTTGCAATCCTGTAGCTGATATAATAGGTTTAGAGAAATGTTTCTTCGCGTTTCCCGGATTATAAAGGAAAATGCAAACTAGCCACTGCTCCGCCGCAACATCTGACAGCGTCATTTTCCGTTCCATCTCGCGCGCGGTTTGCTTAAACATTCTTCATTCATTTGAGTATTTATGAAGCGATCACTTTGAAAATATCACTAGATAAAACTCATAAATTGGACACAATAAATACATGTTGATTATGATATTCTCAAAAGATCAAACCCTTGAGAAAATCGTTTCAGTATTCAATCGTTATCGGTAAATGTTTATAATTTCGACGAGCTCCGGGTACCGGTAGGTGGGATTGCTAAGGTAACTGTCATATTCATGTCAATAAAAATGTTAAACATTTTCTTCGGGCATGAAGTCAGTGATAATAAGGGTGGCGATTAACACAAGAATTATTAACAATATGAAAGTAGATAAGGAGAATTTCAGACTGTCTACGAACTTTCCGGACAACCCTCGTATTTGGGCCATATGAGCAGAAAATGATACTCATTTTCTATCATGTTCATGGAACAATTATTACAAGTTCTTTTAAAATTACTGGGTTGTAGCTTCAAAATGTATACTAACCTTTTTACCACATTCCTGTCCCAGTCTATCCAGTTCTTCCTGCATTACTCGTAACTTTGCCTTCAGAAAACGAATTTGGGCCTCTGAAAAAGAAGAAAAACAATTCAGCTGCGGATGAAAATTCAAAATAGTGAGCATTCCCTGAATGACCAATATATGTTTTATCAGATCTTTTAATCTAACATTCACAATACTCTTAAAATTTGGCACCACGACGAATGACTAACAGTTTTTATTCCAGCACCTGCCAGTAATACCTGATAGGGGAGTTAGCTATAGGCAGTATATATAGACAAATAGATAGAATTTCCCAACACCAGGGGCTGTAGTTTCACTAATTCACAAATGCTTTTCTGTCAGTGGAGCTAAAAAACTTGCAACACTTGGAAATGGTCAACATATCTTTATATAAAAAACAATTATATTTAAAACTTGTACATGTATTAATAGTCACCACTTACATGGTTGCATGGGTCATCACTTACTGGATTGTCACAAAAAAAGACTAATACCCACAATAAGTGCTTGTCCATAATGAAGTGCCATTTCCTATCAAAGGGCCACAAGTCTGTTGAAAGTGAAAGGAACGTAACCAAAATATAAAATGTACATAACTACATCTCTTTAAGCTTGAATGAAATCTGTCCATATGCTACTGGGAAATTTAAACACAGAAATCAGACGCACACAAAACTAGACAGAAAAACTGACTCCTATATACCTCCAACATATAGTTTGGTTTTGTGTGTGTCTTTTGTGTTTCTTTTTTTTTTAGGGAGCAGGGGTATGAAATTACTGACCTGCCCCCATATCTTGAGCAACGGTAGGTATGACATCATCAGCAACATCAACATCGTCCTGCAGTTCGATATTCTCGATGGCATGTTGGAGGGAGAAATCTTTAAACTCTGTCATAAACGCATCATCAACAAGGGCTACATCATCTATATTACTTTTACCAGCTTTCACTTTTGCTCTGAAAGTCATAACAGGGTAAATACAAAATTTTGTATCTTGAATATTTCAAATCTGTTTGTTTTTAGAAAAAAGGACTAGTTGCTTTCAAAAGGCAATTTCTCATTTATCTTAATGTTTCATGTACTTGTTTAACATAAGCTATATCAAAGGGTCAGTGTAACACTATTGTAAGTGCCTATAAATATATAGGCACTTACAATAGTGTTGCACTGACCTCTCGATATGTGATTGTCAGGTTTTATCTTCCAAAATGTAAAAAATCCTCATTATGAGGAAGAATAACAGAATATTTGGACAACTAAATATTCAAGTAAGACAAATGAAATTTAACTGTCAATTTTGGTCAAGGACAAGTGAGAAAAAAATTGTATTTCCACAACCCTACCAAAACAAAATTGTTAATAGGCAGCAAAAAAAAAATCTTATTTGCACCTCAAAAAGCTGAAGTTTCAGAGATCAAGCAACCTAGTGTCATTAAAAAACCCAAATTATTTAGTGGGCATCCTAATAATCTTATATGAAATGTTATGTATAATCTATAAATAAACCTAATGGTATTTACCATGTCTATTTTTAGAATTAGTCTGGGGATTTTCCAATATCTCTTGACACTTTAAGGTAATAGATGTAGAAGATTTTAGATCTTTCTAGAAAGGCCTTTTGGAAGGTGATTCAGACTCTAGAGTATTCTTATGTTCTATATTATTCCAGATTGTTCTATAGTATTATATAAAGGGATTCCTACAGCATTCTTGGTTCACTTGATTTAGACTTATGGTTTCATTTAGTAGTACTGTGTTAAACTAAAAGGGGATTTCTTGTTATCTTAAAAGTGTGTTTGAAAGCGTGTTTAATTTTAAATTCAGATATTATTGGACTTATTATTTGTGGACCAGGAACTTAAATAAATTGGATCTAAAATTAAAACTTTAGGATTAAACATTCAAGGTATTGTAAATTGTTTTTGTATTAATTTCATATTGTCAATAATTCTGGTATTATTGTCAATAAATATTGTTAATTATAAAGTTTGTTGCTGGCTTCTTTGTTTGTGTTACATTGGCACGTAACAAATTGGGGGCTCATCCGGGATACGAACATCAGACAAACAAGCAAACAAACAAAACAAAACAAATCAAACAAATTCTGTAAATAAATCTGCTGTTCAAAATTATTTAAGAAATTAATTTCATATTTCAATTTTAATAAATCTGGAGTGTACTTTCACTATTATTTATCATAATCTTACATTCTTATTTGAATACAGCAACAAGCTACCATGTCTTTTGACTTAGAAAAATTTATGCACGAACCTTCCGTGGAGCTATTGAATTTGGGTAAAAAGTCTGATTTGCTCAATCTTGCCAAGCATTATGAATTAAAAAGAAGTCAAGTCCTCATTGCGAAAACATGAAACTAAGAATATTTTGATTCAATATTTTGTTGATGAGGACATTTTTGATGAAAAGGCTCTATCTCTCATTGTTGATGTTCCATCAGTTGCAAGCTCAAGAGAGCTTGAACTGTTAAAACTTCAACAAAGGGAGAAGGAATTGGAAATTGAAAGAGAAAGAGCACAATTAGAAATTGAAGAAAAAGAAAGAGAAAGGCAATTTCAAAGGGAAAAGGAAGAAAGGGAAAGAGAAAGAGAAAGAGAAAAGGAAGAGCGAGAAAGAGAAGAGAGAGAAATAGAAAGAGAGAGGGAAAGAGAAGAAAGAGCATTTCAATTACGATTAAAAGAATTAGAAATTCAAGATAGAGCAAATCAGCCTAGATATATGTATAATGACCATTTTGATGTAACAAAACATTTTAGGCTTGTCCCACCATTTCAAGAAAATGAAGTTGATACATATTTCGAACATTTTGAAAAAGTTGCAAATAACTTGAAATGGCCAAAGGAGCAATGGACCTTACTTCTCCAAAGTGTCTTAGTAGGAAAAGCTCGCAATATTTATTCGCAACTTAAAACAGAACAAAGCAATGATTATGATACTGTAAAAGAACTCATTCTCAAAGGTTATGAGCTGGTACCAGAAGCATACAGACAACAATTTAGAAGTTGTAGAAAAGAATCTGGCCAGACTCACGTTGAATTTGCAAGAAACGAAGAAAAATTATTTGACAGGTGGTGCTATTCTAAGAAAATAGACCAAAATTATGATAATCTTAGACAACTTATATTAATTGAACAATTCAAAAATTGCATTCAATCTGACATTAAGTCACATTTAGATGAAAAAAATGTTGAAACTATACATGAAGCAGCTCGTTTAGCTGATGATTACTACCTTACACACAAAAATTATTTTGTTAATAAAGCAAAACCTGCTTCCTCACATCCCCAAAATAAATCTATGTCTGGTGATTCATCTAGCATGTCTAGTCAATCGAATTCACCTAAACCAAAGTCTACTGGTGAAACCAATGTTCAAAATCCCTTATCTCGAGTACATTGTACTTTTTGTAAAAAACCAGGTCACCTTATTTCAGAATGTTTTAGATTAAAAAGGAAGAAGGAACTGAGTGCAGCCAAACCTACAGGGCTCACTAGCCTTCAGCCTAAATCACAGCCTTCTTTTGAGTTAAATTCAATTGTTAAGGCAGAACCAAATTCTGATTCCTGTATGGAGATTTTTGAACCGTTCATGTTGGATGGTTTTGTATCACTTTCAGGTGATATGTGCCCACCTACCCCTATTAAAATTTTAAGAGACACAGGAGCTTCTCAATCTCTTATTTTAGCAGATGTTCTGCCTTTTTCTGAGAAGACTTCGTCTGGTACTAGTGTCCTTATTCAGGGTGTAGAGTGTGGTATTATTAATGTTCCTCTTCATAAGGTTAATTTGTCCTCGGATTTGGTTACTGGTTCTGTGGTTGTTGGTGTTAAACATTCTTTACCATTTAAAGGTGTACATTTATTGCTAGGCAATGACTTAGCTGGAGATAAGGTTGTTGTTAATCCTCTTGTAACTGACACACCTAATGTAGGTCAAACAGATGATCCTATTTTGCAGGAAATACCTGATTTGTACCCGTCATGTGCAGTAACTCGGGGTATGGCTAAAAAAGCTTCCTTGAAAAAATCAAATGATATTGACTTAACTGATACTTTTGTTGGTCAATATTTCAATGACGAGATTAAAAAGTCTTTTAATCTTAGTCTGCCTGATACTCAGACAGACTCGTCAAAATTTTGTCGTTCATCTCCAAGGTCAAATGACCAAGGTCATGAAACACATTCAAAGTCAAAGTTAATCCAGGAACAGCAAAATGATCCTGAGATTTCAAAGTTAATTGATAGGGCATTACCCGAAAAAGAAATGTCTCAGAATCCTGTCTGTTACTATAAAAAGAATGGTATTCTGATGAGAAAATGGCGACCATTTGATGTCCCAGTTGATGATGATTGGGCTGTTCATCACCAAATTGTTGTTCCAAAGTCATATCGCCGTGAAATACTTAGTATAGCCCATGAAAGTCCAATGTCTGGTCATTTAGGTGTAAACAAGACTTATCACAAGATTATGACTCATTTCTTTTGGCCTGGACTTAAATCGGACGTTTCCAAATATTGTAAAAGTTGCCACACTTGTCAAATGGTAGGGAAACCTAACCAAGTTATTCCAAAAGCAAGGTTACAACCCATTCCAGCTTTTGATGAACCTTTCAGTCGAATAATAATAGACTGCGTTGGTCCTTTACCAAAAACCAAGTCAGGTTCTGAATATTTGTTGACAATTATGTGTGCTTCTACTCGCTTCCCAGAAGCAATTCCTTTAAGAAACATTAAGGCAAAGTCAATCGTTAAGGCTCTTGTCAAGTTCTTTACTTTTGTTGGCCTTCCAAAATCAGTTCAGTCTGATCAAGGATCAAACTTCATGTCAGGCATATTCCAACAGGTTATGCATGAATTAGGTATCAAGCAATATCGGTCATCTGCTTATCATCCTGAAAGTCAAGGTGCTTTAGAAAGATTTCATCAGACCCTAAAGAATATGATAAGGTCATATTGTTTCGATACTGAGAAAAATTGGGATGAAGGTATTCATTTGCTATTATTTGCAGTCAGAGAATCTGTTCAAGAATCTCTTGGCTTTAGCCCCTTTGAGTTAGTTTTTGGTCATTCTGTTCGTGGGCCATTAACACTCTTAAAAGAGAAATTTCTTGCTGATGATGAAACACCCTTGAACTTATTACAGTATGTTTCTGACTTCAGAAATAAACTGTCTAGGGCATGTGAGGTTGCTAGGTCAAATCTTAAATCATCTCAGAGCAAAATGAAGGCAAGATATGACAAGCATAGTGTTGATAGGAAATTTGAACCAGGTGATAAAGTCCTTGCTCTTTTGCCAATACCTGGCCGGCCCTTACAGGCAAGATATTATGGCTCGTATACTATTGATAAGAAAACAAGTGATTTGAATTATATTATCAATACTCCTGGAAGGCGTAAAAATAAACAAATGTGTCATGTGAACATGTTAAAAAAGTATTTTGACAGAGATAGCTCTATTTCAAAACCAGTTACAGTTGTAAACACTGTCCCACAGGAATCAAATATGATTGAATCAGAAGTTAATTCAGACTTTAGTGAAAAATCTGTTCCTGGTCCACCTAAACTTGAGAACTCTGAAATACTAAAGAATCTTGACGACAAACTTTCACATTTGGAGCCATCTCAACGAGAAGAGCTGAAACAGTTTATTAATGAATATAAACACTTGTTTCCTGACATCCCCACAAGAACTGATAAAATATATCATGATGTCATTGTGGAAGATTCTCAACCAATAAAACAACATCCTTATAGAATGAATCCAGTGAAACAAAAAGCCCTTCAAGATGAAGTGAATTACTTATTGGAGAATGATTTTATTGAACCCAGCCAAAGTAATTACAGTTCACCATGTATATTAGTTCCAAAGCCAAATGGAACATACAGAATGTGTACTGACTATCGAAAAGTGAACTCAGTGACAAAAACTGACTCTTTTCCAATACCAAGAATTGATGACTGTATTGACAAAGTCGGTAATTCTAAATATGTCACCAAATTTGACCTTCTCAAAGGATTCTGGCAAGTTCCGCTCACTGATAGGGCTAAAGAAGTATCAGCATTTGCTACTCCAACTGGTCTGTACCAGTACAAAGTTATGCCGTTTGGGATGAAAAATTCTCCTGCGACGTTTCAGCGGCTTGTAAATATGGTTATAGCTGGCTTAGATGGCTGTGACGCATACATTGATGATGTCATCATCTATACAGATACATGGAGTGACCACCTTCAAAGAATCAAACAATTCTTCGACTGTCTCAGTGATGCAAAATTGACTATTAATCTTGGAAAAACAGAATTTTGTCATGCTACTGTTACTTTCTTAGGACATCTTGTGGGACAGGGTCAAGTTAAACCTTTAGAATCTAAGGTCAATGCTATCTCTGAGTTTCCTGTGCCTGCTACTAAAAAGCAACTGATGCGATTTCTTGGTATGGCTGGCTACTATAGAAAGTTTTGTAAGAATTTTTCTATAATAGCTGAACCTTTAACAAACTTATTAAAGAAAAACGTTAAGTTCAAATGGAATGATAACTGTCAAGTTGCCTTTGATCGCTTAAAAGCCATACTAAAGAGCACACCAGTTCTTTTAGCACCTGATTTTTATAAATGTTTCAAATTAGCTGTTGATGCAAGTGATGTTGGTATTGGTGCTGTTCTTTTGCAAGAAGACGATGATGGTATAGATCATCCAGTTTGTTATTATTCTAAAAAATTAAACAAACATCAGAGAAACTACTCCACCATTGAAAAGGAATGTCTTGCTCTGATTTTGGCAATCCAACATTTTGAAGTTTATTTAACATCTGCAACTTCTCCTATAGTTGTATTCAGTGACCACAATCCCTTAAGTTTTCTTCACAAACTTAAGAGTAAGAACCAAAGATTATTGAGGTGGAGTTTGTCACTTCAAGAATTTGATCTTGATGTAAGACACATTAAAGGAAAAGACAACATTATACCAGATGCTCTGTCAAGAGTCTAAAATTTTGGATTGTCATATCTTTAATAAAACATTGAATTTAACAGTTACATTTTACTATATTTTTTGTATATATGTATGTATGTTTGCTTATAAAACTCTTTTTCAATTCTTTTGATGAAAATTGTTTGTATTTTCATGCTAGATGTGCTGAAATATTGCAACGAATCATGATATTAACAATTATGTGATGTATATTATCATTGTAAATGCTAATGATAATTCAAAAAGAAAGATTTATTTCATAAACCTTTCTTTTTTTCTTTCAAGGGGGAAAGTGTTATGTATAATCTATAAATAAACCTAATGGTATTTACCATGTCTATTTTTAGAATTAGTCTGGGGATTTTCCAATATCTCTTGACACTTTAAAGACCTGGTTTAAGGAATGTTGTATATTCAGGACCCCTACTGATAAGCTAATTGTTAATCTCTCTGAATCACCCTAGGGGGTCAATCACCCTTTATATTCTACACATGACATTGACCATTTTTGGTCATCAATATTTCATCAATTGATTTGAAAAGAGTTAAAAATAGAAGTTTATGAATTTTTTAAAGTGTGTAAAGTTTTAATTATTTATGACTTAACCCTTGGCATGCTGAATAAAAAATCTTGGCAAAACTGCAACAAAATCAAAGTACTCAAAGCTCTGGATGCACTACATGTAATAAGGTATTCATTTTGAAAATAAAATTTTCTAGCTTTTCTGGTCTCAAAAAAGGAATAACAGGTGGTATGGACAAAGATCAGACTGCACATATGTGCAGGTTGATGTTTGTCAATAGCTCCTGCCAAGGCAGGAATATTCCGGGTTCAGCATGTCAGGAGTTAAATTAAATCTACAATTAGTAAATGACAAAAAGTGATGAAATGATCTAGATCAATTAAAGGTACAAATTTGTAATCATAAAAAAGATTGAATTTACAGCAATGTTAAGAAAATAATTTATTTAAAAGAAAAGTTTTTTTGTAAAAAATATCTCCTTCCAAATATGACATTACCCGTAAAATCTTGCTACAGAATTGAAACATTGCAGTAAAAGGAGGACATTATTTATCGTTTTTCAATCATACCATGCAATTTTATTTAAGAGATTTCTTAATATCATAGCTACAGCTGCTTTGTGATTAAGAAAATATTTTTACAAAAGCAAAATTGTCTGATCTTTTAACAGTTTTTTGTAAGGAAGATCAAAAGTTAAAGATGCATTACAAACACTTTTCTTTTCGATGCCAAGTATCAAATTGCGAAAAAAAGTTATTGTCTTAATGATAGAATAAATGAGATATTTAGAAATTTAGAATAATTAAACAATAATTAACGAAATAAATTTCTCAATAAGTAAAAAATCAATATATGCCTGACAGCCTCTGTATGTGTATCTCTACATATAGTATACAAGGTGATTAAGTGATTAAGATAAGGGCCATAAAACCATTAAGATAACAATGAGTGGTTAATTGCATATCTCGTTTGGGGGGGTCAAATAAAGAAGGATTAAACCAGGTCTTTAAGGTAATAGATGTAGAAGATTTTAGATCTTTCTAGAAAGGCCTTTTGGAAGGTGATTCAGACTCTAGAGTATTCTTATGTTCTATATTATTCCAGATTGTTCTATAGTATTATATAAAGGGATTCCTACAGCATTCTTGGTTCACTTGATTTAGACTTATGGTTTCATTTAGTAGTACTGTGTTAAACTAAAAGGGGATTTCTTGTTATCTTAAAAGTGTGTTTGAAAGCATGTTTAATTTTAAATTCAGATATTATTGGACTTATTATTTGTGGACCAGGAACTTAAATAAATTGGATCTAAAATTAAAACTTTAGGATTAAACATTCAAGGTATTGTAAATTGTTTTTGTATTAATTTCATATTGTCAATAATTCTGGTATTATTGTCAATAAATATTGTTAATTATAAAGTTTGTTGCTGGCTTCTTTGTTCGTGTTACATTGGCACGTAACAGAAAAGTTTGAAAGTTCCAAAGTTCCAGCAACCTTGTATTATCAAAAAAGTACTAAAAACTACCCAGCTCATCACTTCACTTTCAGTTTGAACCAACAATTAGATGGGACAATAGATTTTGTAACTGACAGCATTGGTATGTTTATTCTCCTGAGTACAAAAGACAAAGGGCTAGGTGCAATGGAATTTTACACAGTTGGAAGAGTGTCAGACTGTCAATCTGTAGATCCTATGTTCAATCTCTGAAGGCACAACTCATCTTTTCCAACTATTTGTCTCTCAATAAGTTGATAGTCATTGACCTTTTTAAGATAGCAGCTGGAGGCTAAGAAAGGATGAAATGGTAGAGAAAAACCAGGAATCCATTGGTAGGTGCTCCAGCCTCCATGATGAATTAGAGAAATTGTTGAAAAAGAAGTAAAACCCCATTCAAACAAAATCAAAGTACAAACAAACCTGTCTTAGCGGCCACCTGTATTCAGTAAGCAACCTGTCTTAAGCAAGCGGCAACTGAGTTCCCAAATGAAACAATTGCTCTGAAATTGACCTGTTTTAAGCAAGCACCTGTCCTAAGCAAGCACTTTTTGAATGTCCCTTAGGTGCTTGCTTAATACAGGTTTGACCGTAATGGAATTTTATGCAGGGTACAAATTGATGAATCCATTGACCTCTATTATGAAGAGACTCTTAAATATAGAGGTACAGAAAAGAGGGGGTAAGGCCAGTCTAGATTCTTGAATTCTTATCAAAACCCTTTGTTGTTGGTACTCAATTGAATCTTCTCATCGAGACGATTCTCATTAGAACCAGCAACATAAGGTTTGTACTATAGTTTTCTAAATACTTTGATCTAAAATCCAAAAGAATCCCTGTATCTGTAGCTCTGAAATATTAATATCATATCAATTATCTGTCGCAGACATGAAACTAACAAATTTCATAAGAGAGTTACCTACATATTTAAACTCCGCTTATTCAAGCTTTCGTTATCACATTTAAATTTTCCATTCATAAAAATATTTTTACCCTCCTCTTGCTGAATAAGAATTCTTGGCAAAATTTCTATCAAACCAAAAGCACTGGATGCACTATATGTAAGTTGACATTCAATATGAAAATTAAATTTCAAAGCTCTTCTGGTGCTGGTTTCAAAAAAAAAGAAAAACAGGTGGTACAGACAAAGATCAGATTGCACTTATGTGCAGGCTGATGTTGATCTATAGCTCCTGCCAAGGCTGAAATATTCAGGGTTCAGCATGACAAGGGTAAATCAAAATGGCTGAAAATGTTGGGAGTTCAATATTGTAAAATTAAAAATCATAGTAAATGAGTGTTTTGATTGGATGATTTATTTTTAGATTGATAGCGGCCATCTTTTGATTAGGTCCACATACCTAAAGATCCAATAGACTTACTTAGCGGAGGCTGGTTTCTTTGTCCTTGAACCAGGACGGGACTGAGGTCGTGACCCGGCGTTGTTGTTAACTTTTGTTGTTGACTGGGGTCTAGCAGAAACAGGCTGAAGTGAAAATGATTTGAGTTCAACATTTTTTTTTCTAATGTCATAAATGTGGTTGTTCTTTTGAATACACACCATTTTACCACAACAAGAGGACCTAAAGCGCTCACCTGATGTTTTGTTTCAAAGGTTGCAAAATGCAAAAAATACTGATTGTGTTTAGCAAAGATTTTACCCCCTAGCAAAGTTTTTATTACCTAATTTGACCTAGTTTGAAAGTTTGCTCTGAATCAACTTAAACAAAAATTCTGAGAAAGTGTCAAGACATTTGAGTAAAAGATATTGATTCTAAGTTGAACACTGGTCTTTTTTTTCAAAATTAAACCTGGTTATTGACTGCACTTGACCCAATTTTGATCTTGTTGTAAATATCATTTTGATAAACACCTACCAAGTTTCAAGACATTTGAGTCATAATATTGCATTTAGATAGTACAATTGTATTTTCTAAGACTTGTCCCTGTGACCTAGTTTTTTACCCTACGTAAACCAATGTGAACCAATTTCAAACTCATTCAATATATCATCTAGGCAAACATTCTGACCAATTTTCAAGATATTGGGCAAAAAATATGGCCTCTACAGTGCACATATGGTTTGTCTAAGATTTGACCCTGTAACCTAGTTCTTGAGCCCACTTGATCCAATTTCAAACTTGTAGGGGGGGGGCTGATAGTCTGGCGGCTGATCGAGACAAATATTCTGACCAAGTTTCAAGACTTTTGGTTCAAGCATGAGACCAAGAGTGCACATATGATGTTGACAGACGATTGAGGACACAAGCTGGATATTGGACACAGGGTGATCACAAAAGTTCACCATGAGCCCTTTGTGTTCAGGTGAGTAAAAAGATACCCCCCCCCCCCTAATTTTATACATTAAATATTCCCCATATATCATTTTGAAAAATCACCCTGAAAAATGAACTAAAATACTACAAGATGCAAGAAAATTTTCTTTAAGTCTCCAACCCTGAATACTGGGAATGCATGCTCTAAAGTTTTGAACCATTTAACAAGTGGTCAAGTGGGTGGTGTTTTTTTTTTACAAAGTTACATGATTTCTAAAATTGAGTCAGAAAAAGTTTGTTTTTTAATAATTGATGAAAGTACATATATTAAGTACCTTTGGAGACGGGCTTGTTAGCTTATCTTCATTTCTCTCTGTAAAATCATCTTCAAATGCTCTGAAAAAAACACATGAAAGCATGAAAGACCTGCCACTTGAATTCCCTATCACTTTGGTTTTGTTTGAATTTATGGGATTAAACACCATTTTTTACATTATTGTAGGTAGGGGATATTCTCACCACAAGCTAATTTTGAAAGCTTGACTTTTACCTTCAAGCTTTGAGAAAAAGTGTTTAAAACTGCAAAACTGTTTTTGTTTGAGAAAAATTATGCCAAGTCATTTTGAAATCCATCCAAAAATAAAAGTCGGTATAAATTAGGAGGAAGAAGCAAACTAACACACTAACAAAATCATATCGTTGTGACAAACTGCATGTATATATGACATGGCAACCCCTTCTTTTTTCTTTAACTTTCATGAAAAAGCTGCCGTTTGTTGATTGATTCATATTTTTCTGTGACTCATCTATCATAAGACTAAATCAATAATAAATTTTCAAAGAATATTCATGAAAGAGTATTTTTTTTACTCTAAATGCAGACTATGGCTTTAAGATCAGCTTGTCTAAAAAATCAAGAAATATTTTTTCTCACATAAACATCTATTTTGTATATTAGAATCTACAGATGACGAAATATAGCAATAAATTATGTTAGATGATGCTATGACAACATCATTTAGAATATATAGGATATTGAATGAGTGGTCATGGAATACCGACTTTATTAAACGAGTCATCTGTAAACAGATAAAAACGAGGCTGTGCCGAGTTTTTATCTGTTTAAGATGACGAGTTTTATAAATTTGGTATTCTTTTGGCACAAGTTTTATATTCTATTCATAATATGACCAGAATGTTTGCAAAATATTGTTAAAATTATTGAAATTCAACATTTCAGTTTTCTGCGAAACTTATATTGCCATTTAAAACTTCCGTTACAATTTATTGACTTTGACGTCATTTTTGTGGGCACAAAAAAGCGTTTCTATTTGCCCTGAGCTTATAAAGATAGTAGACCCATAATAACTCTCAGACTGGAACATTTCAGAAGTAATGAACTGAAACAATGTTAACAGAGGTTTCATAATGATTTCATTAGGAAACCTAGGTTAACATTGTGAAAGATCATGACTTACAGGTACACTATCATTAGGAAACCTCAGTTAATACTATTTATGTTCATGACTTCTGAAACATTGCGGTATTATCATAGGGTCCACTACCTTGAGAAAGCCTATGTAAATTGAGTTTCAACTCTAGACTCTGTTAAGATCAGCATGTAAAACAAAGTGGACTAGATTGTCTTACAACAAAATGACTTACTTGAGGAACTCATCTGTGTTAATGTTGTCCAGGAGTTTAGACTGACTTAGTATGGAGTCCTGGCCTTTCTGAAATATATAGAATCATCCGGAAAATATAGATTTGTATAACTTGTCCTTTGATAATTCAAGGACAAATTTTGTCTCCATTGGAACAAGAGTAACTGTTTGAAAAATTTGAATGTGTCAAAAAACATTCATTCTAAAAGTCCAAAATGCATACTTATAAAATTAATGTTAGCTTTATCTGCATGAAGCAAGATTTGTAGTAAATACATCTAAAATTTTGACAAACAGACAAGTTTTGAAAATGAAACCAAGCTTATCTGTTTATTTGTTTGTTTGTTGAAATATTCTTATTTAATCAAAGGTGTCCATTAGACTCCTCATTTGTTAATGAGTCCTGAATTGCCAGTCTCCCCATGGTCACAATCTCTGTTTGACCCTATCATGTGTTCAAGATGACAAAATGGTGCAAAATGTTTGCAAAATTTTATACCCTGCTTTGCACACATGAGCATGTACAAAGCAGGGTATAATTATGCAATCAGTTCAAATGATTTTGTTATCCTGAACACATAACTGATCTTTTGATGCAAGGCATAAAAGATTACAATCTTATGAAAGAAAAGGTTATTTTGTTTGAACTAGTTTTAAAGCTGCTTAAACAGTTTTGCAATTATATTTTGAGCACCTAATAATTGATTTCCAGTTATTTCTTGCTCCCAGTACTACCATTACATCCTTTGCTAGCCTTTGGCTGCTATCCCACAAGGGTTTATTAGCTATATAATGGCTTGAGACAAATATAGGATAAGATAGTCTACTGAAATAATGACCCATTAAAATGCCATTAATTTTCCTAGGATGGCCCATCAATATTTAACATTTATTATTCAAAAGTTATATTAATCAGTTATAATGGCCATTAAAAGCAACAATTAGAAAATAGGGTTTAGCAAATAAATTATGGTAATTATAAATGACTTTTTCAATGTGTGTAATTGTTTAATCATTTATAATGGGCCATGTTCATAGGTCCCACAGCAAATGATCAAACCTGTGACCCACACAAAAGAGTTAAAGCCTGTCAAGACATACCAAAACATCTTCTGCCTCTCTCACAAGATCTGCAGTCTTGGCTTCTAACTCTGCATTCAGTTTTCTGAAAATTGAAAATGATCAACTATCCCATGTGCTGGATAATAAAAGCAAATCAATGTTAACATTGGAAGAAATTTCACGAAATGAAAATCATAGTTTTTAAGTCCAAGATGGATTAAAATTCCACTACATAAAATACCACAGTAACAAATCTTTGTCTAGATGCTGGTATTACACTAGCTTTAAGAAATACATATATTACTAATATACATCATTTTGATCAATATTGACAAGTATTTAAGCCTACGCCTATACAAACAACAACATCAATGGGTGCTACTAAGGTGATAACAATACCCAGTGGGGTTGCGGAATTCCCATGGCTTTTCTACCTGCAGACAAGTACATTTTTCAAGACTACTAGTCCTTGGACAAGTAAATACCAGGTCAATGCTTGGAATGGTACTTAATAGATCTAAGATATTAGCCTTTTGTGTGTATCAAAGGGAAGCAAGGTTGTTTTTGGTGAAGTATATGCTGGGTTCTAGCATTTTATTTAAAAACAACATTTTCACAAAATTTATACTTTCATTTATCTATTCTCTTTTTTGTGAACAACTTTCTCTTGATTCTTAACAAGTAGAAAATTATCCATACTTGTCTAGGGACAAGTGGACAAAATCCGTATTTCCATACCCCTGCCCAGGGTTTTCTCCGAAAACAGCCAAGCCAACTGTAATTTAAAGGTTTTACAGGGTTTAAAACAGTAACTACTTTTTGCCATCAGCCTGAAGTACCTGTAGGCTAAAAATATTACAGGTCCTCCCTGATAACAACAGGTCATACATGAAAACCATGTTTAATTTTAGCAATTTAAGGGATATATTGCAAGGAAAACATTGTTAGAAAAGAAAGCATTGCTTTTAACAAGCAATTTCTTCTATTTCTACAATTCTTTTCATTTGGTTAATGCACACTTTAGTATTGAAAGGCAATTATTTTTCCAAACATGATAAGATTTGAAAATTAAGTACTGCCATTAACTACAGGCCTGAAGGACCTGTAGCATTGTTACTTCTACCAGTCCTCCCTAAAATCCATGGGTCTCGGGCCTGAGGACTGGTGAAAGTGTCGACCCCTGGGTTTAACATACTTGTACTCCTCTTCCCGACTTGCCAAATCCCTGCCTGAAGCTGTTCCAATGTCATTTCTAATACTCTGAGCTGATCTGTGTCCCCCTGAACCTGTCCGACTTCCTCGTCCCTGAAAAGACATTACAAGAGGACCATGATGGTCCTATATCGCTCACCTTAGTATCTTGGTCTCATTTAATAAATCAAGTTTTCCATCAAAAGTCATCAATGTACTTTTTATGATTTGAGGCCTCTAAGACTGTATACAATTAAATTGTCATTAAGGCCCCTTTTCCAGAGATATGGCATGGATCCTTTCCATTTTCAATAGGGTTCATCCTTGCAACCTAACAAACATTCTCACCAAGTTTCATGAAGTTTGGACGATATTTGTGGCCTTTAGAGTGTAAACACTAAAATTGTTGACACAATCATGACGACAGACATTCAATGATCACAAAAACTCACCTTGAGCACTATGTGCTCAGGTGAGGTAAAAACATATGACAGTGTCGATCAAGTGGGGCAGAACTAGATGTTCCTCCTGCAGTTTAAGGTAGTGGACCCGTAATAGTTCTGCAATGTTTCGGGAGTTATTGAACTTTAATAGTGTTAACTGAGGTGTCCTAATGAAAATCATTACGAAACCTCAGATACCATTGTGAAACAACATGTTATCCGAAATAATATTGCCTAACTAAATTTTACGGTCCCGCTACCTTAAGTCAGGGCAGGGTTTGAAAATAACAACTTTTTGCCATCAGCCTAAAAGACCTGTAACAATACTCCGCAATATTACAAGTTTTCCCTCATTAAAACAGCCGTGTGTTCAGGATGAAAACGTCAGCAAAACCCTTTCGAAATGATACCTCCCTTTGAACATATGTGCATGTACAAAGCGGGGTATCATCTCAAAGTGCTCGCAAAACGCTTTAACATCCTGAACAAAGGGCTGGTCCTCCAGGAAAACAAAGCTTAATTTTTCTTTACAAGTTAGGAGTAAATTGTAAGGATAACAGTGTTAGAAATGAAGAAATTGCTTTTGACAAGCAACTTCTACCTTTTTCACAATGTTTTCCATAGGGTAATTGAAATTTTGGTAATGAAAAGTTGAACTCATATTTCAAAAGGGGACAGGTTTCAAGTAATATGGCTATTACTTACAGGCCTGAAGTGCCTGCAGCACCGTAACTTCTACCAGTCCTCTCTAAAATCCTCAGGTCTCGGACCCGTGAATTGGTGTTAGTGTTGATCCCTGTATGAGTGTGGAATTTCAATCCCTGACTTGTCTGAGATGGTCTTTTCTACTTGCGGACAGGTTCCTTTGTTATGGGAGACCACTCTCACCACTGTCCTGCATAGCTTCGCAGGTTTAAATACAATGTCTGACACCAGCTTCAGGGAAGATCTTCTTTGGCTCAGTGGTTTGCATATTATTTGAATATTGTTGTCTGCGTGGGTTTGACACTGGCTCACATCAGATATTTTTCAGCTATGGTTCGGTTGAGGACAGTTCGTAAGTAACATGGGTGCTCGTCTGGGATTGGCCATTTAGCCAGTTATGTTGACATTGTTCTGACTTGGTTAGTTCAGAAAGCACATTACTGCCGAGAAAGGCTTATCGTCATCAGTATATGATGACTCTTAAGCAGGTGGCAGGGGTGTTATGGGAGACCACTCTCACCACTGTTCTGCATAGCTTCCCTGGTTTAAATACAATGTCTAACACCTGTGTCAGGAAAGATCTTCTTTGTCTCATTGGTTAGCACATTGGTCTTGTAAACCAATTATTCGAGTATTGTTGTCCATGTGGCTTCAACACCGGCTCATGTCCGATATTTTTCAGCTATGCTTCCGTTGAGGACAGTTAGTACGAAACCCCTTTTACAAGGTAGCTTAATCTCATGTTGTTGAGTATAAATCTCAATGATAAATTATCCTTGAATGTAATATCAAAGGGTAGAAAATACTGTTGTTGATAAAGAAATTGTTGACCTTAATACTCACATGATACGAAGAAAATCATCTCCTACTTGTCTGGGGACAAGTGCAGAAAATCTGTATTTCCACACCCTTGCTTAAGAGAATCAGAAATAAACAAGAGGACCATAGTGGCCAGTCTGATAGTGGCCCTAAATCGCTCACCTGAATGAACTGTATAAAATTGTTAAAAGTAGATTTAGAAAGGATGAAGAATTCTAACCAAATTTCAGGTTGTTTGGGCAAAAAATGATGCCTCTACACTGCTTACAAGTTTTTTCTAAGATTTGATCTCATGACCTAGTTTTTGACCCCATTTGACCCAATTTCAAACTTGACCTAGAATTCATCAAGATTAACATTCTGACCAATCTTCAGGTTGATCAGGCAAAAAATATGGCTTCTAGAGTGTCTACAAGGTTTTTCTAAGATTTGACTCCGTGACCTCATATCTGACCCCACTTGACCCAATATTGAACTTGTCTGAGATTTCATCAAGAAAATCATTCTGACCAAATTTCAGGTTGATCAGGCACAAAATATCGCTTCTAGAGTGTCTACACGGTTTTTCTAAGATTTGACCCTGTGACCTCATTTTTTACCCCACTTGACCCAATTTCGAACTTGACTGAGATTTCATCAAGACAATCATTCTGACCAAATTTCAGGTTGATTGGGCAAAAAATATGGCTTCTAGAGTGTCTACAAGGTTTTTCTAAGTTTTGACCCCATGACCTCATATCTGACCCCACTTGATCCAATATTGAACTTGTCTGAGATTTTATCAAAACAATCATTCTGACCAAATTTCAGGTTGATTGGGCAAAAAATATGGCTTCTAGAGTATCTACAAGGTTTTTCTAAAATTTGACCCCGTGACCTCATTTTTGACCCAACTTGACCCAATTTCAAACTTGTCTGAGATTTCTTCAAGACAATCATTCTGACCACATTTCAGGTTGATCGGGCAAAAAATGTGGCCTCTAGAGTGTCTACAAGGTAAATAATGACGACACACGACGGACATAACTTGACCACAAAAGCTCACCTTGAGCACTTCGTGCTCAGGTGAGCTAAAAAGTGATGTTTATAAAACATTTATGCCCCTTCCCCTCCCCAACCTACAAGGGTTTGTCAGTAGCAATGTCCACTTGAAGTTTCAGACTAAATTGTTTTCCCTTGACAGTTCATGCCAAACTGGGACTATGAAGATTATACGTTAAGTTTTATCTAATTAGGCCCAGGGGTTCCTGAGATATGACATCAGACAGATGGAAGGATTAAGAAGAAGAGATGGATGTGTGCACAAGCTGGCGACTATATGCTCCCCTGAATTTTTTGGGGGGAGCATAAAAAGTGATATTACAGCCATCAGTCTGACAAGTTGATCTTACATATCAGGGCTCATGTTTGACCCTTAAACCAGGGGTTTGGCCCTCAAAAATCTAAAAATAGCTTAATTTGACCCCTAGAAATTTCTCACAATGGGGTCATTTTGACCCCAATGAGAGGAATTACCAATGGTCAAAACATGATTTTATACCTAAGATTTTTACAAATCACTATCTAAAGTTTTAAAAACTAATTACTTGTTTCATATCATTACATGAAAAAGTTAAAGTAATACTTAAATTTGCAAAATTCTACTTAGGATTTGCTTTTTCTGTCTTTTTGACCCCTTTAAATTCAGATTTGACCTCAGAATTTCTAAGGTGAGAAGTCAGTGACTCCTCAATATCAAACACTAACATGAACCCTGCATGTGTGTGATACATGGTGTAGTGTGTAGTACAATAACGCAGGGTCATGGGTCCTATCTTCATTGGCATACATCTCCCACCAATAGATGAATTATCGTAATAAATGGCGAGATATCATTGAATATTGTAATGGAAATATTACTCATAAAGCCTTTAGTTGTGATTTCAAAATGCTCGACTGAATGTGCTTTCATGTTAAAGATAGTAGCATATATAACTTGAGTGAATGAATAAATTAAAAAATAGATCAATTCTTTTAGCTAAAATTACTTTTCCTGTCTACAGGGCTCTCACTAGGATTTTGAAAGTAGGATTCCAGGAATCCAACTTCAGAAAAAGTTGGATTCCACACAAAAAAGTTGGATTCCATCATCGTGAGGGTGGATTTTGTACCACGCAAAACTTTGATATTGAAATGACAATTCATTAGCCCTTTACTACACTGTACACAATCCAATGTTTTAGTCACCAGAATGGTTATCTTAAGGAAAACATTGATTGAAAAGAAGGAATTGCTTGTAAAAAACATTTTCTTCTTTTATCCCAATGCTTTTTACATTCTTTTTATTCATTTTCGGAGATGGGCTCAGTAGATGACAAAACTTTTCATGGTTCAGTTTTAAACCATTGACTAGTACAGAAGCAAGTCTTTGAAACAGTTATATCTTCTTTTTGCCAGAAATTAAAAAAAAAAAAGTCAAAAATGTTATTATATTTATTTAGACTTTAAGAAATCTCAACATATAAGTCTATACCATGATTCTCTTTGCAGATGTTGTCAATTGGAAGAAAAAGTTCAGAATATCAGAATAGATATTCATTACAAAAGATTGTATGTTTGAACTGCATTAGTTATCTCTTTTTCTTATTTTCTTTTCTTTTTAGATTGAAATAATTAAACTTTCTGAACCATCTGTCTCTTGATTTGTGTTCACTTTTTTTCTCACTTCAACACATATCTGATCAGTAGGCTGATCCGGAGCTTTCCATTTTCGAAATACGTTATCCGACAGAATTAAGCACATTCACGGCGTTTCAGAGATTCACCAGTAGTGATAATTCATTTCGTGTTTTTCGAAACATTTCTGTAATTAAATAATTGTTTTTTAGTCAAAATACCGATTTTACAAAAAGTAAAGATTCGGGACAGTTCGAAAGACACAGACTTATCATTTACATGTTACAAATGAATGGGGTCGATTATGTTGTCTTATGATTGTCTTCATCTAGGGGCCCTGCTCGAATTCAATAACCGGTATATAATTAGTAAATCAATTAATATATTAATGGTTCACATGTTTCGTTTATGCAAAACAATCGCCAAAACACATCGTCTGGCAGAGTCTAGATTCCATTCATTCATAGTCAGACTCCGCGCCTACAAGGTCTACGAATAGCTGATTACGATCGGCTGTTGGCGTCAAATAACGCCACGCCTACCATACCAGTCTATCGGACTTCAGATATGGCTATTATCGATTTTTCACGCGACAGTTAACTGGTTAACTTACGTAAACAATCAAATACATGTTATACACAGCTGAGAGGTTATATGTCGGATGCGTGCCTTAAAAAATCTTGTCGTCTGGTGGAATCCTTTGATAGGATTTTTTGTCGTCCGCTGAGAAAAGTTGTCGTCTCAAGACGACAATACTGTTGTTTCCAAGAGCCCTGTGTCTTTATATTAAACCTTTATCATATCATTATTTTTCTTTCTTATTTTTTATGTTTTTCATCAAATTGTCCAGCAAAAAAATTGGCATTCAAAAATGCAGAGTGTAAAAAAAAATAGGCAAACAGACTGGGAGCCATAATGTTAGGCGAAAGGAAGAACAGACACAATTCCCAATTGGACCAAATAGAAAATGGGACGACCTAACCAGACTCCAATTTCAATTTGACTGTTTTGACTGAATCGTGGGTAAAAGGGTTCCCGTTAAAAGGCTTGGTTCCAAAACAGGGTTTGACACCAACTTCTTTAAGGATTCAAGCACCCTCCTTACTTATCAAATCAAACTAACAGTGTTGAGTTCGAATTCGCATTGAGCACGAGTGACGAGGAAATGCTGTTGATTTTTTTTTAAGATTTAATTATTGAGTTACTCACAGAATAAACCCTTTTGCTTTGATCGTTCATTTTTCATAACAAGTTTGTTTCTGTTTATTTACGGCAGTAAACAACAATGTCGTAAAATAAAAAATCCGCATTCGTTGTAAATAAAATCCAATGCTTGCCAAAACTGTTTATTCAAACAATTGACTCCAAACATATTTACATATTCTTATTTATCTTAGTTTTTAAATTGTTCATTCTTCCGATATTGAGCCGTAAAAAACCAACGTAACTAAATATATCTTTACATAAAAGTTACTTGGTTTTGTTTTCAAGTATCTTGTGTACATCTACAACAATCCCAAAGTGGTCTGGCTATTACGCATGCGCATTAGTAATAAACACAACATTTTTTGTGTTCGTTGATTAAAATGTCAATTAGGGTAAATTTTCCTGAGAATTTTCTGACAATCAAGGATTAAACGAAATAAAGAAAGTTCCCCCTTTTGTATTTGAGGGGAAAAGTTTTGTTGCCTTCGAGACAAATGTCAACACACTGTAGATATTGTGTTAATTTGATAAATTTTCCCCCAAAATTTGAACTGTCAAACGAAAGAACTGATAGATTTTGCAATGTGACATGAGATCAAACAATAATTTCATTAAGACTTTAATTTTGTGTCTTTATAGTGTAGTGTTCGATGATGGGTAGACTCATGACCAGGTGCCCGGTTAGCTCAGTTGGTTAGAGCGCCGTGCTAGTGTTCCGGGGGTCGTGGGTTCGAGTCCCATGTCGGGCACAACTTTTCCTCTATAGTTACTTCAATGGTGTCAGAAGTAAACGGAGAACGCTGGGTTCGGCCATTTGGGAGTGGTATGGGACCGGCTCCAATTGGTTAAAAGGGGGAGGAGTGTAGTGTTCGATGATGGGTAGACTCATGACCAGGTGCCCGGTTAGCTCAGTTGGTTAGAGCGCCGTGCTAGTGTTCCGGGGGTCGTGGGTTCGAGTCCCATGTCGGGCACAACTTTTCCTCTATAGTTACTTCAATATTGACAGGAAATTGTACTGTTAACAAAACTGTTTTAGGATACTGTAAAATCTTTCAAAATGAAGAGAAAGAAAACCAGTGTTTGACATTCAATGTGACAGCCTAAGCATGTTGCAGATGCTTGTTTCTGCTCCGTTACCAAGTGGTCAAGGTATTGGTCATGCTTCCACATCGACCACTGGCCAATGTGGGGAATATAATAAGCGCTATGCTAAGCTACATGAGGGATTAGAAACATCTGTAAGGTAAATAACCAAATCAGTTATCAATTTCCTATTCATTCAGTATTTAACCCTTTCCTGTTTTACAAAATTTTGGACCTGTCCAAATTCAAAGGTTTTTGCAGACGAAAATTAAAAGTGGATTTAATTTGAAAAATAACCATTCAGTAGGGTAGAAAATAGTTTGGAAAAAGAAGAAATTGCTTGTCAGAAGCAATTTCTTCTTTTTTCGCAATGTTTTCTCAATCATAAAATGACAGGCACGTAAAAAGCAGGGATTAAACAGCAAAGGGTTAAACTGAAATCAGAGGTGTGGAATTCGCATACTGACATGGGCCATACCATTTGTGGGTTCTGGAGATGAGCTATTGTGATCACTCTCAGTCTGTCTTACTGCCCATCAACAATTTTTGTTTGTTAATTGCCAATCAAGCTAGGTGTAATTAGACCATCAATTAAATATTTTCCAATAATATGACACACTTCTTACAAACCCTTGATGCACAGCTGCTAATTTTGAAGAGTCAAGATGCCTCAGTCCACCCAGAAGAAAATGGGTAGCAGTGGTTAGAATCCATTGCCTCTCTCTCGTGCATGTGTTAAAATCTGGTTTGGGTAAAAAAAAAATGTATAAGGGTCATCTGTTTGCATATGTAAATATGGTGGTGGGACAATGCATGTACCGTGACCTTGTTGGTGGGTTATGAAAAATGCTATTCATACGCCAATAGGCTGTGAGCCTCACAAACATAGGCAGAAACTACAGTCAATAGAATAGAATAGAATGGATGACGCGCCAGCTCAAATTTCCAAGAGTCAAAATTGCATCATTTTGGATTTCTGCGCGTCAAAACCCGAGGTCCCGGGTCAAACAAAAAACCTGGAAAGGACAAATTTTTTTTTGAAAACTTAGAAAAAATTGTTCTCCTCCTTAATCACAGGGCAAATCAATCTGAAACTGGGTAGGAATGTTCATTAGATGAAGTTCTACCAAAGTTGTTAATAGAAATTTATTCTTTCTAAAACTCTACTTTCCATGGTAATTGAAAGGCAGAATAATGTAAAAAAATCATAGAAAAATTCATCTCCTCCAAAACCACTAGAAGATGGTTTGTTAAATAATGTAAAAGACTTAGAGCTATTTTCTAAGGTGAGCAACCCA
The DNA here is from genome assembly GCA_948146395.1 of Fragum whitleyi. NCBI lineage: Eukaryota > Metazoa > Mollusca > Bivalvia > Cardiida > Cardiidae > Fragum > Fragum whitleyi. The sequence continues at coordinate 22,947,011 of OX411560.1, read as the reverse complement.
GGGCCAACTTCCGTCTTCATCTTGTTATGATAATTTGTCATTGGGCTACCAAAATCGTACCTACAGCCTTCAATAGTAGGGACAATTGGCCAGTATGATGTATTGGGAACATGCATGAAACTCATTTTATACTATAAAACAAGCACTTACAAAGTGTGCATGGAAAACTTTGGGGAGGGGGGGATTAGGGTGTAAAAATGAAGTCCTGAATTTCCAGCATGGAATTACAAAAAATTTTGGATTTGACTCTTACTGAAAGCACTGGATACAAAGCTTTTAAGTGGCATGATGATAGATCTCATTGTTATGCATCTGCATGTACCAATGTCAAGGTCATTTGGCAAGGACAAGATCGTTAATCTGAACTTAATGAAAAGGTCAAAATTTGAAAAAATTGCCAGTTGGAAACATTCTGGAGCATTCGTGTTCACTAATGCAACTTGTTTCTTCATGAAATTTCCTAAAAGATCCTCTTTTATAATACCTTTGATTATCTAAGTTTTGTGATCAAATTCTAAAGAATAGTAGCAGTACGAAAATTTCAACCTAATGTAAAAAAAAAATCTGATTACAATATTCACATATCAAAATTCATCCTTAACGTGATCACTATCAAACGGCTGTTCAGGGTATTTTGTGTGCCATTTTCCATTCCTTGAAACATTTGAATTTTCAACAATAAGATTTGTTAAAGATTTATGTATGTACAGTATTAGGCGACTTTATCTCGGTAAATTCTGCAGTCACAGTCTACCTTTTGCAGTGACAATTTTGATAGTTAAACCAATGTAAAATGTATCCAAAATTGATGTCACATTAGAGGAAGAGGCTTTAATCGTAAGACTTTCGAAGTTTTTGTGAGCAAGTCCTAGATCCAGTGCTTTCCTAATTTTTCAGGATCCTGCAGCATGGGCACAAGTTCAAAAATTATTGCTCAACTTGACTTGCAATGTAAAGATTTTATTTTACGTCTAAAAAAGAAAATCTCTATATAAAGATATGTAACTATATATGATATATCACTAAATATTTTAAACCCTTGTCATGCTGAATGAAAATATTTGCAAGATAAATGTAAAATCAAAGTGCCAAAAGCACTGAAAGTTACCAAAAGTGAGTGAGTCTTGATTTTGGAAATGCATTGTTTAACACCTTTCTTGTTTAAAAATAAAAATCAGGTGGTATGAACTAAGATCAGATTGCACATATGTGCAGGCTGATCTTTGTCTATACCTCCTGTCAAAGCCGTAATATTCTGGGTTAAGCAAATCCAGGGTTAACATTCATATCTTGAATTTTTTGTCTTGATTTATTTTACAGCATTGAAGGTAAAAGCAGAGTTGAGCGCATATTGGTAAGTGTGTTTTTCCACTTTTACTTTTTCTTTTAAACACAAAAAACTATGTTTGTGTTCTGTATTTATGGGATGTGTCATGCATTTGTTTTATCCTCAGTTCGTATTTAAAATTATTGAAATAACCATGGAATATTTGTTTAAACTGTTTTTTCAAAATGATAATTATTTTGTGATTCACAAGACTTTAGACTTGGATAAATATGATATGTGTTGGCTTGATAATTAGAACCATCCTTTAGTTAAGTCCTTTAATGAGAGTATTCATTTGTGTTGTCTCAAGACAATGATTCCAATCTGGACAAGTAGAAAATCATGTTTTACTAGGCAGGGGGCAAGTGGAGAAATTCTATATTTCCACACCCCTGACTAATCCTCATTTTAATGCAGTAACACAACCCTTTATTACTCTTTAACCCTTGTCATGCTGAATAAATTTTGGCTAAAAATTTTCATCAAAATCAAAGGGCAAAAAGCACTGAAAGTACCAACTGTAGGTCAATTTTTATTTGTGAAAAACTAAATCTATTGAAAATTCTGGTTTGAAAATGAGAAACAGGTGGTGTAGAATAACATCAGACTGCACATATGTGCAGGCTGATGTTTGTCTATAGCTCCTGCCAAAGCAGGAATATTCTGGGTTCAGCATGACAAGGGTTAAGAATTTTAGAATACAGTAAAACCTGAGTTAAGTGACCACATAGGAGAACAATAAAGAACAGTCGCTTATGGAAATGGTCGTTTAATACAAAATTTAATGATTATTTTATTAAGGCCCTCATTGAGACAATTCTAATTGGTTCTAACGTCATAAGATTCAATGATAATCATTTTTTCGTTTCAGAATGTCCACATTTTTAGAGATTTTGCTTATGGTGAAGGGACTTATTGTGATGGTCTCTTAATAAAAGTGGTTGCTTAATAGAGGTGGTCGCCTGAGCATTATCGACTGTAATTGTCCTTCATTTGGGTGTCCGTAACCTTGTGTTACCATATTTACATTTGTCAGCCTCCTTCCTCATATAATTTAACAAAGCTTTGATGCCACTCTTGTTTGATTTCAGAATGAAGTTCAACTGCTGTCAGATGTGGAAAAACTTCTCCTTTATTTGAAGTTGCCTACAGGTGTTCCAAAAGATGAATATTTACGATCGTAAGTAGTATTTTTACAGTGAATTTAGGGGATGCTTGTTTGTTGCAGGGTTAATTGAAGTTATTGTTTTTTGAGTGAAAACTAGGCTGAGCCAGCAAGCTCAATCAGTAACATGGTTAGTGCAAAACCTGTCTTAGTCAATATAATATAAAAAGTTTATTGCATAAAACAATATTATTAATGTTTACAGCAAATATCAATATCAGTTAGACAAATAAGAGAAGTGCATGGATTAACACAAGATCATATAGTTAACATGAGCATATTTAATCAATTTCTACGAGAAAATGCATAATACCCCGGTAAAGACATTTTGCTAGATTTAAAACAACAGACTTTGATTTGTTTGTCATAAGATTCTTATATTTCTGAATAGTAGGCCTAGTATGATAGTATCTTTTGTTTATATATTTGTTTCCAAGATTGGAGTATTTTAGACAAATAAATAAAAAGTGAAATTCAGTCAACTTTTATCTCACATTTGATTAAAGTCATTATGCCAAGTGTATCACACTAACATGCAGGGCCATTAGTATCATCAGAAAAAGAATATGCTCTCTCCATGTATATTATTCCAAATAATGACCCTTGGGACCCTTCCCATGGTGTGGGGTTTTTACATGTACCGCTGTTTGTGTTAATTTTGACCCCCACAAATCTATTTGAAAATGACCCCCCCCCCTGTTTTTCTTAAGCAAACTTTTTTTCTGGTGTAAAAGGTTGTCAAAATGTGGTTAAATGACCCCAAGTTTTAAAAGCATAGGGAAAACCTGCTTACCTTTTAAAAAAGCTGTGTAATTGTGGTTGAAACAGAGGTGTGGAAATCCCATGCCCAACTTGTTCGACACGGGATTTTCTCCTTGTGGGCAAGTACATTTTTCTAGGCCACTTGTCGGTGGACAAGTAAATACCAGGGCAAATCTTGATACAGTACTACAAAGATTTCTGAGGAAAGTCATCTTTTTATTTGTTTGAAAGGGGAGAAAACGTTGTATTTAATGAAGAAAATGCTGGGTAACAGCATTTTCTTCAATTAGAACAATGTTTTTCTCAATATTTATCAATTCATTCATTGTGGGCAAGTTCATTTTGATTCTGGACAAGTAGGAAATTGACTTTTCCTTGTCCATGGAGAAGTCGAGAAAAGTTTTATTTCCACATCCCTGCTAACATAGTTCAGATGTTTATGTCATCATTGAGCTCTGAAGGTCACCACAAAACTTTGAAGGTCACCACAAAACTTTGAAGGTCACCACAAAACTTTGAAGGTCACCACAAAACTTTGAAGGTAACCACAAAACTTTGAAGGTCACTACCGAACTTTGAAGGTCTCCACTGAACTTTGAAGGTCACCACAAACTTTGAAGGTCACCACTGAACTTTGAAGGTCACTACTGAACTTTGAATGTCACCACTGAACTTTGAAGGTCACCACGGTTTAAATCATTTCAGAACTCCGCCCTCTTGTTTGCCGGCGTCAAACAGGCGAGAGCAAGGGGAGGCAATCACATGGATAAAAAGTCATCTAGAGGAACACGGCGATGTCTGCATGCCAAAAGCTGAAGTTTACGAGGAATACAAGTAAGTGGAATAATTGGTTGATTGCTTGCCACAACCCCTTGACCTCAATTATGCAAAATCAAGAATATTCCATGCTATGCAAGACATAAGTTCCAGGTTAAAAAAAAAACCAAAATGGGGATGATTTACCCCTCTCCCTAAACTGAAGTTTTGGCCCCACGTTTGTCAGCATGTGTGTGTATTTCTGTTTATTTACCGTCTCTATGGAAGCTACCTTAGCATATGGTTATATGAGCAATGCCCCCAGAAGACATTTAGTTGTGGGGATAGTGCAAGTGTACATGACGACTGCTGAGATCCGCAATGATTCTTTAATGTGCTTGGTTTAAAGCACCTTCACATGGAACCTCTGTTGATATGAAGTCAAGTGCTTTACCAGCTGAGCTCATAGGGCTGACAATTCTTTTGTCAGCAGTCTTTTTTGTCTCTTATAAAGAGGAAACAACCATTTTCACCCAAAGATTGAAGCAGCAGTGGAAACATTAAGTTAATATTTTTTTTCATCTATTAATTACAGACAGTTTTGTTTACAGCATGAGTTACACCCCTGTGAAATGCAGATTTTGGAAAAGTAATGAACACTGTGTTTTATTACATATCTATCTTGAGTTTAATTTTGATCAGTGAATAGAAATTTAAACTTTAAATATGTTAATACTATTTATCCTTCCCATTTACAGGCAGTATTGTTTGCAACATGAGTTGAGCCTCTTGTGTAATGCAGATTTTGGAAAAGTAATGAAGACAGTGTTTTATGACATATCTGTCTTGAGTTTATTTATAATCAGTGAATAAAAATTTAAATTTTAAATATGTAAATACTATTTATCCATCTTATTTACAGGCAGTATTGTGTTCAACATGAGTTACGCCCCTTGTGTAATGCAGATTTTGGAAAAGTAATGAAGACAGTGTTTCCAGACATAAACACTCGTCGATTGGGTCAGCGAGGACAGTCTAAATATCCTTTTTGTCCATGATGTAAATCATTCAAGATTTTATACAAATGTTTAAATACTCTTACATCAATAGATAGGCGGCATATTGTTTAAATCATTCTACAGATACAGCATATTGTTTTAATGGTGCAGGGCTAGTGCTAGTGTTTGAAATTGAGGAGTCATTGACTCCTTAACCATGAAGTTCTGGGGGTCAAAACTCTTTCCAAAGTGGTCAAAACAACAGAAAGGGCAAATTGTAAGTGGAATTTCACAGGTTTCAGTGTGAATAGAACTTTTCTTGTAATATTTTAAAGGGAAAAGTAGAATTCTAAAAAGTATATAAGATACATGTATGAAAATTATAGAAATAAAACCCAGTTTTGACCCTTAGAAATTTGTCTCTAGGGTGTCAAAATGACACCCTTGGGAGAAATTTCTATGGGTCAAAATGAGCATATTTTTAGATTTTGGAGGCCAAACCCCTGGTTTAAGGGTCAAACACGAGCCCTGTGGTGTCCTCCTGTTTGCCTGTCTATGTCTGAAAGTCAAACCTGCAGGCTAAACTTTTTACTCTACTTTAAACACTTTTCCAGTCACTGTTCTCATATTGGTTCCTCTCATTATTACACATAATTGAATTTCAAGGTCATCCAAAAAAGGTCAAGGTCATTGTTCAAAGACACGGATCAGCTACACAATAATTACGCCAATGATACACCCAAATCAATGGAATGGCTCAGTGCAAAACAGTTGTAATTGCCTATAAACATATAGGCAGTTACAACTGTTTCACGCTGAGCCATCGAAAAAGGATGGGCAGATGCTGACTCTGAGGAAATGTTGTGGCTTTACTGGTGTGAGAAATGACGGAAAATTGTAAGTACGTACACAAGCCATGCCCATAATGATTGCAAAACAGTTAAAAGCAGTGTTAAGTAAACAAAATTAAATTTTCTCATTTTAGATGTAATTTCTACACTCCGTAAGATACCATCAAGTCTTAATCACCTTTCAACCAAATACTTAACAGGGCTCTCAGAAACGACAGTAGTGTCGTCTGAGACGACAACTTTTCTCAGCGGAAGACAAAAAATTCTATCAAAGGATTCCACCGGACGACAAGTTTTTCTAAGGCACGCGTCCTGACTTATAACCTCTCGGCTGTGTTTAACATGTATTTGATTGTTTACCTAAGTTAACTGTCGCGTGCAAAATCGATAATAGCCATATCTGTATGCCGATAGACGGGTGCGGTAGGCGTGGCGTTAATTGACGCCAACAGCCAATCGTAATCTGTTATTCGTAGGCATTGTAGGCGGAGCTTGACTATCAATGAACGGAATGTAGACTCTGCCCGGCAATGTGTTTTGGCGATTGTTATGCATAAATTGCATAAACGAAACATGTGAACCATGAATATATTTATTGAAGCAGTTGATTTACTAATTATATACCGGTAATTGAATTCAAGCAGGGCCCCAATTAGACAAAGACAATCGTAAGATGACATAATTGACCCATTTATTCGTGACAAGTAAATGGTTAGTCCATGTCCTTCGAACTGTCCCAAATCTTTTTTACCTTTTGTAAAATCGGTATTACAACTAAAAATAATTAATTAATTAAAGAAAAGTTCCGTAAAATACGGAATGAATTATCACTGACGGTGAATCGCTGAAACACCGGTTATGTGCTTAATTCCGTCGGATAACATATTTCGAAAATGGAAAGCTCCGGATCAGCCTACTGATCAGACATGTGTTGAAGTGAAAAAAAAAGTGAACACAAATCAAGAGAAAGTTGGTTTGGAAAGTTAAATTATTTCAATCTAAAGAAAAAAAAAAATAAGAAAAAGAGATAACCAATGCAGTTCAAACATACAATCTTTTGTAATGAATATCAATTCTGAACTTTTTCTCTCAATTGACAACATCTGCAAAGAGAATCATGGCATAGACTTATATGTAAATATAATAACACTTTTTGACTTCTTTTTAACTTCTGGCAAAAAGAAGATATAACTTTTTTCAAAAACTTGCTTCTGTACTAGTCAATGGTTTTAAACTGAACAGGGAAAAGTTTTGTCATCTACAGAGCCCATCTCCAAAAATGAACAAAAAAATGTAAAAAGCATTGGGATAAAAGAAGAAAATGTTTTTTACAAGCAATTCCTTCTTTTCAATCAATGTTTTCCTTGAGATAACCATTTTGGTGACTAAAAAAAGTTGGATTGTGTTGTAAAGGGTTAATGAATTGTCGTTTCAATATCATACTTTTGCACGGTACAAAATCCTACATCATAATGATGGAATCCAACTTTTTTGTGTGGAATCCAACTTTTTCTGAAGTTGGATTCCTGGAATCCTTCTTTCAAAATCCTAGTGAGAGCCCTGCTTAAGTCATCGTTCACTACAAATTTGATTTTTTTGCCATTGGCCAAAAATATCCCAAATTATGTTAACCTTCAATGGTGAATTTCTTTAGTTCATTGATTTCTCTAAAAATTTCATACCTTTGAAATGAAATTCCTTGACGTTTTTGTAAGTATTTTTATGGAGGTCTTCGTAAAAAGCTGGAACATTCTCCGCCAGGGCTTCCAGAACTAGAAATCCAGTCTAGAGGTACAGAGGTAAGTGTTAAAGGGAGGTAATTTTGGTTTCCTACCGTTTTCATTGCAGTTTTTCCTTGTTCTAATATTTAGGGCTCAACAGGCTTCAATTCTTTTTTGAAGATGATCCCAAATGAGTCCAATGGACTTACATTCATATCATATAGTTTTGAGGGTTCTGGCTAATTATTTTTGTGTCTCAGATGCGCAAAAACTGCGTCCCTTAAAGCCCTGCTTGTTATCCGTAAAAAGGGCCTGTCAGTCCATTCCTCTGTGGACTCATATACTAGTAATTTTGTCTCTTGAACTCCTCCTCCAGTTTTCCTTCAAAAGCATGTATAGCAATGCTATTTTGCTATAAAAATGACATCATATGCCAGTCCATTATATCATTTTACAGGCAATGTTCTATGTTACATTGGAAAATTTCATTAATTTTTTTTGTGAAAAGTATTTCTTTAATGCAAAAAAAGATAAGTTAATTATAGAAAATCTCAACTTTGTGTTCAAATTTATAAAGCCATGTCATGCTGCACCTGGAATGTTCCTGATTTGGCAGCAGGTAAAGACAAAGATTAGTCTGCATAAATTATTTTAGGTTCAGTCTGATTTTGTCTTTACCACCTATTCATCCTTATCAAGTATGAATAGTTGACAAAAGTATTATCGAAAGAAAAGTCTGACTTACAATTAGTTTATCCAGTGCTTTAGTGCTCTGATTTGAATGCAGTTTTTATTTAGCATGACAAGGGTTATATTTTCATTGAAAGACGTAAAGGAGATCAAACTCAACATTAACTCGTTTTTATCTACATGTATTTATAAATGACTTGTTTAATCAATTTGGTGCTTTATTACCATCAACATATTATCTATTTATAGACTGACAATGAGAATGCAGACACAGAAGTGTTCAAGGCCTCGTGTCAGTTGGTGTGTGAGTGGGCAGATAAACTGTTGGACAACAAGTTTCTGGGTGTCCAGTCTATAGCAGAGCATCTGGTCTCCAGCATGTATGTCAACACAAAGTCTGTAGCAGCTTTTACACTCATTGCAGCCATGCAGGAAACTGGGAACCAGAATTTGAAAGGTAAGATTTCTGTGTTTTTTTGCCATGATATTATTTAGGAAAATTGTAACTTGGATTCTTTTATCTTTATCCCCCCAAAAAAACAAAAGCAAAAAACAACTATGTGTTGGGCTAATATAGGAGTCAGAGTATCGGTTGGTCTGTCTGTCTGTCTGTCTGTCTGTATCTTTTTCCTGTCCACTTAATTTTTCAGTAACTAATTAAGGTTTCATTCAAACTTCACAGAATAAATCATTTTGGTTACGTTCCATTGACAGAGTTATGGTCCTTTGATGAAAAATGACATTTAATTATGGACAAGCACTTGTAGGGGGGTATTAGCAGACTTTGCGACAGCCTAGTACTTCATTCAAAGAACAAATAAAGATAATAAGAAGAAAAAATTGGCTGCACAAGACTTGAGATATGTTCGTTGATTGACTGGCCTTCTGGAGAGATATTTTTCTTGTTGAGCTACAAAAGAAGCATGTCTCCTATTAGACTCGCTTGCTAACAGACTCTAGATGCTAGCATTAAGCATCTCATTATTGTCTAGCAAAGTAAAAGCATTTAGTCTTCTGCAGACTTGTTTGCTTAAATAATTACAGAGCAAACCTTACATCATCACCCACAGAAGCAGATCTCCGAGGACAAACAAGAACAAAGCATGTCTTGTAAGACATGCTTATCTTGAACCTCACAGGACAAAGCATGTCCAACAACAAGTAAAATATCTCTCCAGAAGGCCAGTCAATCAACGAACATATCTCAAGTATTGTGCAGCCAATTTTTTCTTCTTGTCTTTACCCTTTACCAAGACTTGTGACTTGTTCGTTCTCTTCACAAAGCGAGCATCCAACCAGTACCGGAAGCACACTTACACTTCAAGAAATGTGAAGTAAGACAAATCATATTCTTATGACAACCTTTGTCATATTGGATATGAAGACCAGTAATCAGTTGGAGACAGATGGTAACTATTGTGTGCATTGGCAGACAGATGAAACACTTACTCGTTCTCCACAGAGAAAGCATAGATCCTTTTCGCATTGTCAATCAATGGCCAAAATGTGCATTGAATGTCTCTCATTCAAACTCTGTTCTCTTTCTTCTCCCCATCATAGCCAACTTTTGCTTATAATCCCTAACACCCATGGCTTTAATATTAAAGCCTCTGAGGACTACACATGTAGCCAATCACATCTCCGTGTTGGGATTGTTTAAGATAGAAAGAATCTATTACATGTTGCAAAAAGGCCCTTTGGCTCCAACCAGGCCCAGTGAACAGCTAATTTCTGTCACTTAAACGGTGTACAAACAGTTACACTCAAACAAGGTTAACAAGATCCACTTCATAAACTCCTTCCGGTCAGGATTTGCATCCGAGCATAGACTAGAGACCCGCAATCAGCCATCTTTATTTCTCTCAAATAAAGATAATAATTTCCAGCAGATGGAAATCATATCATCTTACTAAGACAAAACTTATTTCCATTTATGGTAAATGTAAAGTAATGAAAACTTTTTAAATCATCAGGGGCCTGTTTTACTAAACATCTTACAATCTTTTTTTTTTTTTTTTTTTTTGCTTAAGTCAAACATTTCATTTGCTTCTTCAGTAGTAATTGAATATGGAATTCTGCCATGCATTACCTCATTGGAATTGTCTTCTTAAGACAATTCAATGAGATATTGCAAGGCAGAAACTTACAATGAATGAACACACCAAGTATGATTTGTGATTTTAACTTACGATTAATTTTTTCATAAGAAGTTTAGTAAAACGGGTTCAGAAGATGTAAATTTGATTTCAATTCAATTCCCATGAATATTTTGAGCGTGGTTTTCAAAGCAATACTGTGAAGTTAATGCTTGTGAATTGCTTCTCTTGTTAAAAGCCTTATTTTGGCCCGGGAATATTTTGCTGTGAGATATTAAGAGATTTTTTCATTTTTCTGTGAGAAATCTTATCCAGTTTGTCTAAATGTTAGAAAGATTCAAAGCAAATAGAAAAATTCAAAGCAAAATGTATTTGAGTGAAGTATTCGGTAGATTTGCTCACAGACAAATCTGGATTTATCGTTGGGTTTGGCTAAATAACATTTTTGTCAATGATATATTGAGACAGAATTATACCTATTTATGAGTCTGTGTCAAGATTCAGAGCCAACCAGGGACTCAAGTCAATGTAAAAGGAAATATTTTTTTTTCTCAAACCTTTAAGTTACAGGACTTGAGTCCCTGTTTAGTTTATAGTGTAGTATAAACTAAACAGGGACTCAAGTCCTGTAACTTAAAGGTTTGAGAAAAAAAAAAATTTCCTTTTACATTGATTTTTGCAGGCTCAGCACTTTTGATTTATATAAAGCCTTATCCTGGGATCATTTTGACATGAGATCTGAATGATTTTCTCATTTTTCCGTCAGGATCTCAAGCGTCGAAGTTAAGAGGTTTGAAAGAAAAATATTTCTATTTACATTGATTTTTGCAGGCTCAGCCCTTTTTAACACACAGACCCATAGTACCATGGATAAACACAAGGAAACCAACCTCCTCCTTCAACAAAAACTACACAAAAACAAGCTGTTGCAGAAACAAAAAGAGAAACTTCAGGTAACTTTAGCAAATACTGGGGTTACACTTAACCTATAAGGTAGTGGAAGGTAAGTTAGTTAAAAAATGTGGAGTGGTGTTGTACAATGCAAAATAACCCCAAACAAATCATCACCTCTGATCACTTAATTTGTTCATTTGAGTCAAGGTTTCTCAAATATAAATTTCAAGTACATAACTGCTCTTAAGTGATTCATTTCTCCACATTATACGTTGCTGTTGTTACTTATTTGGTTTGAATCCATGACAATAATTAATCATGTGACATAAACTTACAAAATAAATTGGAATTTATCCATTGTTGTTTATTTTGTCATAAAAAAAATGAAAGTGGCATTTACCCTATAGAAATAAGCAAATCATACAAAACTGTTTTCCCTAACATATTATGAAAACTTTGACATTTTGTGATACCATATTTCTCCTACTAAACACTCTCAGGAGCTATACATAACATATTCAGGGAGTTATTATCTACAACACATTAATTTTTCTGATTTTAAAAAAAATCATTAAAATGGATGTCTTTTTAAGGCCTTTTTCCTTTAATTTTATGTGAATGCCCTCTAAACAATCATATAAATTTATCTAAAAAAAAAGAAGAAGTCTCAAAAGGACCTAAAATTAAGGTATTTGAAGTGGGTTTTTGTAGTAAAAAATGTAGGGGTAATACTATTCATGAGGGCTCTATTATGAGAGGAAATACGATATAACACAATTTACTAAAAGTATTCACTTAAAGCTTTTCCTACTTGTTCTCTATCAAAAGAACAACCTGTACTATCAAGGGAAATAATTCCAGATGGATTTTGTGTAAATTATGCCCCTTTTTATACGCCCTAAGGGTCATATTTTGTTATTGTCTGCATCATCTGTCTGTCTGTCTGTCTGCCCGTTAGCAAATTAGTGTCCGGTCCATAACTTTGAAACTATAAGGCATATGGTCTTGAAACCTCACAGGTGTATAGATCTCATAGCTAGGGTATGCAGAGCGCAAGAACCACAATTTTTTAGTTATTGCCCTTTGTTTGATTAAGATAGCAAATTCGTGTCCGGTCCATAACTTTGAAACTATAAGGCCTATAGTCTTGAAACTTAACAGGTGTAAAGATCTCATAGCTAGGGTGTGCAGAGCATAAGAACTAAACAAACATTACCATTTGTAATTTTTTGGTTATTGCCCTTTGTTTTATTCAGATAGCAAATTCGTGTCCGGGCCATAACTTTGAAACTATAAGGCCTATGGTCTTGAAACTTCACAGGTGTATAGATCTCATACCTAGGGTATGCAGAGCGCAAGAACCACAATTTTTTAGTTATTGCCCTTTGTTTGATTCAGATAGGAAATTCGTGTCCGGTCCATAATTTTGAAACTATAAGGCCTATAGTCTTGAAACTTCACAGGTGTAAAGATCTCATAGCTAGGGTGTGCAGAGCATAAGAACTAAACAAACATTACCATTTGTAATTTTTTGGTTATTGCCCTTTGTTTTATTCAGATAGCAAATTTGTGTCGGTCCATAACTTTGAAACTTTAAGGCCTGTAGTCTTGAAACTTCACAGGTGTAAAGATCTAATAGCTAGGGTGTGCAGAGCATAAGAACTAAACAAACATTACCATTTGTAATTTTTTAGTTATTGCCCTTTGTTTGATTCAGATAGAAAATTCGTGTCCGGTCCATAACTTTGAAACTATAAGGCCTATAGTCTTGAAACTTCACAGGTGTAAAGATCTCATAGCTAGGGTGTGCAGAGCATAAGAACTTAACAAACACTACCATCATAATAAATGCAATATACATGTACTATAGTGTTTACCAGAAAATACTTCCTATGGATCAATAAAAAGTTCAAAACAACACCCATTTATTTCTGAGCTTCGGGTGTATAATGCCACGCCCAGCGTTGCTCTTGTTTAACTTAGATTTTGTATCCACTATCCAGCACCCAACAGCTGAGGGCAAGCATCTGTAGGTGTTGCCCATGTCTTTAGATTGGAATGTCTAGTTACAAATTCATTTGAGCCTGTGATTGTAATTCCAACAATTTCATGTATGTACATAGCAAAGCCTCTGGCCAGCCTGCGCATTTGCACAGACTGACCAGAGTCTTCACTATGCAATTAGTAGATAGATAGTGTCTCAAAGTACATGTACACCATCAGGTAACATTACACTTACAGTAGATGACTTTCTACGCTGCTCAATGTTCGCACCTCACTCACATTTCAAATTGTTGGAAATGTCATGCACAGGCACATTTGATATTCCATATTCTATGACCTCTTGTTTTGTTCATAGGCTATGAAGGAGGAGAATGCTCAGAAACAAGGCTCTACAAATAACACATCCCCAGATCAGAGATCAGCCAGTTCTTCACAGCTAAAGAAATCCAGCACTCCATCCAAAACAGTGAAAACACCAAAATTGCCATCACCTAGATCTAGTCCTGGTATTGTTAGGGCAACACAGAAGGACGTAACTAATATGGGAACAACATCTCATGAACAAATGGTGACAGATAACGAGTCTGATCAGAGACATCTGAATTTAGACTTGCTGCAATTGTCGCAATTCCAACTGTCTCAGAGTGCACAAAATGTCAACCTTAATTCTAATGGTAGTGAACTGAAGGATAATCTTGTCTCTGATGGAAAAGACGGTAGAGTGAATACAATTCCTGGTGGTGTGAATCGAGTTATAAATGACGAAGATGATGTCATAATGTGTGAAATGTCAGACAGGACTGATAATACAGATTCTATATCTGCTGAAGGGAGTAGACATTTTACAACCAACTTACAAAACAAAAGTGCTAATATTTTAAAAACCAATGAACCTGCTCTGAAGTCTAATAGAGAAACGCCTTATACAGAGCTGGAGGCCAATTCAATTACAATGACTCATGTTCGAAAAATTAGCTTTGATGATATCGGTGAAAAGTCATCAGTGCTTAGTGTGAACGGTGACAAAACTGGAGAAAATAAAGGAAAAATTACTGAAGATTGTAAAAGTGCTAAAGTTGAAATGTTGTCTAAGTCTACTGGACATTTAAGCTTAAAAATGTTGTTAGAGCGTAAGGACAACAGCATGTCCAGCTTGAACAAGTCTGCTGGTCTGTTAGAGAAATCCAAAACCAATTTGTTAGTGAGCCAATCCAATGTACCAGGCCGGAGTGCGTTTGTACCATTTGCTCAAGTCCAGCAACCTAGAAGAGACTCTGCTGATAATATCCAGCAACCTTCATCTATCATTCCCATTAACATTCCATCAAATCCTGAGAAATCCAGTGACAATCTAGAGAAAGATAAACAGCAAGCAACAAGTGATTTCTTTGCACCGAACTCAGCATTTGGTTTAGTAGAACAACAACAACAGAAATCTAGCCAGAAGATTACGGAAAGCATGCTGAAACTTCTCCCTACAACAGGTGTACAATTAACGGCAAGTTTAGATGGCAGAGCCCTGGTAGCTCAACCTGCACTAAAGCTAGGTGGATCTGAAAGTATTCCTATTGGATCTATGAAGGACTCTTTAACAATACTCACTGCTTCATCATCATTCTCCTCGTCTTCTACTGCAGAGACAGTCGTTTCTACTTCACAGCATTCACCTGGCATCTCCAAACATTTCAAAACTCGATTTACACCAATTCGTCCTAAAGGTTCTCCTAGTAAGACAACCAAAGATAAAGTCGAAGCTCCCGTATATGACAAGAGACCAGTATCAGAAATTCTGAAGGAGAAAAGGGCCAAAGAACAAGCTGACGCTGTTGCTAAGTTACACGCTGGGATTAATTTACCTACAATTCCGTTTCAGCCAAGTCTTTCCCTTGGAAATGGTAACTTTGGTAGTTTACAACAGTTACAAGGTGTCACTGGAAAAGATGTTGTCATTATTGTAAACAATCAGCCTGGTCAGAATTTACCAAACTTGGTTAACACAACATCTCTTTTTACACAACCAGTCCTTCAAACAAAGTTAGATGATAGAACTAAAGGAGAATCCAAACTGAATCAGTTTGGGGGTCTACCTGCTTCCAACCAAACAATGTCCAACACAGATAATCAAAGGATTGATGTTAATCCAAATAATGGATCAGAAAAGGGGGAACTGATTTTGAATGATTCTAGAAATGATTGTGTGGAAGTTGTGTCCTTGATTCAAGAAGACGTACCCAATCCAGCATCAGCTTGTTCCCAAATGGACGTGGAAGTGGATGATACAAATGATGCTTTAAAGTCACCTTCTGAATGTAGTACCAAAAAGGACACTTGCTCTATTGAACAGGAAAACATGGATAAATTTGAACAAATTTACACAGAAACTCCTGCAAAAATTGCCAGACTGAACATAACCTCTCCATTTAGACCTGACAGTGCTTGTTCAATTGGAAGGGAAACTCCCCTTCGCCTGTCTAAACAACAAGATCCATGCTCTAGTAGACCTGAAAGTGCTTGCTCCTTTGGAAGAGAAACGCCGTCTGGCGCCAGAAAGAGAAAATCGTCGGATTATCAACAGAGAAAAGATTTTAAACGGCTTAACTCAACAGGTGACGAAGGAGATGATGTTATGATTGAGAAAGGTCTGACGGAATTGTTAAGTCCAAACTCTGAGGGTCACCATGATCTTCATCGACGAACGCAGTCATGCACATTTGAGTTAGATAAGGATATTCGTCGGAACATCTCTCACCAAAGTAAATCTCAAGCTGTCATGTTATCCGAAGGACTTCAAAGTCCGGATATTTTGAGTCTGGAAGAAGAAGCATTGATTGAGTCCTATCCTAACAGTCTGTATGCTATGAGGCCAAATAAGTCACAGAGACACAGTATTGGCGTGAGTGTAAGGTCCGTAAAAGCATCACAACAAAGGCTCCTGAAGCAGAAACAAATTCTGGATAAACAGGTTGGCAGCTTTCTGCAACAAAGCCAAGATATTTCTGATATCTCTGAAAGTGGATCATCTGCTAAAAATATTAATAGAACACATTCAGAGTTTAAAGTTCCCCATCAACAAGTAGAGCATGTGAAAGATGGAAGCAGCTCAATACAAGTTGGAAAAGGAACCAGCCAGATAAACCAACAGGGTACCAGATTTGAGAGTGAGCCGTCTGGTTTACCGTCTGATGTTGCAGACTGGATAAATGAAACTATAGAGAAGAGACAAATATTGAACCAGTCTGTTTTGTCAGAGCCAGAACTGGGAGTCCTGAATCCACAGAGAGCATCAACTGCAATAGACTTTGCTGTACCAAATTTCAATTTTGAAGTTGATCATAATGTCAGAGCTAGGTCAAGTTTGTCGAGCCTTCAAACAGAGAAGAGTCATCAAGCTAGTTCATCAATGAGATCGTCAGATGATAACACGTTTACAGTACCTAAACCTCCATTGACACTAAAGGTTAAGGAAGGTCCAGTGAAAACAGACAGTCAGAATCCGAGCCAGCGGTGTCAGTCACTTCCGATGTTTACGTCAATGACAAAATCACCTGTGTCACCTTCATCTGCACCAAGTAGTAAACATCCGCTCTTTCAGAGGGGCGTGTCCATGTCGCCTAGACAACAACCGTCAGAAGGTCAAACAGGTCAGACAAATTTGTTGTCGCCTGTTAGTGGTCTGACATCGCCGATGAGGAGAATTGAGGTTCGTGATAATCATCCAATTTCAGTAAGCTTTCATTCATCATCAAATAAGACATCACTTACAAAATTGAGAGAAGACACAAGTCTCCTTAGTGGTGTGAAGCAGAATCCTAATCTAAATGATGACAATAGAAACCAAATGCGATCTTACCTTGCAAGCATTCAACATAATCTTCAAAAACCTAAAGACTCTATGTTTAAGGAAATGGAAACAACTAAACCCAGAGACAAAGGATTTATAATGCCACCTGCTAAACTGATCCTCGGACCAAAACCACAGGTATTGTCAAATTTATCACCGAGTCCACAAGCTATTCAAGACAATACATTTAACATGTCTCAGTTTTCCGATTCAGGATATCAGAGTTCGGGGCCAAGTCCGTTATGTAACACAGTTCCTGCATCTACGGGTCTACAGTTAGACCAGAAACAAAGTGGAATGGCCACTTCTGTCTTAAAATCACCTAGTTCTTCTGGAGGATTTGATGCAAACCAATTTTCTCTCGTTACTCAATCAACTTATCTACAAACCGGTGTAAGTGTTGCAGAAGAGGTTGTCAAACCATCCCAGACAGTTATAAACTCCTCCAAGCATAGTGCATTTATTCCGATACAAAGTTCTAACCAGAATTTACAGTTTGTGGCGCCCACCCCTATAAGACCGACGGTTTCCTTACCCAACCAGGTGCTCCAATTAGCACTAACTGTACCAACGTTATCAAGCCAATTAAATAATAGCATTGAAAGGAGCCAATCGGATCTTAATCAAGATGTTGCTATGGTGTCACCGAAAGGTCATGATCCCCTACCTTATGAAGCTGCTGTGAAATCCTTGAGGCAATCTAATCAACAATCTTGTCAACTCGATACCGCAAATATTTCAACAAATATTCAGTGTAAAGGGTTAAGTCCATCTAGAGATCCTTCAGTTGTTGAGGCATATGGTAAAGAGCGTGTCTCTCTTTTGGCAAACATGGGTAAAGCGTCAAATGCTATGAATAAAGACAGTTTTGGACCTTTTGCTTCTAAACTAGTACAGCTTTCAAAACAAACCAAATCATCATTCAATCAAAATTCTCGTGAGAATAGTGGTTCAAGTCCTGCATTTAATTCGATTTCATCTGGTGTAAATATGGAAGATAAAACAATATTACTGTTAGCCCCATGTACTGCCGATGGAGTACCGGTCACTAATAATCCTGAACAAATTCCTGAAACACAGCTTACAAACCAAAATACAGCAGAAGGTGACTTACAGGAAAGACAAGATGATAGTGTGTTTTCAGAAAAACAATTGTACAAACCTAACAATGAAATGATGGACAAACATTCAAGCTTTCTTGCAAATGAAGTTGGGGGTAATTTCCAATCGGTTGTGCTGAGTCCTGAAACTTCTGATAATTTTAGACACCCTGGTGCTAATGTGTTAATGTCTCCAAATAGCAAAGAAGACTTGCATTCATTCAGCATGGAAATAGACTTCTTGCAGAGTCCAGGCTCTCAGCAATTCATGCAGACATCAGCAGCATCACAGTATAACGAAAACACATTATTTTCCGCCAGTCCGTCCCATCCTGCCGCCTCGATCACCTCTTATTCTGCTTACAAACACATATCTGATCCCCACATCTCATCAATACATCATTCCCACAATACATCTGGTGCTCATATCGTGCAACCTGACATACATAATCAGTTTGGTAACATGTTTCATCCTCAAGATCCCGATCGTAAAGTTCAAGCAGACGTTAATGATATCATCATGAGAGAAAGCATGGCAAGAGAATCTGGCCATGAGTTAATGTCTCACAGTGAACAGGAAGGTCAAGCAGCAGCATTGGATACAAGACAAGACTTTCCTGTTGATTTGGATCTTATGTTACAAGATCTAAAGGATCTAGAAAGGGATCTATTACAAGGTCAAGAAGAATTGAACCTTGATTAATTCTTGAGCTTTTTTAAGCGTTCAAGTCTCAAAGACCAATGAAATATGTGTCAGCTTTTTGATAGTTAGAGCAAAACGTGTGTTAAGCGTCCATATATGGGACTATCAATGTACGTTTTATCAACAAAGAATTGATTTATGATATATCTTAGACGAATACTACCTACTTTTTAAGCTATTTGTATTTAAATGGAATTTTGAAAACAGTCCCCTAATAAAAATGGTCGCTTAATAGATGTGGTCGCTTGAGCAAGATTGAGAGATATTTCATTACACAGGTAAACCTGATTATGCAAAGCCAATATTATACTAGACACAACTTTCAGATTCATTTGGATCATATGTAACAAGATCTTAAGGCTCTTAAAAGGGATATTTTGCAAGGTCAAGAGGTTTGAACCTTGATTGATTCTTAAGCATTAATTAGTGTTAAAGTTACGAAGACCAAAATTATGACGTAATCGGGATTACCTGTGTAATGAAATATGTGTCAGCTTTATGACAGATATTTTGTTACACAAGCTTACCTGATTATGCAGAGCCAATGTTATACTAGACACTATGCTCCGGTTGATTTGGATCTTATCTAATAAGATCTTTTGCAAGGTCAAGAGGAGTTGAATCTTGATTAATTCTTAAGCATTAATTGGCTTTAAAGTCACAAAGACCAAAATCATGACATAATCAAGTTTACCTGTGTAATGAAATATGTGTCATCTCTTAAGACAGATATTTTGTTACACAAGCTTACCTGATTATGCAGGGCCAATGTTATACTAGACACTACTCTCCGGTTGATTAGGATCTTATGTAATAAGATCTTTTGCAAGGTCAAGAGAAGTTGAATCTTGATTAATTCTTAAGAATTAATTGGCGTTAAAATCACAAAGACCAAAATCATGACATAATCAGGTTGACCTGTATAATGAAATATGTGTCAGCTTTATGACAGACATTTTATTACACAGTTATACCTGATAATGTAAAGCTTATGTTATACAAGACTTTCCTGTTAATTTGGATCTTATTTTACAAGATCTGAAAGATATGGAAAGGGATATTTTAGAAGGGTGCAAAGACTTGAATCTTGATGAATTCTTAAGCATTGATAAGTGTTTAAGTCTCTAAGACCAAATTTCATGACATAATCAGGTTGAACTGTGTTATGAAATATATGTGAGCTTTATGACAGATATTTTATTACACAGTTATACCTGATTATGCAAAACTAATGTTATACTAGACACTACTCTCCAGTTTATTTGGATCTTAAGTTACAAAATTTAAAGGCTCTTAAAAGTGATCTTTTGCATGGTCAAGAGGAGTTGAACCTCGATTGGTTCTTAAGAATTAATTAGCGTTAAATTCACAAAGACCAAAATCATGACAAAATCAGGTTTACCTGTGTAATGAAATATGTGTCAGCTTTATGACAGAAATTTGATTATGCAGGTTTACCTCATTATGCAAAGCTGATGTTATACTAGACACTACTCTCCAGTTGATTTGGATCTTAAGTTACACGATCAAAAAGCTCTTAAAAAAGGTATATTTTGCAAGGTCAAGAGGGGTTGAATCTTGATTGATTCTTAATGCATTAATTAGCATTGAAGTCATAAAGACTAAAATCATGACATAATCAGATTTACCTGTGTAATGAAATATCTCGGTCAAGATAAGTTGAATCCTGATTCATTCTTGAGCTTTAAGGTAGTGAACCCGTAATTGTTCCAAAAAATTCTGCATTTTATAAGATGAGAACAAGTTAGATGTCGTATATATAATAAATGATAACAGGAGTTAAAGTTCAAGTATAAAAATGAATCTTGGAAAAATAAAGATAAAATACATACTTAGTGATTTGAATGAGAAAAAATATTTAACAAGGTTGGGAGAATTGATAATTGTTGAGGCTCTGCCGAGACAATTATCAATTCCCACAATCGAGTTAGATATTTTTCATACAATACACTAAGTATGTATTATATTTATCTTATAACCTCAACTTTCCTTGTTTCGTTGATGTTTTTAACAGAAATGCAAGTTTCTAAAAATAACCACTTTATATCATTGTTCTAAAAATATCCATATGATATCATAGAAAATATCATATGGCATGTTACCATACAGATATTTGTATAGTTATAAGATAAATATGAATTTTTACACTCATCGAAAGACAGGACATATTATGTGTTCACCTGTGGTGTTTTGGCGGGTAGCATCTTTTTTTTTTTTTTGTCCGGTAAAATAACTAACTCACCTTCTTATTATATTACTCTAATTATAACAGGTTTCAGTGCGCAACAACCATAACTCTACCTAGCTTAATTTTTAATTATTTCTCTTTGTTTTCAATACTTGGTGATCCAGCAATGTAATACGCGTATCTTGTGACACTTTGCCACCTGGCTAGAAGATTGTTTTGATGTGCTTCACTGACATGAAAGTATGAAAATTTTACTGTTAATTTATGTCTAAATGTGAAAGTTTTGATAACTGACTCTTGTCGAAGCATGTAACATTTTTGTTAAATTATGTTATTGTAATTCTAAAACCTCAAAGCTACAGCTTTGATCAAGCTGTAGTTACGAGGTTTTAGAATTCCATTGATGTTAACATGTTAAGCAGCTTATAGGTTAGTGAAAATAAGAAAATGCCTCAAGTAATTCTCATGTAATTGAGGTATCTGTCCAAGTTACCTTTATTTAGCTCACCTGAGCATAAAAGTGCTCAAGGTGAGCTATTGTGATCGTACAATGTCTATTGTCAGTCGTGCGGCGTCCGTCGTCAGTCGTCCACAATTTCTTTAAACATCTTCTCCTCCTAAACCAGTGGACCAATCTTGATGAAACTTGGCAGGGATGTTCCTTGGGTCAAGCTCTACCAAAGTTGTTCAAATAAATGAAATCCATCTTTAACTTTCCCTTTACCCTTAACAAAAAGGGTGAAAATATGAAAATTTTCAAAAATCTTCTTCTCTGAAACCAGAAGTCAGACAGCTTTCATATTTAGCATGTAGCATGATCTAGTGGACTTCTACCAAGTTTGTTCATATCAAGACCCTTGGGTCATATTTGGGCTTTGTCTGGGCTTAACCCTTTTTTACAAAGAATGAAAGAACGAAAATCTTTAAAAATCTTCTTCTCTGAAACCAGAAGGCAGACAGCTTTCATACTTGGTATGTAGCATTATCTAGTGGGCCTTTACCAAGTTTGTTCATATCAAGACCCTGGGGTCTCATGTGGGTTTTGCCCAGGCGCATCCCTTTTAGCTCTTCTGAGCATGAAGGGAAAAAAAAGGAAAATCTTCAAAAATCTTCTTCTCTGAAACAAGAAGGCAGACAGCTTTCATATTTTGTATGTAGCATCATCCAGTGGACCTGTACCAAGTTTATTCATATCAAGGCCCTGCGATCATATTTGGGCTCCACCCGGGTGCAACCCTTTTTACACAGAATGAAAGAATGAAAATCTTTAAAAATCTGAAACCAGAGGGCAGACAGCTTTCATATTTGATATGTATTATTATCTAGTGGGCCCTACCAAGCCTGTTCATATCAAGACCCTGGGTTCATATTTGGGCTCCATGCAGGCGCATCCCTTTTAGCTCATCTGAGCATGGTGGGTGCATCCTTTTTAACATAGAATCAAACAGTGAAAATGCACATCCTTCTTGCTCTTGGCTGAAAATATTCCATATTATTTTTCCTATGTAGAAATCATCTCCTTTTTGACATCTGCCTATTTAATTAATGTGATGTCCCAGGGGTCAAAGAGACTCAGGTGAGCGATCTAGGACCATCATGATCCTCTTGTTAAAGTCAATTTAAAACTAAAATTTCAACAAAGATTTTATTTTAGATTGAAATGTATTTGGAGTGTTTTCAGAAATTTAGAATATGTTTTCTGTAGTTCTTTTGTAATGTAAAATACCATTATTCAAGTGCTCCATTAACAAGTTCAATGGAAAGGCCCAGCATTAGACAGTGGTAACTACCTAAATATTTATAGGCAGTTACAACTATTTTGCCTTGAGCCATGGCATTGATGGCTATTTGGTTGTATAAACACATATTCATTTTCATCATTCAGTCATGTTTGAATGTTTTTAAACTATAAAGCCAGTGAAGCATTCAAAAGCCTTGATGTGCCCCTTGTATTTAATATATGAAATAATTATTGTATTTGTTAAAGTGAATATGTTTTTATTTATTGAGTGATTGAATGAGTTTGTATTGTAAATTTTAGATTATTGAAAAAAGCTGAAAACAACACTTAGAAATAGAGCTGGTACGAGCACACGGGTACCTTGGTATCGTATAGGCTACCTGGGGTCTGTTTTAATAAACATCTTAAGCTCATTTTTTGTGTAGGTAAAAAATTAAAGTTACTTCCACAGAAGTAACTAAACATGAAATTCTGCCATGCATTATCTCATCGGAATTGTCTTCTAAAGATGATTCCAAAGAGATATTGCAAAACAGAAAATAACAATGAATGAAAACATAAGGTACCATTTGTGATTTTGACTTATGATTAATTTTTTTCGTAAGATGTTTAGTAAAAAGGCTCCCCTGGTCTTGAATCATTACCTGTTACCCAACTATTATATAAGCACTTTGGACATTTGGGGATCAAATTCAGAGAAGAATTGAAGACTGTGAAACCAGTCCACACCTCCAATCTTAGGTTTTTAATCTTTATATCAAGAAAAGTCTGTTGTACTCCGTCATCCCCTGCCACTTTTTTTTTAAATATTTACGTGGATGGATGACTTACATGTCGTAACTTTAGTTAAAACAAGTAGGTCGCCCACCAACATTTTTATCTCGGCTGTTTTCAGAGAAAACCTGAGGTAATGCTATAGCCTTGTTGTTGTCGTCATTGTTGTCGTGTGAAAACTTTGGCATTTTGTGATTTCTCTGGTTCTACTGAAGGCATTCAATTGAAATTTTGCACACATGTACAACATCAAAAGAGCAACATTTACTATCGAGGGGGATAACAAGATGCATTTGTGAAATTAATGCCCCTTTTTGACTTAGTTTTTTTTTCACCATCCAGGACTCAACAGCCAAGCGTAGGCACCTGAAGGTGGTTCTCTTGTTTTTATTTCATGTCTGTGACCATATTATATCATGCAGACTAATTACGTTTTAATATCTAAGGGGTGAGTCTTGAGGGAGATCGATGGGCGGGGCGGGGCAATCACTCCCCTAATTCAGACCAGAGGAGTGTTATTGGGAATTTAGTGCCCCAAGCTTTAAGTGTGTTTCTCTTGTATGTGACACATCTTGCTAAAAAGGGACTATCTGGGAATTATGTAGAATAAATATTTGAAATGAGATTGGTTTATGTACAGGTCAATTACAAGTCACAATTTAAAAATTCTTAAACAGAAAGGTAGATTGATCATTCTAGGTTCAGTAAATCAGTAAAGTGTGAAAATTTTCAAACCTGGGTCAGTCTGCGCTGTCCGACACTTTTCGCACTACCCGGATGGTCCCTTTTTGTTTGACGGGTCACAAATGTTCTACTGGTATACATCCAATTTATATTTGTCAGTGTGTATGTTAGATATATTTTGTTTTTGTATAAAGTTTTTATTTATTACAGGTTTAATTTATTGTTCTTTTATGAAAAGTATTTATGATTTTAGATAATTTTCATTGTTTGTGTAACAGAATTAAGTGATTAGATAAAAGAAAAATTTCGAGAATTAGTGACTGTTTTTAGCTCCACTGGCCGAAGGCCACTGGGGCTATTGTCATGGCGCAGTGTCCATCGCGCATCCGTCTGTCAGTCTGTCTGTCCATGTGTCCCATCGTAAAATTTTTCTTTAAAAACATCCTCCTCAGAAACTACTGGATGAATTTCAACCAAACTTCATAAGAATGATCCTTGTGTGACCCTCTTTATTTTTATCCAATGAAAAGCATGGATTTAATGGCCGTGACTAATTTCCAAATATGGTAAAATATGAGTTTTCTCAGATTCGAATTGATGGATACCAATTTAATTTTACATGAATGATCCATGGGTGATAGGATGAAAAATATGTATTTAATGGGCGGAGGCTAATTTTCTATATGTTATAAAGTGGAAACTTTGAAAATCATTTTCTCAGAATGTAATTGATGGATATCAATTAAATTTCCCTGGAATGATCCTTTGGTGACGCATTATCATGCAGCAAAATATTTTTGTGATTGGATGAAAAATAGGTCTTTTATAGGCGGAAGTCATTTCTCTATATGTTATATAATTTTGAAAATCATTTTCAACATCAGTAGAACCCAAAATATATAAAAATCTAGTCAAAACTTTGATTTGCTATTACAAGAATTTCAAGCCTGTGGAGTGACTCAAGCCATTCATGGCTTTCTAGTTCTAAAAGTTGCCTCCCTTTCTTTTTCAGACTTATTTATAGTAACTGTACTAGGTCAAGGATGGTTTTCTAGTTGAACATTTTATTGATGTACAATTTGGAGTGAGATGTCAAAAAGATGATTTGTTTGATCTTAAAGGTTACATGGACTTTCATGCCCTGAAAAACAATTCCATGATAAATGTTTAATGGAAGTATAATGTTGGTGTCTTGAAATGATCTGGTTGAGGTTAGGAGAATTTATCATGGTGATGTGATACAGAGACATGATAATTTCTTACAGGTGAGACCAGCCCTGCATTTAAGGATGACTAAACGGTACAAACTGTTAAAAAATTATACTCGCTTTGCATGTGTGCTTGTGTGCAAAGCAGGGAATAATGTGCTCACTGTACACTCACGTCCGAGGCACGTTCCAGTTTACGGAAACGCTTGGGTAATGTTCCGAATGGTGATAGTCTACTGAGAAATCTCGATTCAGTGGTCCTGAAATTAGCTGCCCGAGTTGTCTGACTTGTCCAGTAAGTTGCATGGATAAGCAGATTTTCGTGGCAAGGTTTTCCGTAGACAAGTGAAATATTCTTGAGAAAAATATTTTCTTGAAAAGTTAGGCGATTTCTGATATTCTATGTAATCCCATGTCAACAGTAAGTCTATTTCTAGGATACTTTTAGTTTTTTAAGCAAAATCAATTTTATATTCAATATTTTGTACTCTCTTCAAAATTCAAGGGACAAGTAGGTTTTAGATACGGACAAGCCAGTTTGTGAGTCTCACTTGTCCATGGAGAAGCAGACTTTTAAAATATTTCGATCATCAGTTTTTGCCCATACTTCCTTTAAAACATTGTTGTTAAGTGTTCAGTTGTTGTGTTCATGTTGTCAAGTTTTAGCGTCATTACTTTTTTTGTCACATACATCGCTAACTAATACTGCCACATTTGAAACAGGAATTAATTTTAATCGGCTGCTTTAGAATAAAAGATCAAGCTATTATTGTCACCTTTGCTTTGGCGTTTTCGTGGTAAACTTGATTACGGATTCCAGGAGCCAGTTTTATTTAACATCTTTTGCTCAATTTGTTCGTAAGTCAAAAATTAAAGTTGCTTCTTCACATACATATACAACTTTTTATTCAAAACCATGTATGGTATAAACATTCAATATGGTTACAGAAGACAAGATCAAAAACAGTTATGATTGGATCATAGTATCTTAATATAAAATTCTGCCATGCAATATCTCATTAGAATCTTTCTTTAGAGACAATTCCAATGAGATATTGCAAGGCAGAATCTAACAATGAATGAAAACACCTGAAATTGTAGTAGTCATTAGGAAAAGCGCCGTTGAATTAATCTCTTCGAGTATCATCATTTTATATTTAAAAGCCTATAAAAATATATAATATTGACTACAAAATTCTTCGTTTTCACCCATGAATAACCTCAATTATATTATAAATCTACAGTAAATTCTCTTCTCATCGGTTGAATATACTATTGAAATTACATGTATGCTTGAGATTTGCGAGTAAAGGTTGTCACATTGTTTCAATGATCCTGTGCGTGACATTTCGAACAATTCGTAATGTGCACAAATCAACACCTCTGGCCAGCCTGTGGACTGAACAGTCTGACTGAGTCTCCACTATGCGCTCTGTTGATAGATAAGATCTCGAAGTATCTTTAGACAGTCAGTCAATCTTCTAATGACAGTACATCCGATATTGCAGGAGCCACCACCTCTATTAAGTAATCATAATAAGTAATTTCGCCGTAAGTTAAATCTATAAAAATTAGACATTATTAAATGACAAAAAGTTTATCATAGAATTTTATGATGTTGGAACCAATTAGAATCGTCTCAATGAGACGATTCTAATTGGTTCGAACATCATAGGATTCAGTAAAAATTTTGCGATAATTGATAAATGCTATCAAAAGAACCTGTCTTATCAACATGAAATATTGTATTTAGCAAACATTTCCAGAAGCGACCGCTGCCAAATGTCTGCCCATCACTCACACTGGAAATTGTAGGAAATGTCACGCAATAGCTCAAGCAATAGATCGTATAATATGGTAGAAAATATAAGGAATTGTACACTTTAAATGGCCGTGATAATATGCTATTTATTTAGTACATGTACTTACACTAAACGTTAAGTATAATCTTACTTTTGTACTCTAAATGCTTAGTGTGATCGTACTTTTGTAACTAAATGGTAAGTATAATTGTACTTTTGTACACTAAAAGTTAAGTATAATCGTACTTTTGTACACTGAATGTTTAGTGTGATCGTACTTTTGTACATTAAATGTTAAGTATAATCGTACTTTTGTACACTAAATGTTAAGTATAATTGTACTTTTGTACACTGAATGTTAAGTGTGATCGTACTTTTGTACATTAAATGTTAAGTATAATCGTACTTGTGTGCACTAAATGTTAAGTATAATCTTACTTTTGTACACTGAATGTTTAGTGTGACAGTACTTTTGTACACTGATAATTTAATATGTCGAATTAATTATTTAATACTACTGTACACCTTTAAGTGGCGTGCTATGTGTTTTTGGACTTTTGATAAGTAAAGTGATAATAATATTACATTTGTTGTTATCTTTAGTCTGACTCTCTTCGTGGAAAGCTCTTTAGTCTGACTCTCTTCGGGGAAAGAAACGAGGTTTTCGGTAAAAATTATATTTTGACGCTAATCTAATTGGCAAAATTACTGATGCATTAAAAGGCTTTCTAATAACAGATCGGAAAAAAATAAACCAATCAAATTAATCATTTATACATGTCTTTCGTTCAGGATGACAAAACGTTGCAAAGTATTGGCAAATTATGCCCCCCCCCTTGCACATGCACTTGCGTGCAAAGCAGAGTTTAATTTGCAAACAGCTTGCCACATCTTGTTACAGTTAGTTACATCGTGAAAACGACATTTATCTCAATCAAAACCATTCTAAATTGCTCACTCTGAGCTCCATTCATTCATTCCAAACACTCACGACACCCAAACCATCCAAAAATGCTCTAAACTCACTTCTAAAGATATAATCAACAATGCGATTCAAATGAAATAAAGCTAGGGAAAAAACGCGATTTCGCTGACATAATTCAAGTTGTAAGTCTCTGATAGGTTCTTGAAAGAATATGAAGATATTTATAGAACTTGTATGCATATTTTATTCAAGGGAGGTAATAGATAATGTTAATTTTGTTCATCCTGAACAAAATTTGCGATATTGGACTATCTCCCATTAAATTCACTCAAAACTCACTCCACACACTCATTTGATTTCATTCCAAAATCACCCACCTTCTCCCTTTCACGATGTTATTAACTGTATCCTGAAAGAAGGTCCGAAAAACTCTTGGAAAGCCGCTAGTTCAGGCCATTTGTTTTAAATATTTGCGTTGATGAGCGACTGAAATGTCATACCCAATACGTGGATTGGGTTAAGCCATAGCAATGAAATCGCGCACTCAGGATATGCTATTTGTTTTGCGCCTGTAACCGTTCATTGTGGATAAGTGAAGAATTCATATCAAAGGTGTGTATCCAATCGGAAAACCTCGGCAATTCTACGAATTAACTTCGGTAATAATAACGGCGCAGCCATGAAAGCGCCTCGTTTCGCACGCGGGTTTACATGGCGCCATAAGGCTCAAGAAGACGTTGATTACAAAATCAAGAAAAGTATTAAGAAAAAAAAAAAGAATCGACATGTCATAATTTGAAAACAAAACGCAGTATTTTACTGATCAAAATGTCACATACCAAAAAGATCTCCATAGGCTATTTGAAAGCATTAACACTTTTAAGGGGAATTTATTTTCATTAACCATTAACCGAAGTACAGTAAAACTCGTATTAAGCGACCACTTACGGGACCACCAAAAAGCGGTCGTTAAAGAAAATGGTCGCTTAAAACAAGTTTTGTTTACGAATAGGAAACATAAATTTTATTGAGTATGTATATTTTTTAGAATTTCTCAAATATCCTGTGTTGTAAAACACTCATAAGAATCGTCTCAATGAGACGATTCTATTGAGTTTAACAACATAGGAATAATTTATGGTAACGTTTGGACCAATGATATCCATTTTGTCAGATATCTTGAACTGAGAAAGGGGATTCTGAAAACGGTCGCATAATAAAATTGGTTGCTTAATAGGCGTGGTCGCTCGAGCAAGGGTGACTG
Organism: Fragum whitleyi; assembly: GCA_948146395.1. Lineage (NCBI taxonomy): Eukaryota > Metazoa > Mollusca > Bivalvia > Cardiida > Cardiidae > Fragum > Fragum whitleyi. Next base: position 22,917,496 of record OX411560.1, on the reverse strand, counting down.
TAGCCCTAATACCAGTAGTTAGCTTGTTGGTCGGTGTATCGTCTGTCCATAGCTTATTTGTGTCCGCCCAATTTCTAAGCAACTAATCAATGTGCGACAATTTCTAGTTAAACCCACTTTGGTAAAAGCTTCTAAAACAGTAGACTGGCCGCAGTCGTTTTTGTTAGCATTTTCAGAAATGTTTTGTTGTAGTTCTATTACAAGCCTCTTAAATCCAAGTTCATATTAAGGTGGCAATGGACAGCGGCCTCCCGACTCTATAAACCGGAAGCGGGGTTTCGTTTATTTCACGGCTCTTTTTGCTCGTTATTTAAAAAGACCGGTTTTCATAAGATTCTGCTTATGGAAATAACGTGGAATTATGATGGTAATATTTCATAACTTAGCTTCTTTTTAACATTTGATATCAATTGAATGACCAGATCATTAAATTTAATACGAAAAAATGCGTTAAAAGCGTCATTGAATCAGGAGAGTGCATTGTAAAATAACGAAATACTTTCTTATTTGCATGGAAAGGTGTGCTGAATTTTTTACCAAATAAAGGAAAAAAATATCGGATAATAAGAAAATTGCATTGGTTAATAACTTCAAAAACAAGTTTTTGTGGCATATTTTCCTCTGAAAATTACTAAAAATAGCGCATTTTTAACTTTTGAAGGCACATTTTGCATATGCAATTGATCAACTTGAGAGAAATTTTCTTGGCAACAGCCATTGTGTACATGTATAATGTCTATCAAAGTGTATGTGTGTTATAGCTATAAGCTGGTACTGAGTTTATAATAGACCTAAAACGAATATTAACGTTTTACTGAAAAAATGGCCAATACCACTCAAGGGCAGATAACTCTAGCATGAAAACGAGCACGGAAAGGTACCTTCAAATTTTGATATAATGATTATACGATGTTAACCAACAACATATGTGACCAAGAAAAAATTCATTGGGCGGAAAAAAATGACGCCATGTGTCCATTGCTACCTTAACAGGTGCTGAACAAAAACTTCTTTTCAGAGACAGGGGACTTAATTGGAATTTATGTAATGACTGACACATTTAATTCCCTTTGAAAATATACTGTAAAGAAGAGTCTGGCGACCAGACTACGAAAACAGTTACATGTACTTAACAAACGTTTATAAATGGCGATTCGTATTGCACTTTAGCTTGTCAGCCCAATTAGCTCAGCCAAGGGATCACCGGGCTACAAAACCATTAAGGTTTGATCGCTTGGGTTCGGTTTCCGGACTGGCACAATAACAAGCTAAATGAGCCGTTCAACTGAGGTTCTGTGAGGCGGTTTTTTACACCGAGGACGTTAAATAACCTTGGTGGATCTCAGCAGTAGTTTCGTAATGTATCTTTGTACTATCCCCCTAACAACTAACCGTCTTCTTGGGGCGTCGCTCATACATATATGGGCATATGCTACGATAGCTACGATAAAAAGGAGGAAATACACACACGCTTTCAAGCTTGGCCGCAATACAATTTCTCAACGCTTTGAACGCGTTATTATTTTGAACGCAATGCCGCTGTATGTTAAGTGTAAGTCTTATCAATAACGGGACTTTTGTTGCCCGTCACGCGAAAAACGGAGCAACTAGATCTATATAATTCCATAAGTCTTATCTTCCTTGGACAACCGCAAACTTCGCTACTCGAACTTGACACAGTCGGATTTGCGTCATTGTGGTAACTAGACTTGTGTTCAGGATGGCAAAACGATGCAAACTGTTTGAAAAGTATACCCGTTTTTTACGCACGTTTTTGAGCAAAGCGGGGTATAATTTGCTAACAGTTTGCATCGTTTTGTCATCCGGAATGCAAGGCTGCAAACGATATATGCAAATTTAACTGAAAAAGAAATAATACCAAACTCATTGATGGTCGTTATAACAAAGGTAGGAAGCAGTAAATTTTGATTCGGAAAAATGTGTTATTATTTTCATCCTGCTCTGTCAGGCCCATCATTCAGGATGACAAAATGGTTGAAACTGTTTGCAAGTTATACCCGCCGCTTTGCCCGTGGGTGCACTTTCAAAGCGGGATATAACTTGCAAACAGTTTCCATCATTTTGTCATCCTGTCGCGTCCAGGTTTTGGTCACTAGTTTTTATGGAGAGATAGACACCTTTTTGGATAACAGATCGTACTTCTCAAATAATGACGGCGTATTACGTGTTTGCTTGGATTTTCATTTTAGTTAGACTAGGATATAATGGTATAATTTATTTTCAAATTCGTCTACATGTAACAAACGATCTAAGTGGTCGAATATTTTTTTCATACCGCAATGGGTAGAATTTGTCTTAGAATAGATAGAACTAGGAACCGTCTTCTGTACTTTTATACAAAGTTTTTCCATAATCAAACGTGGCTCATATACATTTTTGTTTGGTGGTAATATTAACGCCAAATCTGCTCTAACATTTACTCGTATTTATAGGGGTAATACAGTATGTTAAGCGATGTTTTTGGATCTGTCACCGAAATTGTTTGAGACAAGCTGATCTTAACGGAGTCTAGAATGAAAATGTTATCAAGCGAGCCTTGGTGAGCTTTGTAAGTTTTCTGTGCTAGACGAGCGACCCACTTTTCACCAGCCCTGCGTTCAGGCTTACAAAACGGAGCAAAAAGTTTTCCAATTATATCCGGATTTGTAGGTGCGCTTGCGTTCGAAGCGGGGTATTATTGGATAACTGTTCGCAACGTTTTGCGATACTGAACGCAGGGCAGAATTCTATCATACAACGTCGTGACGTAATTTGTTGATTGGCCCCTGCTTATATAACGTCAAATAAGATGAAATTAGCGAAAGCGGGGTATAATTTTATGGAATTGAATTGAATTAGGGTTTTACACCGCTTTCAACAATCTTTCATGTATATCGCGGCCGCCGGAGCACCTAACAATGGATTCCTGTAATTTCTCAAACCAGTATAAACATTTATACATCATTTCGTAGCCTTCAGCTGTTATCCTTTATAGGTCTACGATATTCCACCCATTGGTGGACGACAAATGATCGGGAAGAATTAGCGCCGCTGTCGGTAAACGAACGAAATTTTATTGAAATTGCACTGCAAGGATCGCTAAATTTTATATATTCTTTAGACTCGGTTAAAACCAGCTTGTGTCAAACAAAATCTCATGACGGATTCTGTATATTTATCCAAGGTACTGGTTCTTCCGTTATACAGCCACGAGACTGTCCACCCTTCAATCCTCACTGTAACGTGGTGCTTCGACATGGATGTTACGTTTGTCAGTCTGATCTACCACCGACAGGTAAATGTTAATTGTCTATGAGTTTGACCTGATAAGTAGAAGACAAACTGTGACTTAATTTTACGAGGTCGCTTAAGTTCTATTATACAATATTGGATTTACCATTGCTCTAAGGGCGCTAGAAAGTACGTCCCAATATCGTTATATCCATAATGCTACTAGATCGCTTCACACTAGAGAGTTTTTTTTGTCAGTTGGTCACTCTAACGGACACAAGACTGTCCATTATTTAACCCTCACTGCAATGTGGTTCTCCAAAGTGGATGTTACATGGTTCGGTCTAATTTGCCGCCAACAGGTAACTGTTTATTGTCATTAAAATTTGGTCTGATAAGGGATAGATAAACGGCGACTTTAATTGCTGATTTTACCGAAGCTCTAATGTACACTAATCTTTGGATATATCGATGCTCAAGCGGCCCCCAAGAAACCGTACGTCCAAAATTTCGTTTTATCGATAATTCTAAAATCGCTAAATTCAAGAGAGCTTTCGTCAGGTGGCCAGTTGATTATATACGAGACTGTACATCATTTAAACTGCAACGTGATTCTCCAAAATGGCTTATACGAGTGCTATTTTTCTTCACAGCCTGTGAATACGGAGTAGATAAACCTTAACAAAAGTTGTCAAAGTCTCACTTAAATTCCAACAAAACATAATCTTCGGATATAACGATGTCGTATGGGTTTGTCTAAAACACATCACATGTCAGATCCTATATTTGTGAAAATGTACGCAGAAATTTCAATTTGGTATTTTGAGCATTTTTTTGATTCCGTTATTTCCTATCCAGGCTTCTTTTGTTTTTTTATGCATAAGAATTACAGCTATGAAAGTCTTAATTTTAGATTGTTTTTACGACAGTCGTAAATATCAAGGTTCGTACGAAACTACGGTTACTGGAGGAATTTGTGTAGATTGGAACCTTGTTTTTCATGCGGAGTCCTTGGCTTCCATGTTTCCTGATGCCAGCCTAAAAGAGGCTGGAAATAAATGCCGGGATCCAGATGGTAAGAAAGGAAATTGAATTTTCTACCTTCAGGATGAGAGAAACATAGGCGCTTTGTGATTTAGCCAAATGCAATTGCAATGTTTATAATTTCTCGAGTTTGAGACGGTGAAGGATTTAGGAAATATTTTGAAATGGAATCGAATGATTGATTGATTGGGGATTTACGCCACTTTCAACATTTTTTTCAGTTATATAGCGGCGGCTGGAGCACCTAACAATCGATTCCTGGCATTTCTCTCAACAGTACAAACATCACATCCTTTCCTAGCCTCCAGCTGCTATTTCACATTAGGCGTACTATTTATGGTTGGGGACACATTTACACCTGTCAAAATGACCCTTTTCATATGTCGGACTAAAGTTGACGGAGCAGGGATTCGAACTCAGGATCCCAGGATTGACAGCCAAACGCATTATCACCTGATTTACCCGGGACCAACTTTCACAAAATACGAAAAAATGCAACTAAAAGTGATGAATCGTTACATTTTCATAAACGACTAGGCCACGAATGGTGCCCACTTTTTTACTTGTTCAATCAATGAACGATTACAATAATAATAATAATAATAATAATAATAATAATATTTTCTGTTTGTTTAAGGCCGGGGTCATCCGTGGTGTTTTACATCGACGAATAACGACTGGAGTTATTGCCCTGTTCCTTTTTGTGAACGTGAGTATGCTTTGTTTAAAAAATGATATTTTAATTTGACTCTTGCCATGTTGAACCCGGCACAGAGTTTAAAAGAACAGCCAGCACATATATGCGGTATGATCTAGGCGTAAGTCTTTGACACTATTTTTTCCTTGAAATAAATAAATAAATAAATAAATAAATAAATAAAAAAATAAAACATTCTTCATAATAAATGCTGACTAACGGTTACGATATCCTGTGTTTTCGGCACTTAGATTTTCACACAATTTTTCCAAGGTTTAAGTTATGACAAGAGTTAACAAACCTGAGTACACTCTGTTGATACATGTAGTTTTGTCTTCGGTTTCTTTCTACTAGTCCGTCTTTCAGTCTTAATGCCTGTCTGTTTGTCTGTCTAACCCCGCCCCTCCGCGTTTTCCCTAAAAGACAAATCCTTTTTAACCACGTAATATTATTCAATAACCACGTGTTCCAATTAATGTGCATGGTCAATTTATAGATGTGACCCGCCACACGAAAAGGGACCATCTGGGAACTATGTTAAACAAGTATTTAAAAAAGGAAATTTGTTCCGGTTTTGAGCAACCAGAGGTCACATTAAAAAATACATATCACTAAACGCACCCTGTTTAGCACTTTTGATCCATATTCGCCTTTTTTATTACGTTACAGCGTGAAATGCTGCCGTTGTAAGCAATTTGATGCGGAAAGAAAGTCTTCATCATTTCATGAAAACAAACGGTCATTTAAGCGTTATATGAGGAATAATTTGGTGAAAAAATTATGAAATTTGGTAAAGAATTGCCGTTTATATGATCTTTTGAAAAGAAACCATTCCGTCTTTCTAGTACACGTTACACGTCAAAATCTCGACAAACGGAAGTGTTTCTTCCGACTTTCGACGTTAGGGTAATAAACGTTGATCCTTAATTTTAGAAATAGAAATTCGGTACGGGAAAACGTCACAAAAAGATGCGAGAAAAGGAAACTTGACAAAAAAATATCAAATTTCAATAAAATAAAAAAAATCAGCAGGCCATTTTATTTCAAAGGTAAATTGGACAATTTTTTCGGGCCACAAAGAATTGAAAATTGAATCACCTAAAATGAGATCAGGGTAAACGTTTAAGAACGCGTAGGGTTATAATCAGCTTACTAATTGAAGGACCGCATTCCACGCCCTTTTACCCTTGACCTACCCTCCGTTCAGAATGACAAAACATTGCATTCTGTTTGCCAATTATACCCCACTTTGCACGTGTACTTGCGTGCAAAGTGGGGTATAATTGGAGAACAGTTTGCACCGTTTTGTCATCCTGGACGCAGGGCTGGCTTATCACCTCAGATGTAAAAGTCATTTGACCCAAAAATAAACTGTCCAACTTTTGCTAGGGATCAAAACTGAAAAAGTGTATTTTTTTCTAGAATCATATCCGTTACAAATTAAACTATTTTTTCCATCCTCCACCAATATGCTTACTCGGCTTCTGTGGAACAAAAAGTTGGGCTATTGTTATCAACTTGACGTTGTTGGAATGAGTTCATTGACGTTAGAGAAGTAACGTTAAACTTGGCTATACTGTATCTCTGTTCTTATTGAAGATATCATTTTGACACTTAGCAAGTGTTCTTCATTATAAAAGCTTCTTAGACTTTAAAGGGGATAACTTCGAACCATTATTGACAAAATTTCACTTGGTCGTCAACTTTTGGATCAGCAGAATTTTCTTCTACATTCAACAAATTTCTGACATTTCCCCACCCTCTCTTCTAGAGTCCAAATTCAATTGATCCCGTTATAACAGAATAATTGAAGATTTCACGAAATGGTTGTGTCACATGATTCTCCGTTAAGATAATGCTGCTTTGGACACCAGCCCTTTATCGTAAAATTAGCTGAGGGTATCAAATAATCTTACAGAATGTTTCTTCGCAAACCAGAGCCGTCTGTTTGACGGTTATAAAGACACGGATGTAAACGGTGACAGGTGTGAACCCTGGAACACCTACCCCGTGCCCCTGCCAGACAGTAATTTTGTTGACGGATCGACAGACCTTGCCGGAAGTCGTTGCAGAAACCCGTTCCAAGATGGCGCCATACGGGAACCAGTGTGTTACATACGAGAAGGGAACAATGACTGGTTCCACAGTTGTGGGATCAAGCAATGCCCCAGTAAGTCTTAAACTTTTTTAAGCTTGAATCCAGTTATTGTACTTTGATTTTCTGTTTCACCAATTCTGGCTGCCTATTCTGGCAGAATCGAGGGGGTTTGACCTAAGTTGTAAGAACTTCTTTCCCAATCGATGTAAAATAAATAGGTTTAAACCAATCTGGCTACCTAAATATTGGAATGGTGGGTTCCGGGTCCAGACCAGACCCCTTTGCCAATATTGGTTTGTGTTGAAATTATAACTATGTTCAAAATGTAAATAATTGTCTATAAAATATGAATATAATATGAATATATTTATGAACACTAATTTGATGTTCTTTTTATAACATGACACGATTTTGAGAAAAATCGACAACATTCTTGAAACTCAATGATAAAAAATTCCCGCGACATGTAAATTACGCCGTTTGTACATCCATTATGACGAAATTTTCACGGTTACAAATATTGTTGCTTTACGGGTTCAGCTCAATTGGATAGTTATTTCACTTGTGTAGTAACACCAGTAACACCAGTGTGATATCAGAACAGAAAGAATAAAGTTTGTATATAGTCTTGTACACGATAGGGATCAATAAATGACAATTTCAATCACGTGCTATTGAAATAAATATATTTCTATTGTCTGAGCATCTCATTATTTGCTTTTAAATATCGTATTTTATCATTATTATAAACGGTGTATGGCGGACAAACCCTTACTATGAGCATCTCAGTATAAATATAGAACATCCGTCGACTTAAAAAGCAAAGAATGTTCGACGTATACCGAATGCGCTATTTATATCTTATGTATTTTATTAATCCTAGAACTTATTTATGGGAGTGAAATCCACGAGTCGTGTGCTTGTATTAACAGACGACTCGCGATATCAACGTATTTGTATTTTTTTAATATAAACATTTTCTTCTTAGGTAATAAACATCATATATATACTCAAACGCCAATTCCATTAACACTTTCCTGTTTTACAAAGTTTTGGACCTGTCCAAATTCAAAGGTGTTGCAGACAAAAATTTAAAGTGGATTTAATTTGAAAAATAACCATTCAGTAGGGTAGAAAATAGTGTGGAAAAAGAAGAAATTGCTTGTCAGAAGCAATTTCTTCTTTTTTCACAATGTTTTCTCAATCATAAAATCATAGGCACGTAAAAAGCAGGGATTAAACAGCAAAGAGTTAAAATCATCTCTACGAAACCACTACGCTACAGGTAGGGGCGTAGCGATATAGGCAAAATGGTGGATCTGAGGTGCGTTTTTTAGATTAAGATTTTTAAGATATCTTAAGATTTTAAATCGAATTATCTCGCGTGATTCAGTTGAAATTCTACGACGCAGCCCGAGATTTTGATTTGAATTGGGGTTTTACGTCGCTTTCAACAATCTCTCAGTTATATCGCGACGACTGGAGCACCTAACGATGGATTCCTGGTATTTCTCACACCAGTACTACCACCACATCCCTTTCCTAGCCTCCAGTTGCTATTCCACATAGGTTTACGATTATCTACCCATTGGTGGAAGACAGATGTCGGAAAGGATAAGTGCCGCGGCCGGGGATCGAACCCGTGCGAATATAGACCTCTGGATTAGAAGTCCGGCGCGCTACCAACTGCGCTATTGCCGCGGCTCGCAGCCCGAGATATCCCGGCTAAAAATCTTAAGAAATCTTAAATATCTTAATCCTAAAAAACGCACCTCTGATTTTAATGAGATTGACTCAAACGCATTTGCTGACGTCATTTTGCAAACGCCGTTATGTTACGCGGAAAATCTAGAATCTATAAATGTCTAGATTTTCCTCGCTTAAAGCAAAAATTCTGATCATATTAAAAATAGAATATCAAATTAATGCTTAAAATTACCGAATTGATTAAACTCGTCTTCTAAAATAGAAAAAAAACACGGCACATAAATTCGGTATGAATCAATGACCACTCATTCAATGTCGTCTTTATATAACAGAGCCATGTCAAGACAATCCGACCACCGACTGTAGTTTAGTTAAGTCGTACGTATGTGTTAACGAGTTCACTAGTATAACATTGTGTCCAAAAACATGTGGAAAATGTGGTATGTGTTGCTTTTATTGGTGTGGAAGAAATTTCTTTAATGAGTTAAACATTATACTGTACAAAAAAGAAAACTGTTTACTTTTTGCATTCCCCTCTGTTGTATAAATATAGGGAACAATATGCTAGTGTCTTAAAATATCGAGGTTGGGAGAGTCCATCATGAATAGGCTTTACCGAGTCATGATACTTTCTCGCAGCTGAAATCAGATAACCTTAATTTTCAAGACACTAGGGCCTTATGTTTTATTCTTTTCATCATGCAATCACTTTTCAATCCTTTAATTTCTTTAAACATTTAAAGGATGAGAAATTCGTGTGAAAGCGGTTCTAATCATGATAATAAATATGCAAATTATTCGTAAATGGACTGCCTGATATCATTTTATGTTATCAGGCAGGTGATAACAGATCGATACAGGCTTCATGACATGATAAATATATTTGTGACCCGTCACGCGAAAAGGGACCATATTGGAAGTGCGTAATGTGGCGACCCTTGTCAGACTGCGCGGATTGCGCAGACTGACTTGGATCGATACTTTTTGCACTTTACTAAATTTCTGAATCAAGTATAATAAATCTACCTTCCTGTGAAAGAATTTTTGAAATGCGACCTCTGGTTGGCCTGTTCTAGAACCAACCTCTTTTTCAAATATTTATTTCATGAAGTTCCCAGATGGTCCCTTTTCGCGTCACGGGTCACATTTCAAATGGTATCTGTGGAAATAAATTCGATGTGACGTCATGATTTCTGAAAAGTTTCAAAACCACGTGCTTTACGTATACGTGCAGCCTATGAGAATTGGAAACGTGACCGATCTTTAATATCGCGCAAATGGAAGTTTCTTCCTTCTATAGTTATGACGTCTAGAGATTCCGGTAAGAATTTGTTTTTTTATTTAACCTGCAACACCAAGCAAATGATAATAATAAAAATGAAATAATGGTAATGAAAATAATAATAATGATCACAATAATAACAGCAGAATGTCAGCTTCATAAAGATATTTTCAAATTTTAATCGAATGAATCAATTTTTCTTCTAGGTTTTGGTCTCTTGCCCGGAAAGGTCATTTCTCCACCAAAAGGTATTTCGAATTTAATTGTTTTCGTCGCGCGACAAAAGGTCACGCGGGAACTGCAAATAATCCCGCCCTTGGTTTGATTGCGCCGATGGCGCAGACTGACCGGGGTCGAACCTTTCGCATTTATACATTTTCTGAATCTAGAATAAAAACTTTACCTCCCTATAAAAATTATGTTCGATATACGCCCTCTGATCAACCTCTGCTGAGTAAAATCTCGAAGTATAAGGAGTTCAAAGGCGGGTCGCAAACTTTCGCGCATATCAAGATTTACAGTTTAGGACTTGAAGAGAAAATGAATGACATCGAATTGGATTTTTTCCCGTTTAACTCTCCGTAATCGACATTAATTTTTTCAAACGTAAGTAGATGTGCTATTTGGTTTTCGCAAATAAGCAAACATAGATATAAGTATATTTTCAAAACTAAGTTATGACGTATGCGTCGAGTCAATTACCGTAGGTAAATCGGGTATATGAAAAAAAACTCATGATAGGAATTTGAACCTAATTACTTCACTTCAATTATGAAAGTACGTGTATTGGTAAACCTTACGACCTTTAGACAAGCAATAACTTTCGTTTGAAAGGTAAATTGTAACTTTTGAATGTGTTGATTTAATCTGTTTTATCTATTTCGAAAACATGGCAAAGGAATCTAACAGTTTAAGTCGATTTCACGGCTCACTGCTCAAAACTACCTATATAGATAACACATACTTAGTGTTTTGTATGAGAAAAAATTTCTAACGAGGTTGAGAGAATTGATCATTGTCGAGGCTCTGCCGAGACAATTATCAATTCTTACAACCGAGTTAGATATTTTTTCATACAATACACTAAATATGTATTATATTTATCTTATAACCTCTATTTGCCTTATTTTCATCGATGTTTCTAACTGAAATGCAAGTTTCTAAAAATAACCGCATTATATCATTGTTCTAAAAATAACTATGTGATAACATAAAAAATATCATACAGGATGTTATCATACGGATATTTGTATAGTTACAAGATAAATATAGATAACTTAGACAAAACAAACAAACATAAGAAATGGCAGACATGTTAAATGACACAATCACGCAATAATGTCAATTGTAAATTAGGCTAGTTCAGTGGTAACGCATGAGGCTGTCAATCCTGGTGTCATGAGTTCGACCCCCTGTCGAGTCGACCAACTTTCAACAGACATTTGACCAAAGTCAATGTGGCACGAGTCATTTGTCTCCAGGGTGGGGTAAGCAGCCGGGGGCTCCGATGACATGTTGTGGTTGTACCGATGTCAGACACGAAACAAGAACCCCGAAAAAGAAAAAAGAAATAGATAAAAAACAAAACAAAAAAAGATACATGCGTATTAAGAGAATGAAATTTGGACTGTGGTGAGCCTGTTTGCTCTGATCGTATATTTAGATTTTGTGCGGTGAGCCATCAAATCTACTTATAAACGTTAGATTCCCGTGCCATGTTTTCGATATAGATATAACAGGTTTGAATAACTCATTTTAAAGTAATAATTTACCTTTCAAAGGAAAGTTATTGCTTGTCTCAAATCGTACGGTTAACTCTCTACATGTACTTTTATAATTGAAGTAAAGGTATCAGGTTAAATTCCCATCATATGTTTTTTCAAGTACCCGATATACCTATGGTAATGGACTCGGCGCCTACGTCAGAGCACAGTTTTGAAAATACACCTTTGCTTTTATCGCCAAGGGAAATTAACAGTTACCTTTGCTGTTTATTCAGGACTTTGTGAAGACAATCCCGCAGCAAATTGTCCAGCCCTTCAGAACCTTATTTGTTCGGACCCAAAGGGTGCTCGTACTTTGTGTTCCAGGACTTGTAATCAATGCGGTAAATATACCTTGTTATTTTGACCTGGCATATTGTGGCCTGGCCGTGACGTAATTTGTCATATCCAAAATGTTATAGTTCTTCGATATAAGCAAGTGACATATTACATTGCGTCGGCAATTCCCGTTAGTTGAAAAGTTTAAGAAAACATTCACGAAGTAGGGTCATTGCATGTGCTTATACCATAGTTTAAAATTACCGGACAAAACTTTGTGTACGTGTGAACGGCCATGCGACGATTGTAGTACGTATTCTCTATCATTTTTGACCTTGCAATGTGTAGCATGGCCCTGACGTCACGTAATTTGTCTTGACAAAAGTGTTACATAACTTTATGTAAATTATTCTTAAACTATTATGGTATGTAATCTGATATAGCGTGACCTGACCTTGAGGTTATTTGTCTTGAGCCAATCGGTGCCTGAAGCTTTTTCCAATGCGGTACATATTGTGTGTTATTTTCGAAAGGACGTGGCATGACCGTGGCATAAAATATTCAAACCCAAAAGGTACTAGAAGATTTTCCACTGTGGTACGTTTTGTGTGTTATTTTGACCCGAGAGGATGCGTCGTGACCTTGTCATAAAATATTCTGACCCAAAATGATGCTCCTAGTTTTCCATTACGGTGCGTATTGTGCGTGATTTTTTTCCTTAGAGGATTCGGCATGACCGCGGCGTAAAATATTCTGACCCAAATGTTACTCAAAGTTTCTATTGCGGTACAAACGGTGCTTCAAGATTTTCCATTGCGGTATGTATTGTGTGTAATTTTGATCTGAGAAGATGTTGCATGATCGCAGCGTGAATATTTTTATCCATTTGGGGGTCGTTTTTTCCATTGCGGTACATATTGTGTGTTATTTTGACCTGAGGACATGTGGCATGACCTAAGCGTTGAATATTCTGATCGAAAAAGTATTTGATTTTGTATGTCAACGAAACTGTTACAATTGCGGTACGTATTGTATGTTATTTTGACCTACAAATGTAATATAGGGCCAACTTATTTCTCGCCCGAAAGGGTCCCGATTTTGATGTTTTTCAGCCGGGACAAGTCTAGAAACCAGTCCCTTTGTTCCGGTTGACAAGATGATACAAACCGTTTTCAAATCATACCCGTTTTTGCAAGCATGTGCACGCGCAAAGCGGGGTATAATTAGAAAACGGTTTGTAGCATCTTGTCAACCGGAACACAGGGGCTGGTTTCTTATTGTGGCCCGGCTGAAAAACGACCAAATCGGGCCCCGCCCGGGGGAGAAAAAAGTTGGCCCATAGTTTCGCGAGACCGCGGCTTAATTTGTCCTGACCCAAATGGTGCTTGTGGTCTTTCGTGCCATTTGACCTGTCACCATATTGGTATTTCTTTTTGACCTGGCATGGTGTTTCTTGACCTTGCCGTCATCATTTTCGACCCATAATGATGCTCGAATTTCTTCAATAGTTCCTATAATCACTACAGTAAGTATTTTGCTTTATTTATGACCAGACAGGGTGTTGTCTGTCAGTTGCGTCAATTGTCTTGACGAAAATGGTCTCAAACTTTTTAACTTGTGTCAGCGGACCTTTAACCAATAAGTTTGAACATATTTATTGCCTATATATTGCACAAAAATATACATTTTAATGTCCATGTTAAGTGTTTAAGACAGGGTACAACATTTGCTAAGAAAAAGCTGTATGTTCAAGAAATATTTTATGTACACGTATATCAAAATGAAGTTATAAATGAGCTGTTAAGCAACATGAGAATGCCCTAGCTATAGCGGTATAACAAAAACCTTTTGGACAAGGGCTATCTAGTACAGAACAAGCAACTGTATGACGGTTGGATAAAATTAGCTCATATTTTAACAAACTACAGTCTAAAGCAATACCCAGGCACTCCTACAACCGTAGGTATAAAACTCGGACCCAAAACGTAATTATGCCAGGAATTTATTTTGACTTTTTTTATAAACACATATGCCATTTTGTAACCGTATAGATCTGTGTAAACTATGGTGTGTTATTACAAAATAAAAGCACATTAATAGTTTGTTTACACGTAAGGTTGTTTAGCAATAAACCAATTTCTATTTCACGAAATGATTAATATATAGTTCTTTGTTATAGATCATTGACTCCAAAACACTTTAATTTGAAATAAATAATGTTCGAAAATGTGATACAATATTATGGTGTGATGTTTTAAAAGAGCTTTTCGATACTGAGTAATATATATCTAAGGTTGTAGCTGTACCTAGTGCGTACATTTTACTACATCCTGTTCAAAATTAGGCAAATTTTATCCATCCGTAATTAAGTGGTGGTTTTGTTTTGAATGAAATTTCCCTTTTCTATGTTATTTTGATAAGAAGGGCCTCTAATGTTGTGACACTGCTTGTGCACATCTACAGCTTCAATTTGATATATTGTTTAGCTGTCTGTTTTGTAAATAGAAGCAGCATTTAATTTGGATCAGAAATTCTTTACATGAACCTTGAAAGTCAAAAACCGACAAAAGGATCTGGCAAAATGTCCTGTCATCTTCGATTCTACCATTCCCTTTAACCAATTTGGTAATTACATGTATAATAAATAGGAGGACGTCTTTCAACGCAAGGAAGTTTATGATCCTAAAGGAGATCGAATTTGTGTAAAGCTCAATAGCAAAGCACTGAACGTACCGAAATGAATTGAATTGATTCCAGTACATCAAGTGCATTGATTTCTATAAAATTCCTTTTTGTTATCTCTACCAAAGTATTTTTTATCAAATTGCGCATACCCTGTCTTATAGAGAAAAGATGCTTGGTGACTTGAGATGGAAAAGTTTATTGGGCAAGGCGTAGGAATTTATCTGGTGAGCCGGAGGCGAACAGGATAAATTTCGCAACCGAGACCGATAAACTTTTTCATCTCAAGTCACCTATCATCTATTCTTTTTATCCTGTTACAATCGTTTTTAACGTCTATTCGATATTTATTTACGGGAATTTCATAAGTATCCCGATTTACCACACCGACTGCTCATCATAAAGGAAAATGATAAGGCGAGATGGAGTGATCGCTTACGACCAATGAACTCGACAATTGCAAGGGTTTATGATGCTATAGTAAGAAAATATTTAACAAAAAATAAATAAACAAAAAACACACACACAAAAAAAAAAAAAAAACAACAGTTAATCAATACTCAAATACCTACACACCTCAATTATTAAGAAAATGTATTTCGGGTGATTTCCCATTCAACCACTATCTCAACCGTCCATTTCATTCTCAGGTTTTGTTGGCTTGCAGCTAAAAGCAAATCTCAATTCAACGGCAATCGTCATTATTTTATATAGATTACGTCATTAGTCATGTACTACGTCATCGATGTTGTCGCGATTTGCTTATTAGAAATATTAAATTAAATATATATAAAATATATTCGAATATAAGGGAAAAGGACACCCAAATTAATAACAAAATATTTTACGAGGGACTCGCTATTAAACCTAACAGCAGAAAAGGAAGATCCGGCAGGTCACTTAACCAAGTGACATGATAGAGCTGTCATGTGATCAAGTGACCTAATATCAACAAGTTTAAAATAACCCCTTTTAACGGGCAATATTAAAAGCTAGTGACAGGATAAAAGAATTTACTTGGGACCTAAGAAATAACCTTTTTTATCTTTATTATTATTTTTTTATTGTCGATTAATTGAAAATTTAAATTCGTTCTTAAATCCCAACGTGTTGGAATACCAAAAGCGTATAAATGTTCAAATGTTAGAATATTTCAGATCACGCAACAGATCAACCTCTGACGTCAAAGCAAACGACCGTGTTTTCGACGATCACATCTCCGACAACTCTATCTTCGACAACTTTACAGCCAAATGTCGCGCAGTGGACGGCCTGGGGATCGTACTCCTGTCTGATTTCTAATGGCGTATGCCTCATGACGAGATCTAGGACATGCCCTGGGAATACGTGTCAGGGACAAAGGAGCCAAGTTAAAATCTGTACTGATCAATACTGTCCAGGTACTTTTGGTTGACTAAACACACTCGCAACTTTCCCGATTAAGGGAAGGCTTGCAATGTGTTCAGGGAATACGTTCGAGAAGCATTTGCTAACTTTAACACCGCTTTGCACATGTATTCAAGAACAACGCCGAATGTAGTTTTTGGAATACTGTAAGTGTTATTTCAAAATTGAGCTCTGACGTAGGCACAAAGTCTCCATTACCATAGGTAAATCACGTTATATTTAAAAAGCAAATGCACGGGGGGTGATGTCCATAATCGGAGCCATCGGCTCCGCTTTCAAAATCATGTGTGGAACTTCCGCTCCACGTGTGGTTCCGATTATGTAGATGTAAACATTTCATATTTTGAATGAAAAATGGGATAGGAGGTCGGGATTTCCTCATTTTTATAATATTTTATTCATTAATCATAAAAAAGTCGAATGCTATTCGACCAGTTATACATTTTGCAACGTAAACGCACTCAAAAAATGTAAGAACGCTCGTTGGTTTTTGTTAAAAATGATTTCTTCTGTGAGCAGTCTTGAGCCAGGAATGTCAAAACACGTGGTTTTTATCTCAAAAATGCAATATTCTGAACAGAATTAATAACGCAGACCATTGTTTTCAGTGTACACGAGTTTAACAAAACAACAACAACAATCTTACCCAATGTAATTGTCTGCAATATGATATATATCAAAGAAAATTGTTTGGTTCCGATTATGTGGATTGGCTCTGATTATGTTCCCTGGCTCTGAAGTTGTGGAGTGTCTTCTTCTTCTTCCATATGCCCCCATAGCCTTCAATATGAAGTTTCTGTTAGTTCCATGGGGCTCTGTTTTCTCGTCATTCCATGGCGCACGTTGTCTATTTTACGTCTCACCTTTCTCGTTTACTTTTAATACCTCCAAAATGCAATCTTCTGTAACTCTCCTATGCGTATGTCTTCAGCGTAATCCTTTTTGTAACAGATCAATAATTAGTTTACGTTTATTTTGATATATCCAATTTTCCATACTCTAGATTATGGAAAAAGTTGTATCTAAAAATTTAAGTGATGCGTTTTTTTTTTGTTGTTGTTTAGTATATATAAAACGTGTTTTCGCCCTTGTATATTGATCCGTTTTGCTAAATGTCATTTTTTTTATACTTCTGTTTAATTTTCAACATCGCCTTTATAAAACGGTACCCCTATACCGAAAAAGCGCTCGAGACATTTTCAGTATTTGATTTTCATTGTCTTAAATAAGTTTTAATTTCATTAAATCTCCCGATTGAAGAGTTGACAAATCCGAAGATGAAGTAGTAAATTCTGACATTAATCGGAATTTATATAAATATGTTCAAAACTTTGCGAAAATTCGGAACTAAATGTTACGCGGGGCTTAAAAACAAGTGACCATTGACCCTTAAGCGCTAACCTGAGGCATTTAAAAGTATTTGACAATGTGGCAAAGTGTCAAAACTACTTATTTGAAATTCATGACTAGCTCAACAAAAGTCCAAGAAATCAAAAAGACAATCATTCCGATTACATTTCAAAACAGTTGAGTCAAATATGTTGCCTGTAAAGAACTGAAGGATTTTCAAAAATTTGAAGAGGTTCCAGTTTTTGATCCTCTTTCCAACTCGTCTAAGATTTCAAGACAAAGATCCTGACAATATGTTAAAACGAATAAATGTCATCTAGATTTTCCTTAATTTGACCTATCGACCTCATTTTTGGTCCCACTTAACCAATTTTTGAACTTAATCAGATTTCACGGAGGCAATTATTCTGACCAAGTTTCAAGACATTTGATCAAAGGAAGTGACCTCTACAGTTCACACAAGTTTTTTTTCCAAAATTTGATCCATTTAACGAATTTTTTACTTCACTTGATCCAGTTTTGGACTTGACCATGATTAGATTTGATGGGATCCAACACTCTGACCAAGTTGCAGGACATTTGGGTCAAGAATGTGGCTTCTAAAGTGAACAGACCACTTGACCTCATTTTTGACTCGGTTTGACTCAATTTCAAACTTGACCGAGATTTGATGCAAACAAACATTCTGGCAAAGTTTCAGGACATAAGGGCAAATTATGTGGCCTCAAAAGTGAACAGAAGGTTTTTCTTAGATATGACCCTTTAACCTCATTTTTGACCTCACTTGACCCAGTTTACAACATGACCAAGATTTGATGGAGACCAACATTCTGACCAAGTTTCATGATATTGGGGCCAAAAATGTGACCTCTAAAGTGAACATAGGGTTTTCTAAGATATGATCCCTTGACCTCAATTTTGACCCCACTTGACCCAATTTCGAATTTGTCCGAGATTTGATGGAGACAAACATTCTGATGACGTCTAAAGACATTTTGGCCAAAAATGTGGCCTCTGAAGTGCACACAAGACTTTTGCTAAAATTTGACCCCTTTCATTTACAAGATCCCATTTTTGACCCCACTTGACCAAATCTCGAACTGGACAAAGATTTGATGGAGACAGACATCCTGACCAAGTTTAAGACATTTGGGCCAAAAATGTGGCCTCTAGAGTGCACACTAATTGGTGACGGACGACGGATGTAGGACGCCGGACACAGCTTGATCACAATAGCTCATCATGAGCACTTCGTGCATAGGTGTGCTAAAAATCGAACAAAAAGGTAGTTTTAAGAATCATTGAGTCCTTTTTAGTAAGGTATATTAATCGTATTTCTTGAAATATGTATCAAATGAACGCGAATTTCGCAACATCTTTTTTTGAAACCACTCACAAAATATATCTGATACAATTTCATGGAATTTTCGACTTTGGAAGAGTGTTAGTAGTGACGTTGTTAAAATTGGAACGCTTAGCGTCCGAAGTATAATAAGCAAGAAAAACATTGACAGGCTTCGAAGAAATCTTTATATCTCTTCACATTTAATCCTGGATTATAGTCTGACAATTCTTTTGCACGTACATGTACTAAGTAATATCAATGAAGAACGTAACGAACGTAACTTGCATCGTGGAATGATGACAAAAAAGCGCCCCATGAAACTAGTAGAAATTTCATATTGAAGATGTTATATGGAAGAAGAAGAAGACACTCCACAACTTCAGAGCCAGGGTACATATTCGGAGCCAATCCACATAATCGGAACCAAACTATTTTCTTTGATCTATATCATATTGAAGACAAGTACATTGGGTTAGATTATTGTGGTTGTTTTGTTAAACTCGTATATACTGAAAACATGGTCTGCGTTATTAATTCTGTTCAGAATATTGCATTTTTGAGGTAAAAACCACGTGTTTTGACATTCCTGGCTCAAGACTGCTCACAGAAGAAATCATTTTTAACAAAAACCAACGAGCGTTCTTAGATTTTTTGAGTACGTTTACATTACAAAATGTATAACTGGTCGAATAGCATTCGACTTTTTTATGATTAATGAATAAAATATTATGAAAATGAGGAAATCCCGACCTCCTACCCCATTTTTCATTCAAAATATGAAATGTTTACATCTACATAATCGGAGCCACACGTGGAGCGGAAGTTCCACACATGATTTTGAAAGCGGAGCCGGTGGCTCCGATTATGGACATCACCCCCCGTGAAATGATAGGATTTCATGGCGCACTGGGATTTAAAGCGTGCAAGCGGGATACACTTTCAAAAAGTTGACTTAAAAGCCACCATTTACATTGATCTTTTTTGTTATTTGCTTTGACAATTTAAATACCTTTCCTACATTTAAGTATCACAGGGTATAACGTGCCACGCTGACACCAGAAGGCTCGTAAACAGCTGATCGATTTCTTCGATACGATACGTAATGCGATCAAACTCCGAAACTACATCTTAAATCAGCTTTTGATCGTACTCTGGTGAAATGTTATTTATAATGACGTTGTGTGACCAACAATTTATACACGCAGGTAAGCTGTATATACGATATCTAAGTCAACCGCTCACATTTTCCCCGTTCAGACGTGTATGGATACGCTATATAACCGATATTGGTAAAGAATGGGAAATACGATTTGACGAGATTCAACGTCCTATGAACGATTCACAGATCGCATTTACGATAAAAAAATTCAAATAGAGTTGACCAACTTGGTTACTTATAAGGTGGGCAGAACGGTAAAAATAGTGCTATAAGTAACGGGTTTGGTTTGAATATGCTTCTAAATAAATCATTGAGCTTCCGTAAGCTGAAATGTACAGAAACTGCCCCATATAAAAGTCTGTACCCCAGCGTTAAAGAAGGAATATAGATGATTTAAAGGTAGTTGTCTTGTTATCACAACTTCTTAAAACTCTGGTGTCGATTTCGAATCGCTGAAATTCACGGGATGTCTTGTTATCACATTTTCCTCTACCTAGGCCCACAAAAGTGCGTATATCTTCACTTAAAATTGATATTTCGCCGACAAATTTTGTACAAGTGTAGTGGATAAATAAATGCTCTTATACAAATTAAATGAATTCAGAAAAGTTGGGTTGTTTGACAATAAATTAGTGATAAACCTAAACAAACAAAAAACAAAAACAAACAAAAAAAAAGCTACTCACCCCTATCACTAGAACTCGCCACTTTTGCTTAGTTGCTACCCTCTTCATCTATTTCCTAAAAACAGAACCATTTATCTCGTCAATGATACTAAAAGTTGAAAAGAAAATGATTATTTCGGTTTACAAATTAGTAAAATACTTACTCCACCGTTAGAACATATCGAAAAATCGATCAGGTGTCCACGAATCATCTGGTGTCGGCGTGGCACGTTATACCCTGTGAGTACTGCGTAAAAAATAATCATCTAGACGACATCTTCACGTCATTTTTCCTTGCTAGCAGCGCAAAAGGTCAGTAAGTAATCTGGGTCCGAGGTTATAAAACTTTTCTCATTCTCAACTGAGAATTTTCTCAAACTTTGA
Organism: Fragum whitleyi; assembly: GCA_948146395.1. NCBI lineage: Eukaryota > Metazoa > Mollusca > Bivalvia > Cardiida > Cardiidae > Fragum > Fragum whitleyi. The sequence continues at coordinate 22,896,403 of OX411560.1, read as the reverse complement.
AGTTAGATAACCAAGTGATCATAAAACACAATATTAATAAAATGTAATTAATAATAAGATACTTATATTATCATTTGTATTCATGTATTTATCAAAACATTACTTAAGAACTACAGCTTTAATTTCGAATTTGAAATGTGAGTAAATTCTGATTTGAGAATGAGAAAAGTTAAATAACCTCGGGTCTTGATAACTAGACCTCTGTAACAGACTCTCGTGACATTTGGGATGTACCCCATTGAAAAAATTGAATGATCTTACACGAAAACTTAATGGATATTCTATTCCTTTAATGCAAAATTTGACCAAATAACAAATGTAACGACCATTTCTTTTAAGGCACATCAATACTTAGCAACGGGCTAGGATGGGAATAAGATATTTTTATCCATTTTTGGTGTTATCCTTTGTATTTTAATTGACAATAATATGTTAGTGTCTTAAAAAATATCAATGTTTTCTGGTCGAGGTTGGGAGGATATATCATGACGAGACTTTGTAAACTATTTAATTCTATTTAATCATTTTTTTCAGCAATAACCACGTAAAAAGCAGGCACTGTAGACTGATCTTAGTCTGTAAGTTTTGCCCAAAATGTTTGAAAAAACGATAAAGCATACATTCTATGTTCCTGGAATTTAGAATTGAAGAAAGTATTTTTCAATTTCAAAGAGGTATGAAAATAAAAACGCAATTACATTGTATTGCTGTGTAATTGGGCTTTTAGTTTCAAACCTCCACGAATTTAAATAAAACACTCTCTTCAAATATTGTTATTTGAATTTATGAAACAAAAAAGCTGAATCGTATAGAAGCTGAAGGCAAGATAGTTGTAGGGGTAGCATTTAAGCGAGGAACACCTGAAATTCATTGTTAGGTGATAAAGCCGCCTTAGCATGACTGAAAAAATTGTCGAAAACAGTGTTAAACCAAATTAAAAACACACACACACAATCCTTCTAAGAAACGGACGAAAATTCTGATGAAAAAAATAATCAGATTCTAGTCAAGATTTCTCTGTTTTTCCTTTAGACGCAATCAGCCAACTTAACGGAAATACAACGCCAACACCAACCCAAATCCTGCCTTTCACAACAACAGGTTAGACAGCTTCATCTATTAGAACTTTCAGCCCCCCCCCCCCTTACAAACACACATACAGCACCCACTCTTTCTCCTACCCAATTGAACCTTGTCCTGATCAATTTGAATTTTGCTTCAAACAAATATCACTGTTTTGGCACATCTAAACCCACACCGTACAACCGGTTGCGGAGATGACGGGTGAGAGTCAATGATGACAGCATCGGAACATTATGCCGAGGAGACGGTAGGTCAAATAAATTTAGTCGTGTAAATAAACGATTGAAGCTTTGGTATTCTTAAGCAGATAAATGATGGTGTAAGTGTTCAGCGCTTCTATAGAATAAATCTTTACTGATATCCCTCCCACATAAGGCCACAATAATTGATTATTTCGGAGGTTTCCCATGAAAAATTACGAAATCAGACTTTATGCTCTCATATTTCGCTTATCTCTCAATAAACGCTATTTTAACTAGTACACAACTGAAGGCTAATCATCCGCCGATATTTCTTCCAAATTTGAAGCCATAATTCAAAAAAATAAACACACAGCGGGTCCCCAAAGACGACATGTAATAAGAAAAATGTTGCCTCTGTAGACAGTCGGAATTTCACGGGGTTGACGTAGATGACAGAACTGAATTATTTGTGATTGCCGATGTCGACAGACCCATATTCAGATTCTCGCATAAAAATGATCATTTTGGTGTCGTATTTTTCAATAACAAATCAAAACAATTTAGATCGACATTCATGCTGACATTCATGTCCACTATTTTTCAAATGACGTGTCATATCGAAATATAATTCAAGGGATTTAATGTAGGATTTCATAACTCACAAACCAAGAAAAAACAGTTGTGATCAGACTGAATATCTCGTATACGTTTTTTACTTGTAATTCAAGGGACTTAGTATACATTCGACGAGTCAAAAAAGCATTTCTATTGGAAAACATAGTTGGCCTGTCTTTCATTATCTTTCGTTAACTTTCGATAATATCCACGAGTTCACAAGAATGAATTTTTTAGATAAAATAAAATCTTGCTAACATAGCCAGAGATTGAAAAAGGAGGATTATGAAAGAAAAAACTATCCGTAACTTTTCTTAAACCTATTTTTATTTTATGTAAAGGCCACTGAGCAATAGGAAATTACTTCATGCAGATATATAAGAAAAGGTGAGAGGGAGATTCGATCTTCGGACCTCTGCACTGCGAATCTCTGACCTTATGGATATAGCTCATTCTATTTTGTTATCACGCTTGGTTATATGATGTGACTTGAATGTAATGTTTGCCTATTTTTTATCCATATAAGGAAGTGGTTTCCGAATAATGAAGAAGGTAAGCAGGAATATTAAATGAGCCACAGGCCAACAATGTTATATTTAAACAAATTTGTTTACAAATATAAACACTAGAAAGCCATGAATGGCTTGAGTCGCTCCACAGGCTTGAAATTCTTGTAAAGCAATAATAGTTTTGACTAGATTTTTAGATATTTTGGATTCTACTGATGTTGAAAATGATTTTCAAAGTTTCAACTAAATCATGAACATAAAGAAAATGACATCTGCCCATAAAATGCATATTTTCATCCGATCACAATAATTTTGGGTAGACTGATAAAGGGTCACACAAGGATAATTCATGTAAAATTTCATTGGTATCCATCTATTAGATTCTGAGAAAACTCACTTTTTACCATATTTTGAAATTAGCCACGCCCATTAAATCCATATTTTTCATTGGATCAAAATTTCTTGAACAACTTTGAAAGAGGGTCACCAAAGGATCATTCCTGTGAAGTGTGGTTGAAATTCATCCAGTAGTTTCTGAGGAGAAGTTTTTTAAAGATAAGTTTACGACGGACGCACGGACGCACTGACGCACGGCCGCACTGACGGACACAACGCCATGACAATAGCCCCAGTGGCTTTAAGCCAGTGGAGCTAAAAAACTGCGATTAAGGTCCTAAATCTATTTCCTTATAATAACGCTTTCTGTCGCTAAACAATAAAAATGCATAAAACAAAGAAGAAGAAGAAGACAAAGAAGAAGAAAAAGTAGTTGATTAGATTTCCACCATTAAACCAGTGTATAAAGTCAGTTTCAAATGCATAGGGTGTTTTTGATTTGAACTTAAGGAGGGCCGTTACAGTTTCGGGGGATACCCAGATATCTGCGAAACAGATGTATATTTAAGAGCATTCACATGCACAGATATATTGCAAATATCAACATAGCTTTCCACGCATATTTTGAAAATATTTACATTTTTCTTAAGGTGACCATGTTTTCGAAAATATCAAAGAAAATTGTATATTACACCGACCAATCACAAAACTGGTGTGCTTAATCAACATATATTTATAGTCATAGATATGGAAAACATAAAAATATAATAAAATTTCTAGTAAGGGGATAAATAAGCGACAAGTGGACATTTTACTTAAAATAATTCTCAAAGATAAAAAGTAAATATTTTTTTGAAGGCATAAAAAAGCAAACACTTATATTAGATAAAATCGAAATATGTCAATAGAAAATTAGCTCAACTATCGTACAACTGAAATTAATAAAGAAAAGTATATGTATCCAGGCACTTTTAGTCAATTTCATAAGTTTGAAATACAGTACCCCCCAAAATTTACTACTCCAATTCGATTTTGTCCAGACATTGTTACGTCCCCTGATTCCCAATCAACAATAAAAGCCTTTTGTAATTTTGATACACTTGGTAACGCCTATAGCAGCTGTAGGATTTCTGAAACGGGGTTAAAAGGAGGGCCGTTACAGTTTCGGGGGATTTCCAGATATCCGCGAAACAGATGTATGTTTTAGAGCATTCATATGCACAGATATATTGAAAATATCAACATAGCTTTCCACGCATATTTTGAAAATATTTACATTTTTCTTAAGGTGGCCATGTTTTCGAAAATATCAAAGAAAACTGTTTATTACACCGACCAATCACAATGCTGGTGTGCTAAATTAACATAAATTTATAGCCATAGATATGGAAAACATAAAAATATAATAACTTTCTAGTAGGGGCATAAATAAGTGACAAGTGGACATTTTGCTTTAAATGCTCCTCAAAGATAAAAAGTGAATATTTTTTTTGAAGGCAAAAAAAGCAAACACTTATATTAAATAAACTCGAAATATGTCAATAGAAAATTAGCCCAACTATCGTTCAACTGAAATTAATAAAGAAAAGTATATGTATCCAGGCACTTTTAGTCAATTTCATTAGTTTGAAATACAGTACCCCCCAAAATTTACTACTCTAATTTGATTTTGTCCAGGCATTGTTACGTCCCCTGATTTCACAATCAACAATAAAAACCATTTGTAATTTTGATGCACTTGGTAACGCCTATTGCAGTTGTAGGATTTCTGTAACGGGGTTTAAACTACAATTAAGGGGGAGGGGTAGTTATTTCACATCATTACCAAAGTCTTGCCGAATTACCCAGTGAAAGACTGAACACCCCATTCCCTCTGGATCCGCCACATGCACAGTCATTATCCTGATCAAAACACGAGGTTTTCCTCCATGAACTCATTTTCTAAATGAGGCAATTACATATAGAATTAATATGTCATTTCAGTTGCCACGGAAGATAAGATAATTTATTACTCGGTTGAAACAAAAAAGAAAGAAAACACGACTTTCGATTGATTTTAAAGATTTTAGAATTCTGTGATTATGTTGATAATTTAACCTAATTTATCTTACAATGGTTTGGAAACAAATTCCTAAATTTCCCTTTTGATTCTGTGGATTACAGAAGAGTTCAACAGTCCTAGGGCCAAATAAAGGAAAAAGTACAATCGCCGGTATTTATACCCGATCTCGGGACTTCTTGGTCAAGGAGCAGACGCAGTAACTCTCGAATACATACGCTCTTCGAATAAAACGAAAGCTTTTTGAAATCATTTCTTATCGAAATATTCAATGTTGGCAAAACTATTGATGGAACATCAATAATTGCTATCAATTTATCGTTTTCACTCTTACAAACACACATAAACGGAATCAAATAAAGATGGAAATTTAGAAGGAAGAAATTATTTTTTTTAAGGTTGAAATTGTCCTTTTTCTACGTTGTCTCCTTTTCCGTTTTTACGACGTGTAACATACGTAATGAATGGGATCTTTATAGGCAAAAGTAACATATCATTTTGAAAATTTATTAAAAGAATAGTGAAAAACGAACAGACAGATAACAGTGCAGAAAAGTAAACTGAAAAGGAGAGAAATCGGATCCAAGTGGCAAAATCTTATTATTTTTGGATATGATTCGTCATCCCGTATCAGTTTTTACCGAAGTCGTAAATAAAAAGCATGTTTTTTCTCCTTTTCAAGCAATGTTCAAATAACTGAAAGATGACTACCTTTTATTAGCATCCATTATATGATAGTTTTATACTTACAACGTTATGACCCGAACTCAAACATTCCCTTTCGGTGATGAAGAGAACGTGACAGCCCTGCGTTCAGGGCAACAAAGCGAAGTAAACGTTTAGCTCATGCACATGCGAGCAATGCAGGGTATAAATAGCAAAAATGTTTGCTCCGTTTTGTCATCCTGAATGCATGGCTTGTGATAGGTCTATCAACGTCGCCCGTACTTCGCTGGAATAACGAAGCAGAAGTGTGAAACACTCATTAGATATACTTTACAAGGTAATGCAGACTACCATTTTTCGGATGATCGTTTGTGATTCGTTATTCTGAACGCATGACCGGATTTCATTTTGTCCCTCGTAAAAATTGCCAAACCCTGCAGTTCAGGATGCAAAAACATTTGCAAACGTTTAGAAAGTGAACCTTTCTTAGCAGTCGTATGTTTCTGAAATGTTTCGCGAACGTTTTTATTTTGAATTCAGGCCAATCCTGCGTTTAGGTTGACAAAATTACGATTGTTTGAAAAAAAAAGCCTTCCACTGTGCACGCGCAACTTCAAATAAAGTTGATTTTAACATGGCCCCCTCACAATTTTTTTTCTGGGCGAGTTGTCTCCCCAAAACTGTAACGTCCCACCTTAAACTACAATAAAGGGAGGGGGTGTTAGTCATTTCACATAATTATCAAAGTTTTGCCGAATTACCCAGTGAAAGACTGAACACCACATTCCCATCGGATCCGCCACATGCACATCCATTATCCTGATCAAAACATGGGGTTTTCCTCCATAAACTCATTTTCTATAGATATAATATGTCATTTCGGTTGAAACGGAAGATGCGATGGTTTTGTTATTCGATTGAAAAAAAAAAAAGAAAACATGACTTTCGATTGATTTTAAAGATTTTAGAATTCTGCTTTTATGTTGATAATTTTAACCTAATATATTTTACAATGGTTTTGAAACAATTTCATAAATTTTAAATTGATCCCTCTCGATTCTGTGGAGTTCAACAGTCTCAGGGCCAAATAAAGAAAAAAAGTACAATCACCGGTATCTATACCCGATCTCGGGACTTTTTGGTCAAGGAGCAGACGCAGTAACTCTCGAATACATACACTCTTCGAATAAAACGAAAGCTTTTTGAAATCATTGCTTATTGAAATATTCAATGTTGGCAGAGCTTTTGATGGAATATATATAATTGTTATCAAATTATCGTTTTCACTCTCTCACAAACACACATAAAGGCAATGATTTACAGAGAAGAAATGAATTTTTGATAAGTTGAAATTGTCTCTTGTCTACGTTGTCTCCTTTTCCGTTTTCGTAACGTGTAACATACGTAATGAACGGGATCTATACAGGTAAAAGTAACATATCACTTTGAATATTTCTAAAAAGAATACTGAAAAACGAACAGTCAGTTAACAGTGCAGAAAAGTAAACTGAAAAGGAGAGAAATCGCATCCAAGTGGCAAAATCTTATTATTTTTAGGATATGATTTGTCACCCCATGTCAGTTTTTACCGAAGTCGTAAATAAAAAAGCATATTTTTCTCCTTTTCAAGCAATGTTCAAATGACTGAAAGATGACTACCTTTTATAAGCATCCATTATATGATAGTTTTATACTTACAACGATATAACCCGAAGTCAAACATTCCCTTTCGGTGATGAAGAGAACGTGACAGCACTGCGTTCAGGACAACAAATCGAAGCAAACGTTTAGCTCATACACATGCGAACAATGCAGGGTATAAATAGCAAAATGTTTTCCCCGTTTTGTCATCCTGAATGCAGGGCTTCTGATAGGTCTATCAACGTCGCCTGTACTTCGTTGGAATAACGAAGAACAAGTGTGAAACACTAATTAGATATACTTTACACGGTAATGCAGACTACTATTTCTCGGATGATCGTTTGTGATTCGTTATTCTGAATGCATGTCCAGATTTGATTTTGTCCCTCGTGATAATTGCCAAACCCTGCAGTTCGGGATGCAAAAACATTTGCAAACGTTTAGAAAGTGAACCTTTCTTAGCAGTCTTATGTTTCTGAAATGTTTCGCGAACGTTTTTATTTTGAATTCAGGACAATATTGCGTGTAGGTTGACAAAATTACGATTGTTTGAAAAATAGTCTTCCACTGTGCACGTGCAATTTCATATAAAGTTGATTTTAACAAGGCCCCCCTCACATTTTTTTTCTATGCGAGTTGTCTCCCAAAAACTGCAACTTCCTATCTTAATTTTGAGAACATGAAAATGATAGGTTTACAAAATTGAAATACACACTTCATGCGTGAATCATTGACATGCATATCAAATGCTAGAGAAACATATGTAATTTTTATCGAAGCAACAATCTTAAAAAGGCGCACATGTTCCTCGAAAAAAACAAACCTCTTCTGAAGTTTAGACATTCCAAATCACGAGATCAAAATCCTTTCAATTTGACACTCGCAGAGGGAGTTTTATTAGCTCCACTGGCTGAAAGCCACTGGGGCTATTGTCATGGCGTTGTGTCCGTCGTGCGTCCGTCCGTATGTGCGTCCGTGTGTCCGGTCGTAAACTCAAGTTTTTCTTTAAAAATCTTCTCCTCAGAAACTACTGGATGGATTTCAACCAAACTTCACAGGAATGATCCTTGGGTGACCCTCTTTCAAAGTTGTTCAAGAAATTTTGATCCAATGAAAAACATAGATTAAATGGGCGTGGCTTATTTCCAAAGATGGTAAAAAGTGACTTTTCTCGGGTTCCAATATGGATACAAATTGAATTTTACATGAATTATCCTTGGGTGACACTTTATCAGTCTACCAAAAATTATTGTGATCAGATGAAAAATATGTATTTTATGGGCGGAGGTTATTTCTCTATATGTTATATAGTTGAAACTTTGAAAATCATTTTCTCAGAAACAAACTGATAGATATCAACCAATTTTACATGAATGATCCTTGGGTAACCCTTTTTCAGTCTACCAAAAATTATTGTGGTCGAATGAAAAGTATGTATATTTAATGGGCGGAGGTCATTTCTCTTTATGTTATATAGTGGAAACTTTGAAAATCATTTTCTCAGAATGTAAGAGATGGATATCAACCAAATTTCACTGGAATGATTCTTGAGTGATTCTTTATCAGTCTGCCAAATAATTCTGTGATCGGATGAAAAATATGTATTTTATTTGTGGATGTCATTTCTCTCTATGTTATATAGTGGAAACTTTGAAAATTATTTTCTCAGAATGTAATTGATGGATATCAATCAAAATTCATTAGTATGATCCTTGGGTGATCCATTATCATGCAGCCAAAAATTATTGTCATTGGATGAAAAATATGTCTTATATGGACGGAGGTCATTTCTATATATATTGTAATAGTGGAAACTTTGGAAATCATTTCAACATCAGTAGAACCCAAAATATCTAAAAAAAAAAATCTAGTCAAAACTTAGATTTGCTATTACAAGAATTTCAAGCCTGTGGAGCGACTCAAGCCATTCATGGCTTTCTAGTTAAAATTAACAAATGTTTTTTCGGGAAGTAAAATGCCACATGGAAAAGAAATTTCACATTTTACTAAGGCGTTTTTTTCTAGGCGTCAGTATGAAATAAAGTATAAAGGAACACATCACAAAACACATGTTTTGTTACAAGGGTCAACGTAAAACTCCTGTCAAATTGTCCCAAGTTTGTCAACTTTGAAAGTTATCGGTATCTCACCAATGTGTTGATAACCGTTAACCTATGTGAGATAGCAGCTGGAGGCTAGGAAAGGATGTGATGGTTGTAATGGTGAGAGGAATATCAGGAATCCATTGTTAGGTGCTCCAGCCGCCGCGATATAACCGCAAAAATGTTGAAATCGGCGTTAAACTTCATTCAATCAATCAATTAATATTCCTGCTTACCTTCTTAAGTATTCGAAACATACTTCCTTATATGGATAAACAATAAGCAAACACTACATTCAAGTAACAATATATACCCAATCGTGATAACAAAATAGCTATATGCATAAGGTCAGAGACTCGCAGTGCAAGGTCCGAAGATCGAATCTCCCTCTCACCTTTTCTTATATATCTACATGAAGTAATTTCCTATTGCTCAGTGACCTATACATAAAATGAAATAAGCTTTTAGAAAAGTAACGGATAGATTTTTCATTTTTCATAATCCTCCTTTTCGATCCCTAGCTATGTTAGCAAGTTTTTTTTTTATCTAAAATAAAAATCATTCTTGTTAACTCGTGGATATTATCAAAAGTTAACGAAAGATAATGAAAGACAGGCCAACTACGTTTTCCAATAGAAATGCTTTTTTTGACTCGTCGAATGTATACTAAGTCCCTTGAATTACAAGTAAAGTAAAAAACGTATACAAGATATTCAGTCTGATCAGAACTGTTTTTTCTTGGTTTGTGAGTATTTGAAATCCTACATTAAATCCCTTGAATTATTTTTCGATATGACACATCATTTGAAAAATAGTGGACATGAATGTCAGCATGTATGTCGATCTAAATTTTTTTGGTGTGTTATGAAAAATACGACACCAAAAATGATCATTTTTATGCGAGAATCTGAATATGGGTATGTCGACATCGGCAATCACAAATAATTCAGTTCTGTCATCTACGTCATCCCCGTGAAATTCCGACTGTCTACAGAGGCAACATTTTTCTTACTACATGTCGTCTTTGGGGAACCGCTGTGTGTTTATTTTTTTGAATTATGGCTTCAAATTTGGAAGAAATATCGGCGGATGATTAGCCTTCAGTTGTGTACTAGTTAAAATAGCGTTTATTGAGAGATAGGCGAAATATGAGAGCATAAAGTCTAATTTCGTAACTTTTCATGGGGAACCTCCGAAATAATCAATGATTGTGGCCTTATTTGGAAGGGATATGAGAAAAGATTTATTCTTTAGAAGCGCTGAACACTTACACCATCATTTATCTGCTTTAGAATACCAAAGCTTCAATCGTTTATTTACACGACTAAATTTATTTGACCTACCGTCTCCTCGGCATAATGTTCCGATGCTGTCATCGTTGACTCTCACCCGTCATCGCCGCAACCGGTTGTACGGTGTGAAACCAGTCGATCACGATCCATAAAACGACTGTTTAAAGACTTTATGTCAAATTCGTGATATTGACTTTGTTGAACATTATCCTGCTTCTGGTGATATCGCGGACGCTAATTTCCCATGGATAAACTTCATCCAAAATCATTTGGGACTCGAAAACTTTTGAGTAACATTGATGCTGTGCATCGTGTTACAATTTCGATAAATCTATCTGAGTTGACAGACAACTTGGCATCAAATGGCTTAATCCTTGGGTGCGCTGGTTTTTTATTCCAGAGGCAATATAAATTACAGAGGCCACGCTGGTTTTTATTCCAGAGGCAATATACATTACAGAGGTCACGCTGGTTTTTATTCGAGAGGCAATATACATAACAGAGGTCACCCTGTTTTTTTATTCCATAGGCAATATACATTACAGAGGTCACGCTGGTTTTTCATTCCAGAGGCAATATACATTACAGAGGTCACGCTGGTTTTTCATTCCAGAGGCAATATACATTACAGAGGTCACGCTGGTTTTTATTCCAGAGGCAATATACATTACTGAGGTCACGCTGGTTTTTATTCCGGAGGCAATATACATTACAGAGGTCACGCTGGTTTTTATTCCAGAGGCAATATACATCTCAGAGGTCAATGTAGGGTTTTTCACCGCCCCCCCCCCTCCTGCATCAAATTCAGAGCAGATTAATCAATTCGAAGATGAGCTTTCAATAGCGCAGACAACCGACCTTGAAGTCAATATTATGGGCGATTTTAGTATTGACTTGAAATCAGGGTCGATTGCAAACAAGAGAAATGACTAAAATTGATAGATTTTTTTATCTATCTCAACTCGTTAAAGTTCCAACTCGTGTCGAGACTATTTCTACAATTATCGATCATATTTACACGTCCAACCCAGAAAATATAGCAGAAAGTTTTGTATCAACATTTCCCCAAGCGATCTTCTTTAATACGTATTACTTGAAACATCAATTGTAAAATAAAGAAACTGGCCATCCCACATACTCCTATCGTTTTGTTTTAAATTTTCAACGAAAAATTAGTTTATTTCTAACCTAGCAAGTGCCATTGAAGGTTTTACGCCGTGTGGTACGGAAATAAAGTTTTGTCTATTTGGCACAATATACTATTAAGAAACTTAGATCTTTGTGCACCAATAAAACCAAACAGGTCAAAGTGAAGCGTTTACCCGACTATTACAATGATGTAATTGCATATGATCATAAATTGAGAGATAAATATAAAACTTATAATTCATGACAAGAATACAAGAAATTTTGAAACAAAGTAAAACAGCCGCTCAGAGTAGCTAAACGTACATTGGTGATTAGATCGAAGGACTCACGAGCTGTATGGCAACACTAATTTTACCGTGCGAGCTAATCAGGATTTCGTCGAATACGTAGCTGCCAGACAGCACTTGTTGTATCAATAGACCGAGAAATTTCATGTATCGACAAAGGAGATATTGTGGGAATAGTCTTTGACGACTTTGGGAAAACTTTTGACCTGGTTGACCATTACATCTTAATAAAAAATATTAGCATACTGATGTAGTACTTCTTCTCTGGGATGTTTTATTTATGCCTTAAATTCCGACAACAAACAGTTCTTAACGATAAGTCTATTAAAACTTTGGCTCACATAAAATCGGGTGTCCCCTTAGGACCAGTTTTTGGAACATATTTTTTCATTCTTTATTTACGACTTGCCCCTACTTTTGAAACCTTTTTTCGCCGAGCTTTTTGCCGACGATGCGACAGTTCATAAAAATGGAAAGGATACAGATTAATCGAATGAATTCATGCTTAATGACTTCTGCACTATTGCGCATAGGAGTAGGCAAAGAAACTTCCACTTATTTTTAACAAGAGCACTTACATGAGACTTGAATCAAAACAGCGTGTAAATGATACTTATAAACTCGCCCTATCTACCATAGAATTGAAAAGTGTGTCCTGTCATAAGCGTTTAGGCATTATCATTGATGCACATTTGTCACCTCAAATAGATTACTTGTGATCCATTATATCAACCAAAATTTCTCTTCTCTAGCAGACATCGTTATAATTACAATGTCAATAAAATATTCTATCAAAGTTATATCTTGACACTCATTGACTGTGGGTGCAATACATGGGTTGCAACATCGAATTTTAACATCAAACGAATCTCCGAAATTACAAAAACGAGCTGCTCGCATAATTTGATACCATCTATTCAGATGTTTGATTAACGGGGATGGTTATCTGTACCAAAACGTATCATATTAAATGAAGCCGTTTTAACCTTCAAAGTCCTGAACAATTTATCTCCTGATTTAATCTTTGACTTACTTAGGCAAAGATCAGAAACCTATTCACTTTCATTGCGATTATCATCGAATGCTTTGTTGCCGCAACCTTGGTCTAGAACTACGCTTTGTGATCGCTCCTTTTCATCCTCTGCATAGATATTGTGGATTACTCTTCCTCAATCACCCATGACATCGAGTTCCCCGTCTGCATTAAAACAGGACTGAGGATTTACATTTAATATTTTAGTAACGTCTATGGACAATTTTAACAGTTAGCTTATAGATTGCTTTATTCCATATAATCATACCCTTATTAAATTCTAGTTTAAATTCTATTTTTTAGATCCCTGAATCATAGCATAACCACTCATTAATTGCCACAGTGTTTCCCCTAAAAATTAATCTTGAACGATGCAATACGCTTGCTATTTATAGAATAGTATGATAAAATACCAGAGTAATGAGTGTAATATATTTCAATGCTTTAATCACACTAGAATTTTAAGGGATATCAAAATTATCATACACGTCATACATGTCTTATTGATATCTTTAACTGAGTTCGTGCTTGATCATTTCAAGCATCATTGTCTTCTCTAAGTTTATTTCATCCATGACCACGATTATTAATAGTCTATTAATTTGTATGTTGTATGTATTTGTAAATATATTTGTTTTTGTTGGTTTAACAGAGGACCACTGGGTAGATTGGCTGTGGCTGTTTAGCCAAAGGTGTTACCCTCTCAAACTATTGTATAAATAAGATAAATAAGTTTCTATAATTTTTTTTCCAACCTGATCGCAGGTAGAAAGCGGGCAATGTAGTATAAGATCAGACTGATAATATCACTTACCGCAATGATTTTTCAGACCTTACAGGTCTGGGAATGTGAGGGATGGGGGAGCCGAAAAAAATTAGTTCCGAAATGTTGCGGAACTTAAACGGGTACACTTCTTCAACTGATTCAGCATAATGCATGAATAGAGCACTGAGCGAGCGGTTATGAACTGTTTTGATCAATTGTTTTGACCGGATTGAGCGTCAATTACTCTTTGTTCTGAATTTCATGTGATCACAACATAAGATGTCGTTTACAGGGTCAAACCTCTCATGCCGAGATAGCGGAAAGTTCAGAGATTGTTCCTTGGTGAAAGACGCAGTCTGCAGTGATCAAGATTTGATTTATGAGTGCAACAAAACTTGTAATGTCTGTGGTAAGTGTATTGTTTTTAATTGTCTACTTCACTTAAGAGATAAATAGATTATTTGTAAATTTTATCTAGGAATGAAAGTAAGAACACCTAATCGCACTGTATGAACCCGTTTCGCGTAAAAAGTTCGTGACACATTGTGTTGAAGGCCAGCGAGCTATTGTCATGGCGGTGTGTCCGTCACGCATTCTCAGTAAATAGGTGCCATTAGTGTATTTTGCTGTTGTCAAAGATTTTCATGATAACAAACAACCTAAAGGTTCGAATTATTATGGGCAATGAAAGAGGGACGATTGGTGACTTTAACAATATACTTGTACTTCATTAGCACTGCATATTTTGTTTTCACTAACAGCCAAAATGTGCGTATTTGTAAGGGTCGTAGCTGTCGCCAAATGGAATCATATATTGAAAACAGAATTGTTTGAAAGAATATTGGAGAAGGTTACTATTTCAAGTGCGGCATTTCTGCTCGGTCATAAGACCTATCCTAAAAGTATAATGTTTTATGTTCCATTTACGTTTTTCATATGTCTATAATGATTTTAAAATTGTCGCCGAAATAATTAGAGTTAACGTATATCAAGGCAAATACAGAATAAAAATGAAACAGAGTGCCTTAAAATCTGCCAAAGTATTCTTATTTTGCGCTGAGAATTGTGAAGTTAACCAATACATATTCTGAAAGCTTTTGGGAATAATGATATTTACATCAGAATAGATTAATGTTAATTTGTCAGGCCGAAGGTTTAAGGATGTAAGATGATCATTTTAGAATTCTGTACCACTTTGTCCATAATGTTTTATTAGCCTTACACGCTCTCACGTGGGCTTTAAATATAACTTGAAAAGAACTAATGGATCATTGCAGTAGTCATAGATAGATAGATAAAATCATTTTGTAAGGTTCGTCTTGTAAGTTTAGCTATCGGATAACAATTTATTCGAATATTATAATCTAATAATTTTTTCTATCAACCACGGTGCTAAAAAGCGTCATTTGATAATTCCTGTTACGTAATCAAATGAATCTGACGTTTATTCAGCGCATTTTTCATATCATTTTGGAGAAAATCATAGTAATCGAGAGAGAGGAGGGCCAGGGCACTTGTGGTTAGATTTTATTTAAAGTCTAACAATTTAATAATTTCTTGATTTAATATATGTCAATCAATGAACAGCCGTTTGATAAAAGATTATTTTGTCAAACTGCATATAATTTTTAATAAAACTAACCTTACGTATAGATATTGTAACAAACCCAACGTATAGATATTATAATTCAAGGCTTTTCTTCGGCGGAGTTATGTTTCATTTTTGAAATTTCAACTGCAAAGATCAACTATAAGTTTTATAAATGCATTTGCTAAACGTTCATGTTTCATATTAATGGTTTGTTTCAATTTGAATGACTTTTCTTGTATTTGTTTCTTTTAATTAAACTTTGTAAGGTAATTGTAAAAATCGTTTATTTTCTCATCAAATTTAATAAAATTAATACCGATTAACTTGAATCCTTTGTTTTATTGTCAAGCGAAGGCATTATTTACACTTTTCAATAGAATAAAATGCACTTTTGTTGACCAGTTTAAATAGCGCTTTCTCGAGTGTCTTTCCAATCATGTTTAAAAATATTTTCCAGAAATCAAATACAGCCATATTCCAAGTTATTGCACACAAATTCTCCTTATTTTAAGAAAGTTGATTATATTGGATTTTCAAAATTCAAATGGCACCCCTTCATTGAGAATGCGTGCGCACGTCCGCCAGTCCGTCCGTGATGCGTTAACATTTTCTTATCTCCTTCCAAACAATTGGGCCGAATTCAAAGCAACTTTAAATGGATGTTCCTTCGATGACTCCCTTCTTAATTTGTTAAATAGAATTTTGATTGACCACCAAATAAAGGCATGGCAGGGCGGGGCTTTTTTACGATATAAATCTTTGAAAATCTTCTCCTTCCAAATCATTGGATTGATTTCAATAAAACTTGGCAACAATGTTTCTTGGTGACCCTTTACTAAATATCTTATAAGAAATTTTGATTAACCCACAGCTATGGGCGTGGCAGGGTGGGGCTTATGTCTACTATAAAATTTCAAAAAAAAATCTCCTCCCGAACCATTTGGCCGATTTCAATGAAGCTTGGCAAGGATGTTCCTTCGGTGACCCTTTGCTTTGATTGTTAAAGAAGTTTTGATTGACCCCCAAATCTGAGCGTGGCAAGGCAGGGTTTATTTTCTTTATAAGTTTTTTCATTCAAAGATCAGGACCCTTTATCGGAGTTTAAGTCAACATGTTACATCGTAACAAACAAAATTAAATAAAAAAATTGAGAAGTTTGATGAAAGCCCAAAATGAGCTGAGTAGATTCAACTCACGACAATCAAGGGATATGATCAAGAATGAAAATAAGACCCCCAATTATAAGCAAGTTTACTAGATAAACTAAAAGTGCGAATTTCCTAATAAACCATACTTTTAGTAAACTGCCGATTGTGGTGTATACAAAATTTATATTCACTTAAATATTAGAATGATAATTGCCTGTCATAGACCGGGTTAATCTTGCTTAAGAGAGAGAGGGCGTCAAGTTTATTTAACTATGTTAAAAATGGCTACTTATTACAAGGGTCGAAGTCCACATATCTCCGTAAAGGGAATCGCCCACGAATGTACTTGACATAAGGCTTGCCTTAGGTAGGATGATTAATTGTTCAACCAAACCATTCAGGATTTCAAGCATAAAATTTAATAGAAAATGTATGTTTGGGGGCCACAGTGCTCAAATCACTGGTTCACCTCAGAGGAGTTGAGTTAAAAACACTTTACAAACTATAACAAATTTATATCTAACAGCTAAATAGTTATATATGACTTTAAATGTTTCAAAAATTCTTTGCAAAATTTACTAAGATTAAACAGAACCGTTATATCATTGGTATTCATCAGATCATAATACTGAATGATACTAGAGTGTCGTGACAGGCCCCTGGGAAGACACAAATGCCTCAGATCCTCAAAATAAATACAAACAAAGAGACAGTGATACTCATCTCCAAATTCATGTTCAGAACAAAGCTCACATACTCTATCATCTCTATCTGCGCCCCAGAACCTACCAAATTCAATTGGCAGCTTGTAATTCAGACATCTGAAATGACAAGGTGCTGTGGCCAAATCGCTAGGTAAAAAATTGAAATAATGTTGTTTTAAATATTCTATAAGTGAGACATTTAGAAGAAAGAAAGACTTGCTCTGCCCATTCTATTTCAAATCTATCTATCAGCTTCGATTTAACCATTAGCTAAAACAAAAGGTATGTATAGTCAGTATAGTAGCCATTTAGAATGGACAAAGTCTTTTATATGCATTTCTTATAAAATGTTGTACAATTTATAGGAAATTTTATCTTTCTTATCATTGACAATTCTTTGCCAGAAACCAGCCGCCACCACAGTGCAGTTGGTTAGGCATAAGACTTCCAATTTGGAAGTAGTGGGTTCGATCCCCGGTGGCGGCAAATATCCTTTCCGACGTTTTTCTCTCACCAATGGGTATATAATCGTAAACCTATGTGAAATAGCAGTCGGAGACTAGGAAATGGTTTCATGGTAGTACAGGTGAAAGAAATACCAGGAATCCATTGATAGGTGCTCTGGCCGCCGCGATATACCTGCGAAATTGTTGAAAGCAAGAAAGCGGCTTAAAACACATTCAAACAAACAAATTTGCGAGAAACCAATCATTCTACATTGAATGAAATAAATAGGATAACGCCCTAATTCTCTGTATAAAATTAAATTTGGTGTTGACTTTTTGACATTCAAAATAATCTTATTAAACTAAGTACAAGGCAAGTTAAAATTTTCAAAACCAGTTAATTCAGAGCCATACAATAATATGGGTACCACCATGCTATTGAAAAGATGTAATTGCAAGTCAACTTGTAAATCTAATTTACGAGATTTTCTCATAACAGTGAACATTGCTTTGCGAGCCTAATCAAACATTGTTTATTAAGAAAAAATCTGCCATTATATGAGAAAAGTGTTCCAAGATATACAAAGCTATCAACTATGTCTAGAGCTTGCCCATTGTACGCGAAAGAATAATTGAGATCAAATTTTCTATTACAAAAATAGAAAGTTTTGTTTTTGATAGGCTAACTTTAAGATCCCATGTTTGACAAAAGAGATACATAGCATTCAAAACAGACTGCAGTTCTTCTTTTGATTCGGCTAATATTACTGTATCATTAGAATATGATAAAATATATAGCTTAAAAAAGACTTCCAGTTCATCATTATCTAACAATATATTGGCCATTTCTGAAACAGTATTAAGTCCATCAAAAGCATGAGAAATAAATTATGTAAGACCATTAAGGAACAAAAAAGAAGAATGGGTGATAAAGTTTCGCCCTGACGTACTCCTACATTTCTGTGGAAAAAGGGTGATTTCACATTTACTAAACTAACACATGATTTTGCACGAGAATACTAATTGTGAATTATTTTAACATCAACATTGCGTTGCAGTAGATTATGCCAAAGAAAGTTTCTGTTTACCCATACGATTTTCTCCCCCCAAAAAATTGGACCGACTTAAATGAAACTAGGCATAAATGTATCTTGGGCGACCCTTAACTTAAATTGTTTAAGAAATTTTGATAGACCTCCGAATATTAGCGTGGCAGGGCTGGGCTTTTTTCCGCTGTAAAACCTTTAAAAATCTGCTCCCCCAAAACAATTAAGCTGATCTCAACAAAACTTGCTTTGAATGTAATTTGTTCAAAATTTAATTGCAACCTAAATATGTGGTTGGGAGTGCTGGGCTTTTTTCACTTTAAAATTTCTCTCCACCTTTCTCTTTGGGTCAATTTTAGTTAAACTAGACATGAATATTCCCGTGGTGCACTTTTAGTGAAATTGTTCATGAAATTTCGAGAGGCCCATAAATGTTGGTGTAACAGGGTTGGTCAATTTTCACTTTAAAATCACAAAAAATCGTTTCCTCCCAATCAATTGGACTGATTCCAATGAATCTTGGTAAACATGTTTCTGAAAATGTATTTTGAATGGTCTAATAATTGCAATCGCCTTTCTGTTTGCAATAAGATGGGTAAAGGGTGTGCGGGATAGTGGTGATTGACCTTTTTCTCCAATGTGGGCCAGACCCAGTAAATCATTGTACAATTGTCTTAAAGAGACTTCAAAGAGTTGTTTTCGGTCAAAGTAAGTTTTGTTAAGCGAAAGTCTGGAGACGAGATTATTAAGCCAGTGGGCCCCTTTTTAATTTGTTCCGATAACCGCACTTAAGAGATAAAGAGCGTATTTGTTGATTTCATCGCGGTATGAATCCGTTTCGCGTATTCATACAGTGTTATAAGGTTTTTAGTTTCATACCTCTATTTTATCAACATATAATCTCTTCATCCCTTACAAGGCAATAGAACGAGTAAAATGTGTCATACATTTTGTAAGTTGTTTTCATTTTCATCTCCACTGGCCGAAGGCCAGCAAGCTATTGTCATAGCGGTGTGTCAGTCGTGCTTGCATCCGTGCATACGTGCGTAAACTTTTCTTTAAACATCTTCTCGTCCTAAAGCAATGGTCGGATTTTGGGGAATCTTGACAGAAATAACCGTGTGTGGCCCTCTTCGTAAGTTGTCCTAAAAATTAGGATTGACCCCCCAATAAGGACGTGGCAGAGTTTGGCTTATTTTCATTATAAAATCTTTATAAGTCTTCTCATCCAAAACCATTGGCCCGATTTCAGTGAAACTTGGCATGATCCTGTGGTGACCTACTTCCTTAGTTGTTCAACAAATTTGGATTGACTTCCAAGTATGGATGTGGCAGGGCGGGGCTTATTTTAACTATAGTGCATCTCTATCTGTGTGGCAGGGCGGGGCTTATTTTAACTATAGTGCATCTCTATCTGTGTGGCAGGGCGGGGCTTATTTTAACTATAGTACATCTCTATCTTGCAGAATTTTAATTTGCCTATAAATGGGTAGCGGATCCTATATTCACAAAAATGATTGTCATTTTGCCATGCTATATATATAATACGTACTTAGTGTATGATAAGACAAAAAATATCTAACGAGGTTGGGAGAATTGAAAATTGTCGAGGCTTTGCCGAGACAATAATCAATTCTTACAACCGAGTTAGATATTTCTTTCATACAATACACTAAGTACGTATTGAATTTATCTAATAACCTCTATTTGTCTTGTTTTCGTCGGTGTTTCTAACTGAAATGCAAGTTTCTAAAAAAACGTATTATATCATGTTCTAAAAATAACTATGTGATATCATAAAAAATATCATACGGAATGTTATCACATGGATGTTTGAATAGTTATAAGATAAATATGGTATTGTTCATTGTTAAGATCAATCAAGACAAATCTATCCTATAAATAAGAACTTTTCCTATTTAGAATCAATACTAATAAATTTCTGCTAAACGGCTTTCTATAATGTTCATCCTACGTAAACATCGGCCTTTCTTTCCATCTTTCGGCCTCATCATAAAGGGACAGGTTCAGAAAGTGGCATTTTTGGCCCTGTTACAACTTGCAAACTTCCATATCTGACTGAGTTTCTCTTTGATAGATATTTGAAAGCCGGCGGAGACAGGCCTTTTGCCCTCTTTGGCCTCTTGTTCTATCATTATTTACATAAACAGAAAAAAAGCGTATTTGTTGATTTCATCGTGATTTTGAAACTAAAACATATTCTTACAAATGTTTGAATCCTCTTCGCGTATTCATACGTGGATTTGTGATTTGGTTTTTAGTAACATATCTCTATGAAATCACCAAATTTTCTCTTCATCGCTCATTTGAGGCAAAAAAAGTGAATATTTTTCCTTAATGATCAAGATAAGGAAACCTCGGTCAATATTGTGAAAGTTCATGAGTGCCAAAATGTTGTGAAACTATTACGGGTTATTACCTTAACAACTAAAACAGGGGGAAATGTTAAAGAAAGGAGGAAATGGGGAAAAAGAGTGTAAGGGTACACTAGTCGGTTTCCATCGAAACAATCGTTTTTCTTTGCAGAAAAATACACTTATATTTCAACCTTAGCCATAGCCCTCCGCTCATTGTTATCATTTCAAGACGTTAGAGTAGACATTGGCGATTGTGGTTGTAAAGGCAGAACTCATATTTTTTAATGTTTTAGCCACTGCATGAATTAAGTACCGACCGAAGATAGACTATATTTAGGATTAACATCGAACAGCGTTACCATGGCGTCGCGAACATAGGTATCTTGTGCGTTCTGAACTTCAAATTCCTTGGCTTAGAAAACGCATAATTTTGCCTTGAGACTTGAAATCAGATGATACGAATTTCATTTCCTAGTAACGATTTGTGCCTGAAAAATCAAATTTCAAACAATAAAAAATTATCAAAAAGCGTCCGATTTTTTAACCTTTAACTGAGTGTGTGTGCAAAATTATAGACAAGTATAACCTCTCTTTTTTTTAAATCATTTTTTTTCCTATTACAGAAACTTATATGTCACTTATATGATAGTTCGCATAGAGCTACACAAATGTTTATAATTTCTAGAATAAAAACCATAGTTTCGAGGGGCAAGACCTTTGGGTGTGATTTGTGATATCCCTTTATGAAATTAGGGTCGACACCGACAAGTATACGATATTGTAATAACTTGAAGAATAAGCAAGTTGCTGTTATTTTTTATTGAATTCGAGAGCTGCCATACGTTCAGGATGACTAAAAGATGCAAACTGTTTGCCAATTATACCCCGCTTTGCGCGTGCACATTTCTGTGAAAAGCGGAATAACATTGGCAAACAGTTTGCAACCGTTTTTCATCTTGAACGATGGGCTTTTAACATCCTCGTTAAATATTACAATCCTGCCCCCTTTGCTATTACCGCATACCGTCTCGTGTCGAAGATTGAGATTGGCCGTCAGGGCAAAACATTGATTGATTAATTGAATGGAGTTTTACGCCACTTTTAACATTTTTCAGTTGTATCGCGGCGGCTAGAGCACAATACAATGGATTCTTGGTATTTCTCTTACCAGTACTACCATTACATCCTTTCCTAGCCTCCAGCTGCTATCTCACATAGGTCTACGATTATCAACCCTTTCGTGAGAGACAAATAGTCGGAAAATGATGAGTGCCGCCTGCGGGAAATGAACCTCGGACCTCTAGATTGACAGTCCGACGCGCTACTAACTGCGCTTTGCCGGCGGCCAGAGGAAAACAAGACTGGAACAGCAAACGCATTCTCTTGAGATATAATCCAAGATAATTGCCCTCAAGGGCGGAGCCTCAGTATTGGTTCATTTTATTTAAGGTTAAGATATATCATTTTTTTTTTTAATTTTTACGGGTTTTGTGACATTTTGCAAGTAGGGTTGGTGTCTGCCTTTGACTACTACAATCGTTGTGTGGGTCCTTTTCTACACAATTCTTCTACCAAAATCCTCGACATTGAATTGTCTTTGCACGAAAGTAATGTTTTTGTCAATTTTTTTCTTGTAAGGGTGTCGAAAAAGGAGAATCATAGATTGAACGATTAGAAGATGGTTTCAGTTTATATATATTTTTTTGCGAATAAAGTTCTTTGTCATCTCTTCTTAATTCATATATTTGCATTTTACGCCATCGTGTCATGATATATAGAGGATATTAAATGAGTGGTTGTTGAATACTGAATTTAATAAACGAGTCATCTATAAACAGATAAAAACGAGGCTGCGCCGAGTTTTTATCTGTTTTAGATGACGAGTTTAATAAATTCTGTATTTTATGAGCACAAATTTTATATTCTGTTTATAATATGACCCGAATTTTAGCGAAAAATCGTCAAAATTCTTATAATTCAATTTTCCGCGAAACTTATAATGCCGTTTCAAAATGACGTCTCAAAACATAGATTATGACGTCATTTTCGTGGTTACAGTATAGCGTTGCTATTCGCTCTGAGCTCATTTGCATAGTTATTCCACTAGTGTAATAACACCCGTGTAATATCAAAAATATTCAACGGGATTATTTCATCCCGGCGACGTCGGTCATATTATAATACTTATCTTTTTAAACGCGTTGCTTTAATCATGAGAAGGGCAGGATTTCTAAAAACAGTTTCCTTCATTTTTACAGACTGCGTAGATGTTTTCCAATGTCAGACATCGGGCCAACGTAACTTTTTCTGTCAAGACGCAGACAGTGCTCAAAAGTTCTGCAGAAAGACTTGTAATAAATGTCGTAAGTAAAACAGGAAAGTCAGTGAAACCATTTTCAATAAAACCGGTTCTAGTTTACTAACATCCTTTTTGTCCCAAATTTCTATAAACACATGTTTGATTCTTCTTAGTTATATAGTACAGAATCTGACCTCTATCAACTCAAAAATTATTTTCTGAAACTGCAAACAAAGTCTTAGTGATAAATGAATGAGTTACTTTTATTATTTTTATTATTATCATTATTTACTGATGTCAAATAATTCAATACGATCTGTCGTACACTTCAGTCAATGTTGATATGATGCTGTTTCTACCCAGTTTTAATATAGGGCTATGTGTATTTTTCACTGCGTTTACTGGAGTATAAAGTATTTCAGTCTAAAAAAGTGAAAGAGAAAAAAAGAAAATCCAGGAAAAAGAAAGAGAATTTATCGAAAGGCATTTCATTTTTTACAACTTCAATGCGATTTTCTAGATTTACCCAGAATTCCATTAACATACGACAGCTGCGGAGACCCAGTACCAAACGACAAATTCTGTGACTTTCTACAGAAGGAACTTTGTCTGTGCAAAGATGAAGAACTCAAACAATTATGCCCTAATTACTGCACTGGTAAATGCGGGACAGTGTCCGTTTGTAGTGCAAAGGTAAACTTTCATTAAGTGTTTTTATGTTTTTCCCATAGTCCAGTTTTTGTGAATTAAACTTGGCCCTTTTCAATTAGATGAATAACAATCCAATAATTCATACTCGTATTTGCTCAAACCATCTGTATTAATAGGGTTGCCACCGCTTTTAACAATGGCTCAGCCATATCGCGACTGCAGCTCTGTACTATAGATTTCTGATTTTTCTCTTACCGGTACCACTTATTTATCCTTTCTTGTACATTATCTGCTGATTTCAAAATATGTTTACAATCAACCCTATTGGGAGACAAATGCATGAAGGAAAGTGTGCTGCTGTTAAAGAAAGACTGCTTGACCCAATCATTGAAAATGTGACGGAGTATTAACTGCGATATGATGCGACGAAATGCACAGTAAATGTTTGATCAAATGCAAAATAATATTATATGTGAGTTTTTACACAAAAGGGTGAGATTTTATAAGGAAAAATCTGTCCTTATTACCGATCTGGTAAAAGTGGAACACAGGCTATAATTGAAACCATATCAAACAAGTTCATTGATGTTTGTACAAGTATACCAAGATGATATTTGGTCTTCAAAACGCACCCTTGACATATCAACTATTTTTATTCTAGAGAGACAGTGCGAAAAGTTCTTATATGCACGTTTCCATAACAAAGAATATCGAGTCACAGATCATTTTTCTCTCCAAATCAGTATTTGTGTGCTCTTGAGCAACGTTTTACACTCATAACAAAAGACATCATCGTTGAACTGATGTGAGTTAAACTGTGATGTTACAAATGTGAAAGATAGGGTCGCATTGCGAAAATTGCCAAGAGTCCCGGCTGATTGCAAGTATTTTAACCAAGCTATTTAAAATCTGCAAATCAATGAAACGAACCTTCCATGCGTTAACGGACAGAACGGACATATGTGGTCATTTTATTCCACCCAGTGAGGGTTTTTCCTGTTCACTGAGGCTGTATATTTGTGACAATGTATAGACGTTAAATCATAATTTGAAGGTACAGTTCCATACTCCGTACTAGAGTCATTTGACCATGGATAAGACTAGCCATGCTTAACAAAATATTTATATATTCGCCTAAGGTCTTGAATTAATTCAGTGCCAGTCGAAAGTTATTTTTGCAAATGTTAAAAATGCACTTATTTTGGTAAGTTTGAAGGGGAAATGTGACAACCACCATTTTTTTCTTATTTTCCGATATGTAATAAAACAACAAATAATAATAATAAAGTTTGTTTTTCTTTGTTTTCTAATGCCCCCTGCTTCAAAAAAGGTAATTTTAGCGTAGTCATATTGTTAAATTCAATAGTGCAGCCATTTTACTTATAATTTTAGTTTAATAGTAACTACATTATGAAATGAAGATATTATAACTCCAAATTATTTCCTTTAGAAGAATCGTATGAGGAACGGTCCGTGTATGACTACCCACAAGAAAAAGGTCGGAAAGAGACAAATATCCTTTTCCGGTTGAAAGATTCTGGATACCGATGTCTATTACGAACTTAAAAATGCAAAAACCTAGCGAGCTTTAAAAAATTATGTCTAGGAATATATATTCTTTATCATGACAATCAAATTTTTGCAGTCTAAAAGGACAATTGATGAAAAACACATCTTACTTTTGGATGGTCTACGTCTCGCTAACTTTTACACATACGACGGGATATGGTGAGTTTGCCAAAAAGATGTTGTCTCGGTGAAATATGCCACCGTTTTACTCAATCAATTTATTAAATTTGCCCTTTTCAACCCGGAAAAATGTTATTCACTTTTGTTTTTATATGCGACACCCCGCACCCATCGTACGGTCAAAGCATATCCTTTTCCATACGCCCTACGCTATGATTTGGTTTAAAATAGGATTGACTCGAGTTATACCCTTTTTATACCCCCACCTACGAAGAAGTGGGGTGTATGGGTTCACTATGTCTGTCTGTCCATCCGTCAGTCCGTCCGTGTGTCCATTCGTAGACCTTTTCGACTCCGGACTCTAATTTAAGAACCAAGTAAACCTAGACACGTAAAACTTCCTAAAAATGGTGCTTATGACCCAAGGAAGTGTCCTTTTGTTTTTGGTTCACAAAGATCAAAATTAAGGTCACAGTCAGCCTTCGTTCATTTTTTCCTTCAAGATTGCTACCGGAAGATCACGTCATTGTAGTGCTGCTTAAAGGTCGCAAGTGCATATATAGGCACTTAAGACACTCTAGCACAGCTCTGTTGACGACGTAGAAATGGAAACAGTGGCATAAAGCCGAATTTAACAATGTCTTCCGAAGTTTTCCCACCTTGAGCCGATGTCATTTTTTTGCAATTATGGTTGTCAGTGATTTCAGGTAGTGGAAGTGCAACATTTCGGAAAACATGTTCTTTCACAATGTTGACCGAGGTTTCCTAATGAAAATGATTAGGAAACCTCGGTTAGAAATGTTAAAGTTCAATACTCCCGAAACGTTGCAGAACTGTCACGGTTTCACTGCCTTAATTAATCGGACGAAATTGTATCTTCAATGATGTTTCACAACCTCATTGAAGATACATTTTCGTTCCATTTATTAAATCTAACAAACAAAGCATACCTAGAAAGAACAAATACAGCAATAAGACCTTATCATAAAGACATTTTATTCTTTTCAACATCAAGTAGTTAATGTCATATTCATAATAAGAGGGTATTGAATGAGTGGTCATTGAAAAGCGATTTTATTAAACGAGTCATCTATAAACAGACTAAAAAAGAGGCTACGCCGAGGTTTTTATCCCTTTTTGAGATGACGAGTTATATAAATTCGGTATTTTATGACCACAAATTTGATATTCTATTTGTAATATGACCCGAATTTTTGCGATAAATCGAAATAATCCAGTAATTTATCGATGCAAATTATTCCGTGAAACATATAACGACGCTTGCGGAATGACGTCAGCAAATGGTTATTACGTCATTTTTACATACGAAAAGATATCGCTGCTATACGTTCGTGGCTCATTCGCATAAATACTCCTCTAGTGTAATGACACTCGTGTAATATCAGAACAATTCAATGGATATTCTAAAACACCAATTGTTTGATGAGCACGTTTGTAGAATAAAGAGGATTATCGTTTGTGTGAGTATTGGATCGATTTATCTTTCATTGAGGGAACAACAAAATTTATATTTTCACGAGGAGCCACTAGTGAAAATGCAGCTAGTGTTGTTCATGAGATGAATTATTAATCGATCTAATGGTTTGGAAGGAGAAGATTTTTAAAGTGAAAATGTACCACGTCCTGTCACGCCCAAAATTTGTAGTCAATCCAAATCTCTTGCACAATTTTAGGCAAGGGTATTCCAAGTAACATCAATGCTAAGTTTCACATCGACCTAATGGTTTGGAGGAGAAGATATCTAAAGATTTTATGTGAAAATATGCCCCACCCTGCCACGCCCACATTTGCGGGTCAATCAAAATTTCTTTAACAATTTTAGTAAATTGTCCTACAAGAAATCTATGCCAAGTTTAATTGAAATAGGCTCTATGGTTTGGGATGATTTTTGGAGATGTGAAATTGAAAATTTACTCCGCCTTTAAGAATCAAAGAAGAGAGTCACCAAAGGAACACTCGTGCCAAGTTTCGTTGAAATCGGGCCATTGGTTTTGAAGGAGGGCCTTATGGTTTAGGAGAAGCTTTTAGAGCAATTTAAAGTGAAAATATACACCGCCCTTCCGCGCCCTTATTTTGCAGGTCAATTAAAGTTTCTTTGACAATTTAGGAAAAATATGCTTCATCCTCGTGTTTTTATACAAAAAAATGTTTGTAAAAAATAAAAGGCCAATCGGCAAAGGAAGGTTAATTTATTTCTGATCTTATACCTGAGAAAACCGGCCTATCGGGGTAAAATATGGATTGTCAATGGTTTTTTTTTTTTTTTTTTTTTTTTTATCTATATATCTTTAATTTGAGGAAAGGAACTGGTCATCTCACCACATGAAAATGAAAAAAAAAAATTGGCCTATTTATGGTAATCATTTGGCGCATAGATACAACAAACTTAAAACTACATCTCCTCAGTAACCAATGGGCGGATTTTTACCAATCTTGGCCGAATTGTTCCTTGTGATACCTTTCTTAAAATGTGGAAATGAAAATAAGGCAGAACCCAAAATATTGGTGTGGCAGCGCGGGGCTTATTTTGACTCTGTAATCTTTATATACCTTTCCCTCAGTAACCAATGATCAGATTTCAACAATACTCAATAGAAATGTTCCTTGGGTGACTCATCTGAAATTTGTAAGTGAAAGTGTGTTTGATCTACAAATATTGGCATGGCCGGGTGGGGTTTATTTTCATCCCGAACTCTTTAAAATCGTTTACTCAGTAACCAATGGGTGGAGTTCAACCAAACTTTGACAAGAATGTAGCTCTTGTGACCCTTTTCAAAACTGTTTTTCAATTCTAATTTTCTCCCATTTTTATGCGATGAAGGGTAGGGTGTATTTTGACCCATATATCTTTAAGCATCATCTCCTCACAATCATAAGGTAAATTTCAATCAAACTTGGGTACCCCATTTTAGAAATTGATTGTGAAATTTTGATCGATTCCAAAAATTGGGGTGGTAGGTGAGGCTTTTTAGCTCACCTGAGCACATCATGTGATAATTGAATGTCCGTCGTGTGTCGTCCGTCGTCCGGCTTTAGAGGCACTCTAGAGGCCACAAATACGACCCAATCGTCATGAAACTTGCTTTGGTTCGTTGGCCAGGTCACAAGGATAAACCCTATTGAAAATAGGAAGGGTCCATGCCAAATCACGGGAAAAGGGGCCTTAATGACAATTTTCTTGTTTACACGCTAGAGGCCACAAATATGTCCAAATCTTCATGAAACGTGGTCAGAATGTTGGCCAGGTCTAATGGATAAACCATATTGAAAATGATGGGAAGGATCTATGCCTTATCACAGGAAAAAGGACCTTAATGACAATTTTCTTGTTTACACTCAAGAGGCCACAAATATGGCCAAATTTTCATGAAACTTGGTCAGAACGTTGGCCAGGTCACAAGAATTAACCCTTTTGAAAATAGAAAGGGTCCATGCCAAATCACGGGAAGAGGGGCCTTAGTGACAATTATCTTGTTTACGCTCTATAGGCACCAAATATGGTCCAATCTTCATGAAACTTGGTCAGAATGATTTTAAGGTCACAAGGATGAAGCCTATTGAAAATGGGAAGGATCCATGTCAAATCACTGGAAAAGGGGCTTTAAAGACAAATATCTTTCTTATGCTCAAGATGCCACAAATATTGCCCAATCTTCATGAAACATGGCCAGAGTGTTTGCCAAATCACAAGGATGAACCCTATTTAAAATGGGAAGGATCCATGCAGTATCACAGGAATAGTGGACTTAATGATAAATTTCTTGTTTACATTCTAGAGGCCACAAATATGGCCCAATCTTCATGAAACTTGCTTTGGTGTAGAAATTATCTCCTTTATGACATCTGCCTATTTAAATTGTTTGATGTCCCAGGGGTCAAAGAGACTCAGGTGAGCGATCTAGGACCACCATGGTCCTCTTGTTTCAAGCTGAAGTAACGAGAGTTTGTGAAACCAAATACGTGTCAACCTTTCAAGTTTAAATTGTCAGCTATGTCTATAAAAAAGAGTAAATAAAAAAGTCACCTTAACCTTGAACGACGCATAGGATCGACCCTACCAGGGCAAAAACATGGGTTATATCTCGTTTCTTTTATGCTTTTCGTTAGATTTTCGAGAAAAAGGGTAAAATATCACCACCTAACCAGTTAAATTATCAAAACTTTATACCCCGCTTTCGGTTATTTCACACTATCTGACGTCATCTAAGCGGAGCCCAATAAGTGACGCCATTTCCGTAAACTGCAACAGACCTCGGATGTATGTAAGGCGGATGGGTATGTAACAAAACCGTGCATTTTGTTAGGCGGAAACAGTTTAAGAAAAACTAGAACTGTAGATTTAGATCTTTTACAGTAAATAACGGCTGAAAAATCTTAATTTTTTGAAAATGACAAATCATTCTCACAAAATAAGATTTTTTTTAGCCGTTATTTAAGAATCTAAAGATATTTATATAAGAATACGATAGCTTCACGTCAGTGACTTAAACGAGCAGCGTTGGCGACGTCGAATGTTTTCACTCACAGTTTCGAAGGCTAACACCATTTTATCTGACGTCATCGAGTTTTTCCAAGGTTTTCCCGTAATTTTTAAAAATAGTCGGTCTATGTACATCCAAGGTTGATCGTGAGATTGGCCGAGTGGTGTTCCGAATGTGACGCCATTATGAATGTTGCATAGCAATCACGTGCAAAAAGGCGCACTTTAACAAAGTTAGACCTGAATTTTTCACATTTGTCTCAATTCTGCATTAAGAAATATTGGATAATCGTTTGTCTTTAGAGTAAGGTCGAATGAAAAATGATTTCGTGAAGAATAAAAGCTAATTTTCACTAGTGAAAATAAAATTTATGTTGTTGTCTCAATAAAAATATCAATCGTTTTTACATTGAAACAAACGGTTATCCTCTATAAATGCGTTGTTTGGACTCTATTTATGGAACATTGGTCTCCATCAAGCTCTAACAGCCCCCCAAGACATTGAAGTTGTGCATCACCGGATCGTCTCCTCACTGGCAGGCATTTCTTCATATCGCGCATAAGGTTCCAGAATTCTTCACGAAACGCCGATCCCGCAAAGAAGTATAGCAAGAAGTTACAAGAAGTTCCTGCTAATTGGAAAAAGTATAGAATATTCAAGACGAGAATGTTACTAGTACTTATACTATCCTTGGGTTGGCTGATGGTATAGGTAATGAATGAAACGAACGGGATTGTTGTAATAAGGTATGCCCCTGTTTCGAGTAAGGCCATTTTTGTACTCAAGCTCAGCACTCTCGAACTGACGGATGAATCAGACAAATAATTCCTCACCGTCTGTTCGTAAATAAGCTTTCCTATCACCAAACAGTTGAAAATAACAATGCAGCATGCTGACGGTACAACGAAGAGCGCTACTTGCAAAAACTGAAGAGTTGGTTTCGAGTCACCGAATTTGTCCGAGATGATTGTACATCGCGATCGCGTGGTAGGCAAAGTGATGTTTCCACTTAATGATATATTATAGTCTTGATTATCGTTTATGGAAGTTTCATTAAAATTGAAGTCCTTTATATTCTCGCCTGCCCCGATTCCAAAAGATGGCACGCTTTGGAAAGCCACGGTCCATATGATGATTATAACAAGAAGAATGACACGTTTCCGGTCCGTAACAAAGTCACGTGCTTTCATTGGACAATAAACAAAGATGATCGTTCTGCGGCTATGATTGCAAGTGTGTAGAGAGAAATTGATCTACTGCAAGAGTTTAATAGGAATAGCGTTTTGCACAGGATTGGTGAAATTTCATCTATATCTTTCCCAAGTATGTGAGTGATGAAAATTCTTGTCGACACGTCTAGCAAGGTGAGACAATCGCTAACTGACAGGCACGCAAACAGGAAGGCTGTAGCTCGTCTCCGCATGTTTCCTCCCAGATGGACAGTTATAGAAGGAATGTTGCCGAGAAGGCCAAAGCAGGTGAAAATATGCGGAACAATCCTTCTACTTGTTGTAGATATCTCACAATTTATATCTGATATCGGCTGACAAGTTTCAAAGACGAATAGATCTTCTGACATCGTGAAAGTAGTCCCTGAAATAAAGATGAAGATGAGATCCGTCACGCAGACAAACGCACCATCTGGGAAATCCGTAAAATGAATATGTGACCCGTCACGCGTAAAAGGGACCATCCGGGTATTCTGTATGGGGAATTATTCTCCTACTTGTTGTAGAATCTCACAATTTATATCTGATATCGGATGACAAGTTTCAAAGACGAATAGATCTTCTGACATCGTGAAAGTAGTCCCTGAAATAAAGATGAAGATGAGATCCGTCACGCAGACAAACGCACCATCTGGGAAATCCTTAAAATGAATATGTGACCCGTCACGCGAAAAAGGGACCATCCGGGTATTCTGTATAATGATTTTTTAAAAATGAGATTTGATCTCGCATAGGTCAACCAGAAGTTGCATTTCAAAATATCTTTCAATGGATGGTAGATTGACCATTCTAGATTAAGAAAATAAGCACGGTGCAAAAAGTTTCGACCATAGTTAGTTTGCGCAGTCCGCGCAGTCTGACTAGGGTCGACACTTTACGCACTACCAAGATGTTCCTTTTTCGCGTGACGGGTCACATATTTGAAAATAGATTAGTTACAGTACAGGTTAATAGAAGTTTGTATTTCAAAACTTTTTTCATGGTTAGGTACATGTAGAACGATCATTCTTGAGGTATAAAATCAGCTAAATACTGAGAGTTTAGACCGTGGTAAGCTTGCGTCTTGCGCGCGGTCTGAAAAGGTTCGAGACCTTATGAGCTACACATGTGGTCTCTTTTAGGTTGACTGATCATAGTTGTAATTCATAAATATTACAAATCACAAGTACTAGTAAACAGTTAATCACATCGCTGAAAATATTGATGTGATTTGATGACGACGCTATCGTAGACAGGGAGGCGTTTTCAAAATAAGTGTTCGATCCCCGACGGCGGCACTCATTCTTTCCGACTATTTGTCTCTCACCAATGGGTTGATTACCGTAGACCTATGTGAGATAGCAGCTAGAGGCTAGGAAAACATGAGATGGTTGAACTGGTAAGAGAAATACCAGGAATCCATTGTTAGGTGCTCCAGCCGCCGCGATATAACTGAAACAAAAGGCCCAAGAGGGCCTGTATCGCTCCACTGGCTTTAACATCTTTAGACTTACATTAAATGAATCTTTCTTTGAATGAAAATAACACTTTGAAATTTCTTAAGACCTATAATAATTAACTGGGTACGGCCCACATTCCACAAAAATTCTCAAGTTTCATTGAAATCATTCCATTGTTCATCAGGAGATGTAGTTTTCAGATTTCGGGCTCAAAATAAGCCACACCCAAGCCATGCCAATATCTATGGGCTAATAAAAAAATCGTGAATAATTTTTGAAAAGGGTCACGGAAGAACATGCTGGTAAAGTTTCATTGAAATTAGCCCAGTGATTCAGGAGGAGGTGTTGTTCAAAAGATTTTGGGCTCAAAATAAGCCCTACCCTGCCACGCCCATTTTCATGGGCCAATCAATATTTCGTGAGCAATATTTCGAAAGGGTCTCCCAAGGAACATTCTGGAAAAGTTTCATTGAAATCGGCCCAGTGGTTCAGGAGGAGAAGTTGTTTAAAGATTTCGGGCACAAAATAAGCCCCGCCCTGTCACGCCCATATTTTGGGGATCAATCCAAATGTTTAACAACTTTAGAACAGGGTCATGCAAGAAACATCAAGTTCTGGTAAAGATTCATTGAAATCGGCCAGCTGGTTCAGGAGATGTCGTTCAAAGTTTTCGGGCTCAAAATAAGCCCCGCCCTGCCAAGCCCATATTTGGGGGTCAATCAAAGTTTCTTGAACAATTTTTAAAGAGGGTTACCCAAGGAACATTCTGGTAAAGTTTCATTTGAATCGGCCGAATGGTTCAGGAGGAGATGATATTCAAAGATTTGGGGCTCAAAATAAGCCCCGCCCTGCCACGCCCATACTTGGAGGTAAATCACAATTTAAGTAAAGGGTCACCCAAGGAACATCCATGCCAAGTTTCATTGAATTTGGCTCAATGGTTTTGGAGGAGAAGATTTTTAAAGATTTCAAAGTGAAAAAATGCCACGCCCTGCCACGCCCATATTTGGGGGTCAATCGAAATTTCTTTAGCAATTTAAGAAGAGGGTCACCCAAGGAACATTTTTACCAAGTTTCATGAAAATCCGCCCATTGGTTTTGGAGAAGAAGATGTTTAAAGAAAAAGTTTACGCACGCACGGACGGATGGAGGGACGGACGCACGACGGACACATCGACATGACAATAGCTCGCTGGCCTTCGGCCAGTGGAGCTAAAAATGTTGAAAGCGGCGTTAAACTCCATTCATTCAATAAATCAATTAATGACATCGTGAATTCTTTCGAAAATATCTTAATTTCTAATAGTTCAAATAGCAATGCTGCGTTGTGGATCGGAAATGAGGGTTATTCGAGTTCCTTCAAAACATGACTTGCAGATGGAAGGTCGGGGGGGTTCCCGATGGACCTACAGTTAAAAACAACGCGAAATTGACAAGATGACTGAATATTGAATGATTTTGGAATGAAATTGAATGAGTGTGTGGAGCGAGTTTTGAGTGAAATTAAAGGGAGGAAATCAAATATCGCTCATTTTGTTCAGGATGAACAAATTAGCGATAAGTATTACCTCCCCTTAAAAATATGCATAAAAGTTCCAAATACCTATTTCTTCAAGACCCAATCAGACGCTTAAATTTCAATAATGTCAGTGAAATCGCGGTTTGGTTCTTGCTTTATTAATTTTAAAGGTAGTTGTTGATCTGACTTTTAAGTCATTTGGAGCGTTTTTGAGCGGTTTGAGTGAGAATTTGGAAAGAATGAATGATGGAGCGCTTAGTGAGCGATTTAAAATGGTTTTGATTGAAATGAATGTCAATTTCATGATGTAACTAACTGTATTGCATTTTATACAGAAATAAAGTACAATGGATTTCCCAACGTGATGCGGCCTAAGCCAATCAGAATTCTTCATTTTCATGGATTGCAATTATATATAGATATATGTTAAGAGAGAGAATATATACACCTTGAAAAGTCCATGCGCTTATTAGGATAAGTCGAAATATTTACTTTAAAAAACCTTCCATTATCTAAAGCATCGAAGTCCAGTAATACTTCAAACAAAGATATGCACGTCTATTGTTAACCTGGCGATATTGAAATTAAAGAGAAGCACCGTTTTTCATTTAATCTTTCTGGACAGACAGTACAGTATATAAACGAAACAACTAAATTTTGAAAGCAGCGGTCTTCATTTTGGTTTAAATATATAATACATACTTAGTGTATTATATGAAAAAAAATATCTAACGAGGTTGGGAGAATTGATCATTGTCGAGGCTCTGCCGAGACAATTGTCAATTCTCACAACCGAGTTTGATATTTTTTTCATACAATACACTAAGAATGTATTATATTTATCTTATAACCTCTTTTTGTCTTGTTTTCGTCGATGTTTCTTACCGAAATGCAAGTTTCTAAAAATAACTGTATGATATTATTGTTCTAAAAATAACTATGTGATATCATAAAAAATATCATACAGCATGTTATCATACGGATAGTTGTATAGTTATAAGATAAAACATATTCTCTTCAGGTAGGCACTTTAATATATATTATATACATTAACAGACAAATAAAGAGTCTAAAATTGAAAAAAAAATGGACTGATTGTTTGTCTTTTTGTTGTTGTTTTTATTAATTACTTAAATTAGGTCTAAGTATATTCCAAATTAGTGAAGTCACTTCTTTCTTTAGAGACGAGATTTAAGATCAAGTACCAGATTTTTTGTAAATTTTGATTTTTATCATGCAATGAAGCCTGTATTGACCTGATATCACCTGCCTGATAACATATCATGATATCAGTCAGTCTATTTTTTAGAAACAATTTGCATACACGTGCAATGACTTTCATTGATTGTTAAGGGTTTAGTATAACTTAGCGCAGCAAAATGATTGCATGATAAATAGAATAACATGTGAGTGTCTTAAAATATCAATGTTATCTGGTCTCGGCTATGAGAAATTATCATGACTCGGCAGAGCTTCGTCATGATAAATTCTCCCAACCTCGACCAGATAACATTGTTATTTTTAGACACTAACATATTATTCTCTATATACCGTGTAGGTTCCTACGGAGTGACAGATCAAATCTCTTAAATCCTATTGGAATGAGTCGAATAGATTATTCTTCAAGTGCTAAACTCATTGCTCCATTAGGTATGTTATTATGATTTGTGAGCAACCCCCCCCCCCCTTTTTAAATAAAATACCTAAATACGAGCAAGTTCGAGTCGACCCCTTTTTGTCCACAGTTCAGACCCCAAGTTCACAGTGGAAGTAAATGATAAAACTCTATTTGTTTGGTAATGATATGAATGGGGTGTATTTTTTGTTTGTTTGAATGGGTTTAACGCCGCTTTCAACAATCTTGCAGTTATATCGCGGCGGCCGGAGCACCTAACAATAGATTCCTGGTATTTCTTTCACCTGTACTACCAATACACCCTTTCCTAGCCTCCGACTGCTATTTCACATAGGTTTACGATTATCTACCCATTGGTGAAAGACAAACGTCGGAAAGGATATTTGCCGCCACCGGGAATCGAACCCACGACTTCCAGATTGAAAGTCTTATGCCTAACCAACTGCGCTATGGTGGCGGCATGAATGGGGTGTAAAAGAATATTACCCGATTCATTCAAATTATACAGAATGGGCGACAATTTATTACCTCCGTCTTGATAAAATAAAAAAAAATACATACTGTTAAATAAATTAATTTTTGTGTTTACACGGACCAACCAAACGCTTTCACGTGTGTGACACGACACGCAAAAAGGACTACCTGGGTATTGCGAAAAGTGTTGATCCTGGTCAGACTGTGCGACCTGCGCAATCTGACCAGGATAGACATTTTCAAAAACAACTAATTTTCTGAATCTAGATTGATTATTCTTTCTCCCCAGTAATTATTTCCGAGATGCGCCTTCTGGTTGACCTACATGTATGCTTGACCCAACCCCTCTTCCAAAAAAATATTTTACGGAGTTTCCAGATGGTCCCTATTCGCGTGACGGGTCACATTTACGTTAGTTGAGGTAGGGTACATGCTGGCTATATGGAAAGTTATCAGTGATACTAGTCTAGTGGACCCGTACAAATAGTTTCGCATTATTTCGTTTCTCACGATCTTTCACAGCGTTAACCGAGGTTTCCTAATGAACTCATTAACATTGTTAAAGTAAGTGACTTCCGAAACAATGCGGAACTATTACGGGTCCATTACCTTAATGAAACTGTAGACCGATAGTAGAAATTTTAATGAAGTAAGGGGCGGGTTTGTTGGTTTATAGCGACCTCAGTGGTATGAATATATATATGAAATGCTATAAATTAACTGCTGCTGAGATCCGCCATGGTTCTTTAACGTGCTCGGTGTAAAGCACCATCACAGGGGACCTCGGTTTTATGTCTCGTCCATAACATATTTAGTTTGATTACTGTGCCAGTCCGGGAATCGAACCCACGCGATTGACCTTCAATTGGTTTGAAGTCCGGTGCTCTAACTCTTAGCTACAGCTAATCGGGCTGAGCGAACGAACTTGAATGTTTTTTTAAGACGGATGAGAGTCAATTACAGGAAGTCATTGTTTTTAAAAATGTTCCAAATAATTCATTTTTGGAAGTGGTCAACAACACGTGTGCATTTTGCTTGGCTTAAAATTGGTCTAATATCTGCATGCAAACAATTTTGAGATTGCATTTTTTGTGAACTTGCTCCAAATAAATTTGGCTTGTTATAGAGAAACCTTAGGCATTTTTGTTTCGTGATATTAAATGATTTGATGTAATGGTGGTGTTTGAATAAGTAAATAAAAATATCCTTTACCTTTTTTAAAAATGCGTCGAGTTAGAAAAACCACTGTCGTTCACAGTCTTTGCATGAAAGAAATGAGGCATCCGTTCCCTTTGTTTGATCTTAAATATTAATTCAATAGCTTCTAAGTTCATCGGTTCAACACCATGTGATTTCCGAGCATCTTATAGACATTAATAAGGGCATTAATTATATAGAAATTGGCAAATAATTTGATTTAATAATTAGTTTCTCCCCCCCCCCTCTCTCTCATAATATAGACAAAAAAGTAAATTTTTTGCAAAGAATTCTTCCATATATTTTTTTCTTTCTGTACAGTAATATTTTAGAACAATTTGGACAAGCAAAAAAAAAAAAAAAAAAAAAAAAAAACAAGATGTGTTTGAGAAACACGAATACCCCCGTAACAGCATTTTTTTCAAAGTTTGACCTTGACAGATGACATTGTCACATGACCTTGACTTTGGTACCAGCGGATGCGAAACATTGAGATCTATCATCATACCAAATATTAGCCTAGTATCTTGAATAGGCTTGAAGATATTGGCAATGTTAAGTTGTTTGGTTAACTTTTGCAGACAGACAGACGGACGGACAGACAGACGGACAACGGTAAAACAATATGCCATCGATTTTTCGATACGGGGGCATAAAAAGACCTGGAATAGGCGAATTAGCGTCGGGCTATTTTCCGTTTAGCGTATTTTCACACACATGTCGTGGGTTCGGTGCAAGAATGGAGTAAGTGTATATACAATGTATATACACTTACTACAGTCGTGCACCTAACCCTCGATGTATCAAATCTTTTTTCGCAACGAATGGAATAATTTCTCAAGTATGACAATAGAACAACAGAAACGTCCATCGTCAGTACTTCTGGTGTTTTGAATTAACCTTGGAACCACCTGCTGCGAATCATTCGGTAAATCGCTCGGACTTTTCCGCAAACTGAAAAAGCCTCAGATGCTGATGTGGGAGGACCGGCAGCATATCAGAGAAAGGGGTACATTTTTGCAGCTAGATTTGAGGCGTTGTGTTATCAAATTATGATACGCCAAAATTTAATTTAGTTTCGTTGAATTTATATAACTCAAGCCATCTCTAGCGGGAAAGTTGGCGACTTTAAGGACGTTATCGGTAGTTTATATCAGCGCATCGTTCGGAGTAAAGAAGTTGATTCAAATTTTTTCTTAAAATCTCAAAATAATGGCTACGATTCATCTTTGAAATGTTAGCATTTTTACGTGCACGTAATAAAAATGGTGTTGGCGTAATTTAGAGGCCGACTCCCTTTTTCACGCCAAAATCAGTATTTGCAAATATTTCCGGAGACAATAGGTTGATATACACGGAGAAAGTTTAATTTAGATAGAGAAAGAACGCCCGAGTTTTTCGTTTTAAATCTGTGCAAATTCATATTAAAAGCACGCTCTTAAATGCTATCGATATCAAGATTTTGAAATATGCCTTGATTATTTTATTCTAATTTTGACCTTTGGCCTTTTAGCGTGACCTTCAACTTCAAACTACTGACATGGAGTTTGCACATGATACATCGCTAGGTGGTGGTGTACTATTTTGCAAAGTTATTTCAACATGAAGTTATAAGTCTCAGCGCTATTGACATAACATTCTAATTCTATCCAAATTTTTACCTTGACCTTCCAATGTGACCTTGACATTGGATCTAGTCACAAATTTTGCATTCAACAATTCCCCATGCAATTATTAACATTTGTGTCAAGTTATGTTTCAATTCCACTCGTAAATATCAGAGGTATTAACGTTTTGCATTTTCTTTGGTAAATTTGGTTGTCATGGTAGCTTCAATTGTGCCAAGTTTTAGCTTTGAGATTTAATTATTTATAAAAATATCAACTATGTTACAATTGTTTTGTCTAGTATAGGATTCTAATCCTCTTGGTTCTTTAGTTAGAGTCCTGACACTAAAAGGTCTACGGACGGACGGACAGACAGATGGATGGAGACAGAAAATGAACGGATAAACAGACATGGTGAAACCAATAGACCCCTTTACCTCGTATGTAGGGGTATAATCAGTGAAAGTGAATATAATTTGAGATGTCATAATTGAAAAGAAACCAGGTGGCAAATATCACAAGATGCATCCGTTACACTGCCGGATGTCCAAGT
The DNA here is from genome assembly GCA_948146395.1 of Fragum whitleyi. Classification (NCBI taxonomy): domain Eukaryota; kingdom Metazoa; phylum Mollusca; class Bivalvia; order Cardiida; family Cardiidae; genus Fragum; species Fragum whitleyi. The sequence goes on along the minus strand of OX411560.1, from coordinate 22,856,575 downwards.
ATGAAAAGCAACTGATGATAAGAGCCGTCCAAGACAGATTATGCTCTATGAATAGGGCTTTGTCACAAAATTTTATGCCATAAGTGGATGAAAAAATCTAATTGAATACTTCTATAATTTGAGAGATCTGCTCACAAGAAATTTAAACACTGAGATCTGAACACTATTTTCGAAGAAATATAAGACCAATCATGTGGTAAAGGGTTAGTTATTTTACCTTGACCATCAACATGTGTGTGCCTTTTTTTGTTTGTTTTTTTTTCATAAAAAATGCCTGCATACAAAAAGGCTTGTCCGAAATATCCTAATAAATGACCTTGACCTTGAAAAAGGTACCAATAGAAAGGTCTTGTCAGAAGTAATATACACGTGAAATATGAAGACTAAATCTAACCAATTGAAAGGTATGGCCAATTCGAGGGTTTTTTTTTTTCGGAAGAGGGGGGTGGGGAGGAGAGCTTATAATTATAAAGCTAACAATATTAGGCCCTCCTTTTCCTTGGCGCATTTTTCTTTTTTTTTTTCAAATAGTTAATGGTCAAGGCAATCTGACTCGCAACTCAATTATAAAATTTTATATTTCACTAGGAGAAATGAGAGAAAAAAGATGTGTGCATTAAGGCCCCTTTTCTGTGATGAGGCCTCAAATTCAAACAACTGGTGAAATAAATAGGCATAATACCATAGGAGTTCACATGTAAAGTTTCATTTAATATGGCCAAGGGATTAAGGAGAAAACGCCTCAGATAGAATGATGGATGGACTGACAAAGTGGTGGCTATATGCTCCCCCCTCAGGAAGCAAAAACATAACTCACAAATGAAGCTATGTAAATTAAGGGTTCTAGCACAACACTCTGTTATCATGGTTGGAACATACCCGCCAAGTTTCAAGTCATAGGTCTAGGGTGACAAGAGTTATGCTTCTGACCAAGAAGTGGACCCCATCCCTCCCCATGCCCTCTGGACACCACGGTCAATAATATAACATGTCGGTCAATCATGTAATATGTCACATCTTTACATGGATGTATCAAATAATAATAAATTCAATTCTCTTTCTCTGTATAAATATTTTCCTCATATTCAAATAAAAGCTGTTGACAGCAAGTTGCTTGTATCACAGACAACATTTTTCACATAAATACTCTAACAATTCAAATCAAGTTACATACAACATAAAATTACTGACCGCAGATTTAAGGTTCTTGTTCATAAATGCTAGTCTAGGCTCAGCTGTTTGGTGCTGAGTATTTGACCAAATATTTATGTTGGAAAAAGTGCATTCGAACAAAATGCATGTAGAGTTTTTCCTCCTGATAGTACTTGTTGCTCTTTTAACCCTTGCCATGCTGAATTTAAACCCTCTTTAAGAATTGCACTCATATCAAAGACAAGTACTGAAAGTCCTAAAATCCAAAGGTTGTAGATAATCTTTCTTTTTGAAGATTATATTAATTTATAACTCTGCCTTGAATGGGGACAGACAGGTGGTATTGACTAAGATCAGACTGCACATAGGTGCAGGCTGATCCTTGTCTATACCTCCTATCAAAACAGGAACATTCTGGGTTCAGCATGACAAGAGTTAAATAGTAAACATGTGTGCCAAATTTCATATTTTCTTCAATTACACCGGAGATATCACAAAATGAAAAAGTTTCACACGGCGACGACAAAAAAGACACCCTGGATGTAGCAATTCTTCAGGTTTTCTCAGAAAAGTAAAAAGTAACAAAAGTGCCATTGTCACAAAATACGCCGCCACTTTGCTGCTGTTTCACGAAAATAATTGTAGACACTACTTATTTTGACAGAACCAAATTGAAAATGACCAAGTTTCATTTAAATCAAGACAAGGCTGCAATTTCAATAAGCCCAAGGCACTAAGTTTTAAGGGGGCATAATTCAGGGAAATAAATGAGCCATAAAATCCTTGATCCATGTACATCTACAAATTATGGTGATGACATTGACCAAGTTTCATTTAAATAAAGACAAAAAGTAAGGAGGAGTTGTGTTCAAAAGGCTGCAATTTCAATAAGCCCTAGATACTAAGTTTTAAGGGGGCATAATTTAGGGTAAAATTAATGAACCATAAAATCCTTACTTCATGCTCATCTACCAATTTCGGTTATAACATCCACCAAACTTAGGAAGAGTTGCATTCACAAGGCTGCAATTTCAATAAGCCCCAGAGACTAAATTTTAAGGGGGCATAACTGAGGCAATAAGCCCCAGAGACTAAGTTTTTAAGGGGCATAACTCAGGCAAAAATCAACGAACCGTAAAATCCTTCCTTCATGCACATCTACCAATTGAGGTGATTACATTGACCAAGTTTCAAGAAGATCAAGCCGGAAACTTAGGAGGAGTTGTGTTGACAAGAAAAGTGGACCCAGATACTAAGTTATCAAGGGGCATAACTCAGGCAAAAATCAACGAACCGTAAAATCCTTCCTTCATGCATATCTACCAATTGAGGTGATAACATTGACCAAGTTTCAAGAAGATCCAGCCAGTAGTTTAGGAGGAGTTGCGTTGACAAGAAAAGTGGACGACGTACGGATGGACGGACAAACAGACAGAGAAGATGACGCCAATATATGTCCGCCTCCGGCGGCGTATAAAAAAATGAATAAAGAGCTCTGTATTCCTATGCAAAGGCTTAGCTGTAAGTGCCGAAAATGTCAACAAAAAAAAACTAAGTAGAAAATGGAACATAATCCTTGTATAAAAAATATTTCTTAGAGCTACATGTTGCTGACAATAGTCAGGGTTCAACATTAAGGGGAGTCTGTGAGTCCGAGACTCCCTTAACAAAACAATTAATTGCACAGGGAAGTGTTCTATTCAACCTTTGTCAAAAATACATATTCTCACTAAAAAGTTGTTGAACATGACTTTTGTTTTCATCTAGTAATATTTGTAAGAAAACTATCTTCTTTGAGAGAAACTTGCATAAAATAAGACAAGAACACCACAAGCGGGTGCTAACGCTCTGCTATTTATTATTTCTTAGGCAAATGCAAATATATGAACTTGGTACCTATAGAAGGATCTTTGACTTACTAATCAAAAGTAATGACCAAGGTTTAATTTTTTAAAGAAATATGACCTTGAAAAATGACCTTTGCTGTGACTGATGACCTTGAACTTGGTACCTACAGAAAGGTCTTATCCCAAGCAATGATCATGTGAAATATGAAGGCTCTATGACTTACCATTCAAAAGTTATGACCAAGGTTAAAATTTTTCTAAAGAAATTTGACCTTGAAAAATGACCTTGACTGTTGACCTTGAACTTGGTTCCTACAGAAAGGCCTTGTCCAAAGCATGTAAAATATGAAGGGTTTATGACTTACCATTCAAAAGTTATGACCAAGGTTAATTTTTTTTTTAAGAAATATGACCTTGAAAAATGACCTTGTTCTTGACTGATGACCTTGAACTTGGTACATACAGAAAGGTATAATCATGGGAAATATGAAGGCTCTATGACCAAGGTTAAAGTTTGTCAGGTCAATGCCAACGACAACATGAATGACGCCAAGGTGATCATAATACCTCGGGTTTTCTTCGAAACAATGTTCTCCCAATTATGAAGATCAGGACTCCTTACTTTGTGACTGGACTCATTGATTTCTTAAGTTGGGAGTCCAATGTACTCCCTACTCACAGAAGTAAGTGTCGATCCCTGATAGTGATCACACTGATCTACATAAAATCAAAATACATATGTGACCTGTAAAGCAAAAAGGGATTTTCGAAAAGTGTCAGCCCTGGTCAGACTGCGCAATCTGCACAGACTGACAAGGATTGAAACATTTTTGCAATTAGAAAATTTTCTGAATAAAAAATTTGGAACTCCAAATGAAGTAATTTCCAAAATACACCTTCTTTCTGGTAGACTTTCTGGAGTCAATCGTTCTTCCAATTTTTATCTTATAAGATTTCCAGAGGTAATGAAATTTAACTTTCCCTTTTTCACATGATGGATCACAAATCTGTACAGGCAGATCTTAGTTTCTGTGATTTGCTCATGAATAGCAGGAGAAGGGCTAATTATGCAGAGGTGTGACTGAAATGATCAAAAGAGCAAGCTTACAAAAGTACAAACAACAATCAACACTTTTTAAACTATCATCTTCAGAATACACATTCAGATGCTAAAGGCATAATTGGAGGGGCTTACACAAAGCAAAGGAAAGGATTTGTCAGAGGAAGGGCTCTTTATTTGTCCCGAAAAAAATCTCTTTTTGACCCAAATTAATTTCCTACAGGGGCCCTTTTTGACCCACTGAATTTAAGAACTGAAATATTTTCAACAGAATCTTTTATTACAAGCATGCAGTCCTGATTCTGCACTGATGTTTAAATGGAATCAATCAAGACCATCAAGCAACCCTCCGAACCTTGCTCGATCAAAGTAATTTCGTTATAAAATTGAAGCAATACTAGGCAGAAATAATTTTCTGGTCGTAAATACCTCTATAAATATCAAAATTGTCATTCATCTGTGTCCCATTTGAAAAACATTATGCCATTAAACATCAATAGCAAGATAAGTACACAGTAAATGAGCGATCTTAAAATAGATCTCGTGTTACCGTCGTGTATAAATCTATACATACACACAGAAAGTAGACTTGAACCTTTAATCATTTGGCCAAATATCTTAATTGTTTCTTAGGGGTGCAAGTCAAAACGGCCCAAAGTAAAAACGGACCAGAGTCAAAACGGCCCGCATTTCGGTCAAAACGGCCCGTAATTTGGTCAAAACGGCCCAAAGCAGATTTTACATTAGGTCAAAACGGCCCAAATAGAAATTTTCTCTAAAATAACTCTTTGAAATTATAAAGCAAACTTGTCTTCTTATTATAATGTCTAAGATTAATGTCAACGATTATGCCAATGCTAGTTTTCGTCCTACTTAGCACTTTTTCCTTCTTCTGATTTTGAATATAAATTTTCGAATACTGAAAGAAAGGGGTTCTTGAAAATCGATATGCTGACTGTTGTAACTTGTTGGCATAGTTCTACTTACGTGTAAAGGTTTTTTATTGTGTTACAATTTATAATAATCATAAATAATCTTATTGTTCATCGCAGAAAAGACGTCTGGTAAAATAAAAATTCACCTTGAAAAGATTCATGTAAAATTGTTTTAATGATAAAGAGTTGTGTTGATGTATATACTATACATTTAAATTGTGTTGAAAGTAATTTTCGGGATTGAATTCGGTGCTTCAAAAGTGTGCTCACAAGGGACTATATTTTCCCACCTAATCCATTGTGGCTTTTCATATATAAAGCTGTTTAATCAGTTCTGCTTATTTGATGCCACACATTTGTAAACCAAATAGGCCTGCATAAGATTATAACTTCATGTAAACCATTTTTTTCAATCTATAATAAAAATTTATTTTACATCGGTAGAGATAGGAAAATAAAGCAAATTAAATGTTTGTCAAAACTGATTTGAGCCGTTTTGACCAAATTACGGGCCGTTTTGACTATGGGCCGTTTTGACTTTGGGCCATTTTGACTATAAACCTTTCTTAGATCCAAAGGATTTTAATTTCAAGGGCCAAGCGTATGTTTCACTACGTTTATTGAACTGTAAAGTGCAATTGCCTTAGTACATGGCTAAAACATAACACCCTACGGGCGTTATTTTCCATGTCCTCATGTAATTGCACTTTATTTCAAATAAACACAGTGAAAAATACACTCAGACCTATATAAAATACTTTTCTTTTTGTTAAGTAAAAAAAATTCCTGAGATAATAAAACAAGCTTTGTTGCATCATCTACCTACCAGTAATACCCGCAGTAAGGCAGTATATATAGATAGACATATAGATCATCTGATTTGTTATATAGGTTGTTATGTAAGACTTGTAAGTAAGATTTAATAACCTATTCCACAACTCACATTTTGAAACAATTACCAGTGGCTAATAGTGACATTTTGATATGTTTGTACAAACCCAAAGCTTGGGGTCCAGTGGTCCATTTTACTTAACTTCTTAAGAAAAATTTAATCGTAAGTCAAACTCACAAATCCTAACTGTTCATTCATTGTTTGATTCTGTCTTGCAATATCTCATTGAAATCGTCTTTAGAAGACGATTCTAAGAGATGATTCATGGCAGAATTCCATTTTCATTTACTATTTTAGAATCAACTTTAATTTTCAACTTACGCAAAAAATGATCGTAAGATGTAAAGTAAAACATGTCCCTGAACCTTTAGCAATTTTTCTATTCACTCTTGAATCACTATATTTCTTGCCCTAAATAATTTATCTAGTTCATCTTCCATTGGTTTATTTGACCCTCTCAGCCCTTTGACTACTTTAGCAGACCATTCAAAGTACTCGATCACTCGCTGTTCTGTCCATCCGACTGGCGTTTGTCGATTTAAGTCTCTGAGATTGTATAGTTTGTCTGCAAGTTTGACTAGTTTTGCTTTAAAACTGGCGTGTGGTGCATGACGAATTTGTTCTTGTTTTCTTCTCAGTTTGGGCAGCTCTTTATCATCAGTCACCTCCCTTACCAAACCTGAAAGGTTTAAATGATTGAACTAAATATTACCCTTTCATTGAGGTTTGAACCTAAGCACTTAACCCTGTCTCATTTAAAACCAAACTAAAGGTTCTGTACCTTTCTTTATTTAATCACATCATATATATGTAGCATTTAAATGTTTTTGTGAAAAATAAAGCACCTATTACAGAAAAATTCAATTTCAGAGTCAGTCTTCAATGATGAGTTCAAGAGAATTTGCAAATGGTTGTTTATTTATCCACAAGTTAGACTAACTGCACTTTCGTGCAAAGCAGGGTACAATTTGCAAACAGTTTGCACGCCTGCAGACTTAGGAAGTGCCTTATTTGTTTGAATATGATTAAACACCCAATTCAGGGTTTGACACTCAGGGTAGTCCAAGACTTGTTTATCAGTTGAGACTCTTTCATTGATCAAGCAAGGTGTCTGATGGAAAACATATTTTACTGTACATCCAATCTCCTTTTATTCCAGAGGGGTGGTAAAAATCTTAATGAGTTAAATGCAAATTCTAAGTCAGGGATCAACACTAATGCCAGTCCTCTGGCATGAGGCCTGTAATTTTAGGGAGGACTGGTAGTAGCTAGTGATGTGTAGATTAATCCATTATAATCAACAATCAATATGTTTTGGCTCTGATTGTGATAATGTACTAAGAAATTTCATATTCAATTAATCAGTTCCTGACACATAAATGAAAGCCATTATAAATTGTTTTCGAATTGTCTCCCATCAATTTGATGGCTCAGCAAGAAACAGTTGTAACTGCCTAAATGTCTATAAGATTGACTTATGTGCTCACCTGCGACTTCTTGTCCAAACTCATCTTCTATTTCATTAAAACTTGTGTCAGTATCTTCAACAGTGTCATGCAAGAGGGCAGCCTAAATAATGACATAAGTAGTTATTACAGAGCAACTTGGTCTTGCCTATTTTTCTAAAGTGCAACCATTTTGTAAGTGGCTATATTTCTATAGTGCAATACTTTTGAAAGAGCCTTTTTTTCTATAGTACAACGCTTATGTAAGTGCCTATTTTTCTACAGGCACTTACAAAATTGTTACTCTTACCCCTTTAACTTTGTGTTTAATCTGACCCAACCTTTGCATATATTACAGGCGATTGCTTTTATGCCAATGGTGTTCAAGGCTAAAGATAAAATATGTGTCTGTTTCTTCGGCAGTTTGGTTAAAGAGAGCAGCCTAGAATATTTACATGATTTGTGAGTACAAGTACATGATTTGTGAGTACAAGTACATGATTAATGAGTACAAGGACATGATTTATGAGTATAAGGACATGATTTGTGAGGACAAGTACATGATTTGTGAGTACAAGTACATGATTTGTGAGTACAAGAGAATTATGCTAATATTGCAACAAACCCTTGTCAGTAATTCTCACAAACAACTAATAAATAGATATCATTAACAATAGCACAGCCAACAGATGCCTACGCTTGGCTGTTAGGTGCTGGATAGAGGATGAAAAATTAACGTCGAAAAAGGCCTTAGGGACATAATTCGCAAAAATTGCATCTAGTTATCCCCCTTGATAGAAAAGGTTGCTCTATTGATAGTGAAGATGTGCAGGAAAAAAGACTAGCAAGCCAGGGACCCAGTTGCCAATGGCCCCTAGATTTTGGGCTGGGCCCCTAGATATCTGAAAAAAATGCTCATATCCCTAATGTTATACATTGGATTTTGGCAGTCTGGGCCCCTAAATTAAAATTGTTTGTCTTATTCCCTAATGCATGCAAAATTTAAAGTGAATGCCTTTAGAAGAACCACAAACATTACAAAATGTCAAAGTGTTTGCAAGATGACTTACAACTACGAGGGATGTTCAGTTTTTATCCATATTAGGTCATTAAATCATCATTGATTTATCGCTATGTGAAAAAAGTATACTCATATTAACAGGACACTATTAAACTTGCAAAAACCTAAAGCATTTGAACGATGTATATTCATTTCACACGCAAACAAAAATACATGGGTATTAGGTGACATTGCACAGTACATGCCGCTAGCGACGTTGTCAAAAATCGAGACATTTGATGTTGTGTAATTTAGCTTGTCACAACTCGTTATTCATGGAAGAAGGATGAATTCAGTTTTCCTGTGATTAAGTTGTACTTTTATGGTTTGTATAAAGGTAAAATCCAATTGTGCAAAATAAAAGTTCTCAGAAAGGTGCCCCTTCGAAAATCTCCTATATCTTTCAGAGACTCGGCAATTGACGTCCTTACAGTTGCTTTGATAAGTTTCTCTCTGTCTGTTCTTCCTCTTATCTCACGGGGCACGAAAGCGTCTTCACCGATGAAAATAAAGCATTTGGAAGAATGAACCATTTCCTTTCAGTGTGACAAGAATTTGATTTATGTCTTTCCGTAAATTTGTATATTTTGAATAGAATAGTTAAAAAACACAATTCCCAGCATTCAGTTGATGTTGTCTAGAACATTCCAAAACACTTACCACGCAACATTTGAAACGAATCTCATTGAAAAAAAATCTACGGTCAAATTTCTTCAAATTAAGACAAGTCATTTGTAATACTTATACCAGCAAATCATTAAATTTTCAAGTTTTTCAACAGTTAGAAAAGAAAAATATTTATAAACAAAGACTAAATAAATAGATTATTTCATCTGCTGCACTATGTACTCATTACCACTGCATTTTATATGGCAGATAAGCAAGCGCTATGTTCGATAACTATACCAATTTTACATAATCAAATATGGATTGAATTCCGACAGCGAATGATACCAAATTTAGTTTGATTGCTTACAAAATAAAAATTTGTGAGGCAAAATCCAGTTAATTTTTTAACAACCATCGTACTAGGCTGGCAACACTAAGACTATAGCAATACCTCAAGAGTTTTCTCTGAAAACAGCCCAGCCAAGCTAAAAAGGTTTCGGGGGGCTTTAAGGAAGGCCGTTACAGTTTCGGGGCATTTCCATATATCCGCGAAACAGATGTATGTTTTATAGCATTTATATGCACAGATATATTGAAAATATCAACATAGCTTTCCATGCATATTTTGAAAATATTTACATTTTTCTTAAGGTGGCCATGTTTTCAAAATTATCAAAGAAAACTGTTTATTACACCGACCAATCACAATGCTGGTGTGCTAAATTAACATATATTTATAGCCATAGATATGGAAAGCATAAAAATATATTAAACTTTCTAGTAAGGGCATAAATAAGTGACAAGTGGACATTTTGCTTTAAATGCTCCTCAAAGATAAAAAGTTAATATTTTTTTTGAAGGCAAAATAAGCAAACACTTATATTAAATAAACTCGAAATGTGTCAATAGAAAATTAGCCCAACTATCATTCAACTTAAATTAATCAAGAAAAATATATGTATCCAGGCACTTTTAGTCAATTTCATAAGTTTGAAGTACAGTACCCCCCCCCCCTCGAACCCCCCCCCCCCCTAATTTACCACTCTAATTTGATTTTGTCCAGGCATTGTTAGGTCCCCTATTTCCCAATCAACAATAAAAACCATTTGTAATTTTGATACACTTGGTACGCCTATAGCAGTTGTAGGATTTCTGTAACGGGGTTTAAACTACAATTGAGGGGGGGGGGGGGTAGTCATTTCACATCATTACCAAAGTTTTGCCGAATTACCAAGTGAAAGATTGAACACCCCATTCACTCTGGATCCGCCACATGCACAGCCATTATCCTGATCAAAACATGAGGTTTTCCTCCATGAACTCATTTTCTATATGAGGCAATTACATATAGAAATAATATGCCATTTCAGTTGCAACGGAAGATAAGATGGTTTATTACTCGATTGAAACAAAAAAGAAAGAAAACATGACTTTCGATTGATTCAAAAGATTTTAGAATTCTGTGATTATGTTGAAAATTTTAACCTAATTTATTTTACAATGGTTTGGAAACAATTTCCTCAATTTTACATTGATCCCTCTGGATTCTGTGGATTACAGAAGAGTTCAACAGTCTCAGGGCCAAATAAAGGAAAAAGTACAAACGCCGGTATTTATACCCGATCTCGGGACTTCTTGGTCAAGGAACAGACGCAGTAACTCTCGAATACATACGCTCATCGAAGAATACGAAAGCTTTTTGAAATCATTGCTTATTGAAATATTTAATGTTGACAAAGCTATTGATGGAATATTGATAATTGTTATCAAATTATCGTTTTCACTCTTACAAACACACATGAACAGAATCAAATAAAGATGAAAATTTAGAGAGAAGAAATGAATTTTTTAAAGGTTGAAATTGTCCTTTTTCTACGTTGTCTCCTTTCCGTTTTTACAACGTGTAACATACGTAATGAATGGGATCTTTATAGGCAAAAGTAACATATCATTTTGAAGATTATAAAAAGAATAGTGAAAAACAAACAGACAGTTAACAGTGCAGAAAAGTAAACTGAAAAGGAGAGAAATCGCATCCAAGTGGCAAAATCTTATTATTTTGGCTCATGCACATGCGAGCAATGCAGGGTATAAATAGCAAAAATGTTTTCTCCGTTTTGTCATCCTGAATGCATGGCTTGTGATAGGTCTATTAACGTCGCCTGTACTTCGTTGGAATAACGAAGCACAAGTGTGAAACACTTATTTGATATACTTTACATGGTCATGCAGACTACCATTTTTCGGATGATTGTTTGTGATTTGTTATATTGAACGCATGACCGGATTTCATTTTGTAATAATTGCCAAACCCTGCAGTTCAGGATGCAAAAACATTTGCAAACGTTTAGAAAGCGAACCTTTCTTAGCAGTCATATGTTTCTGAAATATTTCGCGAACGTTTTTATTTTGAATTCAGGAAAATCCTGCATGTAGGTTGATAAAATTGTTTGAAACAAAAAAGCCTTCCACTGTGCACGCGCAACTTCATATAAAGTTGATTTTAACAAGGCCCCATCACAATTTTTTCTAGGCGAGTTGTCTCCCCAAAACTGTAACGTCCTACCTTAACAACAATTTGAATTCATTCAAAATATCTCTGTGAATAGGTGACTTAAACAAGCTGTAAAATTTAATGCCAAATCTAGGATGTACATCATCAATTCATTTTTTGTTTTGTGTCATGCAACCATATGTTTTAGAGACAAAAGCCATTAATTTCTGAGAAGGCATGACATGACAGAGGTCAAGAGGAGGGGCTACTTACCTGTAGTGTTAGGCAGATTAATCAATTATAATCGATAATCAGTTAATTTGGGCTTCCCATTGTGATAATCAACTAAAAAATTTCATAAACAATTAATCAGTACCTAACACATAAATGAAAGCCATTATATTTTGTTTTCAAAACATTTGATGACTCAGCGCGAAACAGTTGTAACTGCCTATATGTTCATGCTGAGCCATGAAGTTGGTTGAAAAATCTGTAGAAAGAGTCTTAAGGTCATGAGTTTTACATAAACTTCCACATTCTTTTCTTCAAAGCACGATACAGGGAATGCTGTATTAATTTCTAAGAAAACGATTGTACCATCGATCATTAATTGAATTTACTCTTTCACCAAAAAACTGATTATCGATTGTGATATGAAACCAATTGCCCAACACTACAAGTTACCTGTATAACGGCTAAGTCTGTAACTCCGCCTTCTTCTGTAAGTATATAGGCCACTCCTGCAGAATAACAGTAATATGACAGTCACAACTACTAAGAGGGGGAGATTTAGGAAACAAAATATACATAAGTACATAGGCCACTCCTGCAGAATAACAGTAATATGACAAGTCACAACTACTGAGAGGGGGGATTTAAGAAACCAAATTTACGGAAGTATATTGGCCACTCCTGCAGAATAATGGCAATTTGCCAAGTCACGACTACTGAGAGGGGGGGGGGGATTTTGGAAACAAAATTTACGGAAGTATATTGGCCACTCCTGCAGAATAATGGCAATTTGCCAAGTCACAACTACTAAGAGGGGGAGATTAAGGAAACAAAATTTACATAATTATATAGGCCACTCCTGCAGAATAACAGTAATATGACAAGTCACAACTACTAAGAGGGGGGATTTTGGAAACAAAATTTACGGAAGTATATAGGCCACTCCTGCAGAATAACAGTAATATGACAAGTCACAACTACTGAGAGGAGGGATTTTGGATACAAAATTTACGGAAGTATATTGGCCACTCCTGCAGAATAATGGCAATTTGCCAAGTCACAACTACTAAGAGGGGGAGATTAAGGAAACAAAATTTACATAATTATATAGGCCACTCCTGCAGAATAACAGTAATATGACAAGTCACAACTACTAAGAGGGGGAGATTTAGGAAACAAAATTTATGGAAGTATATTGGCCACTCCTGCAGAATAGCATTAATATGACAAGTAGCAACTACTAAGAGAGGGGATTTTGGAAACAAAATTTACGGAAGTATATTGGCCACTCCTGCAGAATAATGGCAATTTGACAAGTCAAAACTACTAAGAGGGGGGATTTTGGAAACAAAATTTACGGAAATATACTGGCCACTCCTGCCGAATAGCAGTAATATGACAGTCACAACTACTAAGAGGGGGAGATTTTTTAAACAAAATTTACTTAAGTATATAGGCAACTCCTGCAGAATAGCAGTAATATGACAAGTCACAACTACTGAGAGGGGGGGATTTTGGAAACAAAATTTACGTAATTATATAGGCCACTCCTGCAGAATAACAGTAATATGACAAGTCGCAACTCCTGAGAGGGGGGGATTTTGGATCCACAATATACGGAAGTATATTGGCCACTCCTGCAGAATAACTGATATATGACAAGTCACAACTACTGTAAGGGGGAAATTTAAGAAACAAAATTTACGGAAGTATATAGGCCACTCCTGCAGAATAACAGTAATATGACAAGTCACAACTACTAAGAGGGGGGATTTTGGAAACAAAATTTACGGATGTATATTGGCCACTCCTGCAGAATAACAGTAATATGACAAGTCACAACTACTGAGAGGAGGGATTATGGATACAAAATTTACGGAAGTATATTGGCCACTCCTGCAGAATAATGGCAATTTGCAAAGTCACAACTACTAAGAGGGGGAGATTTAGGAAACAAAATTTACATAAGTATATAGGCCACTCCTGCAGAATAACAGTAATATGACAAGTCACAACTACTAAGAGGGGGATTTTGGAAACAAAATTTACATAATTATATAGGCCACTCCTGCAGATAGCATTAAAATGACAAGTCGCAACTACTAAGAGGGGGGGATTTTGGAAACAAAATTTACCGAAGTATATTGGCCATTCCTGCAGAATAATGGCAATTTGACAAGTCACAACTACTAAGAGGGGGGATTTTGGAAACAAAATTTACGGAAGTATATTGGCCACTCCTGCAGAATAGCAGTAATATGACAGTCACAACTACTAAGAGGGGGAGATTTTTTAAACACAATTTACTTAAGTATATAGGCCACTCCTGCAGAATAGCAGTAATATGACAAGTCACAACTACTAAGAGGGGGGGATTTTGGAAACAAAATATACATAAGTACACAGGCCACTCCTGCAGAATAGCAGTAATATGACAAGTCACAACTACTGAGAGGGGGGGATTTTGGAAACAAAATTTACATAATTATATAGGCCACTCCTGCAGAATAGCAGTAATATGACAAGTCGCAACTACTGAGAGGGGGGGATTTTGGAAACAAAATTTACGTAATTATATAGGCCACTCCTGCAGAATAACAGTAATATGACAAGTCACAACTACTGAGAGGGGGGATTATGGATACAAAATTTACAGAAGTATATTGGCCACTCCTGCAGAATAATGGCAATTTGCCAAGTCACAACTACTTAGAGGGGGGATTTTGGATACAAAATTTATGTAAGTATATTCACAGGCCACTCCTGCAGAATAACAGTAATATGACAAGTCGCAACTACTGAGAGGGGGGATTTTAGATCCAAAATTAACATCTTTCAGTAAGACTTACACAGACCCTGTGTTGTAGGTTCTCAATTGAATCGCGCAATGAGACTATTCAAATAAATACTCAGGGTTGTGGAAATACAGAATTTCTCCACTTGACCCCAACAAATCAGGCTGTGCATGATATTTCGAAATATTTGACATGTACCTGAAGGACCAACATCAACCAATCTTGACTGCCACGAAGTATAATTAGAAGTTTGCTGACTTTTTAAGAGACTTTTAAACCGCATCTTTCTACAAATCCCAAAAGTAAAGACCCTGGTCAGACTGTGCAGATGCACAGCCTGACCAGAGTCTTTGCTTAGCACATATTTGAAATTGTTGGAAATGCCACACACAGGCTCAAAAAGTTGTATTAAATTATTTTTAAATCAATCAATTGAAAACATATTCAATAAATATACACTTTAGACCACCAGGTCGCAAGTAGAGTGCCTACACCACAAGGCCATCAAGGTTTCAGCCCACTGAGAAAATTAGATTGAATAGATTCACTTCTTTGATATTTATTGCAGGTTTATCGAGAAATAACTGGACTTCATAAAGTCACTGCCAAACCAGTGAAATTTTCAATATATCATACCCGTGGCAATTGAATTTTTGCGTAAAGCTTGCTTTGTTGGCCGTGAATTGATGCCTATTTTGTAAACAAACCCTACACATACCTACCAAATAAAGCAGATCAACAATGTCTTGAATTTTTGATATGAAAATAATAAACAAATCAATGCATTCAAAATTGGCATCATGTTCCATTCTTCAGCCACCCCATTTCCAAATTACCTCCAATTTTCTTGTTTAAAAATGGTTAACACAATCCAATATTGACCGATAATAGGCACATACACACCAAGGAATGTAATAGAACGTAGAAATCCAATAATCAGATCTTATTTAAATCTTTCTCGATAGATTTTGTCATCTACCGTGGAAATATGATGTCCCTCCTCAGTATCATGGTCCTCATGACAGTAGTCAACATCTAGAAGCATTTTAAGCCAATATTTTTCTACCTAACTGTTGACTGCTGGGGATCTTTTTAAACCCTGATGGGTTGTTATACCCTTTTAATGCAAGGTTTCACTTCTCCAGATCTGGCCAAGCTAATACACATTAGACAGGTCAAAACGGTTATTCGACCAAAATTTGTCTAATTTACTTTTGAAATGGTCCACTTTCTTTGATAATATAATTTCACCTGGTTAATTTTTGACAGATTTAGAAAGGAAGCAGGTCAACTCGTACCCACGGCAACACTGTATAGACAGATACTATGTTTTGGATTTAAACCTTCGCTATTGCAACTTGTAGTAATTTGCTGGAAATGTGTGTTTATTCAGGTCGTGAACTCTTGAACTTCTACACACGTGATTGGCCATACCACACGTGATGACCTACTACAATTTTACCTTCCTTCTTATGAATGAAGTCTTTGCTTATAAGTTACGAAAGGTCAAGTTTACAAACGAATGGAATGTCCCTGCCGTATTTCTCCTATTAAACACGCCCGAGTGCGATGCAAAACGTCGTGGAGGCGCTATTATTTCAGACTCTTTACTTAATTAAAAAAAAATACATATTGTGGTACCTATGAGAAGTAAACTGTTAACATGTTCGTAATTATCGATTGAAATACGTACGCTACCCAATACGCTTTTCTATTTATCTATTAAGGCTATAGATTTAAAAATAAAAAATAAAATAAAATGTTAGCTAATGAATTGTAATTCTGTCATTTGAAGTCATCTATCGAAATACGGTCACCCTCGACCATTAATTGCTGCTTTCAAAAGCAAGTGATTGTGTTAGCAGAAGCCGAGATTATTATTATTGTTATCATTTGTATAAGATAGGAAGTTCCAGACGATGCAATATTCAATGTTCCGCTACCGATGGACAAAGCGGTCTAATAAATCATTACCTATTCACGTATGAAATAAATAATCCTGTATTAAATTCTAAAATTTCGTGATGTGTAAATGCAAGTGTTTCGTAGTGAAAACACAATACATCTGGAGCTAGCTAGGTCACAGCGTGTCGGCACCCTTTGAAGTCCCCAGATTCTTGCAAGCGGTGACGTCGCTTTTGAAATAAGTAACACACGAGATTTTTACGGGGTTTTCCTATTTTAACAGTATGAATTGTGACTAGGATTTAATCATTTGACTCGGATATTTTGCAGAAGGTGAAATGATTTCAGAAATATTTTCGTATTAACGAAAGGGGATTTTGTTCGCATGTGACTTATGAAGAATTACGAGAAACAGTTTGACTGCTATTTTTTGAGTTAAGAAAAGAATCATAAGTCTAGACGCTATAGTTGCCTGTTTTCTTTTCTCTAGGCTTATCGCTCTCTGTGTATCGGTCTGTCTCTGTCTGTCACTCTCTCTACCTTTCTTTTCCTCTCTTTATTTGAATTTAGAATTTTGACGAGACACTTTCCCTTGATTATTTTTTACATTTATAATTTCTCTTTTCTCAACGAATTCAATGTATCACTTTAGAATGCCAACAGATTCGTTCACCATCAGTACTTTCAGTGCTTTGATTTTTTTTTCTTGTGCTGTCAAAATAAGAAAACTTCATTACTTACGATATTATTTCATGTTTGACATCACTTTTTAGCCAGGTCAAAGACAAAAAACATTTTTAAATAAAGAAAGAATTAAAAAAATGGTCATGACGTAAATATTCATGTTTTTTTTTTTTTAAAGTTTTTTTCACAGCATATGTTTTCAAAGTCAGTCTGAAATTTCACTGTCTGCATATGTTTTCATTTACAGTGAGTGAAATCACATGCTTTTGGCTTTTAAAATGCTGAATCTGATCAAGCAAGAATCATTGTCACTTTTAAATAACACTGAATCTGTCATTCAATGTATATTTATCGGTTAGTGGTTATGGTTTACACTTAATCAATGCATAAAGATATTAAGTGTCAATTTCCTTTTGTCGATTGCAACCCTTTTTCAGCAGACTGAGAATAATGACAGTGGGACAAAATGTCCAAAGAAAGATGTAATAATTCTTTATTTGATAGTATTTATTCTTTGATGATGATGAATAACAATAAGAAAAAATAACTTTAAATAGATAACTTTAGTTTGTCTTATTCATTTTTTTGCATTTTAAACACATTTATGAAAATATAACATTTCTTTTAAAAAGTTATCATATAGTAATGTAGTTTTTTGGTTTTTATAAAATACAAATTAAAGTTGCGTTGTTTTCTGCCAGTCTTGCTCAAGGATTTCCCACATCCTAATGTATAAAGCAGGCATCATAGGCTATTGTCAAACTGGAAATCTTACACAGGCTGATACTTACTTATGGTGTCTACTAAGATTTGTGTTCAGAAAAAAAAGCAGGAGAAGGATTTAAAAAAATATCAAAAGCTAAAATATTTAATTCTTTTCTATTCATTTTTTTCTTAAGAGTTTCGTAATTTTGGATAAAAAGATAGTAACCGCGTTTTTCACATAAAATACGGGCATTTAATTTTCTGTTAGTGGTAGCTGAAAATTTCGTAGCTACAACTGACCAAATATCATGCATGCGATCCCTCTTTGACATCCGATTTGAAAATATTTTTGATAATCAGTGTTTAAGATAAAAACATAGAAGCAAAGTTATTAAAATCTAGGTAAATTACATGTATGCAGTCACGACTATCGCTAACATAAAAAGGATAAAAAGCAGCTTTTCCCAATCTTCAATAAATCTCGTAAATCAATCCCAGTTCAACCAAATCATGTATCATCAGGATTTTTGGTATTCGTTGAAGAAGTTGCAAGAATTTTATACTATTAAGTATTTGGTGGAAAAAATGGGAAGTTTACATCAAAATAGTCTGGGCATTTTTTCTCAAATCAGGGGATGGGCGATTATTAGAATAGTCAACTTTTACCGAATATCGGTCTTGAAATAGCCAATTTTGGGCGGTGTTTTAGGGGATGGGCGATTTAGAATATGGGCGATTATTAGAATAAATACGGTATTTCAAAATAAATGAATGGAAAAAACACCGTAACAACAGCTTGACTAAGCTGTAATTGCGATGTAATGATCAAATAGTTATACAAACAATATATTGTAAAATAAAAAAAAACTTGTGTAATTTTAAAATATTGTAACCACAGTACCTTTCAACTGTCGTTACGACGTTACGAAAATACACCAACGATACGTGACTTGCATAATTAGGAAATGGTTAGGAAATGGTTAACCAAAACTCCAAATGCCTGAACTTCATGATATATTATTGATATATTATAATTTTAATATTTTTCTTTGACGGAGTGGCTATTTATGACTTGTTTTTTCAATAAAAAAAAGGGTACGAGTTGACTACATAATTTATCGGAAAGGGTACGAGTTGACCAAAATTTGGGTACAAGTTGACCAAAATGGGTACAAGTTGACTTTGGTACGAGTTGCCATAGGTACGAGTTGACTGTAAGCCTTTAGAAAGATGCTTGTAATGCACAATATATTTGATTTCTATTTGAGGCCCATTCTTTATGGACTAGTTTGTATCGTGAATATAAGAAGAGTCATGGTGCGATATGACTAGGGTGCGAATCTCGATAAATGACAGTTTCTTAAGAATGACTCGTTTGATGACAGGTCAAATGAACCAAAAACAAGTAATTGGTAACCTATAGGATGATTGATATAAGGTGTCTGTTGTGGATCTTTTCTTTTTTGCGTTTTATGCTTGATCGCAGCAAAATTTGCACATTTCATGACAGCTTTCATCGTTTCGTCAGCCATTTTTAAATAATAAGAAAGGCTTGATTTTTAAACTTGACAACTGGTATTTGTTCTCTGAAACGATTTTTTTCCATCTGGATGGGGGGGGGGGCGTTTCTGTGCACGCCAGCGTCATTACGTGAGAACAATCCTGTCAGCTGTTAATAGCTTTTAAAAAAAGTAGTACCAACTTGGGTTTATGACATTAGATGTGTTCAAAAGATTCGTTTTCCATTAATAATTTATAATATTTTCAAGTAAGCTAAGTTTAAATGCAAGACAAAGTAAGTTTGGAGTACTATCTGTCGGTCTTAGTGATCACCTAATTACATTTTGCACTAGGAAAGTAGGTAAAAGAGTCACATCAGATTTTGAAAACAATGTTAAAATTAGATCTACTAAGAATTATAGTAAGGAGAAATTTTTGAATGAATTAAATAGTATTGAGTGGTCAGAATTGTACCTCTGCAGAGATGTAAATGCTGCCTGGATCTTGTTTAAAAACAAATTTATATCGGCACTAAATGAAGTAGTCCCATATAGGGAGATACGATTAAAAGTCGTACAGAACCCTGGGTTACACCTGA
The DNA here is from genome assembly GCA_948146395.1 of Fragum whitleyi. Classification (NCBI taxonomy): domain Eukaryota; kingdom Metazoa; phylum Mollusca; class Bivalvia; order Cardiida; family Cardiidae; genus Fragum; species Fragum whitleyi. Next base: position 22,836,663 of record OX411560.1, on the reverse strand, counting down.
CATTCTTGATTCGATCAGGGGGAGGGGCAACTTGTTGTCGAAATATAAGAAAACCAATAATAAAATTTATTATGAGAAATATTGTAAAGTAAGAAACAATGTACAAAGGTTATTTAAAAAAAACAAAGAGCTCTACTTTGAGAATAAAATCGAAGAGAACAAAAATAATCCAAAGAATCTCTGGAAACATTTCAAGGTTCTAGGATATAGCTCTAAACAAAAGGAAAATAACAGAACTGTTCTAACAGTTGATAATGAGGTGTGTCATGACCCCAAAAAGGTCGCTGATTATTTCAATATATTTTTCACAAGTGTAGCAGAAAATCTTGTTGCAAAATTGCCAAGTGCTAAAAATTTGTATAGCTTTACTTCAAATATCTTTAAAACATTTTATAGAAAGATCTTTGATCTTAATTTGAAATTAGAACTTTCACCAATAGGGGAAGACTTTGTTCTCAAGGAGCTTCAAAGCTTAAATATTACCAAGAGCACTAGACTAGATGGCATACCATCATAATTTCTCAAAGACGGATCTCTTGCAATCAAAAGACCCATTACATATATCATTAACCTATCAATTTCTAGCGGGTTAGTGCCAGATGACATGAAAGAAGCAAGAATATGTCCCATCTATAAAAAGAATAGCAGGCTAGATGTAGGTAACTACAGGCCTGTCAGCATCCTTGTTATTATATCCAAAATCTTGGAAAGAGCTGTGTATAATCAGCTTGAAACTTACTTAACTAAAAACAATTTACTTTACGAACTTCAATCGGGCTTCCGTGGTAAATATTCAACTGACACTTGTCTGGTTCATTTATTAGACCATATAAGGTCACAGAATGCACTAGGACTCTACACTGGCATGATCATGCTTGACCTACAGAAGGCATTTGACACTGTCGATCATCAGATTCTGTGTAATAAATTGCATGCAATGGGTATTAAATCCGTCAAATGGTTTAAATCTTACCTAACAGGCCGAAGACAGTTGGTTAGTGCAAACAGCACAGAGTCTGATTATCGATGTGTCAGCTGTGGGGTCCCTCAGGGCAGTATACTGGGACCACTGCTATTTTTATGTTATGTGAACGATATGTCATCCAGTGTCGGGTCCGATTGCAAGCTGCTGCTTTATGCAGATGACAGTGCAATCCTTTACTCACATAAAGACCCAAAAATAATTTCAAATAAACTAAGTAAAGAACTCCAGTCATGCAGTGACTGGCTAATTGACAACAAGTTGTCTCTCCACCTGGGGAAGACAGAGTGTATTCTTTTTGGATCGAAACGTAAACTACGCAAAATTTCTAACCTTAGTATTACTTGCAATAAGCATACTATATTATCTCAATCTAGTGTAAAATACTTGGGTATTAATATTGACCACTTTGTCTCTGGTGACATGATAGTGAAGAGTATCATGCAGAAAGCAAATGCCAAATTGAAATTTTTATACAGATATGCTAACTGTCTGTCTGAAAATGCTAGAAAAACACTTAGCATGGCACTCATTCAGTATCATTTCGATTACTCATGTTCATCTTGGTATTGTTCTATTAATAAATCGCTCAAGAAAGAGCTCCTGATAATGCAGAACAAGGTCATTAGATATATCAAAGGTTACAACTATAGGAAGCGAATAGATTTCCCAATATTTAAAGAACTTGGCTTCTTAAACGTTGAACTTCGAGTAAAACAAATGCGCCTTAACCATGCACATGGCATATTCTATGGTAAATGCCCTAATTATATGAAAACAAACTTTACAAAATTGTGCGATATTCACACTCATAATACCAGATCAAGTGAACTTAACTTTCACATTCCATCTGTCAACCAACATTCTGCATGTACCTTTTACTATAATGCCATCAGAGACTGGAACAGTGTTCCACCCGAATTGAGAAGAGTGAAAAATATCAATAATTTTAAGTCTGGCGTAAAAAAGTTTCTTTTGGAACAAATGGAAATTGAATACACCAATGATTTTGCGACGTTGTAACATATATCAAGGGACTGGAGCAGAGACATAGCAGGTGCCTTTACATTGTATAGACACATGCTATGATTCTGTGACAGATCCTTGATAGTAAGCCTCATGATGACCCATGACCTTAAACCAGATCTGCTATAATCACAATAACCTATTAGAAAAGTTGTAGATACTTCTTAGATTCATAACTTTAGAGCAATGGATAGAGTGAGAAAATGTTTGTTTCATGCTGTTTTAACATTACTATCTTTGTACGTATGAGACTTGACTATAAATAAAGTACATATCAATTGATCTCTGGTGTATTTGCCTGCCAAAGTTTTGTGCCTGCCAAGCTGATGCTTCTTAAACTTTTAGTCTTTTACAATCAATCTATCATTAACAGGACCCCATTGGAAATAAGCTCCAGAGCTTTTATGGGCTATCCTAGGTTAAATATCAACCTTTTAAATTGTCAAAGGACTAATTGAAAACCGTTTTTTAAAAGCTTGGCTCAATTAAAATTTTGGCTTGCATTTTTATATGCATTTGAGCAAGACAAACTTTTTGTAATTGTGGTATTCATTTGTACATGTTGATATTTGGTCTGAATAAATACTACTACTACTACTAAAATATGGGAAGAATCAACACATACATATCAGCGTCTTGCAATTCAAAGTTTATCCGATACACTATATTTAGATAAAGCTCAATTACTTACCGTTTCTTACCATCCTAGACATCGGAGGTAGGCAATATCTATATTTCATGATGTGTTTCGACATTGTAATCACAGTTTCTTCTGGTGTTTACGCCGGGAACATTGCACACTGGGTTGAATTTTGATGGGTGATCAAAACTTATTTACTCTGTACTATTATGCTGACAACACCTTGTCTTACTTCTCCACAAACGTTCATGACTAAACAATGACTTTGGAAAATGAAAGCAAAACTCTTATAGACTGGTTCAGATTAAACAAAATGCAGGCATCTGCGATATTCAAATTAATCGCTGTAATTAACGGTTACACTGAAATACGAAAAGACCCGATTTTTGGCGAAAAGACGCGAAAAGGACCGATAAGACCCAAAAAGACCTTTTTCTTGCGAAAAGACCATCTTTTACCTTATTTTTGTGTAAAATCAATATTTTAATGCAAAATTATTATTGTAATTGGGTATTGTTTAATCAAATTAATTCATTTCCAATGCTTTTTAGAGCGCTCTTAACCCGCTACCAGGCAATGAAATCTTTGTACATACTGAATTTAAAAGTTTAGCTGGCAAAAAGTAAATATCGATAGAATTTAGCCTATCAGATTGTCAGAATACTGTATTGTGACTATAAAAATTGATTATGAAGCCCTTTTACAGACGATAAAAATGATACACAGATTTTCAGAATATAGCAAACCTAACCGATGATCAAACCGTGAGTTAAACATTATTATTGATGGTCAAAAAGTACAGAAAAAAACACACGAAAAGACCATTTCTCATACAAAAAAGGCCGTTTCAAATCAACTTTTATCAGAACATGAGTGTATTTTATTTTTTTTACAAAAATAAGCGTTTTCAAAAACGTTTCAATTAGATCTGCCATTTGAACTGTCGGTATATCGTATTTCAAAAAGTAAATTGTTGCTTTGTATCCGGCGTAACAGGACGACGTAACAGGACGACGGAATTCTCATAATTCTGAAATTTGGCTGACAAATTTGTATGCAGGATATATTGTTTAAAGTTGTGAAATTAACTGAGATCCGTTTCCAAAAATCTATAGTTTAGCTCATCAAACGTTAGGGTTGAAGATTCTTTCGAATTTTAAAAGAGGCAAAGAGGCAATTATAAAACACGTACAACAAAATATCATAAAAATGAAATATATCACAGGGAAAATTGACACGAAAAGACCATTCATTCATTCATTCATTCATTCATTCATTCATTCATTCATTCATTCATTCATTCATTCATTCATTCATTCATTCATTCATTCGTGCATTCATTCACATATTCATTCATTCATTCATTCATTCTCTCATTCATCGTTCATTCATTCATTCATTCATTCATTCATTCATTCATTCATTCATTCATTCATTTAGTGTGTTCGTATTTCAAAGTTTAATTACTTTTTGGTGAACGAAATTTTCGTTCACCAGTGTTATATACTGTGTATGGAAAATCCTGTAGGATCTTAATAGGTTTTAAATAAAGCAGTACCTCTTTAGATTCAATTTAGTATCTCTAAAGGCTTCTCTCTACAAAATCACTGTTTGTGTCGTTAAATGCATGAAACAAGCTTTCTTCATCAAGTGAAGAAAATGAAAATTACACTTTAAAAACACAAAAATATCTTGGAATGTCTATACGGGCGAATTTTTGATCCGCGTAAGATTGTCGAGACTTCAGAGCAAAAACAAAGTTTGTGTCTGTACACTGTATAGGCAGATACTATGTTTTTGATTTAAATCTTCGCTATTGCAACTTGTAGTAATTTGCCGGAAATGTGTGTTTATTGAGGTCGTGAACTCTTGAACTTCTACACACCCCTGATTGGCCATATCAAACGCGATGACCTACTACGATTTTACCTGCCTCCTTGTGAATGAAGTCTTTGCTTATAAGTTACGAAAGGTCAAGTTTACAAACGAATGGAATGTTCCTGCCGTATTTCTCCTATTACACGCGCCCGAGCGCGGTGCAAAACGTCGTGGGGCGCTATTATTTCAGACTCTTTTACTTAATTAAAAAAATACGTATTTTTGGTACCTTAGAGAAGCAAACTATTAACATGTTCGTAATTATCGATTGAAATACGTATGCTGCCCAATACGCTTTTCTATTTATCTATTAAGGCTATTGATTTAAAAAATGAAATAAAATGTTAGCCAATGAATTGTAATTCTGTCATTTTAAGTCATGTATCGAAATACGGTCACCCTGGACCATTAATTGCAGCTTTCAAAAGCAAGTGATTGTGTTAGCAGAAGCCGAGATTATTATTATTGTTATTATTTGTACAAGGTAGGAAGTTCCAGACGATGCAATATTCAATGTTCCGCTACCGATGGACAAAGCGGTCTAATAAATCATTACCTATTCACGTATGAAATAAATAATCCTGTATTAAATCCTAAAATTTCGTGATGTGTAAATGCACCCGGTACACGAAATGAAAGTGTTTCGTAGTGAAAACACAACACGTCTGGAGCTAGCTGGGTCACCGCGTGTCGGCACGCTTTGAAGTCCCCAGATTCTTGCAAGCGGCGACGTCGCTTTTGAAATAAGTCACACACGAGATTTTACGGGGTTTTTCCTATTTTAACAGTATGAATTGTGACTAGGATTTAATCATTTGACTCGGATATTTTGTATATTTGCAGAAGGTGAAATGATTTCAGAAATATTTTCGTAACAACGAAAGGGGGTTTTGTTCGCATGTGACTTATGAAGAATAACGAGAAATAGTTTTAATTTTGTGTTAAATTTTAACCTTTCGCACTTCCGGAAGACTGCGCGATTTAGGACGCGCTAGTTTTTCAGATGTTGAACGATCTTTTAATGACGCAACCAGCCTTATCCTGATAGGAATTTAAGATAGTTACCCCTCAATCTATTGAACATTACGTCGTGGAGTAGCAGCTTTTGAAATTAAATTCGAGACCGGATTTTTCACCACGGACCGTGGACGGTTGGATGATGTTGGTCGGATGGTCAAGGGCCTGGGAATCGTATTTATGGGGGAGCGTGTTTATTAGGGAGGGCGCGTCTAAATTCTCATTGAAACATAAATACGCACCACTTGACATTGACCAACCTTGATATGAAATGAAATTTAACCCATTACCAGACAACTTATGTTCTCAACTACCAAATTTACACCTCTTGCTTAAATCCCGTTTTTAAATCGGAGATTTATACCGGTTTCCAGAAATCCAGCCTGTTTGACCCACTACATTTTTACCTTTATCTTCTGAGCAATGTGTTCAAACCAAATAATGTGTTTTCAAACACCGAAGAAACGGCCTTTTCAGTCACAATCTACAAACTTTGTTTTTTATCTTATTTACTTTTCGACAAATAGAACAGAGGCTAATACAAAATTTGATGTAATTTTCGCTTTTAGTAATTACCAGTTAGTATTTTCAGTGTTTATAACAAGATTTTCGGTTGAGTAAAGGAGTTGAAACGTACAATAGGTTAACTGTAAAATAAATTAGTAGCACTTACAATATTACTACTCTGATTTTTTTCTCGAACGGTCATTTACCAGTTGTAGGGCTGACAACCAATCAAATTCTGTTATGATTATCACTCGGTTAAAAACCCACGCGTAAATTCACACCACGTGGTAGATCGTCTGCTCGAAATGTGTCAATTTAGTTGTTTGTCATTGGTCAATGGTCGTCTGCACTCTGACAGGGAGCGTGGGAAGTCTACTGGTTGAATGAGTACTGTTGACTATGTGTTATAGCGGGCGCATATTGACTTGAACCTGACCTTTATGCAGAATAAATGATTAGGCACATAAATAAATTCCGAAGATACTTCGGCACGTGACGATCACGCATGGACATTCCGTTATACTGCACAAATTACAGGTATGCGTGGAGTTAGTAGTTTACCTATATACGGGGCGCCTAGTCATCTAGCAGACGATTCGATTTCAAATATTGCGACTTAGAGAGGGGATTTCATTTCATTTCCATTCAAAACACATAAATTGCATTTAAAGAAATTTGAAAATTCATATTTTTCTCACCCGCATCTAAAGATTTGTTAAATAAGAAACTCAATTTATGTATTGATTCACTACTTCATGAGGGTGACCAAATATCGCCGTTACAGTGAACAGCATGTGCGATAACGGGTTAACAAAGCTAACACGTGCACTCCAACTTAACATTTGGATTCCGCAGATAAGTCGTGATTTGTCGGGGAGAAACGACCGGTATTTAATTGATTTAAATCACAAAGGCCAGGTTTAGGTCAATATGCTTCCACTATAACAAATAGAAATAATTTTGTAATTTTGAAATATTTGATTTTAATGAGCACTCTGATCACGCTCCAATCCTATTTACAATAAATTCAAATTTGAGTATGAAGAAAAATTATTCAACAACAAATAAACCGACAAAAACATACGATAAACTGATATAGGATAGCAGTAAGAGCGATCTATTTTTAGAATAACTCATGAATAATCATAGAGTGCTGTTAGATTTAATCGATTGGTCAGAAACCAAAGATATAAATAGCATAGTTGCCGATTTCACGTGTTTCTTGAGGGAAAATGCATTTATAGTATTTGGGAAAACCCAATGCTTGAAAAACAAACATGTTGGTAATCAGAATTGTAAATAGTTTAATGAAAAATGTTTTGTTGCTAAACAGGCTTTTAAACTCTAGAGAGAGGAATAATATTAACAGACAAGCTTTTAGCTTTGCGTGTGCTCATTATAACAACGTAAAAAAAAATTTGCTAAGAAATAATTTAGACTAACAGAGGGCTATCGAATCAGCAAACTTTCAAAATCGGACCCACGAGGTTGGATGTGCTGGCGATGTCCTCGAAAAGATGAAGTGTTATGACAAAAAACTCACAAATTGGGTAAATATTTTACCAACTTTTATTGTCCAAATTTGAGCCATTTTGATTGGCGAACTATTGCACTATCCCAGCCTCTCAATAATGTCCGATTTACAGTGCTGACAGCACTTTGATTATCTTAAAGCTTGTTGTTGCATACTTGTGTAATGTAAATATCTTCGGTTACGGGTATTTTTGTATCATAATACCCAAATCCCATTCCCTGTTTTTTTTCGTTTCAAACAAGGCCGGAAAACAGGGGATATAGCAATCTCGGTACGATTTACTGTTAATATATGAATGTCGTGAATAGATAAATAAATAAAAGAATCAAATGAACAAATATCCCAACACGATAGACCTAATTTCAAATTTTAACATCGAATGGATTTTTTTTTCAAAGTACTTGACATCGTAACTACAACTGTATAGTAGCGCTTCTATCCCTCGGATGGCTCTAGAATTTCCTCAATACAATCATTCATCTATTTGTTTTACGGGAAGTATGTAAAATACTACAAAAAACGAAACTTGGATTGTGAATCAATCGTCTGTGGACTGGAGCACCTTTACCTTAATATGCAAATTGGTATTTCTCGCACCAGAACTATAATGAGCATACATCCGTACGTAGCTGCCATCTTCTACCCTCTTAGGTTTACGATTATCTGCCGTTTGGTAGGAGCAATGGAATTTAAACAACGACTAAATTTGGACAATTCATTAGCTGTACAAAATACCTTCCTACATAGATTTCATCGAATTGTTTTTTTTTTTTTTTTTAATTCATTTTTACGCAATGGCATCAGATAATTATTCTTTCACGAGACTGAATATTACCGAAAGAGACCAAAACACAATTACGAAACAGCGGTCTTTTAATTCGGAGGATGGGGGGGGGGGGGCCCATTCAGGTCGTACCAGAGGCATAGCGGATAACGTTTAAAAGTCAAAATGCAGAAAGACTGCTGTTTAATCTGCTAAAATATGGGTTCCGCATGTGGAAATTGAATTACCTTTCTGACTGCTATTTTTTGAGTTAAGAAAAGAATCATAAGTCTAGACACTATAGTTGCCTGTTTTCCTTTCTCTAGGCTTATCGCTCTCTGTCTATTGGTCTGTCGCTGTCTGTCACTCTCTCTACCTTTCTTTTCCTCTCTTTCTCATTCTTTGAATTTAGAATTTTGACGAGATACTTTCCCTTGATTATTTTTTACATTTATAATTTCTCTTTTCTCAACGAATTCAATATATCACTTTAGAATGCCAACAGATTCGTTCACCATCAGTACTTTCAGTGCTTTGATTATATACATGTTTCACGTTCTCACATTCCGAAACAAATCATCAGTATAACATTACTATAATAATATAGTCTTATAGTCACCTGTTTTAACTAACAAATAAATTTGTATTAGGGCTGGTTATCATCAACGCACATGCTATATTGTTTTCTGCATTAATTAATTATCCAATTATGGTAATGCGGGTGACTGGTTAGTAAGTCAATTACATGACACCAACATATTAATTAGGCATAATAAATCACAAGTACTTTTGAGGAACTGTAATGCTTTATTGTCTTCGTAGAATGTCTTTGAAGATCACTTTTACGAAAACAGACCACTTTCCAGCTTTAATCACAGGATATAATGGATATATAAAGAAACATTCAAATTATTACTGTCACTTAAATTTTCATTATTTTTCGAAGTTGAAATATAAAATCGATGCTTTCATTCTAAACATCTTTAAGAAAAACGGGTTATCAGTTGCAAACGTTTCGTCATCCTGAACACATGAACGAACAGAATGTTGATTCCAGCCTTTCCTTCGTGGACATATTTCATAAGTACCTTTAAATCCACTTTGAATTAATCGTCAATCGCGAGAAAACTGGTCTTTTCGTTTTTTTTGTGTGTGTTTTTTTTCTTTGATTTTTTTTCTGTGCTGAATTTAATTACGGTCTAATGTTTTACTTAATTGGTTTATTTGTGTTTTGAATTCGAGGGAATGTACAATTTATCGTCAGTTAATGGACTTTATTCTATAATTTTGAATCCGACTCCATAATCTGTCCGAAAAAAAAAACCCCAAAAAACAGTGGATTTCTTTTTCTATTCCTATGATTTTGTTGTCAGCTGTCCCTCTGGAAACGGGGTTAAACAATTTTATTTGGAATCGAATCGCATTGATTAATGTGAAATAAAACATGATGAAAATAAAAAGCTTACTTAAAATATTATTCTTGTATTAAAAGAATATGCCGTCTAAGTGTATTTTAGTAAGAGAAATGGTCTTTTCATGTTTTACTTTGCTTCAAAACGAACTTCAGTTATCCGATAAAGGTTGTTGAAACTCAGAAATATGAAACTAAACATGCTAAAATTAATAAAATTGCATAATAACTATGTGTGTATCAAAAGAAAATATTTTGAATAGGTCTTTTCGCAGGAAAAAGGGTCTTTTCGGTCCTTTTCGCGTCTTTTCGCCAAAATCGGGTCTTTTCGTATTTCAGTGTAACCCGTAATTAAAAACAAAACAAGCAAAGTCTCCTGTTTTCGTGGTTGGTAACGCAAATATTTCATGTGAAGAGGTCATAAAATAATTAGGGATTGGCATTGACTTTAGGCTTTCCTTTGACCAGCACATTTCAAATCTATGAAAAAAAGGGTGCAAGTCTAAACGGTCAAAAGTCAAAACGGCCCGTAATTTGGTCAAAACAGATTTTTCATTCGGTCAGTACGGCCCAAATAGAATTTTTCACAAGAAGTAAATGGTTGAAAATTATGCCAAACAAAAATCTTAAAATTTCTCTACAGAAGATCTTTATTTTAATCTTCAAAGTGAAAAAGATAAATGTAACGCTAATGATAAACTTCGCCAAATTGATCATTTATTGGCATTTTTTTCAATTGTTTTACGTAAGGATTTTTTTTACATATAAATGGTCGATTCCTGAAAGAATATGGATCTTGACAATGATCTTTATTGCCCATTGACACTTATAAGCAAATAATTAGGTGAATTCCATTGTGTTACAATTTATTCTATTTATTTTCAAATGAAATGTCCTACAACTCGTAACTTCTAAAAGAGCATGTCACAGTGTTTATTTTGGGCATGGGGATTTGACGATTTTCCCACTTATTTCAAAGATCCCCAATATTTTCTAGATTTGTGGGAGATTTTTAACGATGAACAAAGAGTATGGAATACCAGTTATTTCTCAATTGCCTCAATTTTGTGCTGAAGTCCTCCACAGTTATGAAATCCTAGAATAAACACTGATGTCATTTATTTAAAGACCAAATATCCCCTTGAAAAATGATTAGTGAAAGTTATTTGATTATGAGAAATCAAATATGCTTAATCTTTTTTCTCGCTAAGCTTTTTAGTTCTATATAATATCTATCTAAAACAAGCGTGGTGGAAATTTTTCGATATTTAATTAGGTATTAAATAAAAAGTGTTTATACATGTGATTGTAATTTAACACCTAATCCAATCCATTTCACTAAAAGGGTAACAAATATTTTCTGCCTCGTTAAAGCCATTTGATACCTTTCTCAAACACTGTCAATCATGTACACTTACATCACGTACATAATTAGAGATTACATGAATATACGTTTTTAAGTTCACGATGACTAAAATGGTTTTGTAAAATTTATTTTGATCGGAAAAGAAAAGAAAATTGAACAGGTGAAATGTTGGGTTGTTCCCACTTCGTCTAATCCCATTTGGTCAAGGTCCATATTCGCACGGGTTCGATCCCCGGCCGCGGCACTTATCCTTTCCGACATTTGTCTTCCACCAATGGGTAGATAATCGTAAACCTATGTGGAATAGCAACTGGAGGCTAGGAAAGGGATGTGGTGGTAGTACTGGTGTGAGAAATACCAGGAATCCATCGTTAGGTGCTCCAGTCGTCGCGATATAACTGAGAGATTGTTGAAAGCGACGTAAAACCCCAATTAAAATCAAATCAAATCCCATTTGGTCTAAAAGTCAAATTCCCATTTTGTCTAAAACCTATATTTTAATAAATTCCCATTTGGTCTAAAAGGTCGTTTACTCATTTGTATAATAAATTATGCTTTGTCTTATGTTTATTATATATTTTCTTATAATATAATAATAAGTTGACCTTCATGTTTTAATGCATAGGAAAAAGGTTTTGAATATTGCTTTTTACTTATTTCCTAATAAACTTTTATTAGAACCAATAAAATATTAATTGAAAATATCATTAACTTTTAATCATTAAGATTTTATTATTCAAAATTATAAATTGATTTTATTTATTTATCAGAAAATGACTTTGTATGTGGTAGTGGGTTGGGCTGGGCTGTATATGACACCTTTGTGACATTAACACCTCTATGACACTAATAACATGTCAAAAGCCATTTTGTAGACGAAATGGGAAATTTATACAATGTTTTATTCCCACTTCGTCTAATCCCATTTCGTCTACACTATAAAAATATTGGTTTAGACCAAAAATTCCCATTTGGTCTAAAAAATTTTGACACATTGTTGTATCAATTTCCCATTTCGTCTACAAAATGGTTTTTGACATGTTATGAGTGTCACAAAGGTGTTGATGTCATATAGGTGTTATATACAGCCCCCCCCCCCCCCCCACACACACACATGCACAAACATTTTTTTTTTGTGATAAGTGAAAAAAATCAGTTTATATTTCTGACTATTTTCCTCTTTAAGGTTTATTAGTTTGTTATTTTCAATAAATCATAAAAATATTTTAATTTGTTCTTCCAATGTTATATAAGAAAATTAGTTGAAAGCAATTTTAAGTCATTTCTGATATGCATTATATCAATCATTAAACTTTTATTTGCATGATAATTCAGAAAATGTATAAATTAACATTATTTAAAGCATAATTTTTCAGACAAAAGAGTAAATCATCTTTTAGACCAAATGGGAATTTATCAAAATATGGCTCTTATACCAAATGGGAATTTGACTTTTAGACCAAATGGGATTAGACGAAGTGGGAACAACCCTTATACAATAAGGTGTCAAAAGGTTTTAGACCAAATGGGAATTTTTGGTCTAAACTAATAATTTTTTAGTGTAGACGAAATGGGATTAGACGAGTGTGAATAAACCGAAATGTTTAGGCCGTTTTGACCAATTGTAAAAACTGTTTTGGGCCGTTTTGACCAAATTCGGGCCGTTTTGACTCTAGACTGGTCCCACTGTCGTCAATAATAAAAGCCTCAAGTTTTTGGGGTCGTATTTTGGAGCCGGTTTGACCGATAGAAAATCGACAATGGGGCCGGTTTGACCGTTTTGGGGCCGGTTTGACGAGGGGTCGGTTTTACTGTAAAGCGTGAACATCACTAAGTCCACAGTTGAAATTACATGTGTTTCCCACTTTAGAAGAATTATTTGTTAGAATGAGGTCAAGGAGAGTTGGTTTGCTATTTGCAGTAAAATATGTTGGTTTTTTAATCAGATTTGATAGATCAAAAATATCACAGAGATCCTTTATCGGAGAGTTTTTTGTTTGATATAAAAAAAACAAATTTAAATCTCCAAGCACAATATAGGGCCAACTTATTTCTTCCCCGGGCGTAGACTGGTCCCACTGTCGTCTATTATAAAAGCCTTGCCATTAAAGAAAGTAAACAGTCATAGATAATCTATATCACCCTAAAGTTTTTTCGTCAGTATGTAATCTTTTAACACATAGATTAGTGAATAAACGCCATTATCGCTTCAACTTTGTAACGGACCGGAGCCTCGTTTTCATTTTTATAGACTAGAAAATTTGAAGGGATAGGTCTCTAGACTATGGACGAAGAAATCGGCGTATACCTGTCGGCTTCATACATGAGTCGACAGCAGAACCAGTCTTTTTTGACTCTGGGTCGTTTTGACTTTGGGCCGTTTTGATTGTAAACCAAAAAAGCAGCGCGTCAATGCATTAAATATCCTTATGGGGCAATTACCCAGTCTAATTTTAGAATATTATTCTATTTTAATGACTAAAAGTAAAACCAAACAAGCCTAATGTCGTATTGAAATAATGTTTGAACACCAAATTGATTACTTTTGTGAGACAAAAAGATATTGAAATGAATTCAATACGCTGAATTGCTGGTGGTAAATCAGTAATTTAGCCTTTTGGATAGTCAAAAAAATGCATGTTTGTCGCAAAATCGTTTCCCGCCACTTCACGAGAAGTCGCGATGAATTGCGAGATTAAAGAGGAAAATGGCGAACTCCATAATGAATTTTCCGATCGCATAGAATTATTCTACAGATCCTGGACTTTTTAGAGATAACAATTGATGAACGGTCGCATTTAAGACTTATTTTGCTAAACTACTTTGGTTCTGTTAATTTTTCTACGTAAATCAAGAAACCTAGCATTCAGAACCGTCGTATTCGCTCTTTTTATTTATTGAGTTTGCATGCTGCATTGTTTTTAACGTTACAACATTCGTCTGCTGACTCTGTTATTTTTAACTTTGACATCATTTAAAATGGAGTATAAGCCTTTTGACAAAATATTTGCCAAGGTTAAGGGGTATCCAGCATGGCCAGCTAGGGTGAGTAAAGATGCAGTAGCCATGCAAGAAATTCAATTGAAATCTAATCTGCCTTTAGAATGTCACAAAGTGGCAAATTGTTTGCAAGTTATGCCCCCTTTTGCTCTTTAGCTTGTGTGCAAATCAGTGTATAATTTGCAAAAAGTTGCCATATTTTCGTGCTGAATGTTATTGTAAGAGTTGTATTTGATAATGACGCTTTGTAATATTTCAATACTTACTCATGAATTATGGCATCAATTACCGTCTTAGACAATCTGGGCAATGTCCCTTTGGTTTAACTATGTAGATACATAGATTGATAATAAAATGTTATACCAGTCAGCAGAAGATCTGATTTGTTGGCCAGCCCGTCTCTGGTTTGTGCCTCTGAGACTCTTATTTGTGACAGATTTACAGTCCTGCCAGAGGCCGCAGAGCTTTAAATTTTACAGGATTCACACAGCTGTGAACTGCAGTTGGAATAGTTGGAATGCAGTGCCAGTGTTCCCCAAACCCTCCAAATGGGGGTGATTTACCCCTAAGTTGAAGCTTGTACCCCTCAATTTTTGCAACCAGCCTTCTTTGTGTTATATAGAGGGGGTACATGCACACTGTAAAATATCCATTTATACCCCCAGATTGAAAAAGCAGTTGGAACACTGAGTGCCACTTCCTGATGCATTAAATAAGCTGGAAAGAGTGAAATGATTCCCTTTCGAAACATGCTTCTTGGCTTAATTAGCTCAAGAGAAAAAATGTTTTGATTCTTTGTGAGAATATATTTTGAAGGGCAAATTCATACTGTTTGATCAGGAAAAAGTGTTTGCTTAATAAAAGGACATTATTAAGGAATTTTGCCACAGGTATTTATGATGTCATCAAAATCAGGGGGGTTCAGGTTTGCATAGGGAACCCTTTTGAGCTCAAAGGTCAGAAGAGCTATAGGGATGGTGTGTTTCCTGTTCCTCCATCTGCTTGTCTTTCTGTCTGTCCATTAATTTTCTAGTTGACCGGAGCATAGCATTATCAAGGTGACGTAATGTGTCCAGCGTTCATCAGTTGTAGGAAGTCATCGATGACATAGGCTTTTGCATGACGATTTGTAGCTTGTGTGTATAATTTCTATTTAATCAGTGTCGCATCCTAAAGCATATGACCATATGAGCAAAGCCCAATGAAAGAGTTAGTTGTTACAGAAGATAGTGCAAGGATACTACTGCTGAGATCCACCATGAATCTTGATTGTCCCAGCCATCATCATTCATTGCGCAGTGGTAGTGCATCAGACTGACTGCGGCACTCATCCTTTGAAGTTTGCGACTTCAAAGCCAATTCAAGGCCAATTAAGGTTCATGTAAAAAGTTTTTGAACCACATTTAATGCTGCTTCTATTTACGAAAAAAGACAGTTTGTCCAGGTATACAATACATGTATATATCAAATTGAAGCTGTAGATGAGCGCAATTAGTTGCACAACATAAGAGGCCCCATCTCATGACAGAATAGCCAAACAAGTATGGAAAAGGAATATTTTGTTCAAAACCAACAACTTCATAACAGCTGGATAAAATTTGCCTAAATATGATAAGAATTCTACTTTACCTACTAGGTACTACTACAACCTAAGATATAAAACTCAGTCTCAAAAGGCTATTTCGAAACAATTTTTAGTTCCACTGGCCAAAGGCTGTGTCCATCGTGTGTCTGTCCATGCGTCAGTGCGTCTGTGCGTCAAGTTGTAAATTTTTTCTTTAAAAACCTTCTCCTCAGAATCTACTAGGTGACCCTCTATCAAAGTTGTTCAAAGATTTGTGATCTGATGAAAAACAAGGCTAAAATGGTCGTGTCTAATTTCCATATATGGTAACTTGTGAGTTATGGAACTGATGGAAATCAACCAAATTTCACCATAATAATCCTTAAGTGACCTTGATCAGGTGAAAAAATATGTATTTTATTGGCATTTCTCTATTCGTTTTATAGTTGAAACTTTGAAAATCATTGTCTCAGAATCTACCAAATGGATATCGACCAAATTTCACTGGATATAACTGAAAAAATGTTGAAAGCAGCGTTTAACTCCATTCAATCAATGATTTATTTTTATTTGTTATTTTCATACTTGGAGAGCAAGCATTGCATTGAGTGTTTATTGTGACAATTTGCCACCTTGTAAGTTGTTTTATCAGGGCTCATGTTTGACCCTCAAACCAGGGTTTTGACCCTCAAAAATCTGAAAATATCTTATTTTGACCCTTAGAAATTTCTCCCAAGGGGGTCAATGTGACCCACTTGAGAGAATTTTCTTAGAGTCAAAACTTTTTGATGCATCTTGACCCTATAGACTATTTAAAATTTTTCAAGACAATGCTTCCTATCTTTACAAGAAAAGGCAAATTGACTCTTAAACCTACAAAATTTGACTGATAATTTGCTCTTTCTGCTCTTTTGACCCCTTTAGAATCTGTTACGACCCCTCAGAGTTTAATTGGTAAGGGGTCAAATACTCCCTAATTTCAAACACTAGCACAAGCCCCGTTTTATTACAGATAAACGAGGTCTCGGAGGATGTGAAAGTGCCAAAGGGAAAATACCCCATCTTCTTCTATGGAACTCATGAAACGTAAGAAATTATTAGACTTTCAAAATGCTTTTTCATTGGATTAACCAGGGTTCGACACTATTTACCAGTTAGACTCCTTCCATTTGGAAGTAAGGAGTCCAATGGACTCCAAGGGTAATATTACAATATTTTGAAAAACAAATGCACAGAGCAGTGTCCTTTCTAACATTTGCCCAAACTGTATACATTTTCACTACAAAAGTTGTCGAAGAAAACAATTGCTTACATCCTGTAGTGATTTGAGAAAAAACTCTTCTTTGGTAGAACATTGTGGAAAAGAAGAAATTGCTTATAACAAGCAATTTCTTCTTTTCCACAATGTTCTCCCATTATGAAAATTTGGACTCCTTATTTTGAACTTGGACTCCTTGATTTTAAGTGTTAGGAGTCCAATTGACTCCTTTATCTCAGGAGTTAGTGTCAACCCCTGATTAACCATTGTCATGCTGAATAAATTTTGGCTTAAAATTTGCATCAAAATCAAAGGGCAAAAAGCACTGTGACTCAAAGTACAAACTGTAGGTCAATTTTTATTGGAAAAATTAAATCTATTGACAATTCTGGTCTTCAAGTGAGAAACAGGTGGTGTAGACTTACATCAGACTGCACATATGTGCAGAATGATGTTTGTCTTTAGCGCCTGCCAAAGCAGGAATATTCTGGGTTCAGCATGAGAAGGGTTAATGATCAACATTACTTATTAGATTATCATTTTGTAATTGCACCTCAAAACTGATGAAATGACCAACAGATTACATGCTGATTTTGTTAAATTTGCATATTTAACATCGTTTTAGCAAAGCCCATCATACCAATGCCATCATAACATGGTAAGCTTATCATATGTGAAGTGATATTTTGGTGTGAGAACAATTTGATAAGATGATCCTTTGGACTATATAGGATTTGTACGAGTATGACCATATAAGCCTTTAGGTAGCAATGTGTTTTATGTACTATCAAAGCAGGGAAAAAAACTAGCAGGGGCCCAGTCGCCCATGGCCCCTAGATTTTTGGCTGGGCCCCTAGATTTTTGGAGCAAACTCCAATACGCCTAATGTTAAATTTTGAATTTTGGTTGTCTGGGCCCCTAGGTTGAAATAGTAAGTCTTTTTCACTGTCAAAGTCTGTATAAATCCGTCATAAATGGCTTTAAGGCCAACCTAGCAGAGCCCCAAACATACAAACAGTTGGCAACTGAAGCATAGTTAAAAAAAACCTGTCTCGGGCTGAGGTTGACCCTACGCGGAATCAAAATGATAAAGATTTAGGTTTGCAAGACAATTGCGCTTTTAACTGATCAAGTTCCAATACACTACAGGAAAAAAGACTTTCTGTTTTAACTTTGAGACCCAGGCCGTCTAAATTCCGTGTGCAGAGGTACAGTAAAGAGGGGTATTTCTATTCTAAAATCTTTTTTTCTCAATGAAACCCTATGTTGTGGGTACTGATTTGAATTGTCTCGGCAAGACAATTCCAATGAGTTTCCATAATACAGGATTTGTGCAAGTATTTTCGAAATAATTTTATTTGAAATCCAAAATACCCTCTCTATATGAAGCTTCGAGTATGTAAATGTTCTTATTCAGTCCCTGAAAACATTGAATCCTAGACCTGTGTGAGATAGCAGCTGGAGGCTAGGAAAGAATGTGATGGTTGTACTGGCGAGTGAAATACAAGGAATCCGTCGTTAGTTTCTCCAGCCGCTGTGATATAACTGAAATAATGTTGAAAGCGGCATCAAACTCCATTCAATCAATCAAACCTTGAAAACATTGCCTGCAACAATTGTTCTACCAGACAGGACGAATCTTGATCAAATTGCATAAATTTGATCAATCTAAAATTATGAAAAAATAGGAACTGTTTAAATCATAACCGAGTTTTACAGGATTTGTTGGAAATTTATTTTATACTTTCTGTGTGTTTATAGTTATTTTCTTGGACCAAAGGACATCTATGCCTATGAGAAACACAAGGAAAAGTTTGGTAAGCCACAGAAAAGAAAAGGTTTCAATGAAGGACTCTGGGAAATAGAGCACAACCCCAAAGTTAGCACGGAGGTATTTTACACAGACTATCTTAACCCTTGTCATGCTTAATAAATGTCCTTTGCAAAATTATTATTAAAATCAAAGTCTTGAAAGCCCTGGACTTCCTCATTGTTTGTCTGATGTCAGCATGTAATTTTGTAACCCGGTGAAAATAATGAAAGACTTATATCAGGGTTTGATGTTTTACTGCGCTATGTACAAATTAGCCTGCAAATAGAAATATTAAAACATCCTTAGCAAAAGGAAAACCTAAACAATAAAATATGCAACATGCAGATAATGATAAGAATTTAACCTACCAGATTACGATGTGATTGCAGCCATAATATTCTAATGGGTAAAATAAAGAACCCAAAATAGTTTTAATCTACGGTCTGTCCTTTTGCAAGGTCTAGAGCTTAGTAGGGCTGCACGGAAGATTATGCGGGAAACTTGTTAGGAAAAGCATGTAGGGGCGGAGTTATGTGAACAGAACCCAAGCTCATGACTTTCTCATTCATCTCATTCTCACTCACACATGAAATCTACATGATAGCATGACTTTATACATGAGATGAAATGTAATCAACATACTAACAACTTAACCCTTCTACAATTTAATTCCTCATTGTTTGTCAGCATTTAATTTAGAAAAAAAAAGTTTTTTCTCTAATTTATAAAGGAAATTCCGGTGGTAAAGACAAAGATCAGACTACACATTTGTGAATGCTTGTCTATGTCTATACCTCCTGCCAAAGCAGAAATATTCTGGGATCAGTATGACAAGGGTTAATTTAATTTAATATAAGCTGAAATCTTCAATTTTGAAAGATGCATATTGATAGAGCTCTTGCACACAAAATTGTTTCAAAAGAGCTTGGCTTTTTTTGGAGAAAACCTTAGTTATTGCTCTAGCCTTGGCGGTGGTGGAATCCTTCCAAAACCTTATTAGCTCCACTGGACAAAGTCCAGCGGGGCTATTGTGGTGGCCTGGTGTCCATTGTGAGTGTGTCTGTGTGTCCGTGAATTTTTCTTAAAACATCTTCTCTGAAACAAATGGTTAGAATTCAACCAAATTTCACAATACCTTTTTGGTTGATATGATGTGTCATGGAGATTGCGGCCTTTGGGATTCAACTTGATATCACAACTTGTATATTTCTGACATATTTTACTTAAACTAAAATGTTGCTTATCATATGAGTATGGGCATGCAGGGTTCTCCCTGGCTTGAAAAAGGTTGTCGCCATCATTTTCGCCAAATGAAGAAAGTTGGAGTCAAATGGATCATAGTTTGGGCCAAATTGATGAGACTCTGTGCCAAGTTCAATTAGGCTTCTGTTTGTTCTGACTATTGTAAGAACTTAATTGTTTTTGTCAGTTATTGTGTTGTTGCAATGTGCCTAGTAAATCATTCAGTTTTTCCTTTAGTTTTAAATGGTTTTGACTAAATAAAGTCATGGAATAATTTAATTCCAAAATAAAATTTAAAATATATTAATACCATATACTTTTTTGAATCAAGAAAGCTGAATTGTGTCCTCTTCCATCAGTAACTTCAGTGCTTTGATATGGAAAGAGTCTGGGAAGAAAGTGTTATTGACAAAACACTCAATTCAGGTTTGTCTCAAGAGATGGATTGTCTTTTTTTGGCGCCATGTATTTTCGCCAAATGAAAAAAATTGGAGCCATAATTAACTTTTATTCGCCATTTGCAAATTTGGCGATCGGCAGCGTGAACGTTGAGCATGTTAAAACTGCTTGGTGATATCATTCGATGTCATGTAAAAAGGAGCCTTTTTAGCTCCACTGGCTGAAAGCCACTGGGGCTATTGTCATGGCGTTGTGTCCGTTGTGCGTCCGTCCGTGCGTGCGTCCGTCCGGTCGTAAACTTTTCTTTAAAAATCTTCTCCTCAGAAACTACTGGATAAATTTCAACCAAACTTCACAGGAATGATCCTTGGGTGACCCTCTTTCAAAGTTGTTCAAGAAATTTTGATCCAATGAAAAACATGGATTTAATGGGCGTGGCTTATTTCCAAATATGGTAAAAAGTAAGTTTTCTCAGATTCTAATCAATGGATACCAATTAAATTTTGCATGAATAATCCTTGGGTGACCCTTTATCAGTCTACAAAAAATCATTGTGATCGGATCGAAAATATGTATTTTATGGGCGGAGGTCATTTCTCTAAATGTTATATAGTGGAAACTTTGAAAATCATTTTCTCTTAATCTAACTGATGGATATCAACCAAATTTCACTTGAATGATCCTTGAGTGACTCTTTATCAGTCTACAAAAAAACATTTTGATTGGATGAAAAATATGTATTTAATGGGCGGAGGTCATTTCTCTATATGTTATATATTGGAAACTTTGAAAATCATTTTCTCTTAATCTAACTGATGGATATCAACCAAATTTCACTTGAATGATCCTTGAGTGACCCTTTATCAGTTTACTAAAAATCATTGTGATTGGATGAAAAATATGTATTTTATGGGTGGAGGTCATTTCTCTATTTTTGTTTGGTTAAGCTAACTTGAAGTCCCCCATAGTAACTACAGATCCCCCATGTTTTCAAAACTAATGGGGGAATTTCCCCCATGTTTTTCAAATCCTGGATCAGACACTGGGTATGTAGCATCATCTAGGAGACCTCTACCAAGTTGGTTCATATCAAGACCCTAGGGTCATATTTGGGCTCCACCCGGGCGCAACCCTTTTTACATAGAATCAAAGAGCGAAAATCTTTTTAAATCTTACAAATATTTCAAGCCTGTGGAGCGACACAAGCCATTTATGGCTTTCTAGTTTGTAAAAGGGATGATTACCTGCTTAGAGATAGATTATATCCCAGGTCAAATATTTTAATGCAATTTTGATGTTGAATTTAAATAAATCTGCTAGGCATTAAATGCCATTGGGGAGATAGTACGAGATACAGGCCCTCTTGGGCCTCATGTTTTATGGTAATTGTGGTATGATTGAAAGCATTGACTTGAAACTTGGCATGATTGGTCACTATTAAAAGGGGGGTTACTTTAGATGCATTTAGCCACTTTCCACCCACTTGACAGCAGATTGTAGGCTTCAATAGGCTAACCAATATGCTCTTGTTACACTAAGCTTGGCAATATGAAGTGATAAGATATCTTATTCCAACTGAGAATAAGCTGTCATAGCACAGTTGATAGTGTGTTTACTGTGTTGGCCTCCCAATCACTAGGTTACAGGTTCAATCCTGGACAGCTGCACTCATTCTTTCCGACAAATTGTCTCCCATCTTTGTGTTGATAATCAAAGACCTATGTGGGATAGCAGCTGGAGGCTAGGAAAGGTTGCAATGGTTGTACTGTTGCAAGAAATACTAGGAATCCACTGTTATTTAAGTGCTACAGCTGCCGCAATTTAACTGAAAGATTGTTGTTGAAAGCAATGTTAAACTCATTCAAACAAACAAATCAACTGAGAATAATTCACTTATCGGGCACTTGAGATCTGTATTATCTAGGATTTTCCTGGTTTTTGAATTTGAGGCTACATATTGTATTTACTTCAAATAATGTGGTTTTAGTCTGTTTTGAAGTCCCTGCTTTTGATGTTAAATACAGACAAACCTGTGTAAGCAGCCACCTGTATTCAGCAAGCAACCTGTCTTAATCAAGCAGCCAACAAGTTACCAAATGAGCCAATTGAACTGAAATTGCCCTGTACTAAGCAGGCACTTTTTGAATGTCCCTTGGGTGCTTGCTAAAGACATGTAGGGTGTATAGGTCCCGCATCAGAAAGTTTTGAGGGTCCTGGCTACCAAGTTGTGTGTCTCAAACTGGAATAACCTGCATCCCCTTAAACCCTGCAATAATTCATCTTACTTCAGGCAGCAGATAGCGTAGATGACAATGCTGATGTAGAAGACGAGGATGAAATAGTGGAACAGGAAGAGGAGGTGAGTTTAGTCCCTGGGTTCAACAATAACGGTGTCCCGAAATCCCGAGGATCCCAAAATATTTGGAGAGATCCCATTAGATCAAAAATAGGGATTATGTTAAGATGCTCAGAATTCACTGAAATTTTATAATTTAATATCTAGTCAGATGCCCTGGACCAAAGACTATTTGAAAAATATGAATAAAAAAGGCTTCGAGGAAAAGGAGTTGGGGGCTTAATGTTGTTAGCTTTCAGGCTCTCCTTTTCCCGGATAAAAGCTTGAATTGGTCATATCTTTTAATTGGTTAGAGATAAAGTCTTCATATTTCTCATGTGGATTGCTTGGGACAAGACATTTTGTTGGTAGGTCATAAGTCATTTCAAAGTCAGAATTTTGAAAATATTAACTTTTTCACTGTCCATAAGTATGTAATGATAAATGTTTCAAAATGTTTGTACTTGTGACAAGACCTTTCAGCAGATACATCAGTCAAGGTCATATTGTCAAGGTCATTAATTTTCAAATATATTTCCTTTACCAATTGCCAAAATTTCTTGTAACTTCACATAATTGTTATTTATCAAGTGTCCCAGGTAATGTTAATTTCATATTACGTCTCGATAAAGCTGTATCATGCTTATATTTCATTAAAAAACCTGTTCTAAGTATATCTCTAAAAGAGAGGTAGCACTGAATTTCAAGCTTTGTAAGAAAAACCCTAATGATAATCTTGTAAATTGATCATTATTTGTAGGTTCAGGCATGCGAGATTCCTTCTGAAGGCTTCAATAATTCTCCGACTTTAGATTTCATGTGAGCAGAACTTCTAAACTACAGCAGCATTTAACAAGATTTTTTTGTCCAATTATGCTGTGTAATTTTGTGACAAAGTCTCATGAGGGGAGCATAATCTGTCTCCCACCACTTGTTTTGCATTTTATCTTATAACTATACAAATATCCACGTGATAACATCCTGTATGATATTTTTTATGATATCACATAGTTATTTTCAGAACAATGATATAGTGCAGTTATTTTTAGAAACTTGCATTTCAGTTAGAAACACCGACAAAAACAAGACAAATATAGGTTGTAAGATAAATATTATACATAGTAAGTGTATTGTATGAAAAAAATATCAAACTCGGTTGTGAGAATTGATAATTGTCTCGGCAGAGCCTCGACAATTTTCAATTCTCTCAACCTCGTTAGATATTTTTTTTCATATATTGGTAATACACTAACTATGTATTATATATATCCAGCATCTGCAGCTGGGCATATAACGAGGTTGGGAGAATTGAAAATTGTCGAGGCTCTGTCGAGTCAATTATCAATTCTCATAACCGAGTTTGATATTTTTTTTCATATTTATCTTATAACCTATATTTGTCTTGATATATATCCGTAGACAATCTGAGTCTATTTTATGTCTTTTCAGAAACCAAAAGCTGCCACGAAGCGAAAGAAAAAGACAAGTCCAGCAGTAAGAATTAATTACATTTCTGTTTTAAAGCTTCTTTTTGTGAAAATTTATTCCTGTAAACTGTCAGTTTGGAATGTATTATAGGGTTAATTCATGTTTTTGAGGGCGTTGACATCTGCTGAGACCAAAAAAATGGTTTAACGCCCAAGTGCGATGCACAAGGGCTGTAAAATATTTTGTGGGTCTCGGCAAATGTTTATGCCTGAAATAACGTGAATTGACGCTATTATTGCATAGTATAAATTCAAACAGAAAGTAGAAACAATATAATACTATTTACAAACCAGAACAATTGCGTCATGCATTACCACGTCCATTTTGTTTATACCGACGTTGCTTGACAAATTAATAAATGACGTCACACAATTTAACGTCTTTAGGTATGCTCTATTATAATGTTGGACATCAATAATTATCACACATTTTACTAATCAATCTTCTTGATGATGATTTTCATTAGGAAACCTCAGTAAACATTGTGAAAGTTCATCAGTCCCGAAATGTTGCGTAACTAAATATGGGTCCTCTACCTTAAGTTTGGACTCAGAGTAATGGCCCCTTGATTGTTTGTTACCTTAATTAGTGCAATGCCAAGTGAAAAACTTAACATGATGGCACTGATATCAATGTGTGTAATATACATTTGGAACAAATTGGGAGAAACTAATATGTAGGAAAAGTAAAAAAAAAATGGTGGTAAACTAGTGTTATTTGCAGCCTGATCTTAGTCTTTATCTTCTGTTAAAGCAGAACTATCCTGGGTTTAACATGAAAAGCAGGGGTCCAGATAAGAAAGGGAGGGAAGCCAGTTTAAAATCATTATTTCCCGACAAAACCCTATACTGTTGGTGCTCATTTAAATCCTCTTGATGAGGTCTTTTGTTCGAGTACCAAAAACATAGTGTTTAAGTTAGGGATAATGAAATAGTTAAATTTGAAAATGAAAATACCCCCTCTATCTGTAGCCCTGTACAAGGGATAAATTGTAACGATAAGAATTAGTGATGGGCTGATTAATTGATAATCAGTTGGTTTGGGCTTCTTATGCAGATAATCGATTAAGAAATATCACAATTGACTGGTTATCAATGTGATGATTGAGTATTTTCTGGTAACATCCTATTACTTGAGAAAAATAATACATTTTAAACCAAACCTGAGAATGGACCTACATCTAACTATTCTAAAGGAAACAACACATGCCATTGTGTTTCATTATCTATATGAAAAAAGCAAAGATTAGAAGTTTAAAAACATACCGTTGTTATTCCATACTGTACAATCATTGAGAATTGTATTGATTTCTGAGAAAACAATCGTAGTATCAACCATTGGTTGATTTTGCTCTTTCAACTTAAAACCAATGATGGATTACGTTTTGAAACAGAATGCCTAACACTAATAAGAAATGATTTCAATGGTATATCCTACAGGGAAAACCCGCAGCAAAACGGAAAAAAGTAGAAAAAGAGGAAGAAGAAGAAGAGGAAGTTGATTACGATGAAGGGACACCGCCACCGTCGGATAACTCTGAGGATGAGGTAATAAAAATGATGTGATAGTTGTTCAACCCTTTCTAGTTTTTATTTGCTCGGCTGGTTTCCGAGAAAACCCGAGGTATTGCTAAAACCTTCGTGTTGTCGTGGTTGTTGTCGTGCGAAAACTTTGACATTTTGTAATATCTCTGGTTCTACCAAAGGCATTCACTTGAAACTTGGCACACATGTTCACCATCAAAAGAGCAACCTATACTATCAAGGGGGATAACTCTAGATGCATTTTGTGCAAATCATCCCCCTTTTTCGACTTAGATTTTTTCCCACCATCCAGCACTCGACAGCCGAGCGTAGGCACCCGTAGGCGGTGCTCTTGTTCCCCGCCATTTTAGCTCAGCTGTTTTTTGGATTCTGACAATTGAGTCCATTGGACCCCATCTTGTTGTAGTCAGACTGAAACCCTGATTTACTTTCCTTCACCTAACAGCCAAGCTTAAACAACAGCCCTGTATTAACCCTCGTCATGCTGAATTAAAATCCACTTTCAGAATCCACTTATATCAAAGTACTGAAAGCTCTGGAATTCAAGAGTGTAGGACAATCTTTTTTTTTTAATATAAATTCCACAAACAACTCTGCCTTGAAAATAGGTGGTGTAGATTAAGATCAGACTGCACATATGTGTAGGCTGATCTTTACCTGTACCTCCTGTCAAAGAAGGAATATTCCGGGTTCAGCTTGACAAGGGTTAAGGATAACAAAAAGTGGCTAACTGAAAAAAAATGCAAATTATACAATTAAGAAATGAAAAGTTTTTGTTGATTTCATTGAGGTATGAAACTGAAAACCTAATCACATTGTATGAATTGGCAAAGCTGATTCATACATAAGTGTGATTACGCTTTAGATTCATACCTCACTGAAATCAACAAAAAGTCTTTTCATCTCATTTTATTTCTTGATACAAAAATGTAAAGATTTCCCCTCAAATTCAAGGTTTGATTATGGAATACTTTCTGTGGAAGCTTAAAAAAATTCTGCATAATCGAAAATTGTTTTTATTGAGTGATGAAACAAATTCTTTAAGCCGATCACAATCCACAAATCTTAGTGAACATGCACAGAATTGAATTATTGTAAAGTGGGTAAAATGTGAGATGCAAACATCCTTTGTGGTAGATAACATTGTGTGAGTAGGAGAATTTATTTGTTTTATTTTGCAGGTTATACAAACATTGAGTCTTATCTTTGCTAGTTCACACTTTTATGTAGAACATGTGATATATATTAAGCGTGTGAAGTTGGCAGGACATTAGACATTAGACATTAGACATTCGGCCCAATGTCTTAAAGGGGAATTAGACATTCAAAAATGAACGTCTAAATGCCCAAATTAGACATTAGACATTCGATTAGACATTCGATTAAACCCTCTCTCGAATGTCTAAATGCCTCATTTAGACATTAGACATTCGTTTAGACATTCGACCGAATCCTCGTTTGAATGTCTAAATGTCTCAATTAGACATTAGACATTCGCTTAGACATTCGACCGAATCCTCGTTTGAATGTCTAAATGTCTCAATTAGACATTAGACATTCGTTTAGACATTCGACCGAACCCCCTTTTGAATGTCTAAATGCCTGAATTAGACATTAGACATTCGTTTAGACATTCGACCGAATCCTCGTTAGAATGTCTGAATGTCTCATTTAGACATTAGACATTCGTTTAGACATTCGACCGAATCCTCGTTTGAATGTACAAATGTCTCATTTAGACATTAGACATTCGTTTAGACATTCGACCGAATCCTCGTTTGAATGTCTAAATGTCTCAATTAGACATTAGACATTCGTTTAGACAGTCGACCGAACCCCCTTTTGAATGTCTAAATGCCTGAATTAGACATTAGACATTCGTTTAGACATTCGACCGAATCCTCGTTTGAATGTCTAAATGTCTCAATTAGACATTAGACATTCGTTTAGACATTCGACCGAACCCCCTTTTGAATGTCTAAAAGCCTGAATTAGACATTAGACATTCGTTTAGACATTCGACCGAATCCTCGTTTGAATGTCTAAATGTCTCATTTAGACATTAGACATTCGTTTAGACATTCACCGAATCTTCGTTTGAATGTCTAAATGTCTCATTTAGACATGAGACATTCGTTTAGACATTCGACCGAATCCTCGTTTGAATGTCTAAATGTCTCAATTAGACATTAGACATTCGTTAAGACATTCGACCGAACCCCCTTTTGAATGTCTAAATGCCTGAATTCGACATTAGACAACCGTTTAGACATTCGACCGAATCCTCGTTTGAATGTCGAAATGTCTCATTTAGACATTAGACATTCGTTTAGACATTCGACCGAATCCTCGTTTGAATGTCTAAATGTCTGAATTAGACATTAGACATTCGTTTAGACATTCGACCGAATCCTCGTTTGAATGTCTAAATGTCTCAATTAGACATTAGACATTCGTTAAGACATTCGACCGAACCCCCTTTTGAATGTCTAAATGCCTGAATTAGACATTAGACATTCGATTAGACATTCGATTTAACCATCTCCCGAATGTCTTAATGCCTCTTTTAGACAGTAGACATTCGTTTAGACATTTGACCGAATCCTCGTTTGAATGTCTAAATGTCATATTTAGACATTAGACATTCGTTTAGACATTCGATCGAATCCTCAATTGAATGTCTAAAAGTCTCAATTAGACATTAGACATTTGAAAGATCCCTGATTTGAATGTCTAAATGCCTGACTTAGACATTAGACATTCGATTAGACATTCGATCGAACACATGCTTGAATGTCTAATTGACCAAATTAGACATTAGACATTCGATTAGACATTCGATCGATTCCTGTTTTGAATGTCTAAATGCCTAAATTAGACATTAGACATTCGATTAGACATTCGACTAAACCCTCTCTCGAATGTCTAAATGCCTGAATTAGACATTAGACATTCGTTTAGACATTCGACCGAACCCTCTTTTGAATGTCTAAATGCCTGAATTAGACATTCGATTAGACATTCGACCGAACCCTCTTTTGAATGTCTAAATGCCTGAATTAGACATTAGACATTCGTTTAGACATTCGACCGAACCCTCTTTTGAATGTCTATTCCTGACTTAGACATTAGACATTCGATTAGACATTCGATCGAACACGTGCTTGAATGTCTAATTGACCGAATTAGACATTAGACATTCGATTAGACATTCGAACGATCCCTGATTTGAATGTCTAAATGCCTGACTTAGACATTAGACATTCGTTTAGACATTCGATCGAACACGTGCTTGAATGTCTAATTGACCAAATTAGACATTAGACATTCGATTAGACATTCGAACGAACCCCTTTTTGATTGTCTAAATGCCCGAATTAGACATTAGACATTCGATTAGACATTCGATCGAACACGTGCTTGAATGTCTAAATGACCAAATTAGACATTAGACATTCAATTAGACATTCGATCGATCCCTGTTTTGAATGTCTCAATGACTGAATCAGACATTAGACAATCGTTTAGACATTCGACAGAACCCTAGTTTGAATGTCTAAATGCGTGAATTAGACATTATACATTCGATAAGACATTTGATCGAACCCCTGCCTGAATGTCTAAATGGCCAAATAAGACATTTGATTAGACCCTCTCTCGAATGTCTAAATGCCTTAATAAGACATTAGACATTCGTTTAGACATTCGATCGAACACGTGCTTGAATGTCTATATGACCAAATTGGACATTAGACATTCGATAAGACATTCGAACGATCCCTGTTTCGAATGTCTAAATGCCTTATTTAGACATTAGACATTCGTTTAGACATTCGACCGAACCCTCTTTCGAATGTCTAAATACTTCAATTAGACATTAGACATTCGTTTATGACGTAACCATTTTTTAGCACGTTCAAAGACTATTTGAGGGTGCAGTCATAACAAATTAAATAAAATGGAGAAAACTAAATGCATGTTTGTGAAAAAACGAAGAATCGTTTTGACATTTTATTTTCTATATACAGAAATCAATCAAAAACTTTTTGTGGGGTCTGTCAAAAGAATTAAGCGAATTTTTAGTCGTACATTGTTTGTCTTTTATTAACTTTCGAAGTTATGGTACTAAACTTTGATCCCGATTTGTAGAAATTCAGTACGGTAAAAAAAATCATCGGGACAATTTTTCAAAAAATAGTTTAAAACTATTTTTCCGGCCGCAAAAAATTGAAAATTTAACTTTAAATCTATTTCGTGTATCTATCTTTAAATATAACAATGTTCTAATTACACGCTAATGTTCACAATTCATTCAACCTCATTTTGGTATATTCCATTGAATTGAATCACATTAATTACGGTCATAGTATGCGTTTTAGAACGCGTAAGGTCATGTGTAAAAAACGCATGAAATCGTCAATTCAACGATGCCATGGTAACGTTAATTCTAAATTGAACGTTACAAAATATACATCATTAAGATCGCGCTAACACGACGTTTAAATAGATACCAATATATATGCATTCATCTCTATAAACGCTATTGTCCTCTTCCACCTTAATCAGGAGTGTCAGAGGTTCTGCCAGGCCGTTATTGACAGTGCCAGCTCTCACACTCGTTATTGAGCAAAATCCAATTGAAAGAACACCCTTTTTGGTCAAATTCCATTTTTTGAATTTACAGGAAATCAGACCAATTCTATGGTCTCCCTAATGGGTCTACATTTAAAGTCTTCTTATCATTATAAAGCTTTATTTTTCTTCTTAAAATTTGATAAACTGATAACAATCGACCATTTTTCAACATTCTTATAATCTAATTTCATTTTTTCGTGAAATTATAGTATAAAAAAAAAGTGTTGTTGCTTAGCAAACTTTGAGTAGTGGGTTGTATTTTAAAATCATTGCTGAGGCCAGAAAACATCATTTTCGGTTTCAAATAATAGTTGCGTTGTTTCTTTATATCATTAAAACAAAAGCAACAGACTTTGTTTTTAAACCCTTACTACGAGGGATGTTCCGAAAGATTAAGCGGAATGCTTGAAATGAAGGTAAACTTAGGTACATTTGTCGAGTTTTAGCAAAGTATTCAAAAAGTAGGCGTAATAAATTACAGTTTAATCAAAGCAATGACGTAATAGGTACAAGCATTCAGACACACAATGATAGGTTAATACCGCCGGAGCAGCGGATGGCCTTTTCCGAAATATTTATCACCAATACTTTTCTCCTTATTTTTGAATGATCTTGTAGATTTTATTTCTCATGGATTTGATGGTCTGTCTGATTTGACAGATGATGTACACTTGCTTTTTGATGATTACGTTGAAAATAATGTTCATGTTAATTAGTTGTCTTTATGATACTAAAAAACATACACTTGTTTATCGCAGTTGCGTAGTCGAGTGGATAAGGACCACAGAATATTGAGCAAGCGGACCAAGTTCGATCCTGCATCGCGACATAAAAGTGATATTTTTTTCCAATTTATAATTAAATATCATTCTTTTGAATTATGTTAAATGTTGTGCCGATTTTGAAAAATGCTTCAATTGTCTGCACTATTTTTGTATTTTTTAGATTGAAAAGATCTATGCTATATTAACTTTAACGTGGAGATGAATATAAAGCCGAGCTTACAAATACGCTGAAAGTACGATTTGACAAATGGACGATTCAATATTTTAAAGATCGCACTCTTGTAAATTGAATGCAATTGCCAAAACCATTTCAGACCAACGGCAATTGTTTCATAATTCGATGTTTTATCGCATAGAATTGAAATCGCTTTCTCCGAAATGTAGTATCCCGTATATTTAATCATACATGTATAATACATGTATAGAAATTTATAGGAAATGCATAGAATAGAAATTTATCAGCGTGTATTTGCTGGTCTAAAAAATTAATTTTCTTGAAACAACAATAAAAAATCATAGCTGGTGCTGACAGGATAGGAACCGGGAGCGTTTAAGTAATAATCAGATAATAGTCTGGCATGCGTATCCACTGAGCGTGTATTTGCTGGTCTAAAAAATTAATTTTCTTGAAACAACAATAAAAAATCATTGCTGGTGCTGACAGGATAGGAACCGGGAGCGTTTAAGTAATAATCAGATAATAGTCTGGCATGCGTATCCACTGAGCCATCGCAGTCATTTACATACGTCACGGATTTTATTTCTATTATATCAGATTATTACAGGTAGTTTACATATTCGATAAGTAACCTGCACTACCTTGAGAATATATCGGTACAAAAGTGTCAATGATAGCATTATCGCGCGCAATTTATGTAATAGTTATAGTTCATTTCTGGCAATTTACGCGATATAACCTAAGCGGAGCGTTAGCGGAGCGCAAGGTTATACGCGTAAATTGTCAGAATATGAACTATAACTGTTTTACCGATCGACTTATTTTTTCATGAAATAACGCCAGGTCAAATGAGCTGCGCGTCAATCAATGATGTCAGTCATTTATGTTGCGTCATACACTCTTCAATCAAATCGAGGTAAACTAAAAGTGGGAGGAGCGAATTTAATTTCCATTTGGTTTCTGTAATAATTTTGTCATTTGGCGAGACAAATTAGTTGAGAACGATCGGTGAGCACAGCCTCGTTGTTGCTGCTAGTGGGTTTTGTATTCTTTTTAGTTAGTTTTTTTTGTGGACATAATGCCTCCCTTTTGGGATTTAGTATCGCATATACAGCCATGCAGTGGTAGCGAGTCGGACTATCACTCAAAAGGTCCCGGGTTCGAAAACATACCAGGAATTCATTGTTGGGTGCTCCATGCAGCCGCAGAGATATAACTAAAATATAAAAGCACTTGTGAAAGCCCCATACAAAAAAAAAAACAACAAAAAAAACCACGGCATTTCATTATCCATTATATAATGATTGCAACAAGACGTAAGTTAATAACATTCATAATGTATTGAAAAGCTGCAGTTACCAAGTTTTGGTTCCCCACCCATACGTGACAGTTAAACGGGTCACGTTGGCTTTCGATATTGGTCAGCTATCATAGGCCTAAAATGCTTTGATTCACTTTCCTTCCGCTAATATTTGTTAACCTAGAATCCTTGAAGTTGATCTTGGCTTTTTATTATTGTTCTACAATCAATTTGAATACATGTACCTTTCATAGGAACATTTAATTGTATTTTGTTAAGATTGGGACTCTGAGGACTACTACATTAAAATGTCGTTCAAAGATCCAGAGTATTCATTTTAAAAAAGGAAGTAAGATTTTTATATCATTTCAACCTTTCGTTTTTTCTTTTTATGTCGAGGTGAAAATGTGGAGTACAGAAAGGTTTGGTTCGAGCAAAATCGTCGATGTCATTCTTACTGCTGTATACTATGTAGATTAATATTTTATTTTCAGAATCATCGATTTATCAGCTGAATCTTCTCTAGATAAACAAACAGACAAATTATTCTAGAATTTTCTCCTCCTTTTAGTGAGTAATTGTGTATAGGCATAATTCAAAAAAAAATCGCAAAACTTTTTTTTTATACTCGATTACAAGTTAAGGGTCTATCGGAACATTTTTCCGACAAGATTATGACGTCACTGTCTGGTTTTGAATGTAGTCCCCGCCCATTATGACCTAAAGTCACGTACCTCACTTATTCGAACAGATCGTCAGGTTACGGGATATATTTTTTGAATTTCAAACGAAATAGCGGCCTTTCATTGGAGGAAAAATAGGGCGATTGGTAAACTTCGATGTAACTTTCACACACAATACTTTTATTGTTAATCATAAAACTCACCTTTTAGAACAAGGTAGAAAAGCTATGTTTAGTGTTCTAAAGAAATTAAAACGCTTACATTCGATATGCAGTTGCAAATGTTTGAAAGTATGGTAGTACCGATTCTGCTATATGGTGCAGAAGTTTATGGTTATGAATATTCTTAAATTATTGAATCATTATTTTTGA
Organism: Fragum whitleyi; assembly: GCA_948146395.1. Taxonomy (NCBI): domain Eukaryota; kingdom Metazoa; phylum Mollusca; class Bivalvia; order Cardiida; family Cardiidae; genus Fragum; species Fragum whitleyi. The sequence continues at coordinate 22,802,944 of OX411560.1, read as the reverse complement.
AGTTTTACAAAAATGACAATGTGCTTTAAAAAAACAACACCAAGTGCTGTTTTCACAGGGTATAACGTGCCACGCCGACACCAGCAGGTTCGTGGATACCTGATCGATTTTTCCAATTCGGAACTAACGGTGGACAAAGTTTTTGACTTATTTGTAAACAAAAATAATCGTTTTCATTTCAATTCTAGTATCACTGTCGAGATAAATAGTTCTTCTTTTACGAAACAAAAGGATAGGATAACAACTAAGCAAAATGAGCTAGTTCTTGCCCTAGGAGTGATTGACTTTGCTTGTTTTTTAGGTTTGTCATTAATTCTTTGTCAAACAACCTGACTATTCTCTTTATTTGTAATTGGCTAAGAGCATTTATGTATCCTCTACACGCATACCAAATTTCTCGGCGAAAGATCAACATAAAGCGAAGATATTAGTACTTTTATGGGCCTGGGTAGCGGAAAATATGATAACAAGACACCCCCTGAATTTTTAGCGATTGGAAATCGACACCAGAGTTAAAAGAATTTCTTATAACTCGACACCTACCTTAAAATCATCTATATTTCTCCCTAAACGATCGTGTACTAACCGTTAACGGAGCATTTTCTGTACATTTCAGCTTGTAAAGGCTCGATGATTAATCTAGGAGCATATTCAAACCAATTCCGTAAATTATAGCACTTATTTTTACCGTTCTGCCCATAATACATTTGAACAAGTTGTCCAATTCCGTGTGAATATTTGTCTTCATAAATGCGATCTATAAAACGTTCATAGGACGTTGAATCTCGTGAAATCGTATTTCCCTTTCTTTGCCAATATCGGTTTTGTAGCATCTGTTTTGTTACTGATCATGTATATTCATTTGTGTCTAAAAAGGCGTCTGAATGACGAAGAGTTGTTTGCTACTCTGCGATACGTATGACGCGACCACGGGCGATTGAGTTACGTTAGATCTTTAATTTATAATAATGATACGGATAAACAAGGATAAATACGACACACAGCTATTAATAAATACTTACATTAAGGTATTCCTAGTGTGAAGATCGGAATTAAATCGGCCAATGTCGGCTATTTCCGTCTACTAAAGCGCGTCGTTTTGCATGTACGTTATATGACGTCATAATCATCGACGTTCCCGCTTAAAACGACGTTCAGTTTTATAAACTCAATGGAATTTTGATTTTATCTATTAGAATATAAATTTCATTACTTTGATTGTTCCGATCGAGTTTTCGGTCCTGTTACAAGATGTTGATCTGTACAAAAAATACCTCGACCAATCAAAATTATTTTATGGAAATTGTCTTTCTTTAAGCGTACCGACCAAAGGACTGTCGGAAGCCACACCCCCGGAAGCCGATTTACCAGAAAAATTATACAGAAAGAATTCTTACGCTTATACCCGAAACAAAGCCTCTCTGCTTATACTAAATGCATTTACACAAAACTTTCAATTCATACATGAAACCATTAAAAGAGCAACCCGTATTATCAAGAAAGATGTCTATATGTATTTTTGCACAGATTGTGGCCCTTTTCTTTCTTTTTTTTTAACCAGTCGAAGGTTGATACCAACAGAACCAACCTTTATTAGACCGTAACAAATCTAGGTTAAAAAAAAACAAATTATTCGGCGTCATGAAGATATCATGTCAAAACGGGTCCGAATATGTCTATTTGCAAAGTATTCCAGTTACTAAACGAGTATCTAAACAGTCTAACGATCAATTTCATACAAACGGAGAGTTTTAATTCATACTCCAGTATATGAGTGAATAATGAAAGCAAAATTCATGCCGAAAAAACACTGCAATAGCAATAGCTTTTTTTCTTAAAAAGACAAATTTTGCCTTTCCCTTTGGGGAAAAAAACACACACAAGGGTTCTTCTGATTGTTTCAAAAGCAAAAAGACATACTTTGTAGTTCCTACACTACGAATGTCTAAACGAATGTCTAATGTCTAAATGAGGCATTTAGACATTCGAGAGAGGGTTAAATCGAATGTCTAATCGAATGTCTAATTCAGGCATTTAGACATTCAAAAGGGGGTTCGATCGAAAGTCTAAACGAATGTCTAATGTCTAATGCAGACATTTAGACATTCAAACGAGGATTCGGTCGAATGTCTAAACGAATGTCTAATGTCTAAATGAGACATTTAGACATTCAAACGAGGAATCGGTCGAATGTCTAAACGAATGTCTAATGTCTAAATGAGGCATTTAGACATTCGAGAGAGGGTTTAATCGAATGCCTAATCGAAAGTCTAATGTCTAATTCAGGCATATAGACATTCAAAAGGGGGTTCGGTCGAATGTCTTAACGAATGTCTAATGTCTAATTGAGACATTTAGACATTCAAACGAGGATTCGGTCGAATGTCTAAACGAATGTCTAAATGAGACATTTAGACATTCAAACGAAGATTCGGTCGAATGTCTAAACGAATGTCTAATGTCTAAATGAGGCATTTAGACATTGGAAAGAGGGTTTAATCGAAAGTCTAATCGAATGTCTAATGTCTAATTCAGGCATTTAGACATTCAAAAGCGGGTTCGGTCGAATGTCTAAACGAATGTCTAATGTCTAATGCAGACATTTAGACATTCAAACGAGGATTCTGTCGAATGTCTAAACGAATGTCCAATGTCTAAATGAGGCATTTAGACATTCAAAACGGGAATCGATCGAATGTCTAATCGAATGTCTAATGTCTAATTTGGTCAATTAGACATTCAAGCACATGTTCGATCGAATGTCTTATGTCTATGTCTGGCATTTAGACATTCAAAAGGGGGTCCGGCCGAATGTCTAAATGAATGTCTAATGTCATGAGACATTTAGACATTCAAACGAGGATTCGGTCGAATGTCTAAACGAAAGTCTAATGTCTAAATGAACTATTTAGACATTCAAACGAGGATGCGTTCGAATGTCTAAACGAATGACTAATGTCTAAATGAGGCATTTAGACACTCGAGAGATGGTTTAATCGAATGTCTAATGTCTAATTCAGGCATTTAGACATTCAAAAGGGGGTTCAGTCGAATGTCTAAACGAATGTCTATTGTCTAATTGAGACATTTAGACATTCAAACGAGGATTCGGTCGAATGTCTAAACGAATGTCTAAATGAGACATTTAGACATTCAACCGAGGCTTCGGTCGAATGTCTAAACGAATGTCTAATGTCTAAATGAGACATTTACACATTCGAGAGATGGTTTAATCGAATGTCTAATCCAATGTCCAATGTCTATTTCAGGCATTCAGACTTTCAAAAGGGGGACCGGTCGAATGTCTAAACAAATGTCTAATGTCTAATTGAGACATTTAGACATTCAAACGAGGATTCGGTCGAATGTCTAAACGAATGTCCAATGTCTAAATGAGACATTTAGACATTCAAACGAGGATTCGGTCGAATGTCTTAACGAATGTCTAATGTCTAAATGAGGCACTTAGACATTCGAGAGAGGGTTAAATCGAATGTCTTAACGAATGTCTAATGTCTAATTTGGGCATTTAGACATTCAAAACAGGAATCAATCGAATGTCTAATTGAATGTCTTATGTCTAATTTGGTCTTTTTGACATTCAAGCACGTGTTCGATCGAATGTCTAATCGAATATCTAATGTCTAATTCAGGCATTTAGACATTCAAAAGGGGGTTCGGTCGAATGTCTTATCGAATGTCTCATGTCTAATTTGGTCAATTAGACATTCAAGCACGTGTTCGATCGAATGTCTAATTGAATGTCTAATGTCTAATTTCGTCTTTTAGACATTCAAGCACGTGTTCGATCGAATGTCTAATGTCTTATTTGGGAATTTAGACATTCAAGGACGTGTTCGATCGAATGTCTAATAAAATGTCTAAGTCAGGCATTTAGACTTCAAATCAGGGATCGTTCGATTGTCTAATCGAATGTCTAATTTGGTCAATTAGACATTCACGCACGTGTTCGATCGAATGCCTAATCGAATGTCTCATGTCTAATTCAGACATTTAGACATTCAAACAGGGATCGATCGAATGTCTAATCGAATGTCTAATGTCTAATTTTGTCATTTAGACATTCAAGCAAGTGTTCGATCGAATGTCTAATCTAATGCCTTATGTCTAATTCAGGCATTTAGACATTCAAAAGAGGGTTCGATCGAATGTTTAAACGAATGTCTATTGTCTAATTCAGGCATTAGGCATTCGAGAGAGGGTTTAGTCGAATGTCTAATCGAATCTCTAATGTCTAAATGAGACATTTAGACATTCAAACGAGGATTCGGTCGAATGTCTTAACGAATGTCTAATGTCTAAATAAGGCATTTAGACATTCGAGAGAGGGTTTAATCGAATGTCTAATCGAATGTCTAATGTCTAATTCAGGCATTTAGACATTCAAAAGGGGGTTCGATCGAATGTCTAAACGAATGTCTAATGTCTAATGTAGACATTTAGACATTCAAACGAGGATTCGGTCGAATGTCTAAACGAATGTCTAATGACTAAATGAGACATTTAGACAATCAAACGAGGAATCGGTCGAATGTCTAAACGAATGTCTAATGTCGAAATGAGGCATTTAGACATTCGAGAGAGGGTTAAATCGAATGTCTAATCGAAAGTCTAATGTCTAATTCAGGCATATAGACATTCAAAAGGGTTTTCGGTCGAATGTCTAAACGAATGTCTAATGTCTAATTGAGACATTTAGACATTCAAACCGAGGATTCGGTCGAATGTCTAAACGAATGTCTAAATGAGACATTTAGACATTCAAACAAGGATTCGGTCGAATGTCTAAACGAATGTCTAATGTCTAAATGAGGCATTTAGACATTGGAGAGAGGGTTTAATCGAAAGTCTAATCGAATGTCTAATGTCTAATTCAGGCATTTAGACATTCAAAAGGGGGTTCGATCGAATGTCTAAACGAATGTCTAATGTCTAATGCAGACATTTAGACATACAAACGAGGATTCGGTCGAATGTCTAAACGAATGTCTAATGTCTAAATGAGACATTTAGACATTCAAACGAAGATTCGGTCGAATGTCTAAACGAATGTCTAAATGAGGCATTTAGACATTCGAGAGAGGGTTAAATCGAATGTCTAATCGAAAGTCTAATGTCTAATTTGGCCATTTAGACATTCATTTTTGAATGTCTAATTCCCCTTTTAGACATTGGGCCGAATGTCTAATGTCTAATGTCTAATGTCCTGCCAATTTCACACTCTTATATATATTAGATATATATCAAATCTTGATTAAAGATAAGATGAATTTATTGGATTTTTTTTACAAGGCTAGTTTATAATTCTATGTTCTAATCAAGGTAAGGTTAACAGACAGTGGGTCTCGTCATCTATAGAATGAATCAAATTTTCCAAACCAAAAAGAACACATTGTGAAAGTGGACGGATTTTGTTGGTCAGTAGGTGTGATATTCTTGTGCTTTTTATCGGAGCAAAATGAGTACTGTTATGTTAGTGGGACAGACAGAATTATGTAAATAGAGGATATTAAATGAGTGGTCATTGAATACCAAATTTATTAAACAAGTCATCTTAAACAGATTAAAATGAGGCTGCACTGTGTTTTTTTTATCTGTTTTAGATGATGAGATTAATAAATTCAGAAATTAATGAGCACAAATTTGATATTTTATTTATAATATGATCTTAATTTTTGTGATAAAACCAGGAAATTATGGTAATTATCGATTTAAATTGTTCCGCAAAATATATAACGCCATTTGCAAAATAACACCAGCAAGTTCATTATGACGTCATTTTCACAACGAAAATCCAACATTGATATCCGTTTTCAGCTCATTTGCATAGTTATTCCACTAGTGTAATAACACCTGTGTAATATCAAAAATATTCAATGAGTTTTTTTCACTCTTGTAACATAGGTCATATTATAAAGTCTGTTTACAATTCTGCATTGATATGTTTGGGGGCATGTTGTTTTACAGTTTTCTGTCTGTTTGTTTGTCTGTCTGTTATTTCATCTGTTGGCCCATCTATCTGTCTGTTGTTATTTCATCTGTTGGGCCATCTATCTGTCTTTTGTTATTTCATCTGTTGGCCCATCTATCTGTCTGCAAAACTTAACAAAAGATCCAAAAGGGATCGGCAATTACTTCCAGCCTATTCAAAATACAATGATCATAACATGAACTGGTAGATCTTGTTGATATGCATCTGTAGAGCCCAAGATCAAGGTAATGTGTCAAGGTCATGTAAGAAATTCGCTGTTTCTGTGGCATTTGTTTCACAAATGTATTTTGTTAGTTTTGAGTGTTCTATCAGACTTGATCTAACAATGCATCCCTTTGATTTCAGGACTTTGAAGCTGAAGAAAACACACCTAAACCCAAGAAGAAGACAGGAAAGGGTCGAGGGAAACGAAAAAGTGAGGCAGCTGGCTCGGACGAGGAGGAGACCCCAGCCAAAAAAACTCCAAAACCACGAAAACAATCATTACCCAAGTCTGCAACTAAAAAGGGTAAGATTTTATACTGATCTATTGTGTTTCATCCTGTCAGGGCCAAAAGTAATAAAAAATTTCTCCGGCTCAATTCCAATTATTCTCAAATTTCAATTTGAGATTAAAGCCATAATTCTCTTTTAATACTCATTTTAATGTATTAATATGAAAGATAATATTAATAAGTTGTTATAAATTAAAACTTATTAATATTATCTTTTATTTCCATACATTTATTTAAATTTGAAATTTAAGGAAATTCTCAGTTGAGCCTGAGAAAAGTTATAACCTTGAGCCCTGATAGGCTCAGAGCTAAGAGAGTGTATAGATTAGATGTGAAGTAACCCCTATCCTACTGAAGTGAAATTTTGTTTAAAAAAAATTGTAAATTTAACTCATGTCATGCTAAACCTGGAATATTCCTGTTTTGACAGGAGGTTTAGACAAAGATCAGCCTGCACCTATGTGCAGTCTGATCTTGGTCAACACAACCTGTTTGTCCCCTTTCAAGGCAGAGTTGTTAATAAATTTAATCTTCAAAAAGAAAGATTATCTACACAAATGGATTATAGGGCATTCAGTACTTTGATATGAGTGCAAGTTTGAAAGAGGATTTTAATTCAGCATGACAACGGTTAAGGAAGATTTTAAACAAATTTGGTAACATTCCCCACACTAAAGCAGACAGTGTAGTCAAAGTGCAGGCTGCATTTCTGTGCAGGCTGATCTTGGCCTTTACTGCCTACCAAAGCTTTGTGTACAGGAGAAACATGTCCGTAAGGGTTAAGTAGAGTAAAATTTGCCTAAATCTTTTTTATACTGTAGAGCATTGATTAAGGGGATTGTCCTTTTATAGAAAAGTTGAAAGAAAGGAAGGAGATGCAACATACTGATCTGAGATTAAAAAATGGAGTGCATTAAATATTTGCATGCAACATGTGTGTCTTTTAGCCCTTTTATAAAATTTGAAATATAAGTTTTCTTTTAAAGATCTCAAAAAGCTCTACGATTTTCTTCATTATCATGTATAAAAATTTAAAGATGTACTTTTTTTCTAGAACTTCAATGGAAATTAGAGCTTCTTTGCCCTTTAATATGTCATCCTCGAGTAAAAATGAAAAAAAAAACATGAAATACTTATAACTATAAAAATTATTTCAGGTGCCAAAAAAACTACCCCTAAGGGAGGTAAAAAGTTGAGTATTGATGAAAATGCTGAAGTCAGTGACAGTGTTAGCTCCCTAAGTGATAGGTAGGATGTTTGAATATTTGTACTTGCTTTATTTTCCTGTTTAACAGGTTTTTTATGCCCAATAATGATAAATTCTAGTTTCATTCAATTCTAGACTTTGTAAAGATCAGGTTTTCACTAAGAAAATCTCATGACAGATCAGATATGTCTCGTACTTTAATGCTTTTTGTGGATAAATGAAGTAGAGGGGAGTATGTTGGGTTCACCATGTCTGTCTGTCTGTCCGTCCATCTGTCCGTAGACCTTTTCATTTCTGACTCTTACTTAAGAACCAAGTGACCTAGAATCATGAGACTTCATACAAATGCTGCTTATGACCCAAGGAAGTGCCCTATTGTTTTTGGGTCACAAAGATCAAGGTCACGGTCAATTTTTGTGAAATTTTTGGTAGACCATTTCGTTTCCAAATTAAGAACCAAGTGATGTAGAATCATGAAATTTAATACAAATGCTACCTATGAACTGAGGATGTACTCGATTGATGAATCTTATATATCATGAAAACAACAAAAAAGCTATATTTAAAATTGTGCCCTTGTCATTAACTCATTGAAAGAAAAATGAATCTTTCACTCAACAAAGAATTACACACTATACCAATTTTTCTATGATAAAAAATATTTTTCAGCGATTCAGATGATGTTGATGATGAAGATGCCATCGGTGGATGGAAGAAGAAAGCGGAGGAAAAGAAAAAGGAGATGGAAAGAAAATTACAGGAAGCCAATGAAAGGTAAACATTTTGATACGCCTGTTGAAAGAAGGGACATATCATGGGATCATCCCAGGTGAACGGCTGGTAGACTTCATCCAATTCTTTGTCCAAAGCATAACTCTGTCTCTTTATATCTGATTGACTTGAAATTTGGCAGCTTTGTTCCTCACAAGAATACGAAGTGCAATGTATAAGATGAGTAACTCTAACTACTTAAATTTTTTAGTTATTTCCCTATGTTGTTTTTCATACTTGGACATCCAGCCGTGTAACAGGCGTATCTTGTGACAATCGGCCTCCTTATTTTTATGAAAGGGAATGGGATTGGAGATAATTCAATTTGGAGAAAAAAACTTGATGATAAAGTGACCATTCTCTTTTACAATGGCTTTCTTGGTGGTCCCATAAGTTGTTATTTAGTACATTTTTTTCCAGGGATGTAAAATTCCCAGGCCCGACTTGTTAAACATGGGCTTTTTCAATCGCAGGCAAATACATTTTTCTAGGCCACTTGGGCATGTACAAGTAAATACCAGATCAAATCTTGATACATTACTAAAAAGATCTTGGAGGAAAGACATCCTTTTGTTTGTATGTAAGGGTAAAGAAAAAATGTCTTTAATGAAGAAAATGCTGGGTCACAGCATTTTCTTCATTAAAAACAATGTTTTTCTCATCACTCATCAATCCTTTTTTTGTGGGCAAGTTCATTTTGATCCTGGACAAGTAGGAAATAAACTTTTATTTATGTCCATGGACAAGTGAAAAAAGTCGTATTTCCACACCCCTGGTTTTACTGTTAAGTCAAACTCTGCTCTACAGAAAATAGAAGGAGGAGGCAGAGAGTATAACTGGTGTGGGAAATGCTGGAATTCTATTGTTTTGTGCTCCAAACACCACAATTTAAATGACATATTGTCAGATTGAAGCGGCATAAAAACACTTTCAATCAATCAATCAATCAATTAATTAATTATATATTTACAGAAAACAGAAGGAGGAGGCAGAGAGGATCCGACTCGCTCAGGAAGAATTGATGAAGGAGAGAGAAGAGGAGGGAGGGGAGGAAGAAATAGAGAGTCCCTCTGACAGACCCAAGAGAGATAGAAAGAAGAAGAAATTCTTTGACGATGGACAGGGCTCAGATGTAACTACATTTCAACTTTATTATGCCCCCCTCCCCCTTTCAAAGAAGAGGGAGTATATTGTTTTGCACTTGTTGGTCAGTCGGTCCGTCCATAGACCGTTTTTTGTCTGGAGCATATCTCATAAGATATGCAAACTAGAATCATGAAACTTCACAGGTGGATAGATCTCATTGAGGTGAAGTGCAGTGCACAAGTTATTGCCCATTGTTGATTGACAAAGAATAGGCAATGACCTGCTTTTATCGGGGGCAAAAATGTTTTACACACGTCTCTTGTCATAGTGGTTGGGATAGTGCAGTTGGTAGTGCATCAAAGTGTTTATAAAAAGACCTTGGGTTTGATCCCCAATGAAGGAACTCACTCTTTTTGCCTTCTTGTCACCCACCAGTGATCGACACTTACACCAGTCCTTAGGCCCGAGACCTGTGGATTTTAGGGAGGACTGGTAGCTGTAACCACGCTGAAAGTCCTTCAGGCATGTAGTGAATGGCAGTGCTAAGTATTTCAAATCCATCATGTTTTGAAAAATATTTGCTTTTCCAATACAAAAATTTTGTAATACAAAATGGTAAACATTGTAGGAATAGAAGAAATTGCTTGTCAAAAGCAGTTTCTTCTTTCTCAACAATGTTTTTCTTGCAATTTATCCCTTAAATTGCTAGCCGCCACCATAGCGCAGTTGGTTAGGCATAAGACTTCCAATCTGGAAGTCGTGGGTTCGATCCCCGGTGGCGGCAAATATCCTTTCCGACGTTTGTCTTTCACCAATGGGTAGATAATCGTAAACCTATGTGAAATAGCAGTCGGAGGCTAGGAAAGGGTGTAATGGTAGTACAGGTGAAAGAAATACCAGGAATCCATTGTTAGGTGCTCCGGCCGCCGCGATATAACTGAAATAATGTTGAAAGCGGCGTAAAACCCCATTCAATCAATCAATCAATCCCTTAAATTGCTAAAAAAGAAAAACAGTTATCACGCAGGACCTGTTGTTATCATGGGGGACCTGTAAAGTTTTTGGCAAACAGGTCCTTCAGGGTAATGGCAAAAAGTGGTTATTGTGAAACCCTGCCCACCAATGGGTTGATAATCATAGACCTATTTAGGATAGAAGCTGGAAAGGATGATATGGTAGTACAGGTCTGACCAATACCAGAATACCATTGTAAGATCTATGCTCCAGCTGCTGCGATATAACTGAAAAATTGTTAAAGTGGCATAAAACTCAATCAAACCAACAAATTCAACATTTTCACACACACACTTTTTTAAGATCAGGGGTATATTGTTTTACCTTTATCCACTGGTTTGTTAGTCTGTCATCCGCCTGTCTATAGGCTAAACCTTAAAAGCGAAAAACTTAACATAGCAAATTTCCTCCAACCTATTTAAGGTAAAATGTTCTTATGATTATGGCATTGTGACAGATATTAAGATTACCAATCTGCAGATACCAAGTTCAGGGTCATTTGACATAGTCAACCTAATGTGTAAAGGTCAAAGTTTTGTGAAAATTCTGTTTTTAGGGGCGTTTGTGTTTCACAAACTAATCTAGTTTTCAAACAATTACAGAAAGAAGACACAGAATCACACACACCTGATGATAAATCAAAAACTAAAAATAAAGACTCCAAAACTTCACCAATTAAACACAGAAAAGACGAAAAGAGAAAAAGTGAAGTAAAAGAGGATAAAAAACACGTAGAAAAGAAAAGTTTAAGTGAGTCTGACGATAAAAAACAATCACGTAAAAGTGTCAGTGAAGATGTTGACAGTGACAATAAGACAAGTGCTAAAAAGGATAGTAAGAAAGAGGCAAAAGTGAATGAAAAATTAGATATTAAAAAAGAAATAAAGATGGAAGGAAAGACAGAAACAAAGAAAGATTCTGTTAAAAAGGAGGAGGATAAGACAAAATCAAAAGTGATAAAAACTGAAAATGAAAAATTGAAAGAAGACGGAATGGATGAAGAGAAAGGTGAAGAAATGAAGGAAAGAGAAGATATTTCAGATGTAAGTATAAGTGGATTGAAGCAGGTTTGTAGAAAATCAAATTTTCTTGCTTGTCCTTGGACAAGTTGACAGTTAAATTTCACTTGGCGCCTGACTAGAATATTTAGATGTCCAACTTTTCTGTTATTTTCTTCAAAATATGGAACATTTTTCAGTTTTGTAGGTAATGCCTCACAATTACATATCTTTTTGAGCTGAGCTTGAGTTTAATAATATATCTAAGCAATTACTCCTATTGCTTTATGGTTATCTAATACTACAAGTTTAATTCTTTAAGATTTTAATAGGGCAGACACTTTGACCTATAACTTGGAATCAATTTCAATTGAATAAGTTTGCAAATTTATTATTGATACTTGTCCTTGGACAAGCTTCCAAGTCTCCTTGTCCACTGGCTAAAAAGCTGAAGACAAATGTCATGAGATTTTATTTGAGATAAGCTGATGTAAACAGAGTCTAGAGTATAATTGTTATTCAGCGAGCATTGGCCAGCTTAATAACTTGTGTATTCTAGACGTGGTTAAGATCAGCTTGTCTCAAATCAGGGCTGTGGAAATACGAGTTTTCTCCACTTGTCCTTGGACAAGTAAAAGTGGATTTTCTACTTGTCCAGGATCAAAATGAACTTGTCCGCTACAGAGTAAATAGAAAAAAATGAAAAAAAACATTGCCTTTTGATGAAGAAAATGCTGGTATCCAGCATTTTCTTCATTAAAAACAATGTTTTCTAACCTATGATATGAACATTAGGATGATTTCTCTCTTAATTCTTTTACGTAACATTCCAAGATTTGCCCTGGTATTTACTTGTCCTTGGACAAGTGGCTTAGAAAAATTTACTTGTCCGCAAGTACAAAAGCCCAAGTCGGACAAGTCGGGCATGGGAATTCCACACCCCTGCAAATGACATCTAGTAACAGATTTTTTTATTCATATAAACAGCAATTGGAAACTGATTTTTCTCGTCTTAAATAAAATATATTCCAATTATAAATAAATGGCTTTTATTGGCTCACATGTATGCCTTGTCCTTGACATATATGTTATATCAATCGAAAACTTAATTGACAGATTAGACTGTGGTTTGAAAGGTTAGTGATTTTCTACCATTTATGTAAATCATTTTTGATAACCCTAACTTTTCATCCCCCCACATACATTGATAAGATTAAGGTTATATTGTTTTACTGTTTTCTGTCTCTCTTTCTGTCTAGACTTCAACTTCATCTAGATCATAACTTCAAGGATATGTGACAAGGTCTAGGTTTTGAAAAAAGTTACTGTTTTGGATGCATTTGTATTTCACAAACATTTCTTGTGGACTAAGACTAAGGTGTTTTTTTTTGCATCCAGGGTTTTTAGGTCTTTTTAGGTCTTCTTCAACAATTGTCAAAATGGGGTACAAAGGGTTCAAGTATTGGGATCTATATTAGATAGTTTTGAGGTTCCTGTCTTCTTATTTGTGTGTCTTGAACTCACAAAACCTGCATCCCTTAAAACCTCGGCATCCATTGAAACAAGCCATATAAACTAGTCAAATCAAATCAAATTAATATAATTTGGTATAAGCGTCCAGTCAAAAGACAGTCACCATTCACATGCATAAATTTTGCTCGTAACAACAACTACACACAGACAAATTCGTATAACAAATAGGTACACTATCCAGAGATTAATGACATCTAGTAAATTTTCAAAATTAGTTTATAATAATAACTATTATGGTAGTTTGCTTTCATTGACACCCGTCAACTTTTAGGCTAGGTCAGTTAATATAGAGCAAAGGAGCAAATATAGAACAGCACAAACAGGGAGTGAGGCACCTGTGCTCTATCTAAAAGGATAAAAGAAAAGGCATGCCTAAGGAGGGATGGCGTCAAAGTTAACGAGATGTCAATGTCTATTACAATGAGCCACAGATTTACTGTAGATAATACTTTTGCTAATAATCAATGTTTCTCTAACTTTTAACAGGTTACAATTATTTTAAATACATGTTCTAGCAATGTCATAATCTTTATATTCCATTAAATATCCGCTGTCATAGCTAAGTTGGTAACGCGCCGGACTGTCAATCTAGACGTCCCAGATTTGATACCCGACGGCAGCACTCATTCTTTCCGACTATTTGTCTCTCACCAATTGGTTGATAATCATAGACCTTTGTTAGATAGCAGCTGGAGGCTAGAACAGGATGTGATGGTAGTACTGGTTCGAGAAATACCAGGAATCCATTGTTAGGTGCTCCAGCCGCTGCGATATAACTGAAAGATTGTTGAAAGAGGCATAAAACCCTATTCAAACAAACAAACAAATGTTTCGGGTGCATTTGTGTTTCACAAATGTATCTTGTGGACTAAGACTAAGGTGTTTTTTCATCCATCGAACCTTGCCATGTAAACAGATGTGACTTTACTTATGAAATTTTCAATTTTTTGTCAGGAATCTAAACCCACCAAAGATGTTCCAAAAATTTCAGATGAGGAGAAAAAACGGCTGGAAGAGGAGTTAAAACGAAAGAAACAAGAAAAATTAGAGAAACAGAGAGAGAAAGAAAAGCGATTGTAAGTTGAGATCAAATTTTAACCCTTATCCTACTGGATTTAATTTTGTTATAACCAGCAGCATGCTGCTTTACCGTTGTCCATCTGTGTGCCTGTCTGTCCATCAGTCTGTCTGTCTGCAAAACTTAACATTGCCTAATACTTCAAGCCAATTCAAGATACTATGTTAATATTTTGTATGATGATAGATTTCAATGATATGCTTCTATAAGCGCTGAGGTCAAGATCAAGGTCAACGTCATATGTTAAGGTCAAACTTCTGAAAAATTTGCATTTTTTGGGGTCATTTTTAGCTCGCCTGGGACAAAAGTCTCGGAAGAGCTATTGTCATACCCTCGGATGTCTGCATCGTCGTCAGCGTCGGCGTCAGCGTGGGTGTCGGCGTCCGCATTAGGTTAAAGTTTTTTATTTCTATCAATATTTATCCTAGAGGCTTTATTTTTAGCTCGGCTGTTTTCGGAGAAAACCCGAGGTATTGCTATAGCCTCCGTGTCGTCGTCGTCGTTGTCGTCGTCGTGCGAAAACTTTGACATTTTGTTATATCTCTGGTTCTACTGAAGGCATTCACTTGAAACTTGGCACACATGTTCACCATCAAAAAAGCAACATATACTATCAAGGGGGATAACTCTAGATGCACTTTGTGCAAATTATGCCCCTTTTTCGACTTAGAATTTTTTTCCCACCATCCAGCTTTCGACAGCCGAGCGTAGGCACCCGTAGGGGGTGCTCTTGTTTACAGAAACACTCATTAGGGCATAGGCTTTCATTTGAGACCAACATCCATGTCGAAATGACCTTTAGACTGTGACCTTGACCCTTTCAAAAAACTTTAACCAAAAACTTTAACCAAAAACTTTAACCAAAAAAACTTTAACCTTGCTTATATTTTCTGTAAGCTTTAAACTAGAGACATCATTACTTCATATGCACACTCATTAGGTGATAGGCTTTCACCATAGACAAAGGTCCTTGACAATTTGACCTTGACCTTGACCCTTTGTGGACTTACAAAAACTTTAACCAAAAAAATTTAACCAAAAACTTTAACCTTGTATATATTTTTTTAATGCTCTAACCTAGGGACATCATAGCTTCATATATATACTCACCAGGTGATAGGCTTTCACCAGAGACTAAGGTCCTTCACAATTTGACCTTGACCTGTACCATTTGTGGACTTAGAAAAACTTTAACTGAGAACTTTAACCAAAAACTTTAACCTTGCTTATTATTTTTTGAATGCTTTAACCTAGGGACATCATTACTTCATATACATACTCATTAGGTGATAGGCTTTTGTGAGAGATCAAGGTCCTTGATAATTTGACCTTGACCTTTTATGAAATTAGAAATACTTTAACCGAAATTCTTTACCAAAAACTTTAACCTTGCTTATATTTTCTGAATGCTTTAACCTAGGGACATCATTACTTCATATACATAGTCACCAGATGAAAGGCTTTCACCAGAAACCAAGGGCCTTGACAATTTGACCTTGACCTGGACCTTTTATGGACTTGGAAAAACTTAAACTGAAAAACTTTAACCAAATATTTAACCTTGCTTATATTTTCTAAATGCTTTACTCAGGGACATTATTACTTCATACACTTGCTCACTAGGTGATAGGCTTCTACAGAGACCAATGTCCTTCACAATTTGACCTTGATCTTGACCTTTTGTGGACTTAGAAAAATTTAAAAGAAAAACTTCATGTTTGATACAAAGAAATTCCATTGGTAACCTCATCTGCTTGTAGCCTTTCACTTTACCCTAAACTTATACATGCAATTAAAACAAAAAAGTTTTTATATTTCTTAATTACTACTCAAACGGATTTTTATTAGATCATCGACTTTAACATTGAAAGAAACCACTTTGAACTTCTGTCTTCGGTCAAGCGCTGTTTGTGACAAGCAGCTGTTTGGGCGAGCTACGTTGTCCGCAGACAACTCTTGTTTTGTTTCACGAACACATCTTGTTTAAAAAGAATTTGCCAATCTTTGACATTTCAACCAGTATTGATTAATGTTACCCTCTTTCATGGAGTAGAACACTGGCAGGATAAGCTAGAAGATTAGACTGCACACCTGTCCAGACTGATCTTAGTTTATGATTCCTGCCAAAGCTTTGCATTCTTTGTGATTCTAGCATCAAGTTATGCTTGTATTGCTTTGTCAAATAAATGTTTGTCTTCAAAATTTGGCATGTGAAGGGTTAAAAAGAATCCAAAATAGTGACAAGGCTATATATTTACAGAAAAGAGTTAATGTTTGTCTTCAAATTTGGCAGGCTAGGAAAGGGATATGGTGGTAGTACTGGTGTTAGAAATACCAGGAATCCATTGTTAGGTGCTCCAGTCGTCACGATATAACTGAGAGATTGTTAAAAGCAACGTAAAACCCCAATTCAAATCAAATCAAATCTTCAAATTTGGCATGTGAAGGGTTAAAAAGAATCCAAAATAATGAGAAGGCTTTATATTTACAGAAAAGAGAAAGAGGAAGAGAAGGAAAGGTTGAAGAAATTGAAATTTGAACAAAAGAAACAAGATAAGAAGAAGGAAAAAGTCAATTGTAAGTTGATTTTAAGGTAGTGGACCCGTAACAGTAATAGTTGCCCAACATTTTGGAACTCATGGTCTTCACAATGTTGACAGAGGTTTCCTATTTAAAATCATTAGGAAACCTTGGTTTACATTGTGAATGTTCATTACTTCCAAAACATTTGGGAACTATTATGGTTCCACTACCTTAAGCCAGTGGTTCTGAAATATTTTGATAGTCTGCTTGTCCACGGGCAAGTTACAATCACAAACTGACTTGTCCGTATATAAACCTACTTGTCCTTTGAATTTTGGAGAATCTGCAAAATATTGATATCAAAATTGGTGTTGCCTAAAAAACTAAAAGTATCCTAGAAATAGAGTTACTGTAGACATGGGATTACATGGAATATCAGAAGACCGCTAATTTTTTTAAGAAAAATTTTTTCTTAAGAGATTTTTTCACTTGTATACGGACAACCTAGCAATGAAAATCTGCTTGTCCGTGCAGCCTGATGGACAAGTTGGACAACTCGGGAAGCTTATTTCAGAACCACTGCTTAAGCAGATCTATGGATAGAAGGGTGTAATTTGAATACCCAGTCCTGTATTCAGGTTGACAAAAAAGTGCAAACTGCAGGGCTCGTGTTTGACCCTTAAACCAGGGTTTTGACCCCCAAAAATCTGAAATTATCTTAATTTGACCCCTAGAAATTTCTCCCAAGGGGGTCATTTTGACCCCCTTGAGAGGAATTACTAAGAGTAAAAACATGGTTTTATACATATGATTTTCAAAAGTTCCTATGTAAATTGCTACAAATTAAATACTTGTTTTATATCAATACAAGAAAAAGTTAAATGGACTCTTATATATGCAAAATTCTACATATGATTTGCCTTTTCTGTCGTTTTGACCCTTTTGAATTCAAGTTTGACCTCCAGAATTTTGTTAGTGAGGAGTCAATGACTCCCAAATATCAAACAATAACACGAGCCCTGAAACTGTTTTGAAATTATACCTAGCTTTGCACAAGCATTTTAGTGCAACGTGGGATATACTTTTCAAACAGTTTGCACTGTTGTGTCATCCTGTATGCAGGTCAGGTTCCCTACAAAGGGAAGATGCACATATTGTCAGGGTTACTCGGTTCAACTATTTTAAAATTAGAGTTACTGCCCCTGATTGGTGAAGCCATATCATCCTTGTGTCCATCCAACTGAGATTCGTTTCCACGCTATGTCTTGGAAACCATTGATTTGTTTTCGGTGAAACTTTGTGAAAAGCTTCACTACAAAGAGGAGATGGGCATATTGTCGGGGTTACCCAGTTCCACTATTGAATTTAGTGTTACTGCTCCTGATTGGTGAAGCTATGTATACACACAGAGTAATATTTGGTTTGGTGCTTATTCGTGGAATCTCATTGGCTGGATCAATGAAATGTTATTGAAAGCTTCACTACAAAGAGGAGATGCGCATATTGACGGGGTTACCTGTTTCGGCTATTAAAAATCCTCAAAAATGATCATTTGTAGGTGTTACGGTCATATGATAAATTCAATGTAATCTGTCAAGGTTGAACTTCCTTAAAACTTAAAGTTAAAACTTAGCATGTTCAATTTATTCAAGCCTCATAATTGGCATGATTAAAGATCTTTATGATGCGCATCCATAGGTATCAAGGTAAAGTCAAAAAAGATATGACAAGGTCATCTGTCAAGGTCAACATTCTGAAAAAATGCTGTAACAAGGGTATTGGTAACAACACATCTTGTTTTTAGCTCCACTGGCCGAAGGCCACTGGGGCTATTGTCATGGCGTTGTGTCCGTCATGCATCCGTCCGTGGGTCAGTGATTCTGTGTGTCCAGTCGTAAACTTTTTCTTTAAAAAACTTATCCTCAGAAACTACTGGATTTATTTCAACCAAACTTCACAGGAATGATCCTTGGGTGACCCTCTTTCAAAGTTGTTCAAGAAATTTGGATCCAATGATAAACGGATTTAATAGGCGTGGCTAGTTTCCAAATATGGTGAAAAGTGAGTTTTCTCACATTCTAATTGATGGATACCAATAGAATTTTACATGAATGATCCTTGGGTGAATCTTTATCAGTCTACAAAAAATTATTGTGATCGGATGAAAATGTGTATTTTTTGTATTAAGGTCTTTTTTCTATATGTTATACAGTGGAAACTTTGAACATCATTTTCTGAAAATGTATTTGATGGATATCAACCAAATTTCACTATAATGATCCTTGAGTGACCCTTTATCAGTCTACCAAAAAATTTGTGATCTGAGTAAAAATATGTATTTTATGGGTGGAGGTCATTACCCAATATGTTATATGGTGGAAACTTTGAAAATCATTTCTCAAAATGTAAGTGATGGATATCAACCAAATTTCACTGGAGTGATCCTTGAGTGACCCTTTATCAGTCTACCAAAAATAATTGTGATCTGATGAAAAATGTGTATTATATGGGCGGAGGTCATTTCTCTATATGTTATATAGTGGAACTTTAAAAATCATTTTCTCAGAATGTAATTGATGGATATCAATCAAACTTCATTGGTATGATCCTTGGGTGCCCCTTCACCATGCAGCCAAAATTATTGTGATTGGATGAAAAATATGTCTTTTATGGGCAAAGGTCATTTCTCTATATGTTATATAGCGGAAACTTCGAAAATCATTTCAACATCTGCAGAACCCAAAATATCTTAAAATCTAATCAAAACTTTGGGTTGCTATTACAAGAATTTCAAGTCTGTGGATTGACTCAAGCCTTTCAACCCTGACGGCGGCACTCATTCTTTCCGATTATTTGTCTCTCACCAATGGGTTGATAATCGTAGACCTATGTGAGATAGCGGCTGGAGGCTAGGAAAGAATGTGGTGGTTGTACTGGTGATAGAAATACCAGGAATCCATTGTTAGATGCTCCAGCCGCCGCGATATAACTGAAATAATGTTGAAAGCGGCGTTAAACTCCATCCTTTCAAGGCTTTCTAGTTGAATAATTTTAATAGGACTAGCAAAGATTAATGAACAGACAGATCAGATAGCATATTGGTTTGGCTGATCTCGATCTATACCAGTACCTATTTCTATCATCCCTTGCCTTTTTCAGTTGCAGTAACGGAGGCCAAATTGATACAAATGGATGTAGAGATTAAAAGATCTTTACAGAAAGTTGGAAATGCTGTAAGTAGTAGTAAAACAATACAGCAGATAATTATTTGTTTCGGTGTAAGATAGATTTATATTTTATTGAGTGAACAACAAAAGCTATACTTTAACAATTGGAAATCTTACTTGAATAAACAAAGGATAAATTTATTTCTTAAATGTAAAAATGAGACAAAATATGAAAATTTTTGGACAAATTTTCTAAAAGTGCACCATTTTCCTCATGATTGCTATGCAAGGTTCATGATGATGTCACTTCTTGGGCTTCACTTACATAAAGTCAGGGTGAAATAAACGAAAGAAGGATACATGTTTTGGATAATTTCACTGGTTAGTAGGTAAGTTTATCAAATGATAGTCTACTGTTTTTGCTTGATTATGCACAGAAAATGCATTAAAGAAATATAGGATAATTCCATATCAAGATCTTTTACCGAAGTCAAACTAGGAAATAGTTGTCATTAAGATGGCATATAATACATGATTATTGGCCTGGCAGGGTGGAACCTAAATAACGGGTCATTGCACTTAAGGTTAAGGTAAATCAGCTTTAATTACACAAACTCACTTACTTTAGATTGTCGACATAAAAATCTTACTTATTATAGATATTCGACATAAATAACTTTGGAAATCAAATTGTAGGTTTGGTAACCAGACCTTGTCACTCATGTAACAATATGTCTTGAGTGTGTCAAAATTCAGGTTGATAGAAAAAGATTGCAGTTGACAATGAAAATTAATCATACCCCCCCCCCCCCCCCCCCTTTTCGAAGAAGAGGCAGGGTTTTTGTCTGACATCAAGAAAACGGGGTCCAAAGGACTCGACCATTTGGATCTAAGGAGTCCTTTCATTCTGTTTGGGAGTCCCTGCTTTGGATAAAGACTATTTATTTTGGAGCAATGATCTAGTTTTCCTGTGCCTTTTAAGCTATTTCCTGTTTAAAGGTTAAGAAATTGTTGGTTATTTATAATTACTTGTCTCTCAACTTCAAGAAAGAATTGAAGACTGTATAAAACAGTATTCAATTCTTTTCTGATGTTGATCCCTAGAGGGTCCACAGGACTCATACTAGATAGTTTTGAGGGTCCTGGCTGCTTATTTGGGAGTCTCAGACTCGCAAAACCTGCGTCCCTTAAAACCCTGAGAGGGAATATATTGCTTTGCACTTTATGGTTGGTTGGTTGGTTGGTCGGTCGGTCAGTCTGTCTGTAGACCTTTTTTCTGCCTGGAGCATATCTCAAAAAGTATGCAAGTTAGAATCACACAACTTCACAGGTGGATAAGTCTCATTGAGGAGAAGTGCAAAGCACAAGAACCATAACTCTACTCATCGTATTTGTGAGTAATTGCCTTTTATTGATTGACAAAGAATAGGCCATTGACCTGCTTTTATGGGGGGCATTATTGTTTTACAAACATCTCTTGTTATCGAAAAACCTTAGATTTTGTGTATTGGTGCTAGGAAGTATGTTGAGGATATATTAATTGTTACATCATCCCTGCGTTTTGGATGAGAAAACGTTTAGGATGAGAAAACGCAGGGCTAAATAAAAACAGGAATATTGAATGAGTGAACATTTAATGCCAAATTTATTTAAACTAGTCATCTGTAATCAGATAGAAACAAGGCTTTGCCGCATAATAAGAATCTTAAGATATCTCATTTAGGAAATAAAGATGGTACTCATGACGTCAAATATTTTCACTCAAATTTTCAAAAATCATTCAATATGACGTATTAAAAATCTTTTCATCTTTCTCTAATGAACACACTTCTGTTCTAGGATGTGGATAAGTGTATAGCAGTGATGGAGGCTCTAGAGCTACTACCTGTCAACCTGCTTATGTTGAAGAAAAATCCGGATATAATGAACACCATTAAAAAGGTAGGTCTGAAAAAAAATCCAGATATAATGAACACCATCAAAAAGGTAGGGCTGCAAAACTTACAAGAAGGTAATGTTGAAGAAAATGTCAGATATAATGAACACCATTAAAGAGGAAGGTCTGCAAAACTTACAAGAAGATAATGTTGAAGAAAAATCCATATATAATGAACACCATTAAAAAGGTAGGTCTGTCAACGAAAAATCCAGAAATAATGAACACCATTAAAGAGGTAGGTCTGCAAAACTGACAAGAAGATAATGTTGAAGAAAAATCCGGATATAATGAACACCATTAAAAAGGTAGGTCTGCGGAAGAAAAAAAACAGATATAATGAACACCATTAAAAAGGTAGGGCTGCAAAAGAAAAATCCAGATATGATGAACACCATTAAAAAATTAGGTCTGCGAAAGAAAAATCCAGATATAATGAACACCATTAAAAAGGTAGGTCTGTAAAATTAACAAGAAGATAATGTTGAAGAAAAATCCTGATATAATGAACACCATTAAAAAGGTGGGTCTGCAATTTCATGTGTTTCATATCGTGAACTTATATACAATGAATTATTTTTGTGATTTCAAAATAAATGTAAATGAGTGGGAGGAGCCAGTTTTTTGAGTGAAATTAAAGGGAGGCAATTGGAGAAATATTTTATTACCTCCCCTTATTAAATCTACTTCCTTCGGTTTTGTGTTTCTTCGCTGTCAAATCAGATGCTTTAAAAATCGGTCAAGAAAACAAAATCTCGGAAAGATTTCATAGGTTTGAATGAAGTTTTGATCATTTTGAATGATTTTGAAGTGTGCTTGAACTATTTTGGAGTGTTTTTGAGTAAATGGAGCGAGTCTCTGGAGTGAATGGAGTGCTGAGTGATTTTAAATGTTGTTGATTTAGGTGAGTGTCAAGTTCACTGTGTTAGTAGCTGAAGCAAATTGGTAGCTAAGCAGACTACCAAATTCTTAATCATATGTTCATGTAAAGATATTTAAAGCGTAGTGATATTAACTTTCAAACAATTCGAAGTGTGATCATGGACAATCTACCAGTCCATCTGATTTTGGCTGGACAATTACTCCTATATTTGTTGATGGATCCAATGATGAAATAATTCGAAACAATTTATCTTTGCTCCAAAGTAGACATGCTGTTTTGAAAGAAATATCCAGATAGGTCCAAGGTCAAGGTTACAGCTTAAGGTCTAATGTTAAAATGCAGGTTCAACAGTAGTTGTCCTGTGATAATAATCTTGCTCAAATAATACGAGCCTGTGTGTGACATTTCCAACAATTTGAAATGTTTAAGAGTGCAAACATTGAGCAGTATAGACAGCCACATATTGTAAATATAAAGATACCTGATTTTCTATAGATACTTTGAGACCTTATCTACTAAGTGCACAGTGAAGACTCTGGTCAGACTGTGTGGATGCACAGGCTGGACAGAGTCTTTGTTTTTCACATATTTAAAATTGCTGGAAATCTCACGCACAGGCACATATGTCTTTGAGAAGCTAGAAGGTTAACAAATTAAAACTGCTTTGTCAAGCTGAAAGCCACTTGGGGCTATTGTCATGGCGTTGTGTCCTTCTGTGTGTCCGGTCGTAAACTTTTTCTTTAAAAATCTTCTCCTCAGAAACTACTGGATGGATTTCAATCAAACTTCACAGGAATGATCCTTGGGTGACCCTCTTTCAAAGTTGTTCAAGAAATTTTGATCCAATGAAAAACATGGATTTTATGGGCGTGGCTAATTTCCAAATATGGTAAAAAGTGAGTTTTCTCAGATTCTAATCATTGGATACCAATTAAATGTTACATGAATGATCCTTGGGTGACCCTTTATCAGTCTACAAAAAATCATTGTAATCGGATGGAAAATATGCATTTTATGGGTGGAGGTCATTTCTCTATATGTTATATAGTGGAAACTTTGAAAATCATTTTCTCAGATTGAAAATGATGGATATCAACCAAATTTCACTGGAATGATCATTGAGTGACCCTTTATCAGTCTACAAAAAAATCATTGTGATCGGATGGAAAATATGCATTTTATGTGCAGAGGTCAATTCTCTATATATTATATAGTGGAAACTTTGAAAATTATTTTCTCAGAATGTTACTGATGGATATCAACCAAATTTCATTGGAATGATCCTTGAGTGATCCTTTTATTAGTCTTCTAAGCATCATTGTGATCGGATGGAAAATATGCATCTTATGGGTGGAGGTCATTTCTCTGTATGTTATATAGTGGAAACTTTGAAAATCATTTTCTCAGAATGTAACTGATGGATATCAACTAAATTTCACTGGAATGATACTTGAGTGACCCTTTATCAGTCTACAAAAAAGCATTGTGATCTGATAAAAAATATGCATTTTATGGGCAGAGGTCATTTCTCTATATATTATATAGTGGAAAATTTGCAAATCATTTTCTCAGAATATAATTTTTGAATATCAACCAAATTTCACAGGTATGATCCTTGAATGACTCTTTATTAGTGTACCAAAAATTATTTTGATTGGATGAAAAATATGCATTTTATTGGCGGAGGTCATTACTCAATTTGTTAAATAGTGGAAACTATGAAAATCATTTTCTCAGAATGTAACTGATGGAATTATTTTTAACATCAGTAGAACCCCAAATATCTAAAAATCTAGTCAAAACATTTATTTTACGCCTGTGGAGCGACTCAAGTCATTCATGGTTTTCTTGTTTTTCTTTTATTTGGAAAAATCTGTAATTCTATAGTCACAGACTTTCATGAAAATATTGTTTGGTTAGACCAAGAAATAATTTTGATATAATTGTTTGAAGCTTCTGCATAAATTTTTCTTTACTAACAAATCTGTACATTTTGAAGTTGAAGTATAAGATATGAAGAGAGCATTTGCTAAATTCATGAAATTTGTATGAACCTAAAAACCTTATTATACTCATGTATGAATTCACTTTGCTTATTCATACAGAATGAATAGGGTTTTAGTTTCATAGCTCTATGAAATCAACAAATACTCTCTTCATCTCTGAAGTACATGTGTTTTCTCCCCAGTGTCGAAAGTACAAGGGCAGTGAGCAAATCAAGAAGAAGGCAGAATATATTTACTGCAAATTCAAACAGTTGTTTGTGGATGGCTCAGAAAACGTAAGTCAACAAACCCTCCCCAAAAGTCTGACACACAGGTTGATAGTGTTGGGCAATTGGTTTAACCCTTTCCTGTTTTACAAAATTTTGGACCTGTCCAAATTCAAAGGTTTTGCAGACGAAAATTTAAAGTGGATTTAATTTGAAAAATAACCATTCAGTAGGGTAGAAAATAGTGTAGAAAAAGAAGAAATTGCTTGTCAAAAGCAATTTCTTCTTTTATCACAATGTTTTCTCAATCATAAAATCACAGGCACGTAAAAAGCAGGGATTAAACAGTAAAGGGTTAAAATCACAATCGATATTCTCTTGTAAAATGATCATGCAAAAACCAACGACTGATAATAATTCCATTTTGGATCTTGTATTTTCAAACAGAAATAGTAAAAGTGAGACTGTGGAATCTTACTGGTCTGACCATAAGATTATTTTCCTTTACACATAAATTTGTTACAGTTCAATAACTTTATCATCTGAATCAAAAGTAATGCAAGTTACCCTTAGGTGTTTTGACTCAGGTGAGCGGACCAGGGCCAAAGGTCCTCTGGAAAAAGACTGCAATTTATTTCATTACATTAAGCTCTACTAAGCAAAGGTCAGAAGAGCTATAGCTATAGCATGTTTCTCGTCTGTTGGTCTTTCCATTTACTTTTCCTTGTTATTGCAATGGGTTTGGAAATGAGTCAGGTCTGTCAAGCCTCACAGGAAAAGGGGCCTTATGGACATTAGATTAAATCATAGTTGTTATTGCAATAGAGTCCACGGTATACATCGAAATTGCCTCCAACTTTCACAGAATGAATGTACCATATTAGGATTATTCTTTTTCAAAATGTATCAGATCAGTCAAGTACCACAGGAAATGGGGCCTTATGGAAATTAAATTAAATCCTATTAGTTATTGCAATAGAGTCCACAGTATTCATCCAATTTTCTTCAAATTTTCACAAAAAGATTTTACCAACAAAAAGATAGTTCCTTTTTAAAATGGTTCAGGACTCTTTAAGTATCAATGGTTGATTGATTGATTGAATGGAGTTTAACGCCACTTTCAACATTATTTCAGTTATATCGCGGGGGCTGGAGCACCTAACAATGGATCCCTGGTATTTCTCTCACCAGTACAACCATCACATTCTTTCCTAGCCTCCAGCTACTATATCACAAAGGCCTACAATTATCAACCCATTGGTGAGAGACAAATAGTCGGAAAGAATTAGTGCCGCCGTTGGGGATCAAACCCGGGACCTCTAGATTGACAGTCTGGCGCGATACCAACTTCACTATGACGGCGGCTTAAGTATCAATGGAAAAGAGGCCTTATGAAAATATGATAAAAGTTTCCCGAATGTTGATCTTTGACTGCCTTCTGAGAAATGGCTTTCCTGAAATGTGACCTGTCACACAATAAGGGACCATTTGGGAAGTGCGTAACATGTCAAACCTTGTTAGAGTGTGTGGATTGTAAGGGGTGAAGTTTTTTCATTCTTTACTAATTATCTGAATCTGGTATGATCAATATACCTTCATGTGAAAGAATTTTCAAAATACAACCTGGTTGGCCTGTTCAAAAATCTCTTTTTCAAATGTTGATTTTACGAATTTCTGAGGTGGTCTCTTTTTGCGTGACACATCAAAAATACTTTCAAATAAATTTGATTATATGTCTTACAGACCTTTCATGCTATAGGCTTTTCAAGAAAGTCAGTAGAGCGACCCAGGGGCCTGTTTTACTAGACATCTTATGATCAATTTCGCTTCTGAAGTAGTAATTAATCATGGAATTTTGCCATACACCATCTCATTGAAAACGTCTTCTAAAGCCAACCCCAATGAGATATTGCATGTCAGAATCTACCAGTGATTGAAAACACCAGGTATGATTTGTGATTTTGACTTACACTACAGATAAATTTGTAAGATGTTAAGTAAAATGGGCCCCTGTACTTCATAGACCTATTTTTTTCCCTTAGGGTATCAAGGACATTATAAAGGAGAAGAAAGAAAATGATCGATCTCAAACTGTTAAACAGGAAAACCTGGAAAACAAGGAAAATTCGGGCGATAAGGATATGGACCAATCAGATTATTCCTTTACTGGATTCTCCGGATTTAGCAATAGTAACACTGTAGCGATACCAGGGCTTGATTTAGTCGACGGTGAATCGACTAAAGTCAACAGTTTAAACAATTTACCGCAAAACTCTGCAAGTAACGGTGATGTGAATTCTGAGGATAATACAAACTCAGATAAACCAAGTGTGAATGGTACTCAAGACTTGAAGGAAATCACTGACAATGGAACAAATGAGGCCCAGTCTAACGACCAAACTGACAAGGGTCTCGGTGAATCGGGTAGTGTAGTTGCCATGGAAACTGAAAGTGATCAAAATTCAGTGAAACAAAATAATGAAATTAGTGAAAATATTGCAAAAACAAACGATCTTGATCCGGATAATTTTACTCCTAATGTGGCATTAGATACGGACACAAGTTTAGGGGATACAAGTATGGAAGATTCTCTTGAGGATAAATTCAACTTGGCCGATCGAATTGCAAGTTTTACAAAAGCGTCGGAAATGTTACATTCTATTGCCAAAATGGCGCAGGTCGATAGTGAACTGAACATGGAAGAGGATTATAAGAGTGACTCGGACAGTGAGGTGAGTTCAATCGACAGAGCGCTTGCCCTGCCCCCTGCCCTTTGTCAGGTGACACCCCTTAATGTTTTTAGATTTCATTTATGTGCGCAAATATACAAGCCTGTGTATGACATTCTAATTTTGCATGTTAGGAGTCCAATAGACTCCTTGGTCATAGAATATTACCTCAAACAAATGCTCAGGGAAATGTCCTAAGTTTGTACTCTATTTGTCGGTTTCAAATCTTTTTGATACAAAAGTGGTTGCATATAATATTTGGTTGTATCTACTTACTATTTTCTGCGAGAAAAATTGTGGAAAAGAAGAAATTGCTGGCTACAAGCAATTTCTTCTTTTCCACAATTTTCTCTGTAAAATATGACAATTAAGACTCCCTAGATTGGGCTTGGACTCATTGATT
Source organism: Fragum whitleyi (assembly GCA_948146395.1). NCBI lineage: Eukaryota > Metazoa > Mollusca > Bivalvia > Cardiida > Cardiidae > Fragum > Fragum whitleyi. The sequence goes on along the minus strand of OX411560.1, from coordinate 22,774,897 downwards.
TCATAAGTTAGGGGGTTCGTTTGACTCCTTTTCTCATAAGTTAGTGTCGAACCCTGACATAATGTAATTAGAATAGTAACTCCGACAGTGAGGGAAGTTCAATAGATGAATAACTGGCCCCATGACCTCTGATGTAAAGACCCATTCAAACAAATTAAAGCGTTATTTTATCCATAGGCTTGCAGCTTTACTAAATTGAGCCTGTGTGTGACATTTCCAACAATTTGAAATGTTTGTGAAGTGTAAAAATGGGATTAACGTAGACAGCCATATACTGTAAATATAAAATACCTGATGGTCTGCAGATACTTTGAGACCTTATCTATCTACTAAATGCATAGCGACGACTCTGGTCAGACTGTGCAGATGCAGGGGCTGGTCAGAATCTTTGCTTTGTGCATATTTGAAATTGTTGGAAATCTCACACACAAGTGCAAATACAATTTGATAAATAACAAACTAATTTGTTTTCAGAATTATGTCACTTTTCGTTATAAAGATATGGGATGATTATATGTTTCTTTTAAAAGATTTTCCATTTAACTAACAATAATACTTTGGCTTTTTAGCTCACCTGAGCACGAAGTGCTCACGTGAGCTATTGTGATCACCTTTCATCCGGCGTCCGTCCGTCGGTCGTCCGGTCGTCGTCCGGCGTCCGTCAACAATTTCTTTAAACGATATCTCCTCCTAAACTACTTGGCCAATTAATACCAAATTTTACAGAAATGTTGCTTAGGTGGTCCTCTTCAAAAATAGCTAAAAGAATTGAAATCCATGAAAAACTCTGGTTGCTATGGGCAACTAACAGTGAAATTTTAAGAAAATCTTTAAAATTCTTCTTCTTCTCAACCAGTAGTCCTACAGACTTAAAACTTGGCATGGATGATCAGTTCATAGACCTGAATTAAAATAGCTAAAATCATTTCTTTTGGGCCACCAGGTGCGGGAGGGGGTACAATGTAGTTCTTTGGGTAAATTTTGTAATCTTTAAGCTTCTTCTTCTTCGGAACCAGGAGCCCTACAAACTTGAAAATTGGCATGGATGATCAGCTCATAGACCTGAATAAAAATAGCTAAAACCATATATGTTGGGCTGCCAGGTGCAGAGCACCAGGGGGGAGGGGGTAGTACTTTTGTGAAAATTTTGTAATCTTTAACCTTCTTCTTCTTCTGAACCAGGAGCCTGACAGATTTGAATATTGGCATGGATGATCAGCATATGGACCTTTATAAAAATAGCTAAAACCATGACTGTAGATTCACCAGGTGCGGACCACCAGGGGGGAGAGGGTAGTACTTTTGTGAAAATTTTGTAATCTTTAACCTTCTTCTTCTTCTGAACCACAAGCCCTACAGACTTGAAAATTGGCATGGAGGATCAGCTCAAAGAGCTTAATAAAAATAGCTAAAATCATGACTGTAATGCCACCAGGTGCGGAGCACCAGAGGGGAGGGGGTAGTACTTTTGTGAAAAATTTGTAATCTTTAACCTTCATCTTCTAATGAACAAGGAGCCCTACAGACTTCAATATTATCATGGATGATCAGCATATGGACCTTTATAAAAATAGCTAAAACCATGACTGTAGATTCACCAGGTGCGGACCACCAGGGGGGAGAGGGTAGTACTTTTGTGAAAATTTTGTAATCTTTGACCTTCTTCTTCTTCTGAACCACAAGCCCTACAGACTTGAAAATTGGCATGGAGGATCAGCTCATAGAGCTTAATAAAAAAAGCTAAAATCATGACTGTAATGCCACCAGGTGCGGAGCACCAGAGGGGAGGGGGTAGTACTTTTGTGAAAATTTTGTAATCTTTAACCTTCATCTTCTAATGAACCAGGAGCCCTACAGACTTCAATATTGGCATGGATGATCAGCAAATGGACCTTTATAAAAAAAAGCTAAAACCATGACTGTAGATTCACCAGGTGCGGAGCACCAGGGGGGAGAGGGTAGTACTTTTGTGAAAATTTTGTGATCTTAAACCTTCTTCTTCTTCTGAACCACAAGTCCTACAGACTTGAAAATATGCATGGAGGATCAGCTCATAGAGCTTAATAAAAAAAGCTAAAATCATGACTGTAATGCCACCAGGTGCGGAGCACCAGGGGGGAGGGGGTAGTACTTTTGTGAAAATTTTGTAATCTTTAACCTTCTTCTAATGAATCAGGAGCCCTACAGACTTCAATATTGACATGGATGATCAGCATATGGACCTTTATAAAAAATAGCTAAAACCATGACTGTAGATTCACCAGGTGCGGAGCACCAGGGGGGAGAGTGTAGTACTAATGTGAAAATTTTGTTATCTTTAACCTTCATCTTCTAATGAACCAGGAGCCCTACAGACTTCAATATTGGCATGGATGATCAGCATATGGACCTTTATAAAAAAAAAGCTAAAACCATGACTGTAGATTCACCAGGTGCGGAGCACCAGGGGGGAGAGGGTAGTACTTTTGTGAAAATTTTGTGATCTTAAACCTTCTTCTTCTTCTGAACCACAAGTCCTACAGACTTGAAAATATGCATGGAGGATCAGCTCATAGAGCTTAATAAAAAAAGCTAAAATCATGACTGTAATGCCACCAGGTGCGGAGCACCAGGGGGGAGGGGGTAGTACTTTTGTGAAAATTTTGTAATCTTTAACCTTCTTCTAATGAATCAGGAGCCCTACAGACTTCAATATTGACATGGATGATCAGCATATGGACCTTTATAAAAAATAGCTAAAACCATGACTGTAGATTCACCAGGTGCGGAGCACCAGGGGGGAGAGGGTAGTACTAATGTGAAAATTTTGTTATCTTTAACCTTCTTCTTCTGAACCACAAGCCCTACAGACTTGAAAATTGGCATGGAGGATCAGCTCATAGACCTTAATAAAAATAGCTAAAATCATGACTGTAATGCCACCAGGTGCGGAGCACCAGGGGGGAGTGGGGTAGTACTTTTGTGAAAATTTTGTAACTTTAACCTTCATCTTCTAATGAACCAGGAGCCCTACAGACTTCAATGTTGGCATGGATGATAAGCATATGGATCTTAAATAAAATAGCTTAAAGCATGAATGTAGGGCCACCAGATGCGGAGCATTAGGGGGGAGGGGGTAGTACTTTGGATCAATTTTGAAATCTTTAATCTTCTTCTTCTCCTGGATCAGGAATCCTACAGACTTGAAAATTATAATTGGTGATCAATTTATTGACATTAATAAAAATAGCTAAAATCAAGACTGTAGGGTCACCAGGTGCTGAGTATCTTGGGGAGGTGGTAGTACTTTGGATCATTTTTGAAATCTTTAAACTTCTTCTAATGAGCCAGGAGTCCTACAGACTTGAAAATTTGTATGAATGGTCAGCATATGGACATTAATTGAATAAGCTAAAATCATGACTTTAGATTCACCTGGTGCAGAGCAACTTGGGGGAAGGGGGGGTGCTTTGTTGAGAACTTTGAATCCCTACAGCCTTTATATTTGACATGGATTGATCAACTCATTAAAGAAAACTTTAAAAGTCTCAGACTCAGCCTGTATATCTGGCATAGATTAGCTGATCACAGACCTTTTATGAAAAAGCTTATAACCAGGGGAGGAGCAGGGGGGGGGGATTATTTCAAATGTTATCTGATTGAGTAAGTGAAAATCTCTTTTTCTGTTGTTGCATGGACATACCTAGGTAATGAAGCTTTTTTCTCAGGTGAGCGACCCAGGGCCAACGGCCCTCTTGATTCAATCATTAAAGATAAAGTTTATCTAATTGTTGATGGCAAAATTTCAGCAAGAATATTTGGTAAATCTACACAATTTCTAGGTAAAAAGCTTTTTGAGTACAAGGAAATTCCTTATGACTACTTTTTTCGGAATGAAATACATGTGTGTTTTGCAGGAACGTCAAGATCTGGATGCTCGTATAGCAGCCATTATTCAGGGCGGGGAAATGGCTGGGGGAACTCCAGTCACACCATCTAAAGACAACCCAGAACCAGTGGAATCTGTCCCAGCTGTAGAAGAGGCGGAACAGAAAGAAAATGAGGGCGGTGCTAAAGATGAGTTATATGATCCAGCCAATCCAACAAGTGCGGATGAAGACGATTCTCAAAAAGGGGAGGAGCCTAAACCGGAGGTTGAAGAAGAGGAGGAGGAGCAATTGATTGATGATGACGAATTACATAACATGTTAGGTGTATGATCATGAATATTCATAGGATTCATAAGACTGTTCGTTTATGAATATTTATAGGATTGATTTGAATGTGTTCATGAATATTCTTAGGACTGACTGAATTGCATGTTCCTGAATTTTCATAAGGCTGATTGAATGTGATCATTACTTTTCAAAGCATCGATATCCATGGACTCTTGAAGATTCATTACTTACTTAGACTAAGTGCTCATGAATATTCATAACTCTGACTAAATTGTATCTTCTTGAACTTTCATTGTATTGGTCAGATATGATCATCGATATTCAATAGTAGTGATAAGACTGTTGAATATTTATAACTGGTTAAACTGTGTTCATGAATATTCAAAGGGCTGTCTAGATTGCATGTTCTTGAATTTCAATTGCATTTGTGAGATTGTATGGTAATCATAAATATTCATGATATTGATTGTATGTTCATGAATATTCATAAGAGTACATGATAAGGAATTTTTACACTGAATGTCCATAGGATTGATGAAATTGTCTTGGATATCATTTGTAGTATTTTATGGAAATAAATGTTCATGACATTTGTAAATTATGTTAATGATGAATATTTATGGCATTGATTACATCTTTTTGAGGGCTAAATACAACATCTTTCAGGGTTCAACACTAACTACTTTTTGCCACAAGCCCGAAGGACCTGTCAGCCTTAAATCTTACAGGTCCTCCGTGATGAAAATAGGTCTCCAAGAAATCTATAGATATTATTCAGCAATTAAGGAGTAAATTGTTAAACAAAAAACATTGTGGGAAAAAAAGAAACTGCTCATAATTATTCTTTTCCTACTATGATTTCCATAGAATAATGAAAATTTTATTCTTGAAAAATCAACTTTAAAGATAAGAAAACTAGATAGATTAGAAATGATATCGCCATTACCTACAGGCTTGAAGGACCTGCAAAAAAGTTTCTTCTACCAGTCCTCCTTAAAATCCAATGGTTGTGGGCCCGAGGACTAGTGTTAGTGTCAGCCCCCTGTCTTTGTAAGTGTCTGTATTTATAAAGGCATGTATGACGGCCAATATGGGCTAACCCCTCTATTTGTCCAAAACTCGTATCCTGTTCAATCTAAATTTTGTTCTAAGAAAATGTCAATAATTGGGTAATTTTAGCCTCTCTGGCTTAATTTTTCTCCACAATGACAAAGAAGAAAGCATCCAGTGTAGGCTAAGATCAGGGGTCAACATTTACTTTTAATGCTACCAGACTGAAGTACCATTAAGCCATAAATCTAACAGGTCCTCCCTGGAGGTAACAGGTCCTTCCTGGAGGTAACAGGTCCTCCAGGAAAACAATACTAATTATTTAGCAATTAAAGGAGCAAATTGTAATTGTGACAAGCAATTTCTTCTTTTCCCACAATGGTTTTATTGGGTAAGGAAAAAGGAAATTGTATGGGAATTGCATTTTTTTCCAAAACTGGATCGTCTAAGAAAAAATATGGCCACTAACTAAAAGTCCGAAGGACCTGCAATATGGTAGCTTCTACCAGTCCTCCCTAAAATCCACAAGTCTCGTTAGTGTTGATCCATGTAAGATCATATAGATCTTTATCCATATTGTCTGTCATAGCTTTGTGTACAGCTGGAATATTTTGTGGAATGCATGGTAAGGGTTAAAAGTGTTCAATGAAGAGAGTATATTTTAATTTCATTGAAGTATGAAACTAAAAACCTTATCACACTGTATGAATATGCAAAGCGGATTCATACATGACTGTGATTTGGTTTTAAGTTTCATACCTCAATGAAATTAAAAAAAACCCCTATCTTTTCATATCTTATTATTTAATAGCATAAAGCAAAATGGAAGATTTTCTCCATAATTAATTTTATGTGCAAGCTTTAGAAATAACTACATACTCAAAAATTATTTTCTTAAGGAATAAAACCAATTTTCAGACATTCAGAAAGCACGAAAATTGATAGAAACCAATGGTATGAATTATTATCCCTAGCTGTTAGGTTATTGCCCTTTGATTAGGCTTCAGTTTACTATCAAGCTTTGATGGTGTCCGACATGGCTCTTGTTGAAAGATGTATTGATCTTCTTAAACTGAATAATACAGATTTCCCTCTGCACAATTTGGGTAAACTTGTCCAGAGCATATCCCCTAAAGTATAAAAGCTATCGACTTGAAACTAGGTGGATAGATCTCATGGAGGAGAACTGCAATGTACAAGAACCACAACTCTTGCTTGCAAAAGTTATTACTCTTTGATTAGGCTTGAGTTTACTATCAAGCTTTCATGGCAGGAGATGGCCATTGGACATGGCCCTTGTCTTATAAGAATTAACCCTTGTCCAGCTGTTTATGGTATATTTCTGCTGTATAAAAAGCTTTTTGTAGACTAAATATCAGTCTGCACAGATGTGTAGGCGTTACTAGGATTTTAAAATTTATACACACTCAAAGGGCAACGACCAAAGAATTTGTAGGATAAAAGCAATATGTGGACTGTTACAAAAGATAAATGCCTTCTGTCCACTCCTTCTGCGTAAGTTTTTGTGGGGAAACATAAATCATCCTGGTTATAATGTCCAAATTTTGTTCCCGACGAAATTTCAATTTTGGGTCAACAAATTGCCAGTTTATTAATATTTTTCCATCATTAATCGAGTAGAAACTAGGCTTACATAGTCTAAGATCCCATGATTCCTGCAGGCTAATATTTTGCATCACTGAAATTGCTCTGTGCCCATCAGGCTTATGCCATGACAGTATGAGAAATAGGTAAAACTGCAACTTCTCTTTATACTTTACTAATATGTTGCCACATTTTACACATTGATTGTTAGATTCTTACTGTTAAAATGTTAGTACACTATCTCATTACGTCATGACATTGTAAATATTCATGTTTTCATGTCATTGAACAATAAAGGTAAAGAACAAGAGCTTTGTTACAGTCTTTTACAATCCACAGTAACTGATAGAGGTTATAAGCTAGCCTGAGGTATTGCAATAGCTTAGGCCTTGTCCCCATGTGCAAAAACAAACGATTATCCTCTATATGTTGACAACTTTCACACATTGCTTGTTAGATTCTTACTGTGAAATGTTTGTACACGAACTCATTACATGACAATGTAAATATTCATGTTTTCGTGTCATTGAACAATTAAGATCAGGGACAGTCCTTTATGTATACGCTTGGTAAGACAGGATGTATTTGTGAACACCCTTGTTGGAAACGCACACTCGCACAAAGACACTATCTCATGGTGGATGAATAAAAGGTCTACTCACTCATGTGCTAATTCCTGTAACAATAAAGATCAGTCCTCTATTTATACACATGGTAAGACAGGATGTATTTGTGAACACCCTTGTTGTCCAGCAGGCGAGCTGCATCCACTTCTTTGTTTGATGCATGACACTTTATGTTGGATTGACTTGAAACTTGGTAGTCATGATGATGAAGTGCAGTGCACAAGAAATGTCAAGGACGACTCTAGATGGATATTGTGTGAATTATGCCCCTTTTTATGCGCCTGCACATCTTGGTACAGGAATCAGCACATGAGTGAGTGAGTAGAGATTTTATTCATCTACCATGAAATAGTGACAGTTACCTGTCTGTGTGGGAGTGTGCATTTCCAATTTTTAGCTCGGCTGTTTTCGGAGAAAACCTGAGGTATTGCTATAGCCTTCGTGTCGTCGTCGTCATGCGAAAACTTTGACATTTTGTTATATCTCTAGTTCTACTGAAGGCATTCACTTGAAACTTGGCACATATGTTCACCACCAAAAGAGCAACCTATACTATCAAGGGGGATAACTCTAGATGCATTTTGTACAAATTATGCCCCTTTTTCGGCTTAGATTTTTTCCCACCATCCAGCACTCAACAGCCGAGAGTAGGCACCCGTAGGCGGTGCTCTTGTTTGTTAAGAGCATAACTTCTACATTTATGGATGAATTTCAAAACAAGAAAGCAAGTAAAACATTTATGCCCCCCCATAAAATCAGGTCAATAGCCTTTTCTTTGTCAATCAACAAATTGAAATAACTCACAAAATATGATGATTAGAGTTATGGTTTTTATACGCCCGTCGAAGACGGGACGTATTATGGGATCACCCGTGATGTCCGGCGTCCGGGCGTCCGGGCGTCCGGCGGCGTCCACTTCTTTGTCTGGAGCATAACTCTGTCACTTGAAGTCCGATGGACTTCAAACTTGGCAATTATATTCTTCTCATCATTGCGGAGTGCAGTGCACAAGAACCATAACTCTACCTGGCCTATTTTTTGAGTTATTGCCCTTTGTTTTTTTTCAGACTTGAATCTTGTCCGGAGTATATCTCTAAAAGTATAATAGCTAGGATCATGAAACTTCATGGGTGTATAGATCTCACCAAGGGGGAGTGCAGTGCACAAGAACCATAACTCTACCTGGCCTATTTTTTGAGTTATTGCCCTTTGTTGTTTTTCAGACTAGAATCTTGTCCGGAGTATATCTCTAAAAGTATAATAGCTAGGATCATGAAACTTTATGGGTGTATAGATCTCACCAAGGGGGAGTGCAGTGCAGAAGAACCACAACTCTACCTGGCCTATTTTTTGAGTTATTGCCCTTTGTTGTTTTTCATACTAGAATCTTGTCCGGAGTATATCTCTAAAAGTATAATAGCTAGGATCATGAAACTTTATGGTTGTATAGATCTCACCAAGGGGGAGTGCATTGCACAAGAACCACTACTCTACCTGACCTATATTTTGAGTTATTGCCCTTTGTTGTTTTTCAGACTTGAATCTTGTCCGGAGTATATCTCTAAAAGTATAAAAGCTAGGATCATGAAACTTCATGGGTGTATAGTTCTCACCAAGGGGGAGTGCAGTGCACAAGAACCATAACTCTACCTGGCCTATTTTTTGAGTTATTGCCCTTTGTTGTTTTTCAGACTTGAATCTTGTCCGGAGTATATCTCTTAAAGTATAATAGCTAGGATCATGAAACTTCATGGGTGTATAGATCTCACCAAGGGGGAGTGCAGTGCACAAGAACCATAACTCTCCCTGGCCTATTTTTTTAGTTATTGCCCTTTGTTGTTTTTCAGACTTGAATCTTGTCCGGAGTATATCTCTAAAAGTATAATAGCTAGGATCATGAAACTGCATGGGTGTATAGATCTCATCAATGGGGAGTGCAGTGTACAAGAACCATAATTCTACCTGGCCTATTTTTTTAGTTATTGCCCATTGTTGTTTTTCATACTAGAATCTTGTCGGAGTAAATATCTAAAAGTATAATAGCTAGGATCATGAAACTTCATGGGTGCAAAAATTATTCATTCAAAATAACCTCAGTTCTATTCAAACCCCCAGTTAATACTAAGCAGTGTGACGGGCGTATCTTGTGACAATTTGGCACCTTGTTGTGTAATGCACTTCTCATCAATGAGATCTATCCACTTGTGAAGTTTCTTGATTCTAGCTTGCAGACTTTTTGAGATATGCCCCAAACAAAAAAAAAAATTTAGAATTAAAGATTGAAAATGCATTGACCCTTTGCTGTTTAATCCCTGCTTTTTATGTGCCTGTGATTTTATGATTGAGAAAACGTGAAAAAAGAAGAAATTGCTTCTGACAAGCAATTTCCTCTTTTTCCACACTATTTTCTTCCCTACTGAATGGTTATTTTTCAAATTAAATCAACTCTTAATTTTCGTCTGCAAAACCTTTGAATTTGGACAGGTCCAAAATTTTGTAAAACAGGAAAGGGTTAATTAAAGTAATGTAAGGACAGGAGTTTGATCATTGAGTATTATTACTCAAACTAGCCAACAGATCATCAACTTTAATCTGACATTCAATAATAGGTAGTGACACCTTTATGTTAAGAACTTGTTTGTTTGTTTGAATGGAGTTTAACACCGCTTTCAATAATGTTTCAGTTATATCAAGGTGGCTGGAGCACATAACAATGGATTCCTGGTATTTCTCACACCAGTACTACCATTACAGCCTTTCCAAACCTCTAGCTGCTATCCCATATATTCTACAATTATTGACCCATTGGTGGGAGACAAATAGTAAGGAAGAGGGCTGCCATCAGGGATAGAATCTGTGACCTTATGATTGGAAGGCCAACATGCTACCTACTGCGCTATGACAGCGGCTGTTAACAGCTTAAAAATTGGTTTGTGACCAATAAAGGTTTGACAGCAACAAATTCTTTTGTCAATAAATGGGACATAATTCTTACAAAATTCTATTGGAATAAAATAACATTCCTTTAATTTAAATTATAACACAATGGTGTAAAATGTACATGTATTAACTAGAATTACTTGGATTTTGATATGCAATAAAAGCCATTTGTCATGTATATTACAGTGAACACAGATATAGTGGAAGCATATTGACCTAAACCTGGCCTTTGTGATTTAAATAAATTAAATACTGGTCGTTTCCCCTCGGAAAAACATGACTTACCTGCGGAATCCAAACGTTAAGTTGGAGTGCACGTGTTAGCTCTGTTAACCCGTTATTGCACATGCTGTTCGCTGTAACGGCGAGATTTGGTCACCCTCATGAACTATTGCAATGCATAAATTGAGTTTATATTTAAAATCTTTGGATTCGGGTGAGAAAAATATAAATTTTCAAATTTCTTTCAATGCTATTTATGTGTTTTGAATGGAAATGAAATGAAATCCCCTCTCTAATTCGCAATAATTGTTTTCTTGAAATGGAATCGTCTGCTACATGACTAGGCGCCCCGTATATAGGTAAACTACTAACTCCGCGCATACCCGTTAGTTGTGCAGTATAACGGAATGCCCATGCTTGATCGTCACATGCCGAAATATCTTCGGAATTTATTCATGTGCCTAATTATCTATTCTGCATAAAGGTCAGGTTCAAGTTTATATGCGCCCGCTATAGCTTTGCCCATTTGTGATGTCATACATCATCTTTTGCGTGAACCTTGAATCTTTTGACATAAAACCCCTGTGCTTTATGACATGTTTCCTTTTCTGTGAAATTCTGCTCATGTCTATATAGTTACTTATTTATCAATTTTACATCTAGAAAAATGTAATTTTACATCCAGTAAAGGGTGATAAAACAAATTTCAGCACTGTGATCATTGTTATAATGGATATATAATATCATTTTCGCGTTGTGTTCATGAATAACGTCTGATGGATGGAGGAGTTATATGCAAAGCAAAATTCTTGGGCTGTGCCCTCGGATTTTACCTTTTGCATATAACATCTCCTCTGTCAGACTTTATTCATGGACACATGAATGCCAAAATGAAATTATTTCTTACGTAGTAAAGATTGTACCTATGAAAGTGGACAAAAATGCCAAATGTTAAGTCAACATCTTAAATGTTTTTTTTTCTTTTTAACACAAGGATAACATAGTAAAGGGTCGAATGACTCTTATTTCCATCGTGGTCCTAACTCATTCCAGATCTTATCCTGCACATAGAGAGGCAACAGTTTCTAACCACTCTTGCTCACTTTTACAGCTGGGTGGACTGGGGCAGTGTCTGTAAAGTGTCCTGCCAAAATACACTATCCACCTCCAGTGGGGCTCTTATCTAATAAACTTTATTTATAGTCAGGGGTTTGTACGAGGTACAGTTAACAATTAACATAAGCTATGTATAGCTTTTAACCGACTTTTTACTCATGCTAGATGTTATAAATTTTGCGTGAGAAATTCGAGAGGCAGTGTAATTCTTTTTTTTTTTTTTTTCTATTTTTTTAAGGGTTTTCATCCACTGCTACCCATTTACAGCTGGGTGAACTGAGGCAGTGACTATTAAGTTTCTTGCCCAAGGAAACACCTCGCTGTCACCAGGACTCAAACCCCTGACATTCGGGTCAGAAGACCGACGCTCTAACCACTGAGCTATCGAACCCGCAACCACCAGGTTACGAGTTGAGCACGCTAACCACTCGGCCAACTGTTAAGGTAGTGGATACATAATAGTTCCGCAATGTGTCGGAAATAATCAACTTTAACAGTGTTAACTGAGGTTTCCTTATGATTTCATAAGGAAACCTCGGTCAACATTGTGAAAGATAACGAGTTCTGAAATGTTAAGAAATTATTATAGGTCAACTACCTTAACACTTTTGACCAACACTAAAGTTTGTCACACAGAACACAAACAATAGCAATATAGTTACAATACCTTAACCTTTTGTTATTAAACAGCTAGGCTAGAAATGACAAGAAAAAAAAAGATTTATTTTCTGGAAATTTAATGTTGTCTGACATAAAAATAGATCTTTATAAATCTGTATACAAAGAAATAACAAATCACAAATAATAAACCTTCTCCACAACACAAAAATGATGAGCAAAACAAACAAGAGGGTCTATAAGACTTTAAATCCCTCACCTAACAAACACAATGAATAAGAAACTTACTGTTGTAAAGGCTTTGAAAGTGACTAACTGCAAAGATAGAGAAAGATTACAAAGTGAAAAAACAATACAGTCTTTAATAAACCTTCTCCATAATGCAATAATATTGAGCAAAATTATGTTTTCCCAATTCTCCTGCATTTGAAAATCCACTGTGATTTCACTAATTCAATAAAAGAGACAGTCAGGGGTTAAATGTGATTTTAATTGGGATTAAATCGTATTCAATGATAATAAATTCATTTTAGATAAACAATTTTAGAGAGTGATCATGGTTCAATTTTGTCTAAACTAGAACTGTCGCAGTTTTACCCCCCACAAGCACTTCATCAGAATGCAAGTGCTGTAAGTGCATGATGTGTTTGTAACAGATATTGAGGTCATATGCAGCATTTGTATGAAGTTTCAAGATTGTAGGTCGCTTAGTTCTTGAGTTGATTCTGGAAACGTAATTTGAACAAAGACTGACTGTGACCTTGACCTTTGACCTATATGACCCAAAAACCATAGGGCACTTCCTTGGATCATAAGCAACATTTGCATGAAGTTTCATGATTCTAGGTCACTTGGTTCTCGAGTTAGAGTCCGGAAACAAAAAATGAACAAAGGCTGACCGTGACCTTGACCTTTGACCTATGTGACCCAAAAACAATAGAGCACTTCCTTGGGTCATAGGCAACATTTGTATAAAGTTTCATTATTGTAGGTCACTAAGTTCTCGAGTTAGAGTCCGGAAACGAAAATTGAACAAAGGCTCACTGTGACTTTGACCTATGTGACTCAAAAACAATAGGGCACTTCCTTGGGTCATAAGCAACATTTGTATAAAGTTTCATGATTGTAGGTCACTTGGTTCTTGAGTAAGACGGACGGATGGACAGACAGACAGTCATGGTGAAACCAATATACCCCCCCTCTACTTCGTAGGTGGGGGGTATAATAATAGGGGTAGTTGGGGGTTAAATGGGAGTTAAATTGGATTTAAATCATATTCAATTATGAATTCATAATAGATGCATAAGTTTGAGTGAGTGATAATAAGTCAACTTTGTCTTGACTTATAACTGATAAATTCATTATAGATGTACAAATTTGAGTGAGTTATTATAGGTCAAATTTTGTCTTAACCTTTACATGATAAATTCACTATAGATTAACAAATTTGAGTGGATTAACAAATTTGAGTGAGTGTTTATAATCAACTTTGTCTTAACCTATACCTGATAAATTCATGATAGATGCACAAGTTTGAGTGAGTGATAATAAGTCAACTTTGACTTGACCTCTACATGATAAATTCATTATAGATGCACAAGTTTGAGTAAGTGATCATGGGTATACTTTGTTTTAACCTATACTCTATAAATTCATTATATATGTACACATTTGAGTGATCATGGGTCAATTTTGTCTATACCTGTATAGACAAAATTGACATTTGTTCACTCAATCAGACCTGTGCATCTATTTAATTCAAATTCTAGCAAACTTAAAAAGAATTAATAGTAAGTATTAAATATGATTTGATTCTATGATTTGTAAAGGTTAGACTGAGAAAATGTAAAGACGGCAGAAAAATTTCAACATGAAAAACAATCAAAATGCCACTAAGAAATATTCTGTAAAAAGTTAACTTTTGAATAAACATTCAATTTTTGTTTAAAATTGGCCAATTGGTTTGAAGGGTATAGACAGATTTCAAAGTGAAAATGTAAAAGCCGTGCCCTAACTTAACATGAAAATGTATAACCCTTGCCCTATCACATATGTGTCTCTTGTATTTTGAGGAGTCATCCTAGGAATATTCATACTATGTTTCTTGGAATTTACTAAACTTTAATGGTTTAGAGTGAAAAAATTAATATACTCTACCCAACCATACTGATATTAAGGGGCCAATCAAAATTCCACCACTATGTTTGGAGAAGAGTCTTGAAAGGGCCCTTAGTAATAAGTTTGAATACCATAAAATTTCTAATAGAGCCCTCTAATAAGACCCTTACCCACAAAATCAAGGTCACTAAAAATTCAACAGAGGTTTTATGCACCATTTCCCTTGTCAAATATTAATATTTTGTTTCAGTTTATGTTTATTTTTGGCTTTTTCCCCCATCTTTACAGTTATTGATGTGCAAAAACAGTTGTAACTGCCTAAACTTATAGGCAGTCACAACTTTTTTAGGCTGAGCCATCGATTTGTTGAAAACTCTCTAATAAAAGCACATCCCTTTCTAGTAGAAATGTGATGATTCTGATTGAACCCCAGGGTTTTGTTTGAGCTTTTACCATAATTTAATTTTAGATAAGTCCATCAAGATTCTTGTACTCCGGATGGCTAAAAATCAATTTTGGGTGCACAGCTATTTGTAAGCTTGCACACAAAATAGCTTTAATCAAGCTGTAGTCTCAAAATTTAATCAAGGTCATGACATGGGGCCTATTTAATTAACATCTTACAATACTTTTTTGTGCATGTCAAAAATTAAGGTTGCATCTACAGTAGTAACTAGATGTGGAATTCTGACATGCATCATCTCAATGAAATTGTCTTCTAAAGACAATTTAAATGTGATATTGCAAGGCAGAATCTAATAATGAATGCAAACACCAGGTATGATTTGTGATTTTGACTTATGATTATTTTTTTCATAAGAAGCTTAGTAAAACGGGCCCCATATGACTGAGAAAATTTGTATCAAATCATTTTCAAATCTAATACCCGCTTGCAGGCTACTGCTTGGCTCAAACGGTAAAAACAAGATGAATCCGGGTTCAGATAAGCCGGACTTGAACCCGAGATGATCTCGACTTCATGACCATTTGCCATAACGGTTTTGATCCCGAGCTCAGACAAGCCTAGGTTTGAGCTCTATCTTGTATTGTTGTGAATTTTTCTCTCGTTAATGGCTCGTGTCAATGCGAAAATTGTCCGCTATAACGTTCCAGATCGCACGTGTATTGGAAACCAAGTTAATTTTTACAGTAGAAAATACATGTAGTTACGTTTTTCTACGAAGCGAACAAGAACTTTTACTTTTACATGTAGTTTAGATATTTTAGTTACCAATACAACGACAATTTGTATTTGTTTCTAATCTTTTCGTCGAACATTACGCGTGATTGTTTGAAAATCATGCTTTATCATTTGAATTATTACCTAATTTGACAAGAAATTATGAATTATTATTTTCCCGGATGGAAAAAATTCTAACCAAGCATTATCATATCTCTAAATTGATAACCAAGTTGTAAGACTTATCATTGCGATTTAATGATTTATGACAGTATATGCAGTTTAAGCAATCTCCGATGATCAGGGCATATTCTTATAATTCTTTTCTATTCACTAATAGGAATATTTTGCCGACACTTAATTTTGAAATTCAGTACTAAATAATTTCATAAATTTAATCGACTTTACATTACCAATATATTATTCAAGAGTTATTCTTATATAATTATAAAAGACTGGCTCAACCAAACCATCTAAGGAGTAGGTTTGGCTGAACCCCGGATTTAAACGGTTAAATCGATACCGTTAATCAATGTGCAAGCCAACTGAGGCTCCGTTGAGAAAAAGACTTGTCTTGGCCAAACCCGGGGCTCAGCAAGTGAGTGGTCCCGTTATCCGTTATAATCCCGGGCTTAAACGTAGCCTGCAAGCGGGCATTACTCATTCATAATTGGTGGAGATTTACTCCAGTTAAGATCAATTCAAATATCTGACCTTGACTTTGAAACTATCTAGAAAAAAATTAAATTTAAAACCAATGCAGGATGAACAACAATAATGCCAACCCTAAGTTCAAGATGACAAAACAGTGCAAACTGTTCGAAAATTGTACCCTGCCTTTCATATGCTTTCCCATGCAAAGCTTGGTGTAATTTGGTAATGATTTTCAGCATTTTGTCATCCTCAATGGAAGGTAATTTTGAAATCTATCCTCACTTGTTGTAGCATAGCT
Source organism: Fragum whitleyi (assembly GCA_948146395.1). NCBI lineage: Eukaryota > Metazoa > Mollusca > Bivalvia > Cardiida > Cardiidae > Fragum > Fragum whitleyi. Next base: position 22,758,313 of record OX411560.1, on the reverse strand, counting down.
CAAGAAATGCCTATTTCAACACTTGACCTTGAGTCTTGACTTAATGGAGCTATCTGAAAATCATTTTCACATGTCATTTTCACCCAGGATGGAGAACAATTGTACACAGTTATCAAACAAGAGCTGTCTGAGGACAGCCAAGCTCGACTATTCCATGTGCTTGATAGTAACAGCAAATCAATATTGAAATTGGAAAATTCCATTAAATGAAAGTCAAAAAAAAAAAAAACTTTGTCCAGATATTATGGTCACAGAAGCATGTGCAAAGTTTCCAAGCAATAGCTTAAGTAGATATAGAGATATAACAAATATAAATGTACAACATTTGCACGTAAAACTTAACCAGGAATTTCTGGAGGCTGATATTATGGTCACAGAAATATGTGCAAAGTTTCCAAGCAATAGCTTTAGTAGAAATAGAGATAAAACTGAGATACAAAATTTGCAGGTAAAAACTTAACCAAGAATTTTTAAGTCTGAAAAGGGGTCGAAATAATCAATATCAGAGTATTTAATCTTTGTCTAGAGGCTGATACAGAAACATGTGCAAAGTTTCAAAGCAATAACAGAGATTTTAAACACTTGCATGTAAAAACTTAACCAAAGCATTACGCCAAGGCTGATGCTGACGCCCGGGTGACCGGAATAGCCCCCCTATTCTACAAATAGTTCAAATAGTTGAGCTAAAAATCCAACCTGAATTGTACAATGTATGCTTCTGACAAACCTGGTGGACACAAAATACATAATCCAACATATGGTGAAACACTGTCTCGCTAATTGCAATCAGGCTCAAAACATATTAACAAGCTATCAAATAGAGAGGGTACAAGTATATAGCTTGGTTTATTTGATCCTAGAATGACCTTTATGGTAAAATTGTTTAATAAGAGCACTGCTTACAGATGCTAATGCTTGGCTGCAGGATCTGGATAATGCAAACAAAATGCAGTTGTGGAAAAAGGTGGATAACTTTTACAACAAGAGCTGTCGGAGGACAGCGAAGCTCGACTATTCCTAGTGCTGGATAGTAACAGCAAATCAATATCGACATTGGAAATTCAATAACATGAAAGACAAGAGAAAAGAAATCTTTTTCTAGAGGCTGATATTATGGTCACAGAAGCATGTGCAGAGTTTCAAAGCAATAGCTTAAGTAGGAACAGAGATACAACTAACATAATACAGTTGCACATAAAAACACAAAGCAAAGCAATAGCTTAAGTAGGAACAGAGATACAACTAACATAAAACAGTTGCACATAAAAACACAACCAAGATTTTTAAGGCCGAAAAGGGTTAAAATTCCACTAAATTAAATATCAGAGAAATGAATCTCTTTCTGTGGGCTAATATTATGGTCAAAGAAACATGTGTAAAGCTTCCAAGCAACAGCTATAGTAGAAATAGAGATATTACAGAAATACAACATTTGCACGTAAAAACTTAACCAAGAATTTCTAAGTCCGGTAAGGGTTAAAAATCCACTAAATTCTATACCAGAGAATTGAATCTTTATCAAGAGGCTGTTGTTATGATCATTGAAGCATGTGCAAAGTTTGAAAGCAATAGCTTTAATAGAATTAGAGATATAACTGATGTACAACATTTGCACGTAAAAACTTAACCAAGAATTTCTGAGTCTGAAAAAGTTTTAAATTTCACTAAATTCAATATCAGAGTAATAAATCTTTGTCAAGAGGCTGATATCATGGTAACAGAAGCATGTGTAGAGTTTCTGAGCAAAAGCCTAGATTTCTAAGTCCGAAAAGGATTAAAATTCCACTAAATTCAAAATCAGAGTATTGAATCTTTGTAAATAGATTGATATTATGGTCACAGAAGCATGTGCAAAGTTTCAAAGCAATAGCTTTAGTAGGAATAGAGATATTAGAGCAATACAACACTTGCACGTAAATACTTAACCAAGATTTTCTAAGTCTGAAAAGGGTTAAAATTCCACTAAATTCAATATCAGAGTAATGAATCTTCGTCAAGAGGCTGACATTATGGTCACAGAAGCAATAGAGATATTACAGATAAACAACATTGCACGTAAAAACTTAACTAAGATTTCTAAGTCCGAAAAGGGTTAAAATTCCCTTTAATTCAATATCAGAGTAATGAATCTTTGTCTAGATGCTGATATTATGGTCACAGAAGCATGTGCAAATTTTCAAATAGCTTTAATCAAAACAGAGATTTTAAACACTTGCACGTAAAAACTTAACCAAAGCATTACGCCGACGCCCGGGTGACTGGAATAGCCCCCCTATTCTTCGAATAGTCGAGCTAAAAATTCTTTCAGAGTACACCCCCACCCCCTTGATAGTCTGGATAGCTCTTGTGATAGTGAACACACATGTCAAGTTTCATGAATATATCTTCAATAACAACAAAGATATGACCAAGTTTAACCCTTTCCTGTTTTACAAAATTTTGGACCTGTCCAAATTCAAAAGTTTTGCAGACAAAAATTTAAAGTGGGTTTAATTTGAAAAATAACCATTCAGTAGGGTAGAAAATAGTGTGGAAAAAAAGAAGAAATTGCTTGTCAGAAGCAATTTCTTCTTTTTTCACATTGTTTTCTCAATCATAAAATCACAGGCACGTAAAAAGCAGGGATTAAACAGCAAAGGGTTAAAGTTTGTCACACCAAAGCCAACAAAGCCAATGGGAATGATGCCAAGGTGATGACAATACCTAGGGTTTTCCCCCAAAATGGCTGATCTAAATATTAGTTAAGGACACATTTCATCAATTTACAAAATATGCATTACATTTGATGCTTTTAACAATATAATTATTCAGATAAGGGCAAAATCATGCAAAGTAAAGTGGGTCTTACCAGGTTTTTATACAGACAATGTCATTTAAATAAAACCAACCCATTCAAACATAAGCACTTTACAACTCATTTCAATAATAATTGAACAACAATTCTTGACAAAAATTTGGTTAAGCCTTGTAAAAGGTAATTATGATCTATATAAACTATAAAGATATTTTTGGCATAAACAATAACAATATTCACCCAGAGTGTGGAAATACAGATTCTGTACATGTCCTTGGACAAATGAAATATGATTTTCTACTTGTCTGGTATCAAATTTAACTTGTCTGCAAAAAAGTAAACTAATAGATTTTCAGAAACATTTCTTTTAATGAAGAAAATGCTGGATCTCAGCATTTTCATCATCAAAAATAATGTTTATTACCCTTTGATATGTAAATTAGGATTATTTATTATTTAGATCTAATTGATACCTTACCAAGACTTGCCTTGGTTTTTACTTGTCCTTGGACAAGTTGTCTTACTTAATGGACATGTCCACGAGTAGTAAAGCCTGTGTCGGACAGGTCGGGCATGGGAATTCCAGACCCTCGATTCACCCTTATCCAACTGAATTTGATTTTTGACACATATTAAGCAATTAAGCTCGATATTTTTCCTTTATAAATTTCTCTATCGGAAAGGACTAAAATAACCACCTTGAATATTTTTCATACTTGTGAAATAACTATACAAGTGAGCAAGGAGCACATGGTCAATGTAATTCTAAGATTGAATTAACTATGCTGCAGTTACCAGGTTTTGGAATTACAATGACAATATAGTACGGCTTTTTTATTGCCATGAAAATGATGTCATAATGATTGAAATGGTGTCTTCAACACTGTTATGAGTTTGGAAAAGATTTCAATTAAATAATTTCAACATTTTCAAAAACTTTGGTTCCTATTTTGAAAAGATTTTTTTTTTTTCCTCAACTACTCTATTTATAACACTGGTCATCTAATGCAGATACATACTCAGCAACACCTAATTGAACAACAATTGGCTCCTTAATTAAATTTGGTATTCTATGACCATTCATTTAATATCCTCTATTTATGATTAAATTTGCCTGTTTGATTGGGGATTTATGCGCTTTAAACATTATTTCAGTCATATCACAGTGACTGGAGCACATAACAATGGATTCCTGTTATTTCTCACACCAGTACTACCATCACATCCTAACCTTGCCTCCAGCTGCTATCCCACATAAGTCTATGATTATCAAGGCATTGGTGGGAGACAAATTGGTGGAAAGCATGAGTGCTACCATCGGGGATCAAACCCAATCAGTGAAGATCAGACTTGATCTATGACTGACTCATAATCAAGTTGACTTGATTGATTGATTAATTGTGGATTAATGCCACTGTACATTATTGCAGTTATATTGCTGACACTGGGGCACCTACCCATGGCTTCCTGTTCTAACACCAGTACAACCACTACATTTTATTCGCTCTATCAGCTGCCATTTGGTTGGAGACAAAAAGATGCTTGCCACATCTTTTTTTGTCAAATATTGGCTGAAAAGTTGGCCAAACAGGGATTCAAAAAGACTTTCCAAGGATTGTGAGCCAAACATGATTCCGATTGAGCTAGCTGGAAACAGCATTGTCAAGTTGAAAGCAAGCAGTGAAGGCTCAGATCAGACTGTATGTTTGTACAAGTTGATGTTTGGGCTGCACAGTCTGCCAAAAATTTGTGTACAGCTTGATTAAGCCATGAACGACACAAGAGGGTATGGGTTACACTTTGATATTAAAGCCTTGCCTGTACTTAATGAAAGCCTGCGTAAAATTGCAATAAAAGTCAAAAGTACAAGTGCACCTTATGTATGCCAGTTGATGTTCATTTCGAAATTGTCTTTTTTATTTATTCAGGTCTTAAAAGACTAAAATCAGACTGCATGTATGTGCAGAATGATATTAGTCTTTACCTCATGCCAAAGCAGAAATGTTCCAGGTTCAACTTGACAAGGGGTAAAATATTTTGCCATTAAGTAACAGTTTGGATTTGTATGTAAACTTAACATAACAATAACAACACAAGATGTACTCGTGGCACACTTATGCCACCAAAACAACATATATTTTTTAGAAATTTGACCTTGATAATTGATTTTGACCTTGATGAATGACCTTGACACTATATGATATGTATTTATAGGAGGCACCTTCATGCTTAAAGTGAGCATTGTCACTTGAATAGTGTTGAAGTTACAGCAATATGATTAAAGTCTTTCACCTTGACAATTGACATTGTGAAAGACCTTATTTCAATTTTATGTCATGCTGAAAAAGGCATACACATTGTTTGGCAGGAGGTATGGATGAATACAAGCCTGCACATTTGTGCAGTCTTATCTCAGTCTACAACACCAGTTTGTCCCTAAATATAAGATATTTCAAAAGAAGTATTTGACACTCAATCCCTGCTTCAAGTGATTTTAGTACTTTGATTTTTAAGTATCTACTATATGAAATTGGTTTTTGATTACTCATAGTTTCTAACAAGAAAAACAAATTAAATATTTTTATATTGTCATAATATTTATCAATCTCTTTAAATTGGACTAGTCGAAATTTTGTCCTCTGTTAAGGTAGTGGAACTGTAATAGTTCAACAATGTTTTGGAACTCATGAACTTTCACAATGTTGACTGAGGTTTCACAATGAAAGTAATTAGGAAACCTCGGTTAACACTGTTAAAGTTCATTATTTCCTAATCATGGCTGAACTTTTATAAGCCCACTACCATAACTGGTTCAACAGACCAAAATAAGACCAAAATTTGTTTGAAAATGGAAATCACACAAAGAGCTTGTGCCTGACATTGCCAACAATTTCACATGGGTGAAGAATGTTTGTCAATTACGCCACCAGCAAAATTGTTTACCCTTGTCATGCTGAATACAAAAACTTGGCAAAATTATATATAAATCAAAGTGCTGAAAGCTCTGTATTTCCTACTTGTGAGTCAGCATTTGATTTTGAAAATATAATTTCTGAAACTTTTCTGGTTTGAAAAGGAAAATCAGGTTGTATGGACTAAGATCTGACTGCACATTTGTGCAGGCTGATGTTTGTCCATACCTCCTAGCAAAGCAGGGATATTCTGGGATCAGCATGACAAGGTTTTACAATGTCATCCATATGCTCAAATAGTGCTCAAGTCTCTTGTGTCATGACTCTGTGTTTTCGTCCAACGATAAATCGTTCAAGTCCTCGACAGCCCCTGACAGATCTCCATTCTCGTGTTCTTGTCTCACTGTGTACAAGAGTTCGTCTGACAATAAACTTTTCGGAAACAACCCCATTTGAATGTAGTCATCTAAGATCTGAAAGATGTTTGTGACATACTATGCCAGTTTGACCTTGAAAAGTGTCAGTATAAGTCGTATAAGGTAACCTTCAACCTAAATTGCGAGAAAAGAATTAAACATAGGGAACTTCAATTTAACTTACGAACATTGTTTGAAGTAAATACAGAACAAGAGCACCACCTATGGGTGCAACACTTGTCTGCAGCTGCTGAATAATGCAAACAAGAGGCCCAAGGGGGGCAATATCGCTCCACTGGCACTAAGATAATATATATAGAGGATATTGAATGAGTGGTCATGGAATACGGAATTTATTAAACGAGTCATCTATAAACAGATAAAAAACGAGGCTGTGCCGAGTTTTTATCTGTTTTAGATGACGAGTTTAATAAATTCGGTATTTTATGAGCACAAAATTTATATTCTATTTATAATTTGACCCGATTTTTTTCGTAAAATGGTCGAAATTATTGAAATTCAACATTTCAATTTTCCACAAAACGTATAACTCCACTTAAAACTGACGTCACAATATATACATTATGACGTAATTTTCGCGGTTACAAAATAGCGTTAATAGTAACTTTTCGTTCTGAGCTCATAGTTATTCCACTAGTGTAATAACACCCGTGTAATATCAAAAATATTCAACAGGTTTATTTCACTACCGCGACGTAGGTTATATTATAAGACCTATTTGTAAGGAGATAATCATCAAATTACTAAAAGGTCCCTTTTTCAATGACATGGAAAAAATCTGTTAATAAGTGTACAAGTTGTGATAACAAGAAATGTTGCATTACAAAGGCCCCCTTTTCCATGACACAGAATTATATCACCCGAAATTAAAGAAATATTGATAGAGCATGTCCTTAGGATCATTCTTGTGCAGTTGGTTGACTCTGTCCAGAACATTATGAAAAGAAGATTTGTTTTTATTATTCGTTATATGGGACCCATTTTTCAGTGAATCAACAGTTCGAAAAGCCCATGATATAAGCTATCAGATTTTAATAAAGAAAACTGAAAGAGCATGTCCCAAGCTTTATTCCTGTGAAGTTTGGTTGAATTCTGATCAGTAGTTACAGAGGTGTTTTATATTCATCATATGGGACCTTTTTTTCAGTGAATCAACAGTCAGAAAAGCCCATGATATAAGCCCAATCAGATTTTAACGAAGAAAACTGAAAGAGCATGTCCTAAGCTTTATTCCTGTCAAGTTTGATTGAATTCTGATCAGTAGTTACAGAGAAGATGTTTTTATATACATCATATTGGACACAAGAGCCTGTAGAGCCAATGTTATCAACCCCATCAGACATTAACCCTTGTCATGCTGAATAAATTTTGGCTTAAAATTTTCTTCAAAATTAAAGAGCAAAAAGCACTAAAAGTACCAACTGTAGGTCAATTTTTATTTGAATCCAGGGGTTCTGAAATATTTTGAAAGTCAACTTGTCCTAGGACAAGTGACAATCACAAACTGTCTTGTCCGTATCAAAAACCAACTTGTCCGTTCTTTATAATCAGCATTGTTTTGACAAAATAAATAGTCTTATTTATTCTGATTTTGAAGTAACATTGGTATTGCTATAAGAAGTATTCATATAATAGTCTCATTTACTGTTGACTTATATATTGTGATATTTATTTAAGTCTCATTTTTAGAAAACAGCTAACCTTTACTTTGTGAAAATGTTAGATTTTTTTCTTGGGATTTTTCACTTGTCCACGGACAACTAAGCAATGAAAATCTGCTTGTCCGTGCAGCTTCATGGACAAGTCGGACAACTCGGGCAGCTTATTTCAGAACCACTTGAATAACTAAATCTATTGACAATTCTGGTTTGAAAGTGGGAAACAGGTGGTGTAGACAAACATCAGACTGCACATATGTGCAGGCTGATGTTTGTCTATAGTTCCTGCCAAAGCAGGAATATTCCGGATTCAGCATGACAAGGGTTAACAAAGAAACCTGAAATAGCATGTCCTAAGCATCATTACTGTGAAGTTTGGTTGAATTCCTACATGTAGTTTCAGAGAAGATTTTTTTTCATATTTCATCATTTGGAACCATTTTTCAGTGATGCAAAAGTCCATAGAGCCCATGTCATTAATCCGATCAGAATTTAATTTGAAGAAATCTGAAAGGTCATGTCCAGAGCCTCATTCCAGTGAAGTTTTTTTGACTTCTGATCAGTAGCGTTAGAGAAGATTTTATTAGATTTTATCATATTTTTTGGTGAGGTGACCATGATGTAAACCCAATCAACCCAATTGTCAGTAACCTTGGCTTGTCAGTAACATGAGCTTGAATGATAGCTAAAAATAATGCAAACAGACAGACAGACAACTGGTGCCATAACATTTAAATATGAAAATATATTTAGTCCTAAGCACAAAAAGACAACCTACAGAGTCATTATGGCAAGTTTCCTTTCATCATTCCCATCCATAATGTAGGAGAAAATGAGCCGACAAGAAATTTGTGTTTCATCAACTCAAGGGCAGATAATTCATGATAACTCTAGAATAACTGGAGCATTTTGGATTGAAAAGCCTTATGCAAAACTAGACATCATAGAGAGTAATTGTGTCCAGTTTCAGCTCATTTCAATTGATAATTAAGGAGGAGTTTCACACAAAATACAGTGATTTTCGTCTAATTCAAGGGCAGATAATTCAAGATTTCTCCGGAATGACTTGAGCAATTTGAATTTCAAAGGTCTTATGCACAACTAGACATCATAGGGAGTAAATGTGTCTAGTTTCAGCTCATTCCCATTGATAGTTTAGGAGGAGTTGCGCACACAAAAAATAGTGATTTTCATTAAATTCAAGGGCAGATAATTCAAGATTTCTCAGGAATGACGGGAGCAATTTCAATTTCAAAGGTCTTATGCACAACTAGACATCATTGAAAGTAATTGTGTGTAGTTTTAGCTTATTCCCATTGATAGTTTAGGAGGAGTTGCGCACACAAAAAAACAGTGATTTTGGTTATATTAAAGGGCAGATAATTCAAGATTTCTCAGGAATGACTGGAGCGATTTGAATTTCAAAGGTCTTATGCACAACAAGACATCATAGGGAGTAATTGTGTGTAGTTTCAGCTTATTCCCATTGATAGTTTAGGAGGAGTCGCGCACCCAAAAAATTGCTAACGGACGGACAGACGCACAGACGGACGGCGGACAGACGGACAGCCGACCGAGGCCATAACATAATACGACCCTTCGGGCGTATAAAAAGGTCACCCAAGGAACATTCTGCCCAAGTTTCATTGAAATGGGCGTAGTGGTTTAGGAGGAAAAGAAGTTTTTAAGATTGTTGACGATGGACGACGCACAACGCATGATGGACTCTGAGTGATCTGTTAAGCCCCTCTTGAGCATGTTGTCCTAAGGTGAGCTAAAAATACTTCCAGTGTTATCCCCTTCACAGTCTGGATACCTCTTGCGATGGTGAACAAACATGCCGAGTTTCATGAATTTATCTTCAATAACAACAGAGATATGACCAAGGTTAAAATTTACTAAGCCAATGCCAATGCCTACGCCAACAACAACACCAACTCAAACAACACAAAGGTGATCACAATACCTCGGGTTTGCTCAGAAAAACAGCCAAGCTATAGATAAAGGCTAAGTTTAAATGTTTTGAGACAAAGAATCATGAAGAGACCAATTGCTTCTTATAATGTGATTGATGGTGAAGGATCAACAAGATGGCCTGTTTTATAATTCATTCACCTTGACAGTGATTAATCTAGAAATTTCACCCTATGAGTCCTGGGACCCCTCGATTCTAAAACAATGAGTCCCAGGGCAAAATCTATGAGTCCCAGGGTGAAATCAATGGGTCCCAGAACAAACTAATGGGACCTACCTAAGTTTATTCCTAAATATAAAACAAAAAAAACTCTTAATATTGATTTCTAACTAAAAAGTATGCAAGTAGGTCTTTAGTTGCTTTGCACAAGAGTCAAGTTTTTATTAGTTAATGATTTTAGGCCCTTGGGATTGTTTTTTTTATTAAACTTTTAAAATACAAGTTCCAGCAACTGAAACAGTGGAAAGATTAGATTGTTAATACTCAGTGGTAACAATTGAATTGAGCCAGTTTTACCCAATATGTTGAAATAGACAGTGTTGTTTTCTGGGAATTAAACATCATAATTGATTTATAACTAGGTGTTCAGGGTTCAGATTATATCTGACAATATGTTCCATCAATCATTTGGAAGCATATTATTTAGATCATTAAACTTATTCAGGTCTTTCACACGTAAATGACACTCAAACACTGATTGACAAATTTCGAGACCGGTGTCGAGTTGACAGTTTATTTGCACTCGACGAAAAAAAAATTGAGGTCAAAAGGACGAAAGAGACCAGCCAATATGTTTTAAGGAAAATTTCTCAAAATTTGTGCCTCAAGACTAAAATTTACTGGTCAAAAGCGAGCCTAGAGACTGTCGAGAGTTTGTTTACATACGGGGAACCGATAAACAACCAAGCCGACGTAATCAATATAACAGCGATTGTGATTCGATAAAGGCGAATGCATTAAATGTATAAGACAATCATATGACTTGTTACATTTTGAAGGAAACGGTGTCAATTTAAAGCATATAACGTAAAAAATAGTATATTCCCGAATAAATATATATGTGATTTTTACGACCGGACTATCTCCGCCCCGACAACCAAATGAATTTTTATGAGTCCCGAGGGACGCACATTTAGAAAATGATTGCGTCCTATCAAAAAACAATGCGTATAGGACGCGGGACGCAGAGCAAGATTAATCCCTGCCTTGACATAATCTGAAAATCTTCTATGCTTTTTGCAAAAAACTAACAGATCGATAGTTTGCTTGACATATATTTTCTTCACATTTCATTTAATGAACAGCAAAAGCCTATTCTTTATATTCAAAAAAGTCAAAAACATACATACCTCTTTTAAATAAGCTGTTTGTAACAGAGGTTTTTGATGAATAAACCCAAGACTTTCTAACTTTGAACCATCTAGATTTAAATGCTTATTGTATAACAATTCCTGAAATAAAATCAACTTTTTAGCTCCACTGGCTGAAAGCCACTGGGGCTATTGTCATGGCGTTGTATCCGTCGTGTGTCTGTCCGTCCATGTGTGCGTGCGTGCGTCCGGTCGTAAACTTTTCTTTAAAAATCTTCTCCTCAGAGACTACTGGATGTATTTCAACCAAACTTCACAGGAATGATCCTTGGGTGACCCTCTTTCAAAGTTGTTCAAGAAATTTTGATCCAATGAAAAACATTGATTTAATGATCATGGCTAATTTCCAAATATGGTAAAATGTGAGTTTTCTCAGATTCGAATCAATGGATACCAATTAATTTTTACATGAATGATCCTTGAGTGACCCTTTATCAGTCTACAAAAAATCATTGTGATCGGATGGAAAATATGCATTTTATGGGCGGAGGTCAATTCTCTATATCGTCATATAGTGGAAACTTTGAAAATCATTTTATCAGAATGTAACTGATGGATATCAACCAAATTTCACTGGAATGATCCTTGAGTGACCCTTTATCAGTCTACAAACTAGAGGCGCTTGAGCCCCTGATTCGCTCCACAGGCCTGAATATCCTGATAATGACTATTAGAGGATGATAAAGCTGTTTAAATGAGAATTGAAGTGAATGAATGAGTGAATGTTTATTTCAAGTAAATAAGGGTCATATGCTGAAATATTTCTGCATAAAAAACTCATGATCAGTGAATAACATTGAAAACTGACCTCTACCTGTTACACAAATATATTTCATTTAATCACAATACTTTTGTGCAGTCTGATGATGGGTCACCCAAGGATCATTCTAGTGAAATTTTGTTAAAATCCAAATGTAAGAATTTCAACACTAACAGAATGTTACTGCACAAATAATACTGGTACTTTGTCTGCAAAATTTTGATTGTAGATCTTTCCACTTTAAGTGAAACACTACTAAAAGATGTTACTTCACAACAATTGTTTGTCATCAAAACAAAATTCTAACTTATGATAGTAAGAAGTAAAATATTCAATCCAATATATTTATTTTATTCTGCCCAATGCCTTAGAGTGCAGTCAATTCAACTCTTTCTACCCCACTCTGAATGTCAGGAGGTCAGAACATCATTTTACACTCTGTGCAGATTCACCCTTCGTTCAGCTAAACTCACCAATTCTGAGGGGGTATTCTCAGGCTACTTATTTCAATTAATGTTTCTATACATTTTAATTTCAACGAAGGTTGTGTTCCTTCTTATCTATAATCATTACACCTATTAAATTTAACAAGTCTAGAAAAATTCATCATTGAGATGATACCAAAAGGGTGATCAAATATTCACTTTATATGTTATAATACCCTCTGCCAATAAAAAAATATGCTGTTCATCTAATCAAAATATTTTTTGAGGACTGATACAACTTCATGATATCTAATCCATCTGTTTAACCTTTCAGGATAGTTTGTTTTACCCTATATTGGATATTCCACCATATAACCTATCTGAAGAAATGACCTCTGCCCATAAAAGACATATTTTTGATCTGATCACAATATTTTTTCATAGACTGATTAAGGATCACTAAAGAATCATTCTAGTAAAATTTGGTTGAAATCCATTGATTAGATTCTGAGAAAATGAGTTTCAAAGTTTACACTATATAACATATGGGGAAATGACCTCCGCCCATGAAATATATATTTTTCATCCGATCACAATAATTTTTGCTAGACGGATAAAAGGTCACTCAAGTATCATTCATGTAAAATTTGGTTGATATCTATCAATTAGATTCTGAGAAAATGATTTTCAAAGTTTTCACTATATAACATATAGAGAAATGACCTCCGCCCATAAAATACATAATTTTCATCTAATCACAATACTTTTTTACAGACTTGTTGATGGTCACTCAAGAATCATTCCAGGGAAATTTGGTTGATATCCATTGGTTAGATTCTGAGAAAATGATTTTTAAAGTTTTCACTATATAACATATAGAGAAAAGGGATTTGCCAAATTGATTGAATTTTGCCATATCTTTGTTTTTTCTTGCTCGGTTAAAGGTATCGCCCTCATACATTGTGTCGCCAAAGATAAAACTTAGGTCATCTGATGGTATATAATCGAAAAAAATCTTTAGTTCTTGCATTGAAATCACCGCTCAAAAAGATATATGCGTTTGGATAGTCATTTTTTATTTGTTTCAAGTTTTCATTTATCATTTTAATTCCATCTTTTTCCTCAATGTTTTCATATATTTTGGACCCTTCAGGAGATACATAAGTGAAATACAAAATGATGTCTTGAATTTTGCTGTGATTTTGAGAGTGTAAGAGAATAACAACACTGTCTTTAAATGTCTGATATATCTGCTCTACTAGGTTCATTTGTACTAAACTGTTCTTAATAAATAAGCTAACACCACCACTGTTTCTAATCTGTTTCTTAACTGGATGCCTTACATTACCAAAATGAGTGTATCCTGGAAGAAAATCATTGAAATCATTGTTACTTTTACTCCAAGTTTCAGATAGGCTTATAAGATCAAATTTAGATAAATATGCTTTTAAATCATCATTGTAAAGGTGCTTGTAGAGACCACAAATGTTCCACACAAGAATATCATATACTATGTAATCAATAATTTCATTCTTTTCATTTTCCATTTGGCCTTGGCCTTTTTCCTATTTATTAGTCATTGTCATATCATCCAGATCATCTTCGTCTGTTTCCTGAATTGGTCCATCACTTTCTTCTTGGTATTGTCCTTCATTTTCTGCATGATTAGCTTCTCCCACACTGTGTTGATTACTTCTGACTTTCCTTTTTCTTGTTCCAATACAGACTATTACATCTTTTTCTGGATCATATTTATATATATTATTATCGATTATCAGTTTGTCATACCTTAAGGCTGAATACTGTCCTTCGTCTCTTGCTTCTTTCATACGTTTGCCTAGTTCCTTTCTGTCACTTCTTACCCTTTCTGTATAGTCCTGTTGTACAGGCAATAAGCCCAAGGTGTCATGTTTTTCTTGTGTATTTTCTTCTACTAAAAGGTGTGAAAAGTATTATATATTTACCTGATCTATAAAAGGTGTGAGAGGTGTGTTTTGTAGATTGTCTCGAGTACAGGCATCAGCCCAGGGAGTCATGTGTTTCTCGTTTATATCTTCTACAACATGAGACATATTCACCTGAAATTTGAATAATAAATGAGCCTGTGCATGACATTTCCAACAATTTGAAATGTGCGTGAGGTGCAAACATTGAGTAGCGTAGAAACCCGCATTCTGTAAATATAATGTTACCCGATGGAGAACCAATATGTACTTTGAGACCTTATCTATCTACTAACGCATAGCAAAGACTCTGGATAGACTGTGCGGATGCACAGACTGGTCAGAGTCTTTGCCTTGCACATATTTGGAATTGATGGAAATAACACGCACAGGCTCAAATGCAGTTGTTAGCATAGAAATAGTTTGTGTACAAAATTCTTTTATGACCTTGACCAAGTTAGCCCAAAACAATATGCTGTTTCTTTGGTCATTGGCAACAATTTCATGATTCTATGTAATTTCGTCTGGAACTAGAGTTGGGAAACAGTTTTTTTTTTTAAAATAAGTTCTTTTATGACCATTGCTTTTGATCTTGGCATTCCAAAAATATGTGGGCACTTCCTTTCATCATGGGTGACAATTATATTAAGCGTCCACATTCTATGTCTTTGGTTCTTGACTGATGTATGGAGAGATGTAAAGAAATACATAATAAAAGTACTTACTCTCGCTAAGTTTGACATCACAGATCCAACAAACTCGTATGAAATACCAAATACTTCAGACACTGTATCACTAACCTTGCCCTGGGCTGAAAATAAATAACAAGAGCACTGCCTACAGGTCCAAACATTCCGCTGCATATTGTCGTCGTCATTCTAAAAAACCTCGTAACTGCAGCTTTTATGAAGCTGTAGTTACAAGGTTTTAAAATGACGTCGACGATATGCTGGATAATGGAAAGAAATCACTGAAAGAGGGGTATAAATCTTACAAAATTGCTTTCAAAGTTTTCACCCTGAAAAGTCTGGATAGATTTTGTGATGGTGATCACAATGACATATGGTGTCCGTGGTCTAGAGGTAGAGCGTCGGCCTCTTGACCCAAAGGTCCTGTGTTCGATTCCCGGGAGCGGCTATCGATCTTGGTTCTTTCATTTGCCCACACATTCGGCGCGAGTACTGGGGAATTTTCCAGGAAGCACAATCAAGAGGGATTAATCTAAGTTGTAAGAACTTGTTTCCCAATCGATGTAAAATAAATAGGTTTAAACCTAATGACATATGCAAAGTTTCATGAAGATATCTTCCATAATAGCAGAGATATAATGAAGGTTTAAGTTTGTCAAGCTAACACCTACGCCAACGCCACAAAGGTGTTGATATACATTCTATTAACTTCTTAGGTTATATGACGTTATAGAGATAACAAGCTGCATGTTTAAATTGAATGATTTGATTTCAATGATGGTAGAAATAACATTGATTGATTGATTGAACGGAGTTTAACGCCGCTTTCAACATTTTTTTCAGTTATACCCCTGTGGCCGGCTGGAGCACCTAACAATGGTTTCCTTGTATTTCTTTCATCAGTACAACCACCACATCCTTTCCTAGCCTCCAGCTGCTTTCTCACATAGGTCTACAATTATCAACCCATTGGTGAAAGACAAATAGTCGGAAACAATGAGTGCCGCCGTCAGTAGAAATAACAACAAAATTGCCAGAGTCTCAATAAAATCTCTATGAGAAAATTATCACCAGAGGCCTCTTCTTTCTGTGACACAGCATAGAATTACAAAATTGAGACCATATCTGCATGGTCAAATAATAAGAAACATTCTGTGGAAGTTTCATGCAAACCTTTGAATATTGAAGGAGGAGTTGTGTTAACAAGAACTGGACATATGGACACAAGAACCCCAGAGACGGATGTAGAATATGAATTCCAATTTACAACCACCTTCAGTGGCCTTATGACAATTCCATCTACTTCAATCAATAAATGATGGAGTTGCGTTCACAGAAAATTTGACAAGAAGTCCCCTTTTTCCATGATGTGGTCAAACTCCACCAAACCAGGATACTATGCTTAAGGTCAGATGACTAGGGAAGTTTTGTTAAAATTTCATCTAAATCGGTCCATAAACATGGGAGGACTTGCGTTCTAAGGATTGGGACGTAGGCCTACATAACTAAGTCAGTTCCGAGCGGGATTGAAGGACAGACAGAGAACATGATACCAATATAAATCCAACTTGGTGGCATATTAAAATAACCAACTTACTGGTTTTCCCCCTGGTCCACGCAGTTATATATTTCCCCTGAGACTCCATTATGTAACAAAAAGTTACTAATTTGCATCCAATCAGATTTGTTGTTTCAATTTTTAAAATTGAAACAACAAATCTGACTGGATAAAACACATATTTGTTTAAAATAACCAACTAACTGGTTTCCCCCTGGTCCACACAATTATATATTTCCCCTGAGATTCCATTACGTAACAAATAGTCACTTATTTCCATCCAATCAGATTTGTTGTTTCAATTGTTTAAAATTGAAACAACAAATCTGACTGGATAAAAATACTTATTTGTTTAAAATAACCAACTAACTGGTTTCACCTGATCCACACAATTATATATTTCCTCTGAGATTCCATTACGTAACAAATAGTCACTTATTTCCATCCAATCAGATTTGTTGTTTCAATTGTTAAAATTGAAACAACAAATCTGACTGGATAAAAATACTTATTTGTTTAAAATAACCAACTTACTGGTTTCCCCCTGGTCCACACAATTATATATTTCCCCTGAGATTCCATGACGTAACAAATAGTCACTTATTTCCATCCAATCAGATTTGTTGTTTCAATTGTTAAAATTGAAACAACAAATCTGACTGGATAAAAATACTTATTTGTTTAAAATAACCAACTTACTGGTTTCCCCCTGGTCCACACAATTATATATTTCCCCTGAGATTCCATGACGTAACAAATACCAGATAGCCGAACACAGATCATGCACATGTATGGTGTGCATTTTGAGGTCTTTTGTCCATAACATCTGTAAAGAGATGTAAATAAGAAACTTAATAATGTTAGGAATCGATTATTGACCTTGACAGGCAACTTGACCTTGATTTAAATGTGTATTGATGATAGAATCCTTCATGCATGCCATTTCTGTGCTTTGTAACTCAATTTTTTTTTTTTGCAGATAGATGGACAGGTTTCTATCGACCTGGGAACATGAATATTTTTGTTCCTTTATGCTTTTCTATATAATGAGAAATAATGTGAGAGTTTCATTTGAAGAACTCATTAACCAGTGAAATGATCACAAACTTTTATCTCACTTTTGTTCATTTCACCCTATCTGACTTTTAGAAAATATGTACTAACATTTTCAAATTTTGTCTCATTTTTTATGAAATCACAGTCTAACTAGTGAAAATATAAAAAAATTATTGAATACCCCACTTTTGTTCATTTCCCCCTATCTGACATTATATAAGTTTAGCCCATTAAGTGATGTCATTATGGACAATGCATAGCAGTAAGACAGACTATAAGAAAATTTGTCTCATTTTTACAATAAAGAAATAGCTTTCACAAGCAAAGAAAGTTGTTGTTTTTTTCATTCATGACTCCACTACTCGTGAAAATACATGTATAGCTTTTGCTGTTAACTAAAAAAAAATGAATCAATCTTACACTGAATCTAATGATTATCCTTGGTAATGATGAAGAGCATCAGCTTCACAATCAAAAGGTCATTGTTTCCCGAAGATTTTTTTTTATCTTTATTCTTGAACTAAAATGTTGTAAAGAAGACTAATACCCAAAACAAGTTTGTTTGTTTGTTTGAATGGGTTTTAACGCCGCTTTCAACAATCTCGCAGTTATATCGCGGCGGTCAGAGCACCTAACAATGGATTCCTGGTATTTCTTTCACCTGTACTACCACTACACCCTTTCCTAGCCTCCGACTGCTATTTCACATAGGTTTACGATTATCTACCCATTGGTGAAAGACAAACGTCGGAAAGGATTTTCGCCGCCACCGGGGATCGAACCCACGACTTCCAGATTGGAAGTCTTATGCCTAACCAACTACGCTATGGTGGCGGCTCCCGAAACAAGACAAGGATGCCCCCATAAATACTTGATTTTTAGCCTTCAGCAGTGACCTTTACCTTGGGCGTATCCAAACAAAATCTTTGTATGTTCAGGGGTGTGGAAATACGAGTTTTCTCCACTTGTCCCTGGACAAGTAAAAGCGGCTTTTCTACTCGTCCAGAATCAAAATGAACTTGTCCGCTTAAGAGTAAATAGAAAACTTTGAAAAAAACATTGTCTTTTGATGAAGAAAATGCTGGTATGCAGCATTTTCTTCATTAAAAACAAGGTTTTCTACCCTATGATATGAACATTAGGATGATTTCTCTCTTAATTCTTTTAAGTAACATTCCAAGATTAGCCCTTTGTATTTACTTGTCCTTGGACAAGTGGCTTAGAAAAATTTACTTGTCCTCAAGTACAAAAGCCCGAGTCGGACAAGTCGGGCATGGGAATTCCACACCCCTGGTATGTTACTTGTACTCACCCAGCAGAACAACTGTGCAAAGTCATTTTGAAATTCATCCATAAATGTAGAAGTTATACTACCAACTAGAATGGCACACACACCCACACCAACAAATACAGTCACATGTAGAAGTACCTCTGTATTTCATGGAGGTGGTATGATAAAAGCTCTTTCTCCAAATGAAGTGTCATCAGTACAGCCAAGCTTTTCTGTGAAGTTTGAATCAAATGCCTTCATAAGCTACTTAAAAATTTGGCATAAAAGATTGAATAAAAGCCATGATATAACTCCTTGAAGAGCAGTTTAATCTAGGTCTACAATAATGTCTGACCAATCTCTCTGAATACTTCGAGTCAACACAGTACACTCTAGTCTCACACTTACCTTCATTTTTTGCCGTATATACTTGTATATAGCACCAATGATTAACCTTGGAGCTGAAATGGAAGTACAGTTGATATTTCCTGACCAACTACTTCTATTATGCAACCAAATTAATAAAACGACCATTAAATATAGTTCCAACAACTTCAGCCAAATCTCAGAAAAAGTGGACTTTTTTAAAAGCAAAATGGATTTTTATTGAATCCTATGGTGTATAAACCATTGAGACAATTCTAAAGGGTTTGAACAGCCTGGGTTTCAGCAAAATTCTATGGCAATCTAAATATGCTATCAATATGACCAGTATTTACCATGAAATACGGTTTGAAGGGAACAATTCATTTAGCGACCAATCCTTTTTGATGATCCCGAAAGTGGTCATTTGACACGAGTTTTACTGCATACAAATACATGTATGCAGTTACTGACAAACTTGTCACAAATTTTTGTCAAAAGTATTGCCAATTAGATTTACAGCTTTACTGATCTTGCATTTATTTGACAATATGGAAGATTTATTCAATACTATAGTCAATACATAGAGAATATTAAATGAGTGGCCATTAAATACTGAATTCATGAAACAAGTCATCAATATAAGATAAAAACAAAGCTGTGTCGAGTTTTGTTCTGTTTTAGATGATGAGTTTAATAAATTCAGTTTTCCATGAGCACATTATTATATTATTCATACTATACCCTGAATGTTTGCTAGAAAAGCTAGAAAATTCCTGAAATTTATTGATTCTAGTTTTACCGCAAAATATATAATGCCGTTTGCGAAATGACATCAGCAAGGCATTATAACATCATTTTTGCAAGTTTTCAAAGTTAAAATTGTGTGAGTGGTCACCTGAGAATAGCCGCCAAACTGCCCTTAGTGGCTAGCTTTGGTCCACCAAAAGCAAATTTGCTCTTAGGAGTGAATAGCGCCAATCTCTCGTATGTGGCCAGCGGTCACCTTTAATTGTCTGAATTGCACCCATTTTATAACCGCTTAGGTGGTCATCAAATTATGAGAGGTGACTCGCTGATTAACGCAAAATCAATAATGTGTATGAATTATCTAATGCATTTACCATGGCGCTTACCTAATCAACACATCTACTAATTTGTGTTGTCTGAGTGGCCAGCATTTTATTTGACAACAGTAGCCACTCAGATAATTAATTCTGATAATCAAACTTAGCAAACCATAATTAACATCGCTGTCTGTCCAAACTACTGCAATTTCTTTTGACAGATTGATCTAGTAATGGATTTCCCTTCTTCAGCTTTGGAGTGTTGATCAGAATAAGCAATTTTTTCTCTTCTTTGCACAAAAATGGCATCTCAATTAAATGGCAAAGAAAGAAAAGATAAAAAATAATTTTAATTGCCATATTTATGTTTAGTATCGGTTGATTTCGTGAAATAATCACTGATTGTCAAAAATGTCTGGTGAGTTTCCCAATGACGTCAAATAACGTCATCAAAGGATATGCTGGATAACCAGACTTTGTTAAACCCTGCGCATGTGGAACAAATTGCTGCCAAATCCACATGAACCCGCTACTATTGAATTATTAACACTGAAAAACATCACATCTTTAGTGCATATATACTTTCACGGAATGAACTCGAAATTGCCACTTTCTCTAATGAATAACAATATATTTTAGGTAAGAAGGTAAATTATAGGTGACGAAATTGTGTTCACCATATTTTTTCATGTGAAGATTTTTTTAACATTTTCTGGACCATTTGACAAAATGCCCACAATATTCAACAAGAGGGCCATAGTGGCCCTTAATCGCTCACCTGAATGAACTGTCTAAAATTTTCAAATGAAGTATGAGAAATAGAATGATGAATGACTGAGCTATACAAAGCTGTTGCTTCAATACAAATTGAGAATCCTTTTTTTACAATTTTAAGGTTGATTTACAAGGATTTTTATAATTGATTTTGTGACCTAGTTTTTGACCTCAGATGACCAAATTTCGAACTCGTCCGAGATTTCATCTAGACAATCAATTAGACCACATTTCAGGTTGATTGGCCAAAAATGTGGCCTCTAGAGTGCAAACAAGGTTTTTCTTAGATTTGACCCTATGACCTAGTTTTTGACCCCATATGACCTAATTTCAAACTTATCCGAGATTTCATCAAGACAATCATTCTGGCAAAATTTCAGGTTGATCAAGCAAAAAATGTGGCCTCTAGAGTGTATACAAGGTTTTTCTTAGATTTGACCCTGTGACCTAGTTTTTGACCCCAGTTGACCCAAGTGTGAACTCATCTGAGATTTCATCTAGACAATCATTCTGACCAAAATTCAGGTTGATTGGGCAAAAAATGTGGCCTCTAGAGTGATAACAAAGTTTTTCTAACATTTGACCCTGTGACCTAGTTTTTTACCCCAGTTGACCCAAATTTGAACTCATTTGAGATTTCATCAAGACAATCATTCTGACCAAATTTCAGGTTGATTGGGCAATAAACATGGCGGATAGTGTGCCTATAAAGTTTTACTAAGATTTGACCCTGTGACCTAGTTTTTGACCCCAGTTGACCCAATTTCAAACTCATCCGAGATTTTATCAAGATAATCATTCTGACCAAATTTCATGTTGATTGTGGAAAAAATGTGGCCTCTAGAGTGCATACAAGATTTTTCTTAGATTTGACCCTGTGACCTAGTTTTTGACCCCAGTTGACCCAATTTTGAACTCGTCCGAGATTTTATCAAGACAATCATTCTGACCAAAATTCATGTTTATCAGGCAAAAAATGTGGCCTCTAGAGTGCATACAAGGTTTTTCTAAGATTTGACCCTGTGACCTAGTTTTTGACCCCAGTTGACCCAATTTCGAACTCGTCTGAGATTTCATCAAGACAATCATTCTGACCAAATTTCAGGTTGATCAGGCAAAAAATGTGGCCTCTAGACTGCATACAAGGTTTTTCTTAGATTTGACCCCGTGACCTAGTTTTTGACCCCAGTTGACCCAATTTCAAACTCGTCCGAGCTTTCATCAAGACAATCATTCTGACCAAATTTCAGGTTGAAGGGGCAAAAAATGTGGCCTCTAGAGTGCATACAAGGTTTTTCTAAGATTTGACCCTGTGACCTAGTTTTTGACCCCAGTTGACCCAATTTCGAACTCGTTCGAGATTTCATCAAGACAATCATTCTGACAAAAATTCAGATTGATCGGACAAAAAATGTGGCCTCTAGAGTGCATACAAGGCAAATGTTGACGACGGACGTCGCACGACGCACGTCGCACGACGCACGACGGACGACGGACATCCACCTAACCACAATAGCTCACCTTGAGCACTTCGTGCTCAGGTGAGCTAAAAAGTAAAACAATGATACTGAATGACCAAAATATAGTAAATATCGCTCATTCAAGCTGTTCAAACATTGTAATAGGTCTTCTGTCGCTGATTTTTGAGTGGAATACTTTTGATTTCAAATACTTAATCTACAGTTTCAATGACCCATATCCGATTGAAATATGATATTAGCAAATTGTAATTTGTCTCAGGGGCTAACTGGGGGATGGGGATGGGATTTACTGTTAAGTGGCCGACTCCTGTATGTGGCCGATTTTGCCTTGTCCCTTAGGTGGCCACTATTGACAGTTTTGACTACATAACGTTTCTATATGTTCTTAGCTCATTTGAAAAGTTATTCCACTAGTGTAATAACATCCATGTAATATAAAAAATAATGGTTATTTCACTCTCGCAACATAGGTTATATTATAATATAAAATACTCTTTTCTGCAACCAGAAATATCTCAAAGTGTTTATTGGAATTTTTAAAAACCAGCATAGCAAATGCAAACATCTCATTTTGAATGATTGATAACAAGGAAATAAGATTTACCCAAGCCATTTTTATCTCCAAGCCCATACACAATGGCTGGTCGAATGATAGCATATTTCAGATCAGGAATGGATTTCAATTCTTTCTCTACCTCTAACTTGTGAACGGCCATATTGGTCCATGGATCACATTTTGTGTCTTCTGTCACTGGCTTCTGAAAAAATTGTAGAAACAACTAAAGCATCTAACTCTTAATACTCTTTTTACATATTTCTAAATGTCAAAAAATTAGGCTAATACACAAACAATACAAAGACATCACCATTTCATTTTTAGTATTATCCTTGAAGAATAATAACATGCCCTAATTCAAGATAAATGAATAATTATTCATTTTCAATCCACATTTTAATTTGCAAAAGGTTAGATCCCCAATTTTGTTTGTTTCCTTCCTTTTAACATTTTTTCAGTCATATTGAAGTGGCTGGATAATGTAACAATAAATTTCTCCTATTTCTTGCACAATTACTACCAATAGATCCTTGACCTTTTCTAGCATCCAGCTGCTATCCCAAATAGGGATAAGATTAGCAATCCATTAGTGGAAAACAAAGTTTTGTCAAAAATGAATACTGTGTGAAACTATTGGAGACCCAACCTGTCCAGTTTTGTATATAAAGAATAAAGTGATGTTGTATTTCTAGGAAAGAATTTTTCACATGATAATATTATTTCAAAGTAATTATTTCTGCAAAACAAACACATTTCTAAATGTGACAAAAGCTTCTTTGCAAACAAACAACTTAATCTTTATCTTAACCCTTGTCATACTGGTTCTTGAATATTCCTGCTTTGGCTAGAGTTATAGATAAAGATTATTCTGCTCATAAGCCCAGTCTGATCTTACTCCATACTACCCTGTTTTTTTCCCTTTGCAAACCAGAAAGGAGTTTTAAAAAAATATTGTCAATATGTAAATAATGCATTAATTAGGGCATCCAGTACTTTAAACACTCTAATATTTGTGACCTGTCGCATGAAAAGGGACCATCTGGGTATTGCGTAAAGTGTCGACCCTAGTCAGACTGCGCTGACTGCACAGACTGACTAGGGTCAAAACTTTTTGCACTTGGACCATATTCAGAATCTAGAATGATCAATCTATCTTCCTGTGAAAGGATTTTAGAAATGTGACCTGTAGTTGACCTATGCTGGACCAAACCTCACTTTAAATTTTTCATCAATCATGTTTTTTGACAAAATAAGTTTGTTAAAATATTGTGAGAAAGCAGAGAGCAATTTCTCCATTTCTCAAAATATTTCCTCTACGTCTTTTCTCATTCTTTTATTGACATCGATTTTCTGATTTTCATCAGCCCATCCAAAAATTCAACGCATGGTGATAGGATGAAGTGTAGAAATAAACAAAGATCACCGCCTACAAGTACCAAGGCTTTGCTGTAGGTGCTAAATAATGAAAAAAAGATGAAACGGGGCATAACTCATAATTGTAACAAAAACACCCTTGATACCTAGAAAAGGAAAAGAAATGCCAAGATTGTGTAGATATCTTCAATAACAAATGAGATATGAGTAAGGTTAAAGTTTGTCATGCTAATTCCAACATCAAGAATCCAGGATTTAGGTTTTTTTTAACCAAAAAAAAGCCAAGCTCACTTAGAGTGCCATCGTCACAACAAATGCAACCAAATCAATTTTCCAAAAATGCACCTTCTTTCAAAATGCAGTTTAATCCATGTATCACAAAATGGCATTAATATGTATAAATTTAGGGGTCAGCGCAACACTATTGTATGTGCCTATATATTTATAGGCACTTACCAAAGTGTTGCCCTGTCCCCTTGATATGTACACAATTGATGAACATTCTGTGAAATTTTTTTCCATATCAATCCATATTTAAAGGATTTGCGTGGATCTATGGATGGACATATTGAGGTCAGGACCGACAGACAGCCAAAAAGGATGATTCCAACATACTACCATCTTCAGTTGCAAACGAAAACCAGAACTTCCAAAATTTCACATCAAATAAAATACAAATATACCAACAAGAGGACCAAGATGGTCCTAGATCGCTCACCTGAGTCTCTTTGACCCCTGGGACAACACATTAATTAGATAGGCAGATGTCAAAAAGAAGATAATTGCCTAAGATCAATACCATGGAACGTTTTCAGCAAAGAGCAAGACAGATATGCCTTTTTGCTCTTTGATTCTATGTAAAAAGGGATGCACCCGGGTGGACCCAAAAAGTGACCCCAGGGTCTTGACATGAACAAACTTGGAAGAGGTCAATAAGATGATGCTACATTCTAAATATGAAAGCTGTCTGCCTTCTGGTTTCAGAGAAGAAGATTTTTGAAGGTTTTCCCATTTTGACTCATCGTGCTCAGATGAGCTGAAAGGGATGCCCCCGGGTGGAGCCCAAATATGACCAAAGGGTCTTGATATGAACAAACTTGGTAGGGGCCAACAAGATGATGCTACATACCAACCAGAAACTTAGGAGGAGTTGCGTTGACAAGAAAAGTGGACCCAGAGACTAAGTTATCAAGGGGCATAACTCAGGCGAAAATCAATGAACCGTAAAATCCTTCCTTCATGCACATCTACCAATTGAGATGATTACATTGACCAAGTTTCAAGAAGATCCAGCCAGAAACTTAGGAGGAGTTGCGTTGACAAGAAAAGTGGACCCAGAGACTAAGTTATCAAGGGGCATAACTCAGGCAAAAAACAACGAACCATAAAATCCTTCCTTCATGCACATCTACCAATTGAGGTGATGACATTGACCAAGTTTCAAGAAGATCCAGCCAGAAACTTAGGAGGAGTTGCGTTGACAAGAAAAGTGGACCCAGAGACTAAGTTATCAAGGGGCATAACTCAGGCAAAAATCAATGAACCATAAAATCCTTCCTTCATGCACATCTACCAATTGAGGTGATAACATTGACCAAGTTTCAAGAAGATCCAGCCAGTAGTTTAGGAGGAGTTGCGTTGACAAGAAAAGTGGACGGACGTACGGACGGATGGACAGACGGATGGACGGACGGACGGACAGACGGAGAAGATGACGCCAATATACGTCCGCCTCCGGCGGCGTATAAAAATGAAAGCAGTGTGCCCTCTGGTTTCGATTAATTAAAGAAGATTTTAAAAGATTTTCGCTCTTTGATTCTATGTAAAAAAGGGTTGCGCCCGGGCAAAACCCAAATATGATCCTAGGGTCTTGATATGAACAAACTTGGTAATGGTCCACTAGATGATGCTACATACCAAATATGAAAGCTGTCTGCCTTCTACTTTCATAGAAGAAGATTTTTGAAGATTTTAATTTTTTTACCCTTCGTGCTCATTAGAGATAAAGGGATGCACCCGTGCAAAGCCCAAAAATGACCCAAGGGTCTTGATATGAACAAACTTGGTAGAGGCCCACTAGGTGATGCTACACACCAAATATTAAAAGCTGTCTGCCATCTGGTTACAGAGAAGAAGGTCTTTAAAGATTTTCGCTCTTTGATTCTATGTAAAAAGGGTTGGGCCCGGGCAAAGCCCAAACATAACCCCAGGGTCTTGATATGAACAAACTTGGTAGAGGTCTGCTAGATGATGCTACATACCAAATATGAAAGCTGTCTGTCTTCTGGTTTCAGAGAAGAAGATTTTTGAAGATTTTCTTTTTTTTACCCTTCGTGCTCATAAGAGATAAAGGGATGCACCCGTGCAAAGCCCAAATATGACCCAAGGGTCTTGTTATGAACAAACTTGGTAGAGGCCCACTAGGTGGTGCTACACACCAAATATTTAAGCTGTCTGCCATCTGGTTACAGAGAAGAAGATTTTTAAAGATTTTCGCTCTTTGATTCTATGTAAAAAGGGTTGGGCCCGGGCAAAGCCCAAATATGACCCAAGGGTCTTGATATGAACAAACTTGGTAGAGGTCCACTAGATGATGCTACATACCAAATATGAAAGCTGTCTGCCTTCTGGTTTCAGAGAAGAAGATTTTAAAAGATTTTCATTTTTTCACCCTTTTTGTTAAGGGTAAAGGGAAAGTTAAGGGTGGATTTCATTTATTTGAACAACTTTGGTAGAGCTTGACCCAAGGAACATCCCTGCCAAGTTTCATCAAGATTGGCCCACTGGTTTAGGAGGAGAAGATGTTTAAAGAAATTGTGGACGACGGACGACGGACGACGCACGACGGACGACGCACGACGCACGACTGACGACGGACGACGGACATTCTACGATCCCAATAGCTCACCTTGAGCACTTTGTGCTCAGGTGAGCTCAAAAGAAAGAGGACAATAAAATACTGTAAAACTGGTATTATTTGCAGCTACTACCTTAATCCTTGTCATGCTGAACCCGGAATATTCCTGCTTTGGCAGGAGCTATAGACAAACATCACATATGTGCAGTCTGATGTTAGTCTACACCACCTGTTTCTCACTTTAAAACCAGAATTGTCAATAGATGAGTTTTTTCAAAATAAAAATTGGCCTACAGTTGGTTGTTTCAGTGCTTTTTGCCCTTTGATTTTGATTAAAATTTTTAGCCAAAATTCATTCAGAATGACAATGGTTAAGATGTAATTTTTCTGCACGGTCTTGATTGAAATAGTACAATTACAGTTCTGATTTAACAATCCCTTTGGGAAAGAAGAAAACATATCATTTTATCATAAAATTGCTATAAACAATTATAATCTTATAAAATGAGCATGATGTGACCATATTTCTGACTATGGATTCCTGATATTTTCTCACACAAGTAATTCAACAACAAAGTGTCTGATTCTCTATCTACTCATTCAAGATAGAAATCAAAATCATTCAAAATTATTCACTCAGTGCTCCAATCATTCATTCCAAACACTCACTCCCAACATTCAATGATGCTTCAAAGTTGTTTAACCCTTTGCTGTTTAATCCCTGCTTTTTACGTGCCTGTGATTTAATGATTGAGATAACATTGTGAAAAATGAAGAAATAGCTTCTGACAAGCAATTTCTTCTTTTTCCACAATATTTTCTACCCTACTGAATGGTTATTTTTCAAATTAAATCCACTTGTAATTTTCGTCTGCCAAACCTTTGAATTTGGACGGGTCCAAAATTTTGTAAAACAGGAAAGGGTTAAAATAAATCGCTTTCTTATTCAAAGAATTAAATCATACTATAATTTTATTGGCTGGTATGGATATTAACCCTTTCCTGTTTTACAAAATTTTGGACCTGTCCAAATTCAAAGGTTTTGCAGACGAAAAATTAAAGTGGATTTAATTTGAAAAATAACCATTCAGTAGGGTAGAGAATAGTGTGGAAAAAGAAGAAATTGCTTGTCAGAAGCAATTTCTTCTTTTTTCACAATGTTTTCTCAATTATTAAATCACAGGCACATAAAAAGCAGGGATTAAACAGCAAAGGGTTAAAGAATCGTAAAGTAAAGTCACAAAATCAGAAAAAATATATAGATTTAAATAAAGGCAGGCAAAAATCTATCGCCAAATTTGTCCAATTAGCCAAAATTATAGATTTTGTTTTACCTCCCTTGAAAATCATTCAAAACTCAATCATCACACTCATTCAATATAATTCCAAAATCATTCAACTTGTCAATTTCACGAAGTTCCTAACTGTATCCATTAATTGGTGGAGAAAATGTTGGAATATATTCCCTGCAGCTGTGGATGGAACCAGCCTATGTTCAGGATGACAGAACAGTGCAAACTGTTTGTCAATTATACCCAGCTTTGCAGGCAAATGCATGTGCAAAGCAGGGTATAAATTGCAAACAGTTTCGACCATTTTGTCATCCTAAATGCAGGGCTAAGTCCTCATGAGTAATAGGCTGGGGTTTTTTTTGTTTGTTTTTTTTTAAATGGAGTTTACGCCGCTTTCAACAATTTCGCAGTTATATCGCGGCGGCCGGAGCACCTAACAATGGATTCCTGGTATTTCTTTCACCTGTACTACCATTACATCCTTTCCTAGCCTCCGACTGCTATCTCACATAGGTTTACGATTATCTACCCATTGGTGAGAGACAAACGTCGGAAAGGATATTTGCCGCCACCGGGGATCGAACCCACGACTTCCAGATTGGAAGTCTTATGCCTAACCAACTGCGCTATGGTGGCAGCCTGTAAAAAATTTGAACATTTGGAGGTGTTTCCTTTTTAAGGAGTGAAATGCC
Organism: Fragum whitleyi; assembly: GCA_948146395.1. Lineage (NCBI taxonomy): Eukaryota > Metazoa > Mollusca > Bivalvia > Cardiida > Cardiidae > Fragum > Fragum whitleyi. The sequence continues at coordinate 22,729,010 of OX411560.1, read as the reverse complement.
ATATTACAGTGACCTCATGATTAGAAGGACAACAAGCTGCCAACCGCGCTATGACTGCAGCTTAAAAATTTGGATGATAAAACATCATAGAAACAAGTCAAAAATTTTCTTTCAAACTTCGACACGATTTTCAATTATAATCAAGAAATTTGGTCAAAGAAAATTTGCACAAAAATACCAGTTAAACATTCTCAAGACTGAACAACTCCCAATACAATATTTATGAACTCAAACAAGACATTTACATCCAATTTACTCTACAATTGTTTGTTTGTTTATTTGTTTGTTTATTTGTTTGTTTATTACCCCTTTCAACAACAATTGTTTGCAGATGATGGATTGTGACAGGTGACTTGCATTTGTTACTGAAAGTTTTAAAGGAGTATAGAGAAGAAATGCCCGATTTACTCGTGCACAGATAGTTAATGAGCCTATGAGTGACATTTCCGACAATTTGAAATGTATATGAGTTGCAAACATTCACAAGAGTAGACATCCACATACTGTAAATATAAAGTTACCTGATTGCCTATTGATACTTTGAGATCATATCTATCTACTAAGTGAAGACACTGGCCAGACTGTGCAGATGCACAGGCTGGTCTGAGTTTTTGCTTTGGAAATTGTTGGAAATCTCACGCACAGGCTCAAAAGTGAGAATATTGTTGAAAACAAGAGCATGGCCCTCAGATGCCTGCCCACAGCTGTTGAGTGCTGGATAGGGGGTAAATATCCAAGTTGAAAAAAGGGCATAATTCACACACAAAATGCACCAACAGTTATCCCTCTTGATAGTACATTATTGTTATTATGATAGTGAACATGTGTGCAAAATTTCAAGTGCATGCCTTCGTTAGTGGCATTGATATCACAGATTGTCAAAGTTTTGGCATGACAAAAATATCTTAGGACAACACCAATTCAATGAAATTGCTCATTTTTTCAACAATATATTCTACCAGAAAGAATATTTAAATTTTAAATTACATTTACTTTTTATCATTGTTTGTAACCTCACGTCCACCTGTCTAAAAAATCAAACAGGAAAGGGTGAGAAAACTAGAATGACATTACACACCCTTCCCTCAGAGGTGTGGAATTCCCATGCCCAACTTGCCCGACATGAGCTTGCCCTGCAAGTAAATTATTCTGGGCCACTTGTCCATGGACAAGTTAATACTAGGATAAATCTTGGAATGAAACAAAATAGATCAAAGAAATAAATTACGCTAATTTCTCATATCAAAGGATAGAATAGGTTGTTTTAAACAAAAAAATCTAGGTTCCAGAATTTTCTTCTTTTAATAATGTTTCCTCAAAAAATATCTATTGCCCTTTTTGTGGACTAGTTCATTTTTATCCTGGATAAGTAGAAATTCATCTTTTACTTGTCCAGGGACAAGTGGAGAAATTCCGTATTTCCACACCCCTGCCCCCCTTAAATTTCATTGGATGTAAATGACTTTTCAAGATTCCATTTTGAGGAATTAGCACAAAACCATTGTAAGTGTCTATCACCATACATATCAATGGCTCAGTGCAAAACAGTTGTAACTGCCTATAAAGATATAGGCAGTTACAACTATTTTGCACTGAGTCATCGATATGGCTTTGTGAAAGGGTTTCATACCAATTCCTCAGACTGACCAAAACAACAACCAAACTTACTATGTACAAATGTATTGCTGAAAATGTAAAAAAAACAAAATGTCGATGAATGAAATCTAACGCTTAGAAAAATGCATAACACTGTGGTTGGTTGGTGACATCAAGAGTACTGTTTGAATGAGTCAACCATCTTAAATTAAGTCCTAGATAGTGGCTAAGATTTCAAAGCTGAATGATTTAATTGAATAGGTTTTAAGGCAGAGGACCTATTATAGCTCCGCAATGTTTCCGAAGTCATAAACTTTAACAGTGTTAACCAAAGTTTCCTAATGATTTCATTAGGTAACCTTGGTTAACATTATGCCCCCATAAAAGCAGGTCAATGGCATATTCTTAGTTGTCAATCAACAAAAGGTAATAAATCACAAAATATGATGTGTAGAGTTCTGCACTGCACTTCCCCTGAATGAGATCTATCCATCTGTGAAGTTTCATGATTCTAGATTGCATACTTTTTGAGATATGCTTCAGACAAAATCAGTCTATGGATGGACAGACCGACCGACAGATAAGTGTAAAGCAGAATACCCCCTCTTCTTCAAAGGGGGCATCATTTCAAATATTCATTTAATTGAAAAAAAATAAGTCATTGAGTTCAAAATCCATTGCTTTAATTGTAATTAATTTATTATAAAGGCTAAGGTTGCAAAATAATTGGCAATTATTTTCAATTACTCACTGTACATTATATAGATTAAGTCTTTTCTGACATAGTATGTTCCCCAAAATTTAACCTCCCACGCTACCTTTTTTCCAAAGGTGTTTTCTTCACAAAAATGGTTAGAGACGAATGTCAGACAGGAAATTAATAGCTGAACAAGATGTGTTCACACAACAATATAGCCCCCAGAACAGTATTTTCTAAATCAAAGGACTGAAGGTCCTGAAAGTCGCCATGAGGATAATACCATGACATTTTGGAACTTTTGTTATTTGTGATCAATAACTCTGATTTTGGGACAAGAATAACCTGACAATATTGTTTACAGGCAAACAGATGATAAGAGATCACAATAGCTCAACTCAAAGCACTTACTGATCTAAAAACAGCTGAATTACAAGCTCCTTTTGTTCAGGTTGTTGTTCAATTTCAGATGCTAAGCCTTTTACTATCAATTAAAGGGTTCTGTTTGGCAGATTCTAAGCAGAATCTGACTAATCGGATGTAGTTTTACAGCACTTTAACAGTATGTCATATTGTCATGGATGCAACACCTACACATCAATTTCCCACCACTATTACCACATCCTCTCTGAGCATCCAGTGTTTTATTGCACATGGGTTTATGGTTATCAACAATTAACCAAACGGCCAAATTTTGGGGTGATACAATTTGAAAAGAGTTGCAGACGACAAAATATATTATATTAACCCTTTCCCAAACAACAACATTTTTTCACTTTCAATTTCAAACTTTTGAGAATCAAAATCCAAAGTCAATTTCAAGTTCAAGATGTCTCCATTGTCAAATGTTATTCATAGAGAATATCAAGTTAAAACAAAAACCTTTTTGACAAATGGCGACTTAAAAAGTGTTAACTTAATAATTGACTTACCCTTGTCCAATGAACTTGATATTCAATGATGTTTATTTATGTAAACTTAATGGGTGTTGAAATTGGCAGACAATGTTTACTTTGCATGGTGTTTGCAGACATACGGATACCAATTAAACAACATGCACAAAACATTTTTCAGACAAATTATATTCACATGAATCCATGTTCAAAGGTTGCTGAGTAGGAAACCAAATAAATGCATTGATGCACAATTTCATGAGGATGACTGGATACATTAAACTTACTGACCGTAAGAAAATGTGTGGTAACAAGCTTACAAAACTAAAAGATGCACTCCAACTTTAAGAATGGCTCCAAGTTACTTATTCTTTGCCTAGGGGAAACAATCAATTTTAAATTTATTTGGATCAAAAGCTCAGGCTAAATTGAGTCCGCTTTATTAAATCGAATGTTTAGCGCTATTCCATTGTAAGTGCCTATAAATATATAGGCACATACAATTAGTGTTGGGCAATCGGTTTCAAATCATAATCGATAATCGGTTTTTAGTTAGTAGAGCTAATCAATGATCGATTTTACAATCATTTTCCTAGAAACTAATACAACACTCCCAGTATAATCCTTTGAAAAATGAATGCGAAAGTTTAGTTAAAACTCATGATCTAAAGACTCTTTCTTAAAAAATTTGTACCAACTTCATGGCTCAGTATGAAACAGTTCTAACTGCCTATAACCATATAGGCAGTTACAACTGTTTCAAGCTGAGCCATCAATTTGATGTTAGTTTCGAAAACAATATATAATGGCTTTCATTTTTGTGTTGGGAACTGATTTATCGATTATCAAATTTACTAGTCGACTATCACAATTGGAAGCCCAAACCAACTGATTATGGATTATAATCTGCCCATCAGTACTTACAATAGTATCACACTGACCCCTAGAAATATCCTATTAACACCTACCTTATCCGACGATGCCATTTGCCCTGACGATACTTCAATGTAAAACTTCACGCTTTGTTTAGCAGCTTCTTTGGCGCAGTTTAAACTTAGCTTCACAATCCCTTCTTTATATACCTGCAAGGCAAGAACAAAATAATACCTAACTAGATATTGTTGCAAAGAGGGGTGGAATTCCCATGCCTGACACAGGCTTTTTCACTTGTGGACAAGTACATTTTCTAGGTAACTTGTCCGTGGATACGTTTTTACACTGTACTAATTTATATTGTCTCATTAAAAGGTAATATAAAGTGAAATCAAGTCAAATAGATAAAATTTTAATGAATGTTATTGGATTCTCAAAATAAGGTCACCATTCCACAAGGTGTGAGGAACGCAAGGCAACCCAACTTGGATATTCAATGACGTCTCGGGTCGCGCCTTCGAATTTAGTAATTTTTTATTTCATTTCTATTAGACATATTTTTTCTGCAAATTAAAATCAGACAATCCAATTCTAGTTGATTTGAATCTTTTTTCTTAATAGTCATAATTTGTACAAGCTAAAGTAACCTCAAACAAGAAAAGGAATAGTGAACTGGTATAAACAATACTCGGATATTCAATTTTGAAGGAACCAAAACGAATATTCGAATATATTCAAATATTCAAAACGAATATTCGAATCTGAATTTTGCTATTCGTTCCCATCCCTAGTAAAAACCAAAGCAAATCTTGATACAGTACTAAAAAGATCTAGGAGAAAAGCCATCCTATTGTTTGTATCAAAGGGAAGAAAAAAAAAGTCTTTTATGAAGAAAACGCTGGGTTACAGCATTTTCACCATTAAAAACAATGTTTTTTCTCAATATTTATCAATTCATTTTTGTGGGCAAGTTCATTTCGATCCTGGACAAGTAGGAAATCCACTTTTACTTGTCCAATGACAAGTGGAGAAAAGTTGTATTTTCACACCCCTTGAAAAGCTGACAAATACCCCCAAAATAGCTTTGTAAAAATTGACCAATTTTGAAGTGTAATAAGTGTATGATGTGTTTACAATAACAGGGTTCCCACAAAGTGTATGATGTGTTTGCAATAACAGGGTTCCCACAATGTGTAGGATGTGTTTGCAATAACAGGGTTCCCACAAAGTGTAGGATGTGTTTGCAATTACAGGGTTCCCACAAACTTTATAAAATAGAATTCTCCCTGACTTTTCACTGTCTTTTCCCTGACTAAATCGCAAAATTCCCTGACCAAACTCATTGACATTCACCAAATGTATGTGATAATACAAAACAAATCTTGGCCTCCTTCCACCCCTTAAACCTACCCTTACCACCTTCAGATTAATTAACTAGATATGTTGCAAAGGGGACTAATATCCGATAACTTTTCCTTGACTTTAGCCACATTTTAAAATTCCCTGACTTATTTAAAAACAACCCCTAATATTTCCCTTACCTTTAATCTGTTTCATTTCTCCCTGACATTTCCCTGACTGTGGGAACCCTGAATAAATATCAAGTCGAGTCTTCTATGAAGCTTGAATCAAATCCCTCCTTTTTAAAGTGACAGAGAAATTGAACAAACAAGATTTCCCATAACGGGCCATAACTCTGTCAAAAATCAGTGGACTGTTACCAATATAGGACAAATATACCTGCATGTAATACTGATCATATCCGTGGAGTTTCAGTGACATCCGTCCATTAGTTGACGAGAAATTGAGAAGATATGTTAAAGCTACAGACAGAACAACTGACATTAACATCAAGGGGCCATAATTCTGTCAGAAGTAAATGGACAACGACAAAAATATAATATGTACATCTCAACGAGAGCATTGCTCAGACTTTTCTGTAAACTGGTAAGTACCTTGGACCTAAGTGTAGTAATTTTGGATCATTTTTAAGGAAATTTGGCTTCTGGTGTTACTTTGTTAAAAAGATTATAGAAAAACAAATTTCTTCAATGCTTCCTGATTGTCTATGGAAATATTTTGGACATATCAAGGGTTCAGTGCAAGACTGTACTAAGTGTATATACAATGTATATATACTTAGTACACTCATGTGCTAAACCGTTGATATAATAACTTGATAAGAAAATGCAGTAAAACACCTTTTGTTACCAAATTGTGATATGCCAATTTTTAATCTAGAATTTGTTGATTTATTTTACTCTTAAATGTCATATTGATATTTGACACGTCTTGTAAACCCAGAAGGGAAACAATGTTCTTTCACCCCTGCACCCTTTATGGTCTATTCCATAGCATTGTTGAGAGTTCCCAATTGATACACATCTCTGACTCGTATTTTAGAATGTATAAATGTCTACCAAATTACCTCACTGCTTTGCCCATATTTGGTCTCTGCTGCTAAATTAACGACATAGTCATAGCCCCCTGTTGGATCTGTGAAGGCATTTGCCACTGAACCTGCAGATAAAAAGGAAACAACTCAGGGGTGTGGGACATTTTGCAAGGCCACTTGTCCGTGGACAACTAAATACCAGGGCAAATCTTGGAATGGCACTAAAAGATAAAAGAGATTGATAAGATTATTGTTATCCAGGAGTAGAAAAGACTGCTTTTAATGAAGAAAATGCTGGGTTTCAGCATTTTCTACTTTAAAATCAATGTTGTTTTTCTCAAAGTATATCTATTCTATTATTCTGCAGAGAAGTTCATTTTAATCCTGGACAAGTAGGAAATCACATTTCACTTGCCCAGTGAAATGTAGAGAATATCAGTATTTCCACATCCCTGCAACTTTTCACATCCCACAACCCTGCAACTATCCACATCCCTGCACCTTTCCACACCCTACACCCCTGCACCTTTCGACACCCTACACCCCTGCAACTTTCCACACCCCTGCAATTTTCCACACCTCTGCAACTATCCTAACCCTACACTCCTGCAACTTTCCACACCTCTGCAACTTTCCAAACCCCTGCAACTTTCAACACCCTACACCCCTGCAACTTTCCACTTCCCTGCAACTTTCCATACCCTACACTCCTGCAACTGTCCATACCTTACACCCCTGCAACTTTTCACACCCTACACCCCTGCAACTTTCCACATCCCTGCAATTTTCCATACCCTACACCCCTGTAACTTTCCACATCCCTGCAACTTTCAATACCCTGCACCCCTAAAACTTTCCATACCCTACATCCCTGCAACTTTCCAAAACCTACACCCCTGTAACTTTTCACATCCATGCAACTTTCCACACCCTACACCCCTGCAACTTTCCAAACCCCTGCAACTTTCCATACCATGCACCCCTAAAACTTTCCATACCCTACACCCCTGCAACTTTCCACATCCTACACCCCTGCAAATTTAAACATCCTTCACCCCTGCAACTTTTCACATCCTACACCCCTGCAAATTCCAACGTCCTTGCAACTTTCCTCACCCTTCACCCCTGCAACTTACCATGTCCTACACCCCTGCAATTTTCAACACCCTTCACCCTTGTAAATTTCTACATCCCTGCAATTTTCCACATCCCTGACACTTTCCACACCCTAAGCCTCTGCAACTTTCAATACCCTACACCCCTGCAACTTTCCACATCCCTGCAACTTTCCACACCCTACACCCCTGCAACTTTCCACACCCTACATCCCTGCAACTTTCCACATCCCTGCAACTTTCCACATCCCTGCAACTTTCCACACCCTACACCCCTGCAACTTTCCACACCCTACACTCCTGCAACTTTCCATTCCCTACACCCCTGCAACTTTCCACACCCTAAACACCTGCAACTTTCCACATCCCTGCAACTTTCCACACCCTACACCCCTACAACTTTCCATACCCTACACCCCTGCAACTTTCCACACTCATGCAACTTTCCACACCCTACACCCCTGCAACTTTCAATACCCTACACCCCTGCAACTTTCCACATCCCTGCAACTTTCCACACCCTACACTCCTGCAACTTTCCACACCCTACACCCCTGCAGCTTTCCACAATCCTGCAACTTTATTTCAAGTTTTTAAAACCACAGCATTTTTTTATTTCTGGATTTTACTTCCGTGTTTCTAGATGACAAAAAATGTTGTGCTATAGACAAGAAATACCTCATCTACAGCCAAACAAATGCATATGTCAACAAAAATTTACTTATTGAAAACCTTAGGTTGAGAATTCATCTGAGAATTTTCTTGGATTCTTAGTGAAATTTCCTTTTAAGAAAATTTCAAGTATTTAAAACCGCAGCATTTTTTATTTTTTGCATTTTACTTCCGTGTTTCTAGTTGACAGGAAATGTTGCACTCTAGACAAGAAATACCTCATCTACAGCCAAACAAATGCATATGTCAACAAAAAATTCACTTAGTTGAAAACTAATTCATCTGAGAATTTTTGTAGATTCTCAACGAAAAATTTCCGTCTTAGAAAATTCTTATGATTCGTAGATAAAGTCTTATAATAATTCTAAGAATCTTTGTGCATACAGCCCCATGGACAAGTTAATAACAGGGCAAATCTTTAAAAGTTATCAAGAAGATTTAGAGGATAATTTATACTATTTTTTCAATTTGAAAGGGTAGAAACAATAAAGAAAATGCTTTTTTTGTACAAAGCAAGGCCCTCTTTACATTCATTTATTCACATTTTTGTGAACAAGTTAATTTTCATCTTTGACAAGAAGAAAATCATCTTTTGCTTGTCCAGGCACAAGTAGAGAAAATCTGTAATTCCACACTTGTGTAGACCATAACTATCTTGCATAAAAATATTGAAAGCAAGTACTGATAAGGATATATTTTTGGTGAACGAACGTCGTTCACCAGTGTTATATACCATGTCAGGAAAATCCTGTTGGATGTTAATACATTTGAAATAAAGTAGCGCCTCTTAAAATTCAATTTAGTATCTTTCAATCTTTTTCTCCGCAAAATCACTACTCTTTTCTTTAACGGCGTGATACTATTATTCTTAATCAAGTGAAGATAATGAAAATTCGCCTTGAAAAACACAAAATGATCTTGCAATGTTTATCAAGGGAATTTTTGATCGGCGTAAGCTTGTCGAGAGTTTAAAGCAAAAACAAAGTTTGTGTCTAAACACCGTAGGGACAGATACTATGTTTTTGACCCAAGCCTTCGCTGGTGCAACATGTAGTAATTAGCCGGAAATACGTGTTTATTTAGGTCATGTCCTCTTGAACTTACATTCGGCAATACTCGGGCGATCTCCGACGGCTCCGATTTAAATGTAGGTTACAGGAATCGGCCGAGTTGAGACGAATGACACATCGAGACACCTTGTGTCATTAGAAACGGTAACGCGGTTTTACATAACTTTTCAACTAGCGACAGTCAGTCTCGAGACGGGTTTTAAGAATGATTCGACATGTGTTTTACATGTACAACCTGTCTTGTACCTTTTATTTGAATAGAGATGAACGCCGCTATTAAGATTTTTCTGTGAAATTGCGTTGGCTGAAGTAGGGCTTGTAAGGATACACTCGAATATTCGATGAACATATTCCCAGCGAAAACGTTTCGTATTCGTCTGTCTCAGAAGCGAATATTGCCTAATACCAAATGCGACAGGCACGGAAGATATTTCATTGGGGCCATTGTACTTTACATTTTTTCAATCTGTAAAACCATATCAATTCAAAATTCTATTTGAAAATTCAATAAATGATAGCTAAATATTCAACCCTAGATACCACTCCAATTGACGAGTAGATATTGCCGTGGTCAAGAGGGGTCCAGATCCGCCATGCACTTGTTAACAATTCGACAGGCGGGTTCAGTTGTTAAATTATTTTGGAAAAGTCATTGCGTTTTTTAAAGAAATCATAAAAATCTTATTCGATGAATAAAATCTGGCTCCATCCTTCCCAAAATACGTTTAGAATTGGTTAACTACAGTTATAGCAAAAACTAGCTCCGAGCAGAAAAGTCTAATATCAGCCACAATACTGTAATGAGATATCGATAGTGAGTGATTTTTCAAGCATCCAAACTCTTGAAGGTAAACAATAGGTTCTCGTGCAAAAAATAAACCGACAATTGTAAGGATTCTCAATTCTTATTGGGAAGAAAGTCGAGAGAAAAAAAAAAACACATTGTATTATACTTAAACATAGTCATAGACATAGTCATGCAATTATTACCTCCCTTTTAAAAAATAAACTTCTTAAATAAGATTCTTATTCGCTTTTGATGTAGAAATAACGTTACAAAAATAATATTTATAAAGACTTTTAGCATGCAATTTACTATTTAGCTTTTTTTTTATTATAAAAAGTTATACTTTAATTTCTAAACCTTAAACAGAAATTATCTATGAATTATACTAATAGGGCACTAGACCTTCTTTAAACTATACCTAAATATTTCTCATCCTGCAGTGTTATAAAATTGAATAACGACATAAGTGTCAACCACGGAAGTGGTTTTGGCTTCAAATATGATAAAAATGAATCTCTCAGGTTATGGTTCAAAATACTATTAATAAATTAACAAATCATAACTTTAAACAATGAGTACAGTTCAGAACTGACTGATATTCATAGATGTTTCTTTGGTTGGTACTCAAAGACCTTTTCATCCCCTGAGAAGAAACAAAGATAGATAAAAAAAAAGGTTAAAACAAATACAACAAATTTACTTGAAATAAGCTTAAACATGATAACAATTACTTTTGTAAAAACAGACACCATTGGATATAGGTTGAAGACAGTTTTAGATAGGATTAAATCATTTTCTCCATTTATGTTTAATTAATAAATGTACCTATTTCAAGTGTGTAAAAGAAATTTTCACATAGTAACAACTCATATTCTAACAAATATTTTTTTAACAGGATTTTTCCTCTCTTTCCCTTTCTTTAAATTTGCAGTGAAATTTCCGAAAAACGGAAATTTCGTCGAGGAATTCCTTCATTCATAATTTCTCTTTTCTAATTGAATTCAATATATCACTCTAGATTACCATCAGGTTCGTTCACCATCAGTACTTTCAGTGCTTTGATTATTTCCATAATCATTCTTTTTCAAATTTCTGGTCATCTGACCTTCATTAAGAAAAAAACACAATATAATCAAGAAACTACATCTTCATCATTCCTCCATTACTTTGTATAAACGTCAATAGTATTACATTTTGTCTCACGGATAAGGATAAGATAAGGATTTAGTTTTCCTTTTGAATGAAAGTTATAAAGTCTTTTAGACTCCATTCCATGTAGGATTTGTTTTAGCAGAAAGATATAAACTCACCTGGGTTAATCAAATTGGAATGTTTGAATTCAACAATTGGACTGGAAAATATCTCCTGTGTGTATAAAAAGATAGAAAACATTAATTTTGAGCCTCTGAGCCATGTAGTGACTGTGTGTCATAGATAGACATCATATCTTCATTAAAACATAAAATTGTCAATGTGGTTTTCAAGCTGAAGTTATTAGGATTCATAATCAAATGATAAAATGAGTTCTTTTTTTCACAAGCATGTCAATACTATTAGTTTTAAGATATGATTATATACAATTGTTAACAATAACAAGAAATGTTTGTAAAACATTTATGCCCCCCATAAAAGCAGGTCAATAGTATATTCTTTGTCAGTTAACAAAGGGCAATAACTCACAAAATATTATTAGTAGAGTTGTGGTTCTTGTGCACTGCACTTCTTCTTAATATGATCTATCCACCTGTGAAGTTTCATGACTCTAGCTTGCACACTTTTTGAGATATGCTCTGGACTACAAATGGTCTACGTATGGACCAACGAACAAGTGTGAAGAAATATACCCCCCTCTTCTTAGAAGGGGGTAATAACAACCCACAATATTTTTACTGAATCAAATAATCTTATACAATGTACATTGAAAAGTACACTTGTCAAATGACGTCACTGGACAAAATGACAAAACCTCAATCAGAGCTAACTCTGATAAAGCAATTATTGTTTAGGAAAAATTGAAATAATTTTGCCAACATTTTCCTACATTTTTTTTTAAAGCAAATTTGGTTATAACGAATTTTCGGTCCACTGAATATCTTTATACTCAGAGTTTACTATATTAACCCTTGTCATGCTGAACCCTGAATATTCCTGCTTTGGTAGGAGCTATAGACAAACATCAGCCTGCACATATGTGCAGTCTGATCTTTGTCTATACCACCTGTTTCTCCTAATTTGAAATGAGAAAAGCTTACAAATTTAGATTTCAAAATGAGTACCCACTCACTTTTCATGCATCCATGCTCTGAGAACTTTGATTTGTTGCAATTTTGCAATTCAGCATGACAAAGGTAAAGACAAGAGTAATTACCTTATGCTTTGTATTTAACCAAGCCATTTGAGGGGGCACCTTGTCAGCAACTCGTATCTGTAATTCAACAAGTACTACTTTATAACGTTTATCCTTATCCAACTGATTTTAAATTTGTTTGTTAACAAATTGATTGATTGATTGAATGGAGTTTTACGCGGCTTTCAACATTTTTTCAGTTATATTGCAGCAGCTGGAGCACCTAACAATGGTTTCCTGGTATTTCTCTCACCAGTACAACCACCACATCCTTTCCTAGCCTCCAGCTGCTATCTCACATAGTGACTAACAAATGCACAGTTGCTAATAACCACTAGATTTTGGGCTTGGCCCCTTAACCACAAGAGAAAATGCCTATACCCTTAATATTAAATATTGAATTTGGGCAATGTGCGCCCATTAGTTAAAATTGTCAGCCTCTTTCCCTTCAAGGTGAATGAATTGACAACTTGAAGAAAATTTCAACAAGTCTTAAAACAATATGAAATAGGGTTCTGAGGACTGGAAAGAAAGGCCCATGGATGACCTTGCTTAACCCTTTCCTGTTTTACAAAATTTTGGACCTGTCTAAATTCAAACGTTTTGCTGACGAAAATTAAAAGTGGATTTAATTTGAAAAATAACCATTCGGTAGGGTAGAAAATGGTGTGGAAAAAGAAGAAATTGCTTGTCAGGAGCAATTTCTTCTTTTTTCACAATGTTTTCTCAATCATAAAATCACAGGCACGTAAAAAGCAGGGATTAAACTGTAAAGGGTTAAGGTTTATTTCCTAGCATTTCTCCCACCAGTACAACCACCACATCCTTTCCTAGCCTTCAGCTGCTATCTCACATAGGTCTACGATTATCAACCCATTGGTGAAAGACAAATAGTCGGAAAGAATGAGTGCAGCCGTCAGGGATCATAGTTGTTTTTGTTAGATAAAAGTGAAAATTATACTATTGTCAATATTCACCTACCTTGCATGCCAGATCATTTTCTACCATGTACTGAACAAAATTCCGACCGATGAACCCTGTCCCTGAAGTGAAATCATATAAACAGCTAAGAAAATCAGTTAACCCCAGCAAACAAACTTTCTTCAGATAGTGGACCCGTAATAGTTCTGCAACGTTTTTCAGAAGTAATGAACTTTCACAATGTTGACCGAGGTTTCTGAATGAAAATCATTAGGAAACCTCAGTAAATAACTTTGTTAAAGTTCATTTCTCCTTAAATGTTGCAGATCTAGTACAGGTTCTTTACACAGTGTTTATTCTAGGCAGGGGGATTGGGGGATTCCCCCACTTTTCTCAAAGATCCCCCATATTTTCTGGATTTGTGGGGGATTTTTTACTATAACTAAAGAGCATGAATTAACACATTTTCTCAAATGGGTCAATCTTCATACTAAAATCCCTCATATTTTTGAAATTCTAGAATAAACACTGCTACATTTAACAGGTTTGTGAGATTGACTGATCGGGAAATATTTCCAGATTGGGCAATTGTTGCCTGATTAGGCAATATGAAATTTCAAAGAGAAATACAAACATTTTGACAATGGCAGAAGGCTTCAAAGTTGCACAGCCTAAGTTTTTGGGGATCTTTTATATATAGGCCATAAACATAAACCAGATTCTAGCTGCAAAGTGTACCCCTCTTTCTGATATGCTGCCGGTCGAGGCCTCCCACATCATATTATCAAAGGAGGGATACGTTCTCGTATCGAACCAGATTCATGTAGAAAAAAAGTGAATATAGTTTGGGATTTTTGCATGCGCCCAGACATTCAAAGTTTACATTGAAATGGATGAAAAGGGTTATAAATGACAAAAATATCCATTGTTTCTCAAAAATTTAAACTGTCATTATTTTAACTAAATCAAATGAACTATTTAATTTTATTTTTTATCAGCTGTTAATAGAAAACAAACTCTATACGTGTGTTAGAAATAAAGGATAGTGTACCTGATTAAAAATTATGCAACGGAAAAACACGTCATCATATATTAGTGCATATTTGGGACTCAGATATACCCGGAACGAATAGGAACGGGGACGAATATACTAGGGTTAATGGCAGTAAAGAAACATGACAAGATACTGCGGTAGCACAGGGGGAGATTTTTCCATTTATTTAAACTGTCTACAGTAGAATAAATTAGATATTTTGACGAATTCTAGTCAGAATAGGGCTTACCACCGAGCACTAGGACTCGAGGTTTCGTTTCGGTCGCCATTTTCCTTCCAGCTGTTTGGTCACGTGACAAATAAGCAGAAGCAGATACACACCACCAAATTTTACTTGGCATGCTAACTCTTAGATTGATATCAATGAACACGAAATATTAATTAATTCAATTATTTGTCCGTTCATTTTATTTTTTCATTCATTAATTTCATTTTTCAGTCATTTATTAAGGTATTCAATGTTTCAATTATTTATTCATTCCTAGAACTTTTCGAGGATATTAGGATATTCATTCGTAAATTCTCATTATATATGAATCGCACATCATTTGTTCTATTATGAATTTATTCTACACACATTTTCAAACGCTAGTGATAATATTGATTAATAACAGATTAATATATTCTTAATTAATGTAATTCATTCTTTTTAATCAAGGCTCTGGTTCAGCGCGAAACAGTTGTAACTCGCTATAGACATATAGGGAGTTGCAACTGTTTCGCGCTGAGCCATTGATTTATCCATTCATCTACTTATCCTTCAATTCATTTCATCTACATCTACTCTTTACCATATACTGTTTAACCCAACAATCGATTGCATATAATAACTGGATGAAGGTGTGCTTATAGCCGGTAAAGGGGCTGTTAAAGAAAAGAAAAAAATAAGAGATATGTTACAGTTATAAAAAATATTAAAATAAGTCAGTATGCGACAGGTAAAAAATAAAAGCAGAGATTGGTTTATGCTATGTTGATTTCCGCTAGTCTGTCGGAAATATACAGAGACTAGGGCTAGACTTGATAATAAGTTGCAAAGTGTTCCAGTATTCAAATGTTCCAGGACAGAAGGAGTTAATTAAAAACTTCATTTTCGAGAAGGGAATGAGATGATTAAGTTCTCTAGTGGGTATAAGATGATTTATATCTACTGCGACTGTACCATTTCTGATCTTGCAAAATGAGTGAGTTGTGAAATTTCTTTCATTAAGTGATTCCCAGTTAAGGGTGTTTAACATATGATTGACACTGTTAGTGTAGCTATAGCCGACATACCTTGCAGCTGAC
The DNA here is from genome assembly GCA_948146395.1 of Fragum whitleyi. Taxonomy (NCBI): domain Eukaryota; kingdom Metazoa; phylum Mollusca; class Bivalvia; order Cardiida; family Cardiidae; genus Fragum; species Fragum whitleyi. The sequence goes on along the minus strand of OX411560.1, from coordinate 22,713,303 downwards.
CTTTCAATATTGTGGAAAAGGGTTTTCTGCCAAGGATTCCATATGCAGGAGCAGTATTCCAGTTGTGGGTGCACGCAGGTGTTGTAAGCAGCAACTTTGACCTGTTGATTGTTAGTCTTAATGTTTCTTTTGGTGAAGCGTAGAGTAGATGTACCTTTTCATTAATTAATTAATTCATTCAATCAGTTGGGCCATCCAACTATCAAAAGAATAATTAATTCATCCATTCCTCCATTGAATAATTCTTTCACTTATTCATTCATTCGTTCGTTTATTCAATCATTTATTCATTCATCCATTCATTCATTTATTTATTTATTTATTTATTTATTTATTTATTCTTCCAGGAATTCATTTTCCATGAACTCATCGGGACTTTAACGAATTCATTCATAGTTTCTCATTTAATATTCGGGCCCATAATTTTTCTGCCATAATTCATCCTAATTTATGTAGATATATGTATACTAATGGAAAAATGTTGCACAGAAATATTATAGTGTTCTACTTTAATTTCATTTACAAGCATAAAAGTAATGATGTGCAAGATGCGTGCATTTTGTATGGATGAAAAATCAATGTCCCTCCGTGAAAGCAACGTTTCTTTTAAAGTATTTTGCAAGCTTGTACACAAAGTTGAAAAATCGGTTTGACGATCATTTCCATCGCAAATTGACTCTATATATACATCAGCACATCATTAACACCCATACCTCAAATCGTTACTCAGCCCAGAAATGTTTCAATAATTTAGTGCTGTGTACCCAATCATTAAACTCAAACCGAAAGTAGATTGACAGATGCAACTGTCTGCACAAGGAAGTGCATTCCAATACTGACCATCTTCAAACAGATTGTTAACTTCAATGAAAAGTCAATCTGACAGTAACCAACATTCGCCCAAAACCTTACTGTCTACTAAAAACCTCACATATGACGAACAATTCTGATTATGCCCTTTAATCTATTTTTACGTATTGAGGGGGTGGGTGGTTACTGCAGCTGTCACGTGACCTAATTTGTTAAACGTCAAAACCAGACATATGAAAATCAATGGAAGATATGCTTATTTCTTAATGTGAGTAAATATTTTTATTTTATGGTGATTATCGAAATTCTGAAAATTCGATAAATTGGTATTTCAATTATTTCGGTTACCAAGGCGACAATATTCACAGATTTGGAGCTTTCGTCACAAAATGTAGGGGAAAGGGGGTTGGGGAGCGAGCATAATGAGATGATTGTGACCTAGTTCCTGGATTTAACTCCATAACGTCTGGTCGAACGGTTGAGTCCACAAATGCACGCGCCAAGCAGACGGACTTTTACTTGTCGTATGCTGAACCGGATTACGTCACATCGACCCGAATTTTTGAAAGGATTAATTGAACGTTTTAATACTTGCTCGAATCGATTTTTCAATAAAGGAGAAAGGCGGCGGTGTCGTGTAAAATATATACAGTTCATTAATAATTCTCAGACATTTCAATCTATGAATATATTATGTAATTACCCATTGCGTCACAATAGATCGAAATATAACCCTTTGGCTTTTTTCCTGGGGGTGCTGAGCCAAATGACTTTTCCCTTTAAATAGAACTTTCACATACTCTTCCAGATACTTTATACATGTAAATAAACTTCACTCATTGCTCTTTATGTAACAAAGTTGTAAAAAATAAATGAATAAATAAAATTAGCTGAAAAAAAAACATGATCTCAAATTAAATGTTACACCTAATCAGTTCCATGTGGAATTTTTATATAGCTTACAGTGTTTACCACACCTGCCCTGTGTTCAGGATGAAAGCGTTAGCGAAGCGTTTTCGAAATGATACCTTGCTTTGCACGTATGTGTACGTGCAAAGCGGGGTATCATCTCAAAGCGCTCGCGTTTTTACATCCTGAACACAGGGCAGCTTTTCCTTATCATCAGTGGACGGTGCCAATTTTTTACTTTTCGTGTGAGAAACATTGTGATATAAAACGGTTTTCCTTACATCGAGTTAACACCACTTTTAACATTATATCAGTGATAAAACGGCAAATCATCGGAGCTCCTATCCTGGGTAACTGGTATTTCATGAGGCGAACAACAAAAAAATGCGTAGAGCCTTAACTTTTTCTTGAGGTTTGTGGGTGGAGGGGGCCGGGGGTCTCGGTCGATCGAAGTTCAATTTTCTTATGATATCCTAGTGATCCAGCAAAATGTCATAACTGCAACATAGTTGTAGTTACGACATTTTACTGATGCCTACTGGTTGAATAATATCTCGAATTTTCAGATTTTCAAGTTTGAGAACTATATCATTTCACGTTCGTGAAATCCAAGGGCGGGGGACCTAGAACCCTGTTCCCCCTTGATCCGCTTATGCACATTATCCTTTTTGATCCTCCTATTCACATGGATAAGGGTTGTAATAAAGGAAGTTTTGATAATATCGTATCTTCGGGACCGGACCATCGTAAATAAAACTGCCTCGGTGGCCTAGTGGTAAATGCCTCGACCCGTGACCTGGAGGTCCGTGGTTCGAGCCCCACTGTCGCCGAGGTGTGTCACGTGTAATGGGCAAAACACTTAATAGCCGGCCCCAGTTCACCCAGCTGTAAAATTGGGTAGCAGTGGGTTTAAACCACTGCCTCTCTCTCAGGGACGTGAAAACATCAGGATTGAGTGTTCGAGAGCGACTCTATAAGCTAAAGCTTTCGTCGCAATAGAACTAAAATAATTAAGTATAAACTAAATAAAACTTATTTTTCGGCGTCACTTGGGCAACAAGAAATCTGGATTCATAAACATCATTCGCGAACCGTTAAGAAATTGTACTCCGTTTTGCTTGCTCGAAAACAATTTCTAAGCGTTCGCTAATGTTTATGCATCTTGCACTCAGGGCTAGTAAGCGGGACATCGATATTTAGATATCATCAGTTCGAACGTTTTCATGTTGAAAGTTTTGGGTGATGTCTAGATCGCCCTTAAAATGCGATATGATAATGCTTTCATGATGGGTGAAACATTAGGTAACTAAGAGGGGCAAACGACACTACTTCCCGGATAACCGTACAGTAGATACAGGCGTAACTAGGATTTTGAAATTTGAGCCTGTGCGTGAGATTTCCAACAACTTCAAATATTCGCAAAGAAAGACTCTGACTAGCATGTGCATTGGCACAGTCTGACCAGAGTCTCCACTATGCGATTAGTTGATAGAAAAGGTCTCAAAGTATCCGTAGGTCATCAGGTGACTTTATATTTACAGTATGTGGCTGTCAACGCTACTCAATGTTTGCCCCACACGAAAATTTCAAATTGTTGGAAATGTCAGGCACAGGCTCATTTATACGCGCTCAGGAGGCGACCACATACGAATATAAAGGATAAAGGCGATATATTGACTATGACTAAAGATACATGCCCTCCATTGCTCCCTCATTTTTTTATGTTTTGACCGTTGGTGAATAATAATCAATAATTAGTATGAAAGACAAAAACGCAAGATCAGATCAAGTCATACCACACAAAAACATTAAAATATCAATTCTCAGCTTGATAAAAATAAATGATTTGCATACAAACTAGGTGTAAATATTCTTTATATTGATATTATATTATGAATGCATATGTGTATCATCATGTCACTGTGGGTGAATTTTAAAAAAAGGTAAAACTCCATAAAAAAACAAAACAAAACAAAAAAAAAAAAACAACTTGTTTTTCGACAGAAAAATTTATTTGTAATCCGCGCTCGTGTAATGTGCATAATTGTACATGTAGTTAAGGTAGTGGACCCGTAATAGTTCCGCAACATTTCGGAACACATGATTTTTCACAATGTTGAACGAGGTTTCCTATTGAAATCATTAGGAAACCTCGGATAACACTGTCAAAGTTCATTACTTCCGAAACGTTGCGGAACTATTACGGGTCCACTACCTTAAGCCCTTGAAGTGGATAATCTCGAAGTAAGGACTCAAATAATACTAGACTGTGCCCAGTGTTGGACCCAAAGGGTACGGAGCTACAGATGGAGGGGGTTATTTTGGATTTCAAACAAAATACAGTCGATATTGCTCGAGCAACCACGTCTATTTAGCGACCAATTTCATTAAGCGACCACCATAAAAAATCCCCTCTCCGTAGGCAAATTCCCTGAAAAAGAGGACATTCTTAACGAACAATTGGTTATTGTTGAATCTTATGTTGTTGGAACCAATTAGAATCGTCTCTTTAAGACGATTCTAATTGGTTCGAACATCATAGGATTCACTTCGACTTTGCCGACAATCTATAAATGTTATCAAAATAAACTGTCACATTTATCATGTTTTTTCGTATTAAGCGACCATTTCCATTAGCGACCGCTTTTTGGCGGTCCCTTTAGTCGTCGCTTAACACAAGTTTTACTGTATATCAAAAATACTGTCACAAATTCTATATTGTTGGTACTCATTGGAACTGTCCTCTGAAGACGATTCAAATGAGTACCAACAACCTAGGGTTTCATTGAGAAACAAAGAGTTTAGAATGGCATTACCCCCATTTTCTCTACCTCTGAGGGGTTCAGAGTACATTTAATTTATTTATCGTTGTTACGGTAAGTTATGCTAATATGAAACAAGCCCCGATAGGACGATGAGTTAAAACGTAGTAAAGCGTAATAAATACGGGACGAAACTAATGCTGGTAACCGCCCCGGCCCTTTTTTTCTCTCCAATGGCTAAAAACGACGCTGAATTTGAATTTAAATTTTGTTTCCAGTCTGGCTCAAGTATGACTAAGACCAAAGTCTGAGAATATAAAAGGCTTTTGTGATAGTCGACAGTCATTCGGTACACCGCTCGGGCTTTTCAGTAAACTGGAAAGTGCCTCGGATGTAAGTGTAGTAATTTTGGGTCATTTTTTGGGGGTAATTCGGCTTCTAAGAGTACTTCGGTTATTAATACGCTTGAAGAAAAAACACATCTTGTTAATTCTTCCCGATCGTCTGTGGAGATATTTATGGGCATATTATAATTTGATAGCAAAACGCAGTAAAACACTGTGGTTTGATGTCAAACCATGATATGCCCAATTTATCCTTTCGTTGACTTTGTTTTTGCAACGTCATCCTTATGATTATTTGTGACGCCATATGAACCCACGTGCGATGCTCTTTCTTGTCTGCGCCCTCATTATTCCCGAGGTCTTTTTCGTAGAATCGCCGAAGATTCCCGAGTGCAGTCTAGTGTCCAATAAATATCATCGTTGCTGGAATATCTGAGATGAAAAAAAAAAAACAACAACAACACTTTATTCTGTTGTTATTTCATTGAAATTCCATAGTGTCCGTTGCAGTCTCTTGATTTTGCAACCGCCAGAGTAAAATATGGTTTTATAATTTTGTTTCTCAAAAGTTATGATTGCGTTAGGCGTACTTATTTTACAGGTTGGGGAAACTGCGTTAGATATAGCTCTGATTAAACCCAGATTAATCATCAAACAAGAATTAAACCATAAGCATTTTAAAATATATCTATGCAGCATATCCATGAAAAAATATAGACGATGTTGTTTAATTTATACAAGTATCAAAAAGAGTAACACTTGTTTTCTGCATTTCCAGGACCCTTGACAGATGATGTACGAACACAAAATTATCTCGGATTCGAGCTAGATAAAATAGTACACGCGTGATATAAATTTTCAAATGGAGGCTGACGTTTCAATATCACGTGACCAGCCGGTGCCAATGTTGGATATCCCGATTAGTTTTCCGACAGTAAGTTTGACAGACCTTAATGAATATGATAATGAAGAAACTATGATCTTTGACAACTTGCCATTACACGGTTTCGAAGAAACGTTTACTGAAACTAATGGCAAGCATGAAGAAGATACAGATCTTGAATCAGGAAGTACTAGTTGCACTAAATGGTTTGAAATCGACCTGGATAAAGGAAGGCATGATAGCAAACCAAATGAAACAAGAAAGTTCAGTAGTATTGAAAACCTTGATCTTGTTTCACGAGACAAAAATAGCTCTGAAACTCGATCGGACAATTTTCTGGTTGACGGCGATGACGTTCTCGAATCCATAAAGTTTAAAACACCCCAATCAAAATACACCGACAATATTTACATTACGTCTGAAGAGAATTGTTTTATAAAAGAACGTAGTGAGGAAAAAGACGAATTTGTGGACCAGTCTGACCAGTTGTTAAACTTCACTTACCATGGAATTAAGGAGGATACGACATCCAGTAAAACTGTCCAGGGATATGAAACAGAGTCACTGTTTGATAGTAAAAAAATAGGCATTGATAAAACTATTGTCGATCATGACAGCAGTATTGTTTGTTTTAAAAATGAACACAACGGAGACGCAAATGGCATACTGGAAGAACACACAAGCGGCACGAAGGACAGACCAAAGGCAGGTGAACAATTATGTTGTAATGAAGATGGTGATGCTATAAAAGGACACTTAAGGACTCGTAAACGGAAACAAAATAATCCAACGATGATCATACAGGAATATACTAATATTGAGCATGATACTGACTCTGAGAGCGATAGTGAATGGTTGTCTGTCAAAAAGAGGCCGCTATTTTCAAATTTACGCATACCGAAGAAGACGATATGTTGCAAGAAACAAGCACAAAGAGAAAGTTCTTTATCTCGGTGTGACATTATAGAAATTATAGAGGATTCACTCCGTACTCATAACGTGCCTGTCACAACAAATAGATACAGGCGACATCTCCTAAAGAAATCTCAGAAGGTTTCAACCCTTCAATCCCAGATGCCGGAAGAATCAGAATCTCAATCAAATGATGTCTTTCTTGAGCTAACAAACTCTAGTGTGGCAAAAGGTGTAAATGATACATCAAATGGAAAAGTTCCAATGGTAAAAGAGAAAGACTTTCATAACGACGGTGCTCTGGAATGCAATTTATGTGGAAAACACTTTACAACTAACGATACTCTGTCAGCGCATTATGAATGCCATAGAAGAATTAACAAGGACTTCGAAAATAATCATTGTTTAAGTTTAATTAATACCGACAATGAAAACGATGGTCTACCAGATGATGTAAACGTTAAAGAAGATTTGAGCGATTCTGAGGACGAATCTATTGCAAGTTCTTGTGTTGACAGTGAACAATCTGGCAGTAAACAAAAGGAACATCTTGATACAGATGTACTCGAGACGAGCACGTATTTCTGTCAAGTTTGTCAAACACGTTTCACAAACATTAGTGCTCTTCAAAATCACGTGGCGGATCATTCGTTAGATGGGGAACAAGACTCTGATAACGAGGCTAAGGGAGATCACTATTGTGCAGTGTGCCAGAAGAACTTTGCAAGTGCTGGTTCCCTGCATGTACACAACAAAATACACTCTGGCGATAATCCATATACATGCCCAACGTGTAATAAGTCATTTCGAGATAAAACGAGGCTAACAACACACATCCGTGTACACACAGGTAAATATATTAAAATGATAAATTATCACAGTATGCTTATTTATTGAAGGTGGTCTCATTTTCAAGGGATTTCGCCATCAAAAGTAATGTCGCATTTTAAATTCAAATACAAAGAAAAACACGATTAAAATGGATAATACGATTGACCATCCATCTAGTATACGTCAATTCATGGCCTACCTCAACCTAAATCCAAAACTAAGATAGCCGATTCTGACAGAAATATATTTAAGCCATTGACAAAGATTAAAGTTTTTCGAAAAATGTTTCATTTTCATTCATTTTAGGTTCGTTTTAAGTATCAACAAACATTGACAGCAAATGTTTTGCTGAAACTGTTTTCATTTAATGAACCAAATGAGAGAATTTCATGTAGAATGAAATACCTTGTGACAATAAGACATTGTACAAATACAAGATTTTACCTTCTTGAACGCAAGTGGTGTTATGATGAAAGAACATCAATTGAGAATTGATGAAATGAAAATACATTGATCGTGTATATGACGAGGTGCCATTTCTGCGCGGTATCTGTCATAAGTCTATTTTTTCGAAAGCCAATCTAAAATTCCACGCGTTAGCAATATATTCATCATTCGTATGAAAATCTTTTATTAAACAGGTAAAAGAAAATGAACACAGCTTAGCGATCAAGGGCCATTAAGAAACCTCTGAGGCCTGTTTTTTTGCGTAAGTCAAAAATTAAAGTTTTTTCTACAGTAGAAACTAATTATGAAGTTCTTGCATGTACCCTCTCATTTGAATCGTCTTCTAAAGTCGATTCCAATGAGATATTACAAGGCAGATTCTAAAAATAAATGAAAACACCAGGTACAATTTTTGATTTTGACTCATTTTTACGTAAGACGTTTAGTGAAACGGGCATCTGGAAGTCAATCTAAATTTACACTTAGCTTTTGCAATATTCCATCATTCGTATGAACATCTTCCATGGAACAGGTACAAGACTATGAACCCAGCTGAGCGATCTAGGGCCATTAAGATTCTCTTGTTTACTTGTTATGTTTTAGGTGAAAAACCGTTCCTGTGCAGTATTTGTCACAAGTCATTCTCACAGAAAGGCAATCTTAAATTACACCAGAAGATCCACACAGGTGAGAGGAACTGTATATGCCAGGTGTGTGGTAACGGATTCCGGTCTCGCAGCGACCTCGTTCGACACATGAAGGTCCATGGTCTGGCTATATCTAGTGGATCAGAAAACGAAGACACTTCGCCTAAGGTAGGATCATTTGATCATATACTTTGGTACACTTCGGGCCATCTTCGCTAGCCAAAGGTTATAGCTCCACTATGTTCCTTACAAAAGGATCATTTGATCATATTCTTTGGTACACTTCGGGCCCTCTTCAATAGCCAAGGGTTCTAGCTCCACTATGTTCCTTACGAAAAGGATCATTTGATCATATTCTTTGGTACACTTCGGGCCCTCTTCAATAGCCAAGGGTTCTAGCTCCACTATGTTCCTTACGAAAGGATCATTTGATCATATACTTTGGTAGACTTAGGGCCATTTTCGCAAGCAGAGGGTTCTAGCTCCACTATGTTTCTTGCGAAAGGAAGGAACATAGTGGAGCTAGAACCCTCGGCTTGCAAAGATGACTTTGGGCAAGTTCTAAGTTTTTAAGTGCAGGGTTTATTGACCGCTTGACATAAAACCGGGGGGGGGGGGGCAAAGTGTTTTTGAAGGGGTCAAAAAAAGAGCAAGCTTTATCTACAATGTATTTGGACAGATTTTAATGGGTTGAACAACTGAGATTCAATTGTAATTGAAATTCCTCTCTGAATATAAACAGAGATTTTGATTACGGTGAAGGGACATCTTATGATAGCCGTTTGAAAAAATTGGTCGCTTAATAGAAGTAGTCGATCAAGTAATATCGTCTGTTTTTCTCTTTAATCTGTTATACATTTTTTAAGGCACCTGTTGCCATGACGATGGCATCTCCATTAAGACTTCAACAAGAGTCACATGATGCTCATACGAGATTTCACCGATCCAATAAGATCAAAGATCTATTAAAGGCGAGTGACAACATAACACCGATAAGTACACTGCAAGGTGTTACAAACATGAATGAACTTCTTAAGCTGGGGGTCAGTAGCTCACCAAGGCGACGACCTTCACAAGATGGACATGAGGGTTACCATAGAAACGATCCTTTCCAGGAAAAGATGTTACCAAACTTTCCTGGTATTGACCCTAATACGTATTTGATGAATCTAAACAGAGAAGTGGAGTTTATTAAAGCAGTGACGGAAGCGAAGATGCGATCTGAAGCGACGTCAATGAAATCTTACGTTTGTCCACTCTGCGGTCTCTCACTGACCTCATTCGACGCATTCAACCACCACGTACTACTGCAACACAACCCTCTAACAACGTTTGGACCGCCCATACCGAACGCTGCTTTTGGACCAACTAAAGCACCTCCGAACAAACATACCAGTCCATCTATCTTCACATTACTGGATCCGTTTTTATCAGTACCAAAGAATGATAAATTCAAATGTAAAGACTGTAATGAAGTTTTCCACACAAACGAGGACCTTACTGTTCATAGTAAGACACACAGAACAAAACCGACTGACACCAAAGCAACTGTTATGGCTAGAGATAATGGGGTTGGAAGTTTTCTGTCGTCGAAGGCGATCATGGAAGACATGAAATTTAGCGCCAATGAAAAGGTTTACAGGTAATTAAACTTTTTCAAAAAGATATGCTATTTCTTCGAACGATTAACTTTAATTTTTGATAATGGCGAAAGGTGAAAATTGCCAGTGTTACTTAACAAAGGGATGCTGTGGGAATGTACTATCTGTTATGAAAAGTGTCCTTTGTATAAAAAGTCTTTTTAAAATGTTTTTTCCAGTATCTTTGGGTGGTTATGGCTGAACACTATTCTCATTACGGTCCCTTTTATAAGATTGTAACGAGCATTTAGCTTTTTGCATTTTTTATGGACTTCATTTTTTACGTGTGATTCGTTGTAAAGTACACGTATTTCGATAAATTAAACACATGAAAACATGTCTAATAATTAGTATGTTGTATGTAGTGTAGCAGGGCACTATTTTGTGACAGCCGCTTCGCACACAATCATAGTATAAAACCTTTCAATAGAGTAACGTTAAACTCACTTCTTGCAAAGACATGTATCATCTGCGTGTCTTAGATGTTATATTTCTTTTTAAGTAGTGACTAAATGTGCATAGAACATTTTTCTCTGTAGCTGAGGTTTGTGATAAAATATTCCGACGCAACCAACATACTATACATTTTAAGACGGCTTTTAGTTTGTAACAGTCATACTTAGAAAGAGTCACAACTTTTTTAATGCGATGTAACATGTCGTTCAAAACAGTGACTTCAACACAAATAACATTGTTTTTCTTTCGTAGCTGTGAGTTTTGTGGTAAAACGTTCCGACGCAGTCACCACTTACAAACACACATGCGGACACACACGGGGGACAGGCCTTACACCTGCGTTGAATGTAATAAATGTTTCGCCAGAGGCGATCACTTACAGAATCATAGACGAACGCATACAGGTAGGGTTTTTTACCGTACATTCGTATTGATTGTAATATATATAATAATTTCTCCAGAGGTAAGCACCTGCAGAATTACAGACTAACTTATCGAGGGTTCGCTGCAAGACTGTACTAAGCGTATATACAATGTATATACACTTAGTCCAGTCTGGCACTGAGCCCTCGTTATGCACGTAGGCTATTTACCGTTCACCAGTGTTGAATGCGCATTTGATAATGGTTTCGTTGAGGATGACAACCAACAGAATCACAGGCGAACACATACAGGTGCCAAATTTAATAACATTAGACGTAAACTTGAGAAAGCAATTTTACTACTTGTATTGACGTTCTTTAAGTTAGTCAAATCACAATTGCACCCATGCAGGTAGCCTATATGTCGTGCACCTTATAAACAAGGTTACACTTTAAGCTCTTTCATAACAGACGTACACGTACTGGTAGGCTATAAGTCGTACAGCTAAGAACATCATGAAATTGACAAGGTGAATGATTTTGGAGTTATTTTGGAATGAAATTGAATGAGTGTGTGAAGCGGATTTTGAATGAAATTAAAGGGAGATAATCAAATATTGCTAATTTTGTTTATTAATTTTGTTCAAGATCAACAAGATTAGCGATATTAACTACCTTTCTTTAATGAAATATACGTTCTGTTCTGTTTTTACGTCTTCGTAGACCAATCAGACACTTGAAAGTCCAAACCAGTTAATAAAATCGTAAAATAGACAGATCGATTTAAATTTGTTGTTGAAAGTCTTGAATGATTTTTAAGCGTTTTCTAGTCATTTCGGAGTGTTTATGATCGATTTGAGTGAGTTTGCAATGTTTTTGATGGAGATGAATGTCAATTTCACGATGTGGTTAACAGTACACCTTTGTTGAATGTAACAAAAACGATGGCCACTGACATTATCCCAACGTACACAGTTAGCAACATTACTTACCATATAAGTATGTTGTATTTTAAAAATAATTTGCTACAGATAACTTGCTGCCGAATTCTAGACGTGCACAAACATGTGAAGTACTTACCATTAACCTGTGTTGGTTGTCACAGATTTCACCATGACCTTATCAATGTTTCCTTAGAAGAGATTTTTTACTGAACCGCAATGTTCTTTAGGAGTAAGAATACTTCAGGTTGACTTATTATGCATTTTGAACAACGCTCAGACATTTCCGTAAACTGGGAAGTACCTCGGACGAAAGTGTAGAATTGTTTGCTCATTTTTTAGGTAACTCGGCTACTGGTGGTACTTCGGTTAATACAATTAAAGGAAAACCCGTTTCGTTAATGCCCACCGATCGTCTTTTTAGATCTTTTTGACGAATTATGATTTGATGACAACGCGCAGTAGTAAAGCACTGCGTGTTGTGTCAAATTATAAAATGTCCAGTGTAAACCTTTCGTTGATTTTGTTTTTCGAAACGTCATATTCAGTAATGTTTGTGACGTCACAAAAATCCACGCGCGATATGACGCGCTTTCATGTCTGCGTCCTCTTTATTCCCGAGGTCTATTCCGTTGAAACTCCGAAGGTCCCGATTGCTTATTATGGACATAATCTTTCTTTAAGTATTAGGTGGACGTAAAATGCTTTGTTTGTTTTGTTTTGAATTGGTTTTACGCTGCTTTCAACAATTTCGCAGTTATATCGCGGCGGTCGGTACACCTAACAATGGATTCCTGGTATTTCTTTCACCTGTACTACCATTTCATACTTTCCTAGGCTCCGACTGCTATCTCACATAGGTTTACGATTAACTACCCATTGGTGAGAGACAAACGTCGGAAAGGATATTTGCCGCCACCGGGGTTCGAAACCACGACTTCCAGATTGGAAGTCTTATGCCTAACCAACTGCGCTATGGTGGCGGCTTGGACGGAAAATGCAGACGATCTCTTATGGCTTGACGGAAAGAACCTCTATTTATGTGTGTAGTTAATTTTAGTTTCGTTTGTCAAATTTTACATTCTCTTAAGCTGAAAAATACTTTCTGTCTGAAATAAATCATTTTTATTTTATCTTCATATTTTGCTTTATAAATAAGACCTTGCAGAATTAATCCGCCTCATCTATTCATACTGTGTGATAATGACTTTCGTTTTGTAGTCAAAACGACCACCATGCCTCCGATTCAGGGATAAGTTGTCATAGAGTTTAATTCTTTTTTCCAAAGAAACGAAATACTATCAAACCTGGTTTATCAATTCACAGAAGTGCACAAAACTGACCGCTAAAGCATTAATTTCATCTTTTAATTTCAGGAGAAAAGCCGTATCACTGTGATATCTGTAACAGGTCTTACAGTCAGTCACACCACTTACTTCGACACAAGAGAACCCATACAGGTACTCGTATATATAAAGTTATCAGCATGTGATGTGCAATAGATAACATTTATTCTGTAAATCTGGTATTGTGGCGTCTATGCTGATACCTGGCATCATCTTTTTCTATTTCACCACTTACCAAACGCAAGATATAGATATTAAATTAAACATCACAAACACTGCTGCCGTTTGGCCATCTTGCATATCGAAAGGACTAAGAGAGCGTGGGTTCTTTGATCCTAGAGCAAACTGAGTTACATAATTAATAAGGGTAAATACATAATAAATTTTACAAAGGCATTGATACAAACTTTCGGAAGCACAGACCACAGTTAATCACCTTTATATAGTTTCCAAATATTATTTTATCAATATTATTCATGCATTACCCTTAGAACTCAAAGATGAGCGAAAAATATGTTTTATTGTCCTCCTGCTTCGTTTCAGGGGAACGACCCTATCATTGTAATATATGTGAGAAGACATTTAGTAGAGACCACCATCTGAAGAAACATCTTGAGACTCACCGTGGAGTTACAGACACAAGACCCGCACAAATTGACAATAAAACCGAGTCAAGGTCAGTATCCAAACTTGATTCTCAATTTGGAGTTTATACTGTTAACAACATCGTAAAATTAACAAGGTGAAAGATTTTGAATGATTTCTTAGTGATGATGAATGATTGAGTTTGAGTGAAATCTAAGGGAGGTAACCCAACATTGCAATTTTGTTAAGGATGAACAAAATTAGCGATATGTATTAACTCCCCTTAATAAAATATACATTAAAGTTCTAAAAATAGCTTTCAATTTCTTCAAGAACCAATCGGACGCTTTAAATTCCTATTATAACAGTGAAATCGCGATTTAGTTCTTGCTTTATTCATTTTGAAGGTAGTTGTTCATCTTATTTTTTTTATTAATTTTGAGTGTATTTGAATGATTTGAGTGAGAGTTTGGAGTGAATGAATGGAGCGCCGATTGAATGATTTAGAATGGTTTTGATTGATACGAATGTCAATTTCACGATGTTACTAACTGTACTTAAAGGACGTGGAATGACTGAACATGTAATGCTAGTACATTTATCAAATTTATAAAACGAGTCATCTTTAGTACATATCATATCTTAAGATAATTCACAAGGCTCTGCTTTAGAATTCATATTTAGTAAATTTAGTATTTTATTAACAGAACTTCAATTAATCTTTTTTTTATTGTTTGCTTTAAATCGACAAAATTTCTGAAATTCTTTTTTTGAAATTCTCAGCGTAACATATAACGCCGCTTTTAAAATGACATCGTAACATCCATTATAACGCCATTTATACAGAATAACAAACACTATTGCTATATGTTTTAGGCTCATATGTATAGTGATTTCACTTATGTATAAGTACCCATGCAATATCAAAAATTATTCCACGGAGTTATTACACTTTCACGACGTTGGACATAAAATTTATTCGTTTACGTCTAAAACGAACTTTGAGATGGGATCTAAATGTCGTCGTCAGTGTGTTGCAGGTTGAGATGCAGTATTTTGTAACCTTTAAAACTTTTATTCCGTTCATATCTCTGAGATCTAGAGACTATTTAGGGAGAATAATATGATAAAAAGTAAATGTTGCCCCTCTTCGTATTTGGATATTTTCAGAATCAAGGACCTGTCGCCAAACACTGAATATTTCTGAATTCTTTTTACTTTGGCATTTCTGCCGTTTGATCAGTGATATATTCTATTGGCAAAATTTAAATTCCATTGACCTCCATCTTCAAATTACACCACATACAATCTTTATGAATCATAATCCTCGGCAAACATATGAAAAACTAAAATTTCGTTTTGTTATGACTTACTAGGTCTGCTCGAATGCAAAATCTCCCAGATGTTCCATTTAATATGACTACAAGATCTACAAACAGAATTGGTCAATTAATGATGGACATGCAGGCAGAAAACTCGGCATCAAAATTAATGGAATCAATGATAAAGCGCCATCTAAAAGAGGAAGAAGATCGCAAAGTCTTTAAATATGAGTCTGGTGACAATACACCAACAGAAAATACGGAAAAAGATAATCGACATAAAGCAGAAACCTTGAAGATAACTGACATTTTAAATGATGAAATAGATAAACGCGTGACATCACATATATCGACTGATCTTATCTTGGATCACGTAATGAGACTCGCAAGGCACAAACCTGTGGGAAACGTTGTGGAAAGTCAGCCGCTCGATCGCAGTATAAAACAGAAGGAGGGGTCACTCTTCACAAGCGAAGCTTCGAATCAAAGTAAATTTTCAAGGGAAGAATATGAACACCCTAGAGTGTCTGATCATTCTTTATCTTCTAATTCTAGTCAGAATCAAATCCATGAAAAGTTAAATGAAGCACTATACTCGCATATATCTATAGACGCACAAGTTTGTTCACGAAGAGAAGATAGAAAACATGAAATATTCAATCAAATTATGGATCGTGGCATCCATAGGAGCAGTATTGAGTCCAAAGGGTGTGCAAGTAAACTAGAACCACAAACTTTGGACGACATTATTCTAAAAAGTCTACAAGACGAATACAATATTAAGCATAATTGAACATGATAATGGATATTTAAGGGGAAGGGGGGTCACAAATCAGTATGATAATTCATAACTCTTACTATTTTTCATGGATTCAGTATTCACAGCGTGTTCGATAGTACATAAAACGTCCTGAAGCGAAGTTAATGAGTGAAATACAAAAATGACATTTTTGAATTGTAATTAATCAACTTTGTAATGTATTGTTTGTTATGTTGTACATATTGTTGTAGAAGCAACAGATCAGCTGATTCAATCTGAGTAGACTTTAAATAATTTACCTTCCTTTACTTGACAAAGGAAAATTAACAAAATTTTGATGGCATCATGATATTTATACTATGATTGATAGATTTTAGCTGCATCCTTAGCATTTAGAAGCGAATAACTCAAAGCATCGAATATCTCATAGGTCAAATCTGCAAATTTGAAAAAAATGACGAAGACTATAAGAACCTACGAGTATGAAATATTTAAAGATATAGAGGATATTGAATGAGAGGTCAGGGAATACCGAATTTATTAAACGAGTCATCTTAAACAGTTAAAAAACGAGGCTTTGCCAAGTTTTTATCTGTTTATAGATGGCGAGTTTAATAAATTGGGTATTTGATGAGCACAAATTTGATATTCTATTTATGATATGATCCGATTCATGTTATACTGCGAAACAAATAAAGCAGTTTTCAAAATGACGTCAGCAGATCCATTATGAAGTCATTTTCTAACAAAAATGTGATCTTGTTCTTCGTTCTTAGCTCATTTGCATAGTTATTCCACTAGTGGAATAACACCCGTGTAAAAACAAAAATTATTCAACGGGGTTATTTCACTCCTTTGACGTAGGTCATATTATACAGTATAACATTTCTTTTAATAGTAGCTTTATTTATGTCTGTGTTTATCCTGTTTGTATATTATTTTGTTATATTGAATATTTCTTCAAATGTGAGTTCTTGAATGTGATAATAATTGTTTTCATTTATGTGAATTTACTTAAGTTTGTACAACATAGGATACAGATGTATATGTGTCAGGAGGTAAAGCTTTAATTGAGTGTTATTTTTAAAAAAGGGTTTATGATTTTACTTGATATTTTCCATATATTTTCCGTTTATTGTGATGTGTACAAGGCAATCTTTCAAACGTGCGGTGATTGATATTTTAGTTCAGTGTAGCCCATATAGGCATTTTATACTGAGCTGACTTCTTCACAAATAATATTTTGACAATCCTTGTTTATTTCAACAAGTTACAAACTTAAAATATATCAAGCAAGCAGTGTTCTCTTGTATGCATTCCCTTCATATTCTTTTTTGTTTGAATTGCTGAGAAATTCAACATAATAGTGGTTCATGGCTTCTTTTGAAGTAAAAGAATACTCATAAATAAACGGGTATATATGTTAAACACACATGTCCGCGTGCATAATGGGTGACAGTTGTTGTGATATACCCCGTGGAAAAAAATGCCCAAACAGATTACCATTTGATATGCTTAATTTGTTTACTATGATTCAATAATCTAATTCTTATGCTATGATTGTAAACAGAATTGATTTATTTATGAGTAAATTAAATTATTGTAATAGGTATCAATAAAACGCCACATTTTTTTTCATTCAACACTAGCCATTTGAAACTGTCATGTTGGTATTTTTTCGTCGGTTAATTTTTGGCTCCACTTGCCGAAAGGCCAGCGGGCTATTGTCATGATAGGGTGTCCGTCATCCGTGCGTGCGTGCGTCCGTCCGTAAAATTTTACTTTAAAAATCAGCTTCTCATATAGTACTGGATGAACTTCAATCAAATTTCACAGGAATGTTCCCTGGGTGACCCTCTATCAGATTCCTTCAAAGACTTATAATCGGTTGAAAAGCATGGCTGTAGTAGGAGTAGCTTATTTCAATATATGGTAAAAGGTGACTTTTCTAAGAAATGAATTGATGGATATCAACCAAATTTCACTGCAATAATTCTTAAATGACCCTTTATATGTATTTCATGGACGGAGATCATTTCTCTATATGTTATATTGTGGAAACTTTGAAAATCATTTTCTCAGAATCTAACTAATACATATCAACCAAATTTCACTGGAATGATTCTTTAGTGGTCATTTAGAAGTATTTAAAATATCGTTAACAGATGACAAATATGTTTTTTATTGGCGGATATCATTTCTTTTTATCCTATATAGTGAAAACTTTGAAAATCATTTTCTCAGAATCGAACGAATAGATATCAACCAAATTTCACTGGAAAGATTCTTTAGTGATCCTTTACAAGTATTTAAAAAGTATTGTGATCAGATGAAAATTGTATTTTATGGACGGAGGTCATTTCTGTTATGTTATATAGTGAAAACTTTGAAAATGATTTTCTCAGAATTTAATCGATGGACATCAACCAAATTTTACTGGAATGATTCTTTAGTGATCCTTTATCAGTCTATAAAAAAGTATATAAAAAAGTATTGCGATCTAATGAAAAATATGTATTTCATGGGCAAAGGTCATTTCTTCAGGTATGCCATATGGTGGAATATCCAATATAGCGAAAACAAACTTCAAAGTTTAAACAGGCGGATTTCAACCAAATATCATAGGAATTTAATTCATGCGAAGTTGTATCAGTCTGCTAGAAATATTATGATTAGTCGAACAGTATGTATTTTTTTTTTTGTAGAGGACTTTTCAACATGCAAAGTGAATATTTGATCACCCTTTGGTTATCACATAAATGATGAAGTTTTCTAGACTTATAAAATTTAATAGGTGTAAAGATGTAGATAAGAAGTAACAAAACCTTTGTTGAAATCAAAATATATAGAAACATTAGTTGAAATAGGTTTAGCCTGAGAATACTCCCTGAGAATTGGTAAGTTTAGTTGAACAAAGGGTGACTGCACAAAGAGGACAATTGGTGTAAAACATGTTCTGACTTACTGAGGTTCAGAGTGGGGTAAAAAGAATTGAGTCGACTGCACTCTAAGGCATTGGATAGAATAAAATAAATATATTGGAATGAATATTGAACTTTTTATCATCATTAGATAGAATTATGTTTTGGTGACAAACAATTATTGTGAAGTAACATACTTTAAGTCGTGTTTAATGAAAAGCAGAAAGATCTACAAATTGGATTTCAACCAAATTTCACTGGAATGATCCTTAGGTGACTGCACAATATTATTTGATTGGATGAAAAATATGTGTTTAACAGGCAGAGGTCAATTTTCAATATCTTTTTCATTGATCACGTTTTTTTAAACAGCCTTATCATCCTCTAATAATCATTATCAGGATATTCAGTCCTGTGGAGCGAATCAGGCGCTTAAATACCTCTAAGTTGCGTTTCCAGGACAGACAGAGCTGTTGGACTGTTCATACTTTAGCAACATAGTAATATTTCAATTGCTTGAACATTACTCTGTTGTGACTGCCTATAAAAATATAACCAAAAAAACCGACTTACATAATGCAGGAATGACATTTTATCCAATTCAGCCCTACGTTTAGGGTGACAAAAGGGTAAAACAGTTTGCCAATTATATCCCGCGTTGCGGGCGTATTGGAATTTTTATGTTTTCTCAGTAAGGAGATCATAACAAAATATTTTTACATCTTTTATTGATTTAATGCTAAGAATGAGACATTGAGCATTTTATTATATCAGTGATGTATGACACTTAAATAAAATCAGATCAAACTTACAGTAAGTTACATCGTGAAATGGACATTCATCTCAATCAAAACATTTTAAATCGCAAACTCAGCGCTCCATTCATTCATTCCAAACACTCACTCAAACCACCCAAAAATGCTCTAAAATGACTAAAAAAGTTAAAAATCAACAGCTATATTCAAAATGAATATAGAAATAGAAAAAAATCGCGATTTCACTGATGTTTTTGAAATTGTAAGCGGTCTTGAAGAAATAGTTAACTATTCATAGAACCAGTCAGCATATTTCATTAAAGGGAGGTAATAAGTATTAGTGCGTTGATCAATATTAAAGGAGCCCCTTTTTCATTTTCACAGATTTAATCAATGTAGTAAGGGCCTTTATGTCAATATCACAGCAAGGAAACCAAAGGAATTATGTTGATTTCGCCAATAGTATAAAGATTGATTGCATTTGATTTAAATTTATTATGGTCTTCGATTACACATTGGTAATAAATGACAAAACGTATTCAACCTTCCTTTTAAAAAGCAGAATTTTCTAATCGATCAATCGTTAGGATTTGACGGATCATATAATAACGTTGCGTTTCGGTTCCGACCGCTCATTATTTTATTGGTATTGCTAAGATGAATTCAAGACGTCATAGAATATATAGAGGATAATCGTTTGTTTCAGTGTAAGATCGATTTATATTTCATTGAGTGAACAACAAAAGCTATATTTTCACGAGTGGTGGAGCCACGAGTGAAACATAGCTTTTGTTGTTCACGAAATGAATATAAATCGATCTTACTCGAAAAACAAACGATTATTCTATTTCTTTAATGCAAAAATGATACAAAATGTGAAATTTCTAGGACATATTTTCGTAAAGCGCGTCATTTTGCACGTGATTGCTATGCAACATTCATTGTGACGTCACTTATTTCGCCCTGCATAGATGACGTCAGATGGGATGAAATGCACAAAAACAGAGTATAAGTGTTTGATAATTTCACTGCTTTTGCGGTGAGATTATCAAGTGATAATCTACCGTTATTTCTCGATAAACCACCGAAAAGCATTAAAGAATGGTAGTTATTTAAAATTTGACAAAGATTCCGATTCTTCAAGATTAATTCGTACGATATATCGATTTTCAGCTCTTTTTTTTCACGAAACGTGGCATGTGTGTTCACCATCACGGGAACCATCCAGACTATCAAGGGATTAAAACTCTGAAAGCATTTTTGTAAGACTGATGCCACTATTTTCGGCTAAGATTTTTTGCATTATCCAGCACCTGCAGCCGAGCGTCGGCAATCGTATGCGGTGCTCTTGTTTTTAATTGTACATTATACTATCGAATCGAGAAAGAAGTTAGTCTGTATACCTGTCAGTCAGTTTGAAGTGTTCATTTCTTTTTTACTATTCTATGAACAATATGGTAAACTTGGGTCAGCTACATTTGTAACCAGGGTAACCATAATACTCGTGTTTTCTCATTATAAGCCTACAAGTGCTTCATATTTATTTATCGTATTTTGTTATGACTGTGTTATTCTTTGTGAATAAAATGTTGATTTTGAAGCTGATTCGTATGTCTATTATTCAGGAACCCAAGTTATATTAATTTTTAGCTCAACTGAGTACGAGATGCACAAGGTGAGCTATTGTGATCACTCAATGTACGTCGTTTGTCGTCCGTCGTGCGTCGTCCACAATTTTCTTACATCATCTTCTCCTCCTAAGCCCTTGGGCCAATCTTGATGAAACTTGGCAGGAATGTCCCGTGGGTCATGCTTTACCGAAATTGTTCAAAAAACTGAAATGCACCCTTAACTCTCCCTTGACCCTCAACGAAAAGGGTGAAAATAAGAAAATCTTCAAAAAAAGTTATTCTCTGAAACTAGATGGCAGACAACTTTCATATTTGGTGTGTAGCATCATCTATTGGGCCTCTACAAATTTTGTTCATAGCAATACCCTGGGACCATAGTTGGGCCCCACCCGGGCACAACCTTTTTTTATATAGAATCAAAGAGCGAAAATCTTTAAATATCTTCTTCTTTGAATCCAGAAGGCAGTCAGCTTTCATATTTGGTATGAAGCATTATCTAGTGGACCTCTACTAAGATTGTTCATGTCAAGGCCCTTTGGTCATATTTGGGCACCACCACCGGGGCTCATCGCTTTTTAGCTCACATGAGCATGAAGGGTGAAAATAGAAAAATCTTCAAAGATCTTCCCGGAAAATAGAAGACATACAACTTTCATATCTAGTATATAGAACCATTTAGTGGGCCCTTACCAAGTTTGTTCATATCAAGACCGTGGGGAGACTGGGTACAAATTTTGGCTACGTAGAATCAAAGAGCGAAAAACTTAAAAAATCTTTTCTTTGAAACCAGAAGGCAGACAACTTTCCTATTTTGTATGTATCATCATCTAGTGGACCTCTACCAAGTTTCTTCATATTTAGACACTGGGGTCATATTTTGGCGTCACCCGGGCGCATCCCTTTTTAAATAGAATCAAAGATCGAATTCTGGAAAAATCTTCTTCTCTGAAACCAGAAATCAGACAGGTTTCATAATTTGTATGTAACATCATTTAGTAGACATCTACTAAATTTGTTCTTATCAGGACCCTTGGGTCATATTTGGGCTCCGCAGGGGGCAATCCTTTTTGCATAGATTCAAAGAGAAAAAAAAACTTCAAAAAGTTTCTCTGAAACCAAAGGGCAGCCATCTTCCATATTATGTTTGAAATATTATATAGTAGACTTCTACCAACGTTTTCATGTCATGTCCCTTGTGTCATGTTCGGGCTCTGAATGAAGTCCAATATTTTACATGGACCCAAAGGAGGATATCTTAAGAACTTGGTCTCTGAAATCAGAAGGCAGGCACTTTTCATATTAATTGTATTTCATCAAGTCTGTTCATTGGGAAACCTCGGTTAGCATTGTGAAAGATCATATGTTCCGAAATGTTGCGAAACTATTAGGGTCCCACTACCTTATGTAGAAATAATAAAATGTTAAACCAACAGTTTTTCCGAGTAGAGTCACAATTGAATCAAGAGAAAATGCTAAAATAATAGCATAAGACGAAGTTTTCAAATTTTTGATACGTTTTACTTAAATATGTGAATTTATTTCAACATTCATAACACATGTTTGACAGATTGTTGCAAATTAAAGAAGTAGAACTTCAAAAATAAATCCACAAATTCTCATCGTTGAACGTGACTCTAAAGGCCCCAAAAGCAGGTTTTATAAATCTCTTTGATGTGCGGAATGTTAGAAGAAAAGCAATATGATTGAGAATTAGTTTATTATTTTAAGTGTGTTTGTTTGAATGAGGTTCAACGCCGCCTTCATCAACCTTTCAGTTATATCGCGGCGGCTATTGACCTAACAATGGATTTCTGGTATTTCTCACACCAGTACAACCATAACATCCTTTCCTAGCTTCTAGGTGTTTTTTTCACATAGGTCTACGATTATTAACCTATTGGTCGGATCCAATAGTCGGAAAGAATGGGTACCGATGTCGAGATTGAACTTGTGAGTGTGTCGGAAGGGTAAAAAACGTTATGTGACCTAGAGGAAGTTGTTTTAAGGTTACCGTAAAACTTCTAATAGAGCCATTTGCTCTAAAACATCTCGGCCGCCACCATAGCGCAGTTGGTTAGGCATAAGACTTCCAATCTGGAAGTCGTGGGTTCGATCCCCGGTGGCGGAAATATCCTTTCCGACGTTTGTCTCTCACCAATGGGTAGATAATCGTAAACCTATGTGAGATAGTAGTCGGAGGCTAGGAAAGGGTGTAATGGTAGTACAGGTGAAAGAAATACCAGGAATCCATTGTTAGGTACTCCGGCCGCCGCGATATAACTGCGAAATTGTTTAAAGCGGCGTAAAACCCATTCAAACAAAACAAACAAATCTAAAACATCTCCCTCCTTTTCTTCGGACGCCAATATTTGCCATTTTTTGTAAGTTTTTGGAAACTTAACAACTTCTTATAAGCCACCATCCCCACCAAATAGATGTCACGGTGATTTCAATGAAGGGGAAATGTAACTTTTCCCAACCAAATGTTAAAGCTTTTGTGTTAATTCAATGCTTAAATTAATGATTTTCTTCGAGGTTTTCTATGATTTTACGAGTGTACTGTACCCTAAATTATTCAAATTGTCTGTGTTTTAAATACCGGAGATTTACAGTTGTGAAGACGTGGAAGAATGGCTAAAAATGCAGTGGCATTTTTGGCCATTTTCCAAGTCTTTACAACTGTAATATCTAATTAACCCCTAGCTCCTTTTGATAGAAAGATGATAATTCTAATAAACACCCGAGGTTGTATTGGAGATTTTTAAGATATGTTAAATACGTTTGTGCATACTAATATTGGTCTATAGTGGCTGCCATACTTTTCAGTACATCGGCAAAATTGCAAAAATTCTTAATGTTAACAAATCACTCCTCATTTTAAAATCAAATCAAAATAATGGTAACCTAGATCACACATGAAAAGGATAATCTTATCTCCGGTCTTACCCAATATTACCTAGACTGGCTCCTGTCCCACTTATCCATGTATCTGAAGTATCAAGAAATTAGCAATTTAATTGGCGAAAGTATAATTTCTTATCAGCTTTTATTTCAGTTTTTGAGAATATGGGAGATAATTTGAAATAGTAAAACATGAGTGGTGTACCTTATTTAGCACTATAGGTGTATTTTCAAAACTGAGCTCTGACCTAGGCGTTGAGTCCATTACCATAGGTATATGAGTAAGCCTTAAGATCTAAGACAAGCACTAGGTTTCATGTGAAAGGTAATTTGTATCTTTGTTATGCCTGTTTTATCTATTTTGAAAGAATAGCATGCAAATTCAACCGTTAAAAGTAGATTCCAGGGCTCACAGCTCAAAATCTACCTATAACTGACAGCCTGGGAACCGGGCTAAATTACTACCTACTTCCGACTTGGGTATTGTTGGAAAATCTGATGCTAAATCAGGACCGGAGGTTATAAAACTTTTCTCAGGCTCAACTAAGAATTTTCTCAAATTTTAAATGCAAATAAATGTATGAAAATAAAAGATAAAAGTTGTTATTCATAACAACTTATTAATATAATCTTTTATGTTAATACACTAAAATGAGTATTAAAACAGGATACATTTTGAATTGATCCTAAGAAAAGTTTTATAATCTTGAGCCTGTGCGTGACATTTCCAACAACTTCACGTGAGCGTTGAGGACAAACACTTCCCAGCCTAGACAAACACACACTCCAATTTGAATTTTTATTGTTTGACTGAAGAAGGATTGAGACCTTTTCTATCTTAAGAGCGTATAGCGAAGTCTCTGGTTAGACCGTGCAGATGCACGGGCTGACCAAAGACTTTGCTTTGCGTACTTATAGAATTGTTGGAATTGTCAAAGACAGGCTCATTTGTAAACTAATAAAACATTCAGATGGTCAGAGCTAATATCGAACGCTAATTCATATGTCTGATCGCATGTTTGTTCGTACAATTTCCTTGTAAGAAGATAAACAAAATTGCCCCAAAACGTGGAAATCCTAATTCCTTCTATTAATTGATCATAGCCGTAAACTTTTAAAAAATTGACAGTTGATTTCTTTAAAGTCAATCTCTGTCTTTCGAATGTGAAAACTTTCCTGAAAGTTTGTAAATGGTACTACGCTTTATCTTAATATAGTCGTGTGATTACATTCCGTATGATATTTGTTATGATATCACATAGTAAATTTTCGAACAATGATATAATGCGGTTATTTTTAGAAACTTGCATTTCAGTTAGAAACATCGACGAAAACAAGACAAATATAGGTTAAAAGATAAATATAATGCGTACTTAGTGTATTGTATGAAAAAAATATCTAACTCGGTTTTGGTAATTGATAATTGTCTCGACAGATCCTCGACACTTATCAATTCTCCCAACCTCGTCAGATATTTTTTTCCTTACAAAACACTCAGTACGTATTATATATCTACAAGTGAGTACACGTGTAAATGTGTCATTTTTTTCAAACGTTTTCGCGAACGTTTTCATATTGAAGGCAAGTTGGGGTAATCTGTAAAAGTGTGACTTCTGTTTGGAAGGAGTACACGGTTAAGGTAGACCTTATCAGACATTGTAAGACACTATCAGACATTATCATTATCTCACGTGGCGCTACGAGATTCTGGTATACAGTGGACACCAAAAGTTTTGAGACTATGTTCACCAAACAATACTTCTTTAGTCAAACAAGAGATTTCTCTTGTGCGTATGACTGCAGTTACTAACAACGGAAATCTAGAGGTCTCGGGTTCGATCCCCAACAGCAGCACTCATTCTTCATATATTCACGGTCGGCTACCAAAGGGTCGATAATTGTATACCACTGTAGGATAGCAGCTGGAAGCTAGGAAAGGATGTAATGGTAGTACTGGTGTAAGATATACCAGGAAACCATTGTTAGGTCTCCAGCCGCCGCGATATAACTGAAAGATTGTTGAAAGCGGCGTAAAAACCGCATTCAATCAATTCAATCAACTAACAACGGGAAATCTACTCTAATCCAGATCGAAAATAATCTACGTCACTCTAGACGCGCTCTTTTAAAATCATTTATTACACTCTCTTGCTAAAATCGTTTGAAAACGCTCTAAATTTGCAAAAAGCACTCATCAACTTCAGTGAAATCAATCAAATCCTTCCATGACTTCACTAGCTGGCAAACATTTTGAAGCTCCTAATTAGTCTGTTATGGATGTGGACCCGTTATAGTTCCGCAAAATTTCGGAACTCATGATCTTTCACAATTTTGACTGAGGTTTCCTAGAGAAAATCATTAAGAAACCTCGGTTAACACTACTCGAACAATTTATTACTTCCGAAACGTTGCGAAACTATTACGGGTCTACTACCTTAAGACACAAAACTATACTTATTGAGCAGTATCTAGTCATTATCAATTTAGAGAAGTAAAAGAATATCGCTTATTTTGAACGAAAATAGCAATAATTTATTACCTTCCCTTGATATCATTCAAAACTTAATCATCCAACCCATTCAACTCCAGTCTGAAAAATATTTCAAAATCATTTACCATGTCATTTCACAATGCTTTTAAATGTTTCTTATGTCCACGGCCGCCGTCATAGCGCAGTTGGTAGCGCGTCAAACTGGCAATCTAGAGGTCCCGGTATCGATCCCCGACGGCGGCACTCATTCTTTCCGACTATTTGTTTCTCACCAATGAGTTAAAATCGTAGACCTATGAGAAATAGCAGCTGGATGCTAGGAAAGGATGTGTACCGGTGAGAGAAATACCAGGAATCTATTGTTAGGTGCTCAAGCAGCTGCGATGTAACTGAAAAAATGTTGAAAGCGGCGTTGAACTCCATTTAAACAATCAATTCTTATGTTTCCGACTTTTAAAACAACACTTTACTTAGGAATTACGACTATCACCATGCGATAAACAACCGTCTGTTTAGCCTTATTTAGATAACATTTTTTTTTAAATTTTAATATGGGCCGAAGAAATCAATTAAAGAGCGATAACTTTTTAGTTTAAAATATAGTTTATGTTACGTAAAGTCGAGCCTCTACTTTTTTAGAATTTTCCAGAAAGCCTATTTTTTCGCGACGAAGGTCGAAAATTTACCAGCATTAACTTGAAAATAGCACTCCGAACAAAATGCAACACACGGGTTTCTTTTTACTGATTATTGTTTGGACCTATAATGGTAAGTTATCCTTCTTTCTTTGATAAAAAAATACATTTGAGCCTGTGCGTGAGATTTCCATCAATATCAAATGTGCGCAAAGCAAAGACTCTGACCAGCCTGTGCATCCACACAGTCTGACCAGAGTCTTCACCATGCCTTTAGTAGATAGATAAGGTCTCAAAGTATCTGTAGACAATCATGAAACTTTAAATTTACAGGATTTTGCTGTCTAGGCCTCTCAATGTTTACACTTCACAAACATTTCAAATTGTTGGAAATGTCACACACAGGCTCATTTATGATCCTTCAGACTAAAAATACTATCTTGGTAGTGCGTAAAGTGTCGATCCTGGTCAATCTGAGCGGATTTGCACAGGCTGACTAGTGTCGAGATTTTCCGTATTTGGGCGATATTCTTAATAATATCATTATCAGTTTTTCTTTAATGCTTTTTGGTGGTTTATCGAGAAATAACGGTAGATTATCACTTGATATTCTCACCGCAAAAGCAGTGAAATTATCAAAAACTTATACCCTGCCTTTGTGCATTTAACCATATCTGACGTCATCTATGCGGGGCGAAATAAGTGACGTCACAATGAACGTTGCATAGCAATCTCGCGCAAAATGACGCGCTTTACGAAAATATTTCCTTGAAATGTCACATTTTGTCTCATTTTTGCATTAAAGAAATAGAATAATCGTTTGTTTTTCGAGTAAGATCGATTAATATTTCATTTCGTGAAAAACAAAAGCTATATTTTCACTCTCGTGAAAATATAGCTTTTGTTGTTCACTCAATGAAATATAAATCGATCTTACACTTAAACAAACGATTTTTCTCTATACCTTTCCAAACAATTACAATTTTACACAATTGGTTTCCATCAAATTTTCTAAATTCTGATTGGCTGATTTTTTTCCTCAATGAAAAAATGACTTTATCTATTTTTTATGCTTGCGCGAAAAGTAGTCCCACAAGAAATATGTCGTATTTTTGAGAAATTCTTCTATTATTGCTTCATTATATCAAATTATAAGATATGAAGAAGATATTTTTTAATTTCATGGAGGTATGAAACTAAAAACCTTATCATACTCATGTATGAAATCGCTCCGCGTATTCATACAGTGTGATTATGATTTTAGATTCATGCCTCAATAAAATTAAAAAAAAATATCTCTTCGTCTCTTAGATGATCTACGTGTGATCTCTGGTTGGCCTGTGCTGGACTAAATCTCTTTTTCAAATATTTAATTTTACAAAAGTTCCCAGTAGACGTATTCATACACTGTGATTATTCTATAAGTTTCTTTTCTTCATGAAATCAATAGATACTCTCTTTTTCTCTTAATTATAACATTTCTCGGACACTAGTAACTTTCGCAAGAATTTAAGCTATTTTATCCTTAGAGATTCGTGTAGAAGAGCCATTTTTAGACCGGCCGTTATGGAACAAAACATCGAAATATTGTCATATCCTTGGTGTCGTTCGTGTTGGCGTTGGCGTATCAAACTTAGACTTTGGTATTATCTCTGTTGTTATCGGGCATATCTTCTTTAAACGTTGGTATGTTCGCCATTACACGATCTATCAATGGGCATAACAAAATCAGTGATTTGGAACGGCAAAACCCCTTTTTCGACTTGGGGTTTTTGGATGACCCAACACCTGCAGCCGAACGTTGACATCCGCATGCGGTGTTCTTTTTCTTAAGAGACCCACTTTCGACCAGTCTCAACATAAAGACCATACAGTATGAGTTAAACGGTCGTTGCATTAACTTCCTACGGATTTAATTAGTTCTATTTTTTTCAATGCCTATTTCAGATCTGTACGTTTTGGCTGAACAAAGCAGGTGCAAGCCTCTTTTTATGTGCCCTACATTTTGTATGAAAATGAAGAATGGATGCTATATATGTAGCTGCGGTAAGTCCTTTCTCTCTTCACATTATAATAACAGAATCATTAAATGCTTTGTTTATATCCGTTTATATATCGTCGCTACCGTAGCACATGCCCATATGAGCGACGCCCCAGAAGGCGGCTAGTTGTTACGGCGGATAGTGCAAGGATACATGACGAAACTACTGCTGAGATTCGCCTTGGTTCTTTAACGTCTCATGGGACATTCTTTTCCGAAAGACAATGACTTTGTTAGCGTGCCAACCCGGGAATCGAACCCACGCGATCGAGCTTCAATTGTTTTGAAGTACGGTGCTCTGCCGATTGAGCTAGCATTTAAGGTAAACATTCATAATTATTAATTTGCCCAAGATCCGAGTGTTTGGGTCACGCATGAGCTACTCTTGCTGATTACGGATACATTGAAATAAGTGTACACTATCAAAATAAAAATCCTCTCATCAATTGATTGATAATCGTAGACCTATGTGAGATAGCAGCTGGAGGCCAGGAAAGGATGTGGTTAACTATTGTTAGCCGCCGCGATATAACTGAAAAAATGTTGAAAGCTGCGTAAAAGCTCCATTCAATTAACCAATCAATCAAAATAAAAATCAAAGATTGATACTATTTCTGTTTCTTCCTTAATTCACTTGCCCGTTAAAAATAGATTATTGTTTAAAGGTACGAGAGGGGTTATTTCCAGTCTAAAATCCTTATTTCCAATTAAAAACCTAATTGGGTACTCATTTGAATCGTCTCGACGAGACGATTCCAACGAGTATCCACATAATATGATTTATGCAAGTATTTGTAAAATATGTGACCCGTCTCACGAAAAGGGAATACCTGGAAACTCCGTAAAATAAACATTTGAAAAAGAGATTGCCTCTAGTACAAGCCAACCAGAGGTCGCATTTCTGTAATCTTTCATGGGAAGATAGATTGATTATTCTAGATTCAGAAAATAAGTAACGTCAGGAAAGTTTCGACCCAAGTCAGTCTGCGCAGTCCGCGCAGTCTGACTAGGGTCGACACTTTACGCACTACGGAGATGGTCTGTTTTCGCATGACGGGTAACATATTTGTTTTTTCCTCAATAGAAACTTTTGAGTAAGCAGCTATTTTGTTAGCTTTCGCACAAAGTAGTTCAATTAGAATTATGTTTCAATATGAATAATTTTTTGCCTTATGATTTTGAATAATAATAATATATTAAAAGGGCCATCTCTTTAACAAAATGGTTTGTTTTGCTTCGCCACTTGCGAAGATAAAGCTTTAAACTTTGTTGTTCACTCAATGCTGGATAAATCGATCTTACACTGAAACATTCAATAACGATCTTTTTAATACCTATTTACTTCAAGGTAGTTTCTCAAATTATCTAAAGACCTCCGCAAACGAGATAAGTCGGGTGTCAAACGAACAGTCCTCACAGACTGGCTCCCAACTCAGTACATATACTTCCGGATATGACGTAGACGCGCCAAAACAGACCGGAACCGGAACTGGTTTTCTAGATTACAGGGAAATGTTTCGGAGCATGGTTAGTATCAGCCTTAGTCAAGACGATATTTTGTTAAGAAAAATTCCAGTAATGACATTTGAAAAGTTCGAAATTAAACTGCTATAATGTTATTGACATTATTATAAATAATTTTTGTAAACTCTTGTTCATAAGACCATCAGGAGTGTATGAGATAAGAGATATGGAGACATTTGGTTTACCTATTTACTATGGTGGTCACATTTCCCCTGATGGGTCACAGTATACGCGCGAAGACAGTGATAACTTACACCATTTATCTATGCCATAGTTCTTGTATACTAAAGAAGTTTACTTGAAAAATAAATAATTTGAACGAAACGGTCGATACTATATTCTGTCCCTTTCGTACAATTCCCACTCACCCAATTGCATTCCGAATTATTTTCTTCATGTATTCAATTTATCTACTTTATCAGTCTTATGTTTTTAAATGTGCATCTTTAAATTTTACATCTTCAAAGGTGCGAGCAAATAAAGAAAATACAAACAAGGGCCAGACACTATTACACGACGATGAAATACAACGTTACCTGTTTCAAAATGGTGGAAGTTTAAATCCTGACTTTACAGGTATGGCAGCTTTGTGAGAATTTTTATGCATTCAAATAATACGCCATCCTCGGAGCCCAGACGTTAAGAATTTCGTTACTCTCCATTTATTACCGTTGGGATAATATGTTAGCGAAACGTCTTTCTATGAATATTTATGATAGTTGTATAAACATTGATCGCCAAATCAAAAGGGCCATGGCACAATGCAATACAATATGAAATTTCACATGTTTAAACCTATGTCATATAAGTCATATAGCAAGGGTTTACGATATTCGCCAGTTTGATATGGATGTGTAACACATTTACAAAATGCAGCGAAGACTGGTAAGAGATACAAGATAGACTAGATATTTTGGAAACGTTTTAATAATATAACAGTAAAAGCTGAGAATAACTTGCCTTACATAATAAAACTAGGTTAGCGAAGTATGTGTCAAATGGGCTTTGACGTAGTTGCCATATCTGTAAGCAAAGGAAGCTTCGAGGGCAATTTGAATGTTGAATAAGTTAAGAAATGACGTGTAATGCAGACTAAAATTAGATCTAGTTTATAAACAACAAAGTAACAACTTCAGATCTCAAATCAAAATGCTTCGTGAATTACTCATGAGAACGAGAAAAATTTAGCAAGTTGTCCCAGGGTCGTTAAATGTAGTTTACTGAATATAGCGACACTAGGTTACAGAGGATGGTTTTAAGCTTGCACGAGGGCCGAGGTTATAAAACTTTTCTCTGGCTCAATTCAAAATTTTCTCAAATTTCAATTTGAGATTTAAGCCGTAATTCTATTTTACTACTCATTTTAATGTATTAACATAAGAGATGATATAAATAAGTTGTTATAAATAACAACTTAATAATATTATCTTTTATTTTCATACATTAACTTTAATTTAAAATTTGAGAAAATTGAGTCTGAGCCTGAAAACAGTTTTATAACCTCAGGCCCAGAAGGAAGTTTACACGACAACTTGACTCTCTTTTTTATCTAAGCTTTCACTCCAATCATGTGAATTAATGTCTAAATAAAATACATGTATGCTTAGATGAAATTAAGCGTAATGATGTTTTTCTTGTATTTTTCCTGGTTATCTGATGTTTGAGGTGGAATATTATTGTAGACATGACGTTACCAAGCCCATGTCGATGTAAATTTTATACCAACTCGTTCGATTAGACGCATACGACAAACATGGAGAATCACTGTCAATCAACGCACATTCTCTATTTTACTGAAGTAATAAAATTGATAATGTCTGCCAATTTAAGGCTCAAAACCGTTTAGTTGTTTACATATACCGATTTATATCATCACCCTTTATATGTCACCAATCTTACGATGGGATAACTTTTAGATGACATGACTTGTTTATGTACATATAACGATCTATAATAATTATCGTTTTATTTCGTGTAACCAATCTTACGATTGCATAACATTTGACAGGATTCGGCCAAAGGTCTGGAAACATGCCCGGAATGAGCTGTGCAGCAGTGTCTAGATATTGTCCAGCGTCCTGTTTGACCACGGATGTATATTCCGGCTGTATTCAGTGTCATTGTGGTCAGTTTCTATTTTCAAATCAAGCAAAACAGCATTAATTATGAAATGATTTCATTTTCGCTATGACGTGTCGATGAATAAAGTCTGATGGAGGAGGAGTTATATGTAAAAGGTAAAATCCGAGGGAGGAGGCCGAGGATTTTGCATTGCATATAACTCCTCCCCCCAAAAGAGTTTATTCATCGACAAATCATAGCATAAATGAAATTATATCCATTTAAACACAATCCACATCTGAAATTATATTTTGTACCCTCTTCAGGATGAAAAATTGTATAAAAAAATTTTCAAGGTGTTAAAATTAATGAAAAAGTAAAGATATTAACGTTGGGAGAATTTCACAGAGAGCGAAGCGCGTCAATTAGCTCCTGGGTTATATGACGTCAAAAGAATCGACGTTCGCGCTAAAAATTATTTTTTAGTAAAAAAAAAGGCGGGCGGAGCTATCTGTGTTCATAGTTAAAACACGTGACATATGAGCTTTATTGCGAATAAAGTTGTATGTAATTTCTTGTTTTTTGTATGCGCTTTTACGCCATCGTGTTATAAATATATAATACATACTTAGTGTTTTGTATGGAAAAAAATATCTAACGAGGTTGGGAGAATTGATAATTGACGAGGGTCTGCCGAGACAATTATCAATTCTCACAACCGAGTTAGATGTTTTTTCATACAATACACTAATAACGTATTATATTTATCTTATAACCCCTATTTGTCTTGTTTTAGTCGATGTTTCTAACAAAAATGCAAGTTTTCTAAAATAACCGCATTATATCATTGTTCTAAAAATAACTATGTGATATCACATAAAATATCATATTGGATGTTATCACACGGATATTTGTATAGTTATAAGATAAAAGAAAATTACTTGGTCGCCCTGGATTCGAGATATTCTGTCTAATACCCATGGCATGACATGAGCATGATATTTATATTTTATTTCATTTCGTCGTTGGAAGCATTTTTTAAAATATATTGTCAAAAGAATTAGATTTGAATAAACTTTTCCTTTTAGCTAAACGAAATAATGAGTGCTTTGGATGTGCAATGTATTTTCAATTGACTCGGTATGGGCATAAAAATTATTTGAAGAAAAAGTAGTTTTCATCCTTACACACTTTCATTTCTTTGTAGACAGAGAGAATAAACACGAAAAATTGGGATACTGATAAAGTTTTTCATTAATTCAATCCGTTCATATAATTAAGCGTAAACGTTTAATATTTGAACAGATCGTGGTACAGTCATTAACGTCGTGAAAGTGACAAGGTGAATGATTTTGGAATGAAATTGAATGATAGAGCGATGAGTGAGTTTTGAGTGAAATTGAAGGGAGGTTTATAATACCGCTAATTTTGTTCGGAATGAAAAAAAAAAAATAAATAAATAAATAAAAAATAGCGATATTTATCCCCTCACCCCCCTGATGCATACAAGATGTATAAATATTTTTCTTTTCCTTGAAGAACCAATCAGACGCTTACAATTTCAACTATGTTAAATCGAGATTTTTTTTTCTATTTATAATTGTTTTAAAATTTCTTGTTGTTTTTATCTTTTAAGTCATTTGGAGCGTTTTGGGCTGATTTAAGTGAGTGGAATGAATGAAGAGATAGCTGAGTGTGCTATATAGAATGGTTTTTTATCGGAATGAGTGTCAATTCCACGATGGTATTAACTGTGGTTCTAACGTTACACGTGTTGAACATAAAATGTTGCTAAACCCTTTTGCTTATTGGAGATAATCGGTGTTTTCTTTTCAGATATATCTAACAATATCGAGTCTCCGAGGGTCGATGATCTAAGCAAAAATAAAGCAACAACTCCTACAGTTTTGGCACCCGACATAAAAGAGCAACTAACAACAAAAAGCCCCTGGAAAATCGAACTGCACACCGCATTAATTCCTTTCAAGATTCCAACTCCGGCCCCTTTACATAGCGAACAAAAGATTCCCACACTGGTGTCTCCAACCGGCTTTGTTATAACGGGTCCCAACTTTACAAATTATCAAGGAAGATTTTCGCCTATCAAAATACCGACATTGCCGCCAAATCTAAATCACCATTCAACACGGGCAACCCCGTTTGAAGAGATTGTTAATATCCTAGACCTGCAAAATCATAACACGGATACAACAAATAGGTTAAAACAACAGCATCGCCTTCCCATACATGATCAAACCGCGCTGAACTACAGTGAAGGGGACGCTAACGCCCGCAATATTTCTGACAAGGAAACAGGACAGTCCTTTAATGATGTCTTTGTTAGGAGATTAGACGACATACAGACCAAAATGAATAACACTTACACACTAGCAAATCCTTCTAATATTTTGCCTATTATGCAACCATTACCATTTCATTCTGTACCTTCCACTACCACAGACAATGTTAAGTCAGACGCTAACAAAGGTCAAGTTACACATTTAGTACCGTCAAAACAATACAAACAATATGAAGCCATCCAGTCATCAGCTGAACAAAACAGAAATAGCGATCATCTTATAAAAGCTAATAAGGAAGATGGTGATATATTTGACTTTCTTAATGAAGTTATTGACAACAACGAAAGGCCAACTGGTGGATTCTATGGAAATGTAATCAACAGGGGGATCAGCTTAGAGGAATTGACACATAACGAAGAAGGCAATGACTTTAATTCTTTCGGTCATGAAGGAAAAAGATAGTGACCATGAGATCACACAGTTAACAACATCGTGAAATTGACAAGGTCAATAATTTTGCAATAATTTTGGTATGGAATTGAATGGGTGTGGTGAGTGAGTTTTGAGTGAAATTAAAGGGAAGTAATCCAATATTGACAATATTGTTCGGGGTGAACAGAATTAGCGATATTTATTACCTCCTTTATAAAATATGCATACACATTCTATAGATAGCTTACCATTTCTTCAACAACCAATCAGACGCTTAGAATTTCAATTATGAAATTGAAATGCCGATTATTTTCTGATATATTTATTTTGAGTGTAGATATTGATTCGATGTTTTCAGTGATTTGGAGCGCTTTTGAATAGTTTGAGTTTGTGTTTTGAATGAATGAATAGAGCTCTGGGTGGGCGATTAAAAATGATTTCGATTAAGATAAAAGTCAATTTCACGAATGTTTCCAGTTGTTTGAAGTCAAAGAAAATTACCAGAGGAAAGGGTTTCTGTGAAAATAAAGGACGGATCAATTAGATATTGATATTAATGTTACACATGATCATTTATAAATCATTAAAAATTATAAGACACGACATTATTTTCACATAGCTACCCCTGTCGTCCATAGCGACCATCCATCTGAGATATCCATGTCTTTCATATGTGGAGGATCATTCTTCAAATGATGCAATTATGACGTCATCTAACGCACCATATGTTGGTATAATTTTTAATCTTAGCGTTGAGAAAATTGATACCAGAGGAAAGGATTTCTGGAAAAATAAAGGACGGGTCAATTAGATATTGATACTTATGTTACACATGATCATTTATATATCATTATATATAATAAGATTGTTCTCACATAGCTACCCCTGTCGACCATAGCGACCATCCATCTGAGATATCCTTGTCTTCTATATGTGGAGGATTATTCTTCAAATGATGTCATTATGACGTCATCTAACGCACCTTATGTTGGTATAATTTTTATCGTTCCAAAAATTTAAAACTTTTGTTTATGTCAGAATAAGAATCTATTACTCGACTTTCTTCGAGATAGGCTGGTCTAAACATCGTATAGAATAGGAGGACAAAATATAAATTTTGCCAAGGCTCGTCTTATTTTTTTAATATTTCTATTTTAGACGAGGTTTAGATTAACTTATCTTAAAGAAATATTCATAACAGATACTACAGATGAGAACAATGTGAAATTTACAAGTTGAATGGTTTTGCAACGATCTTGAAATGAAATTGAATAAAAGAGTATAGCGAGTTTTGAGTGGAATTATAGGGAGGGAATCTAATATCGCTAATTTTGTTCACCCTGCACAAAATTAGCGATATTTTTCACTTCCCTGTAATTAAATAAATGTACTTTTCTGTTTGTGTGTCTTCGTGGACCAGCTAGACACTTTAAAATCCACAACGGCCAATAAAATTGTACAAAAATTTAATTTATTTGACTTAAATGTAGATCGTTTTGAAAGATATCGAAACGTTTCTAATGACTTGGGATCGTTTTTGTGGTTTCGGGTGAACGTTTGGAATGAATGAAAAGAGCGCTCAGTTTATGGTTTAGAATGATTTTGATCGAAATGTGTGTCAATTTCACAATGTTTTCTTTAACTGTATGTATCAAATCTTTAGGTAATTTTTGTGACCGCCTTCAACCACTGTGTTATTACATTTCCATCCAATACGGATGGGCCCCGTTTTACTAAAGTTCTTACGAAAAAATTGATCGTAGGTCAAAATCCCTAATCGTACCTGGTGTTTTCATCCAATGTTAGATTCTGCCTTACAATATCTCATTGGAATCGTCTTTGGAAGACGATTCTAATGAGATATTGCATTGCAGAATCCCATAATTAGATTCTACTGTAGAAGCAATTTTAATTTTTGACTTACGCACAAAATCATCGTAAGATATTTGGTAAAACGGGCCCCAGCAAACTTCTATGAAAAAGAGTACAGGGTTAACACGCTTGATAAGGAAATACCTTAACACCTTATATTTACTAAAACTAATGGCCGTTCCACAAATTCTGTTTTGTTGAGGATGTCTACATGTTTGACAGAAACGGAGACACATACACTCGATATTGCTCGAGCGACCACGTCTATTAAGCGACCAATTGCGACCAGCATAAAAAGACCCCTCATTGTAATCAAAATCTCTGAAAAAGAGGTAATTCTTATCGAAAAATAGATTATTTTTGAATCTTATGTTGTTAGAACCCATCAGAATCGTCTCAATTAGACGATTCTAATGGTTTCGAACATCATCAGATTCAGTACGACTTGACCGACAATCTATAAATGGTATCAAAATGAACTGTCACATTTATTACAGTACATGTATTTCGTAATAAGCGACCATTCCCATAAACGACCGCTTTTTGGCCGTCCCTTTAGTGGTCGCTTAACACAAGTTGTACATTCTTGATGCTTTTTTGTTGTTAATCGAGAAATATCGGTAAATTGTAACTTTATAATCTCACTACCAATCCATTGTTATTATTAAACAATTATACCCTGCATTCGTTCAGTTTACCGTTATTTACATTATCTAAGCAAACAAGTGACGTCATGGAGGTCGCTGCCTAGTTATCACTTGCAAAATGATGCGCTTGAAAAAAAAAAATGACATAAATTTCACTTCTTTAAGCATTGGAGATATAGAGTAAGCGTTAAAAATCGTATAAGATCTCGAAAGCTTTCATTTCGTGAAAAAACACTTGTTTTAGCTATATTTTTGTTGTTCATCCTTTAAACTAAAAAAGACCCCTTGAAATGGCCAAAAATTTATCAATTCACTTGAAAAAAATTCAAATTAGCAAACCAAGTTCACCTTTTTACTAAAATTTGATACTTTAATATACCTATCTAGCAAAAGTAGTACTCTAAGGGAGTTGGTTATGGCTATGTCGCTTGGAGAAGGTGAGCGTCGTGCTTAGAATATTTAAGGGTTTACTAGGGTTTGGTAAATTGTATTTTCTTTACTTGGCAGTGTAAGTTACCTATTTAAAACGTTTTCGTTGGACTACTTCGCGTAGATGTAGCAAAGCCCAGTGAGCTAGTTCTCTGCGTGGAAATTTGATCGTAATTTTAACTATATATTAATAGAAAACCTCATTTCTAGCGTGTTTTTGCATTACGAAGCTGGCCTTTTGGACAAGGTACATTTTTCAGTTATGAAGATTTATTCGATCGTACGAAAGCTTTTTCTTAAAAAGCAACAACAAAAAATTCTTATCCTGGGGATTTAATTTCACGTGAATCTTCAACTAAATCAAATCCGCACAAAGAATGTGAATCAGGTGGAAATATGGCTTCAATACCTCTGGCTAATGTCCCTGTTTAAAAAACTTTTTTCTATGCGTGATTTATTAATAGTAAAGAGACTCAATGAATGTATATCTTTTCAAACTTGAACAACGCACATTTAAAACATTTCATACACATATCATACTTTTTCTTGTTTAAAACTACATTAACGTTGTTATGGTTGTCAAACTGTCAATTTAATTATTCTGTTCACATATCAAATTCTTTGACTAATAAAACTTTGGATAAGAATCAACTTAATTAAGTTTTAATTTTGCTAATTTATATCAAGTGATAAACACGAAAACCCTGCAACCTTTTGTAGCGGCCCTTCTTTTCCGGGCACAAATGAACTTCCATTTCGTGTTGACCCAATTCTTATCTTTTTTATGAATGGAATAATGGCGTCCAAGGACCCCAAGAATTCGGGATCCTATGTCCTAGCTTTTCTCACCGTTTTCAATTTTGCGACGCTGGTTGGGATTGTGATCTATCATTTGTGTTATGTGGATAACCAAACACCACAACAGGTTGGTTGTAAATTGGTTAAATTTTCATAGGCTTATAGTTAAAAACTTATAATTGACAAGGGAATGATTCGAAAATGATAGCCGAATGAAACTTATGAATGGAGATGTGCGAGTTTTGATTGTTAATAAAGGTAATTAAATATCGCTTAAGATGAACGATTAAACGATTGATTAAACTTCCAAAAGCCTACTGTTTAAAACGCCAAAATATGAATATAGTATTGGAATGATAACAGATTTATAGGTACAAACGAGTTTTGAATATTTATAAAGGGAGATAATACAATATGGTTTAGAAATGAACAAATAAGTGACATTCTGATATCTCCCTTTAATAGAATATCTACTTATCTTTTGTATAAATAGAAAACATGTAGCAATGGCCGATCAACTAGAAATAGACGTCAGAGAAAAATCGTGTCATTAAATTGTAAATAACTCTTTATTTTAAAATGAGTTCAGGGCTTTTTGAATGATTCAAGTGGGCTGTAGCAATACTATAAATGGATCGCTATGCGAGCGATTTTGAATTGTTTTGAGCAGGGTTTGTGTATTCATCTCAATCAAAACCATTCTAAATCGGTCATACAACGCTCCATTAATTCATTAAAACACTCACTCAGACCATTCAACTACGCTCCAAAATTACTAAAAAAGATAAGATCACCAACTGCGTTAAAAAAAAGAATGTATCTAAGAGATGTCCACGACTTTCAAAGATACAATTGGAATTTTAAGTGTCTGATTGGTTCTGGAAGAAATGTTTTCACACCTTTGTGTTTACCACACTTATTCAAGTTGAGACCTTAATGACGAGTATTTAATGATGAGAAAATAATTATGAGACTTTTAAAACAAATTATAAAATGAATTAA
The DNA here is from genome assembly GCA_948146395.1 of Fragum whitleyi. NCBI lineage: Eukaryota > Metazoa > Mollusca > Bivalvia > Cardiida > Cardiidae > Fragum > Fragum whitleyi. Next base: position 22,672,906 of record OX411560.1, on the reverse strand, counting down.
CATGATCGGCGTATCGAATTTTTGACACACATCACGACGACACCGGCAAGCTCGGATGTTTTTTCGTCAGCAAGATTATTTTTCTTTTTTTCGATCAGCTATCGAACATTAAAATTTGTCTTAGTCCCCTTGAGGACACTGTGCTTTATTAGAGATAGAGTCAATCTTGCCCGAGCGACCACGTCTCTTAAGCGACCATTTTTATTAAACGACCGCTTTCAAAATCCCCTTCTCTAAATAGAAATATCTGAAAAAATAGATATCGCTGGTATATAAAATATTGTAAATGAATCCTATGCTGTTAAAACTCACCAGAATCGTCTCAATAAGACGATTCTGATGAGTTTTTACATCATAGGATTCTTGAGAATTTCGCAATGTTATACATATTCGATTTCTTAATTGTAAACAAAACGTGTATTAAGCGACCACTTTCTTTAACGACCACTTTTTGGTGGTCTCATTCCTAGTCGCTTAATACAACTTATACTGTACTGTAGTCGTTAGTTACCTTTATTTCTCTAGTTAGCGTAGTGTTATAGTGCAATTATGGGTTTCTCCTTATCCCACTCTCTTTTTTTACCTTTAACGATCTCGTCAGCTAATATTACGTCCTTTTTTTTTCTGTAGTATCTTAGTAGGTAGTTGGTCTGACACTTGTTTACACCTTAATACTGCACATAAAGTGTAGTATTACAAAAAGCCATCCAAAATAAGGTGTTAAACAAGGGTCAGCCATCAGGAAGTCTTGTTTATTTTCCCCATACTCAAGTTAGGCATTTTGTTTTCTCATTAAAAACTTTTGGCTTTTTCATCGACTTCCTTAGTAAGTATCTTTTTTTTCAACATACTTAAGGTCAAACCAAAGAGGTGGATGCCCAGTATTGCCCTTACAAAATTTTTCCTTGTTCAATTTAGGGTAGCGCTCCGCGTTCGCCAACGTTCACAAACGTTTCAAGCAGTGATTTTTGCGTTTTCCTTTAGTTCTTTCTCATTTTTTCATTTATCAATAGTGTGCGTGACCGCAAATCTTCAATATAGTACAATATCGAGCTAGATACTAGCAAACATTGAAATACTTAAGCGCAATAGAGTATTATATTCATATTCTGAATGTATCCACAGCGAAAAATGTACAATAACAGTAGACCGCAACACAACAGTACATCACATCAAATGGACCTTACGTCTCATGCAATTCCTATAAATGCAGGCCAGAAGCACCTGCTAGCCAAAAACACATGGCCGTACAGAGCCTTCATCAGACCCCGAGGGAAGAATGATGGGTTCAAACAAATGAGCCCCCACATCATCTCCAGGGGCATAGCCTCTACATTAACTAATATGACACACAAAATAGTCAGACTCCAAAATGGTGGCTTACTAGTACAAATCTAATCGGCCGAACTGCTGGCTAGACTATTGAATATGACGTCCCTTGTCCTCTGTGGGATTCCCTGTACTACCTATACCCCAGAGGACATAGTTACGGTCAGGGGCGTCATTAATAATATAAGTCCTGACACTGACCTTGATGAGATTCCATCGATGCTGGAGGCTGAAGTCAATTATAACAAAATCCCTGTCATTGAGGCCTCCAGGATCATGAACAGGTACGGACAGCCAACTCGAGCCGTCATCCTCACCTTGTTGGGGGAAACTCTGCTCGACGAGGTTAGGGTGGCCGGCTCAGATCTTTATATTTCAGTGGCACAGTGCATGCCTTCCCCTACGATGTTTTAACTGCCAGCAGTTCGGACATACTGCTAAAAAATGCCCCAATTACCCAACTTCTGATAGGTGTGTTGGCAATCACAATTCAAGGGGATGTGGGAACAGAACCCTCAAATGTGCCAATTGTGGAGGGGTCCATTCCCCGAGATCCTTGATTGCCCTTAATTATAGGCGGGCATCCCGCATTCAAGAGATGCGGGTTGTTCATGGGCAACTGCAGCCGCGATGATCACTCCTGCAGTTAACTCACGGGATTCTCCATCCTCCCCCCCCTAACAGCTAGAAAGACATTAACCCAGAAAACTCCACTTATTTCGCTCAGGCCCCAGTCCATTTGGGATATTAACACAGATCAAATTAGCCAACCTACTTTAACATCCAACCCATCAAAGAACTGACATGACTGAAATGACACCTCCAAATGGACAACAACCCTCACCCCTCCCCCCTTCTGAAGGCCCTAGATTTTTTAGATCCAAAGATAAAGACAGCACCCTGATGTATACAAACAATAATACATCACGGCCTATTTTGAAGCAGCCAGAGGTCGAGACCCCTACTCCAGTTAAAAATACAGCAGATGAGAGTCTTATTATGGTCATGTCCCCTTACTTCAACTGCACAACGCAAAATAGGTTCCCTGCTGGAACCAACTGAAAATAAATTAGTCAAGGCCAATATGTTAACTAGAGAAGTACCCCCCCCCCCCCTCAATCCCCATCCAACAAATCTGCCCCTGGAGGAGGATGCAGTAGGGGATTAGAGCTCATTTACGGATGTTTCCACATTGGGAAGCACCGTGAATGGGAAGCTCATCCCTGAAACGGAGGCTGTGGCTGTGCAGACCGACCCATGTACAGAATATAAACACACAAGACAAGAAGAAATACAGACTGAATCTACAATCCAGATCAACCAGACAGGGCACATTTCTATAAATGTGGACTGTCTGGTTGAAAAACTTAAAAAACTTATTGAATTAAAAGGCACTCAAATCCAAGAAACTGACATAAGACTAAATATTATGGAAGCTATTTCTAAAAGCCATTTTCAGTTGCCTACAACCTCTTCAACAAACACAGCCCAGCCTTCTGATCAACCAGCACACGTAGAACAAAAACCATCTACACCAATACCGCCCTTTAAAAGGGAGCTAAGAAAACCTAGTAGTCTACCCATCCCACGCAATGCTACACCCGGCCGAGGATTCCTGTCCTCACCAAGGAAACTTCCTTCTGAGGTCAGGCGTTTCAGTCTGGGCTCTCCAGCAAGGAGCAGAAAACCCACGATGGCCAGAAACCTCAACATCATTTCATTCAATGCGTGTGGGTTAACAGCCAACACGATAACAGAAATTAAACTCTTTTTCGATCAATATTAGTAGACATTGTCTGTATCCAGGAAACCAAATTAACCATCAAAAGAATTCCTGGGTACGGGTATGGGTATCTTGATTATAAAAATTATAATGGCAACTATTGTGGGGGTCTTTGTACCTATTTCAAAAATGGCATCAACTATAAAAAATTAGACATAGACCATGCTAGGGATCCAAATGGGGGAGGGGGGGTAAAAATTGAGACCCAGGTATTTGAATTTATTTAGATAAATCTCCTTTCACTTTGGCTAATATATACTCACGGGGGTGTAACCTTGAGTCTCTAAATTACATCATTACAATTCTATTAAGATCAAAAGCTTATTTAAGGACTGTGTGATTACTAGTGATTTTAACGCACATCATCCCGTATGGGGAGCCACACGGTCAGACATTCATGGGGAAGCAGTTCTAGAGTGGGTCGAACAAAATGAATTTACACTGCTGAACGATGATAGTCCAACCAGGGTCGATTCTGGGAGAGGCATTTTTACATGCATATAACTAACCATCACCTCCCACCCAGGGAAATTACTGGAGGAGATGGTGAAGACTCTTTGGAATGTCTTCTTGAATCTAAAAATATAATAAATCCCTCCCAATCTGGCTTTCGGAAGGACAGAAGTACAATTGATCAACTTGTGAGGCTACAACGTAACGTTATGCTCTAGCCATCTTTTTGACCTGGAGGCCGCCTTCGATCTTGCATGACATTCAGGTGTCCTTTATAAGGTAAAACAGTATGGGATAACAGGACGATGCTTTTGGTATATTCGGACCTTTTTGATGGATCGCAAAATACAGGTTAAGGTGGAGGATACTCTCCCGAACAGCTTTATTATCTACTCTTTTATTCTCACTTTTGGTAATTGACCTCCCTGATGCGTTAGAGGGGACAGGGATGGTGGTCAGTCAGTTTGCAGATGATTCCGGCGGCTGGCTTAAAGGATACAGTGGTCAAACCCTGAGAAAAAAGGAACAAACAGGGCTGGGTCTAATATGGCGCTGGTCACAAGAATGGGGATTTAAAATTTCAAAAACTAAAACATTAAAATTATTTTTGGAAACGGAAATTTGCGCCAAGTTGACGTATCTTTAGGAGACACTCAAATAAATTTGTAAGAGACAGTAACATTTTTAGGCATGCTTTTGGATAGAAAATTTTCGTTACTGCCTCACATTAAGCAAATTGCTGAAATATGCCAAAAGGACCTTAATTTGATGAGAATGCTAAGAGGGACCGATTTTGGCAGCAATAAGCAGTCCCTCCTACTTCTAAATAAGGCCCTTATACGTCCAAAGCTAGACTACGGTGCAATAGTCTATGCTTGTGTAGCAGATTCATACCTAAAAATGTTAGATTTGATCCAGAATAAGGCCCTGATTATAGCCCTCCGGGCGCTACCAACAGCACCTGCAGCATATAAATAAATAGAGTCTGGGATAACCCAATTAAAATTGCGACGGGAAGAGCATATTTTGAGGTACTGGGCCCGAATGGCCAGCAACAAAACAAACCCGGTGAACTCTATCATGGGGAAAGGCTTCTTCACTAAAGCAATCTACAAAAACCCTACTTTACTCTAAAAGGTCAGCCCTACCATAGTCCAGAGGTAAATTTCAGACCGCCGTGCACTTATTCAGCTAATATCAAGCTGGATAAATGTATTAAACGTCTAAGATAAGGTTGTAATCTTTGCCAGGTAACATAGGGCATCATATTCTTTGGATTTCGGCCATTTGTCCCAATTGTGATGTCCGCAACTCTGCCGAGCCTTTTCTGTTGCACTGTGGGGTTCACTGGAAACCTAGGAAAAAATCTAAAACAATTTTCCATACTAATCAAATAGAATATAACAGTAAAAATATTCTGTATCCATCCAAATCCCTGCAAAAATCCTTCTTCAAAGCACTGGGATTTGGATCCCTGGTGAAGCCGCGGTGGGTGCTGTGAGGGACTTGTATCCGCACTGCATTCGATTTAAGAGGCGCATTTTGATTGTATATAGAGCGCAGGCGCTATTACTACCTATCCCTTCGTATTATCGCCAATCTCTCTATGTCCTGACTCATTTTTTTACGCTGACAGGCATATCCGTTACCTGTCAGCAACCCACACCCTGGGGGAAGTAGTTAAGTTGTAGTAGTTTGTACATATGCAAGTAGGGCAAAGTGTTCTCATCGTATTGTACCTCTCCGTGGGATATTTGTAAATAATGTGTAGAAGTCTTTCTTTTTTAATAGTGGCTCTGAGAGGGTGTCCGGCTACCTACCGGTTGCGAATTAGAATTTATATATATATATTTAGTCGTATATATTTTATGTTCTTTAAACCACGGAGAGCATTTTTATCTTCATTGGACATAAAAAAAGCAGCGGTTTCTTTAGTTTATGCATCACATATCAAGTTCGATAGCTGCTCGAAAAATATATCAATATCTGAATCCGAGGGTAAACAAGTACCTCTCCTCCCAGCTGAGCAACCGGACGGGCGAAAAGGACCTGGGGGGATAGGCTGGTCGGGAGAGGGAGGAGGGGGAATTAACAGAGAATCGAATTCTTATGCGTATTTTGAAAGTCTATCGTAAATTGTCCTTATGAATCAATCAGCAAATTGTCAAATTCTCGAGCAATCTAGTGAAGGACCCATTCTTGGGGGAATAGCTAGATCGGGAGGTTCAACGCCAAAAAGGGGAGAAAATATGAAAACAATCGACTTTAAGTACAACGCCATAATTGAAGTAGAAAATGGGGCGAAATTCAAGGCCGAAATAGCACAAGATTTGAACATCAACACCAGTACAGTTTCTACGTGGTTGAAAAACGCATCCTTCATCAAAGAAGGCTTCAACAACTGCAGCCCGAAAAGAAAGACAATGAGGACCGGGTAATGGGACGACCTAGAGACAGCCCTCCTACGATGGTTCACTAACGCCCGAGAATCCGCAGCCGTCATCACAGTCGACATTCTTCTATCGAAAGCAAACCACTTCACAAAAGAACTCAACCTTACAGACTTCACCGGTACCTCAGGCTGGCTGGAGCGGTTTAAAAACAGACACGGAATACATTTCCAAACGATTTGCGACGAGTCCAAGAGCGTCGACGACAACTCAACAGCCCTTACCAACTGGCACTTGAAACTTGAAAACATCCTTCAACGCTACAGCCCTCCGATGTGTACAACGCCGACGAAACTGGGCTCTTCTTCAGAATGCTTCCGTACGAAGACATACGAATTCATGGGCGTAGATTGCAGCAGGGAAAAGAGAGCAAAGACAGACTTACAGTACTCGTCTGAAGTAACATGGCTGGGTCCGACAAGCTTCCTCTCCTCGTCACCGGAAAGTCAGAATAACCCAGGTGTTTCGAGAACATTAAGACCCTACCAACACATTACACTCATCAGAAACGAGCCTGGATGGACGGTCGAATTTACTCCGACTGGCTTCGAAAACTTGACAATCGAATGAGAAGTTTGGGAAGAAAACTCGCCATGGTGATAGACAACTGCCAAGCTCATCCCCAAGTGAAGAACCTCAACAACATCGAATTAATGTTCCTTCCACCGAATACAACCTGTAAAACCCAGCCAATTGACCAAGGGGTTATTTACGCTCTAAAAAACCAGTACAGAAAGCTAAACGTCCTACGACAAATCAGGGCCAGCGACTGCAAATAGACTCTCCAAATCACTATCCTAGATGCTCTAAGACAACTTCAACAATCCTGGAGCAGTATCAAACCATCAACGATCTAAAACTGCTTCAGAAAAGTCAACTTCACTACTGACACCACGTCCGTTCCTACTGACGAAGATGATGATGAAGACGACGATTTAGACAACATACCACTTTCCTGCCTGGTTGAGCTCTTCAGTGAAAATCTCCTCGACTTCATCCACTTGGATGACCACAGCATAACAACGTCATCTACAGCTGACGACTCTGCTATTATCCAAGACACAATCGCCAGCAGAGTACCCACAATAAACAACGACAGCGATGACGGCGACAACACCGATCAGTCCACAGATACAACTCCGTCGTCAATCAACGACGCCCAACAAGCTCTTGATATCATCCTTGCTTGTAAATGCTTATCGGTTTAAATTCGGCATTTCCACACTTGTTCTGGTGCCCTAATAAAACAGTCACTAGTAACTTTCACGCCGCGCGATTTTCACGTTCACCGACTTTTTCATTTAACGCTGTCGTTTTGATAAAATTTTAAGGATTTTTTATATAAAATGTTTTTAAACCAGAATTTATTGTGGAGTAATTTTCACAAGCATTTTAAATGATGACGTCAAAATACGTAAACTCTAGTTTAAAAAGTAGTGAAACAACTTCATAGAGGACAATTTAACTGACTCGCACTATCTCGAGTCATGCGATGGCTCAAGCAATTTGGTCGGTCCCGTGTGTGTTCGAGGTATCGCGAGACCACTATACAGTTTGTGTTTTGGATATATCGAGGACAACGACGTATGTTATAAATTTGCGTGCGGTGTGCGCTCCTAAGCGTATAATGCATGTCTTTTTTTGCTCATATACGTAATGATCTCTGTTCGGCGTACTTCCAACACATTTGGTGTGTTTGCAAAGGAAAAGAAAGCACAATACAATAATATGATTTGTATTTTCATGGGATTAACAGTCTTTGAAATACTGCATCAGTCCGAACCTCTCGTATATTCAAAGATCTTGTTTTCCTTGTCTATTTATTTAGAAACTCATTTGATTGCTCTCATACATCAAATGGCGTCTCTAACCTGGAGAGTATCATTGCTTTCTGATTTCAGTTTGTAGCAAATACAAAGGACCTGGTAGACAGTGTTCTTCAAAAGATCAAATCAGAATTAAAATCTCCTGATAAGCGGAACGAATTACAAAAGCATTTAATCAAGGTATGTTTTTTTATTTTAAGGATATTTTGTTGTAAAGAGTCTTTACATGGCGGAAGATGTAACTGAAAACTTAGTCACACGATAGAAACATGCTAGGCTCCGCCATTCGTGAAAATATCCCTCTTTTTGTTCACTTAATAGAATATAAATCGATCTTACACTGAAACATATTCCTTTCCTCTATACAATCAACCACTATTTCTGAATAATTTGGAGAGATATTCCATAAATATTTGTCTTTTCTTTTCACAAAGAACTCCGAGTTGTTGGACGCTTGTAGAAGCACGTGTCGCAAAGAAGTGGTCTCCATGCTTAAAGATGTAGTAGAACAAATTAAACCAGCTACCACAGACCATTATAAAAGACAAGTGGATACTACCGGAAACGAGCTTGCTTCCATATTTGGAGAAATTGCTAAAACAGAGGTACAGAAATAAATATCGTAGTTAAACATCAGAATTGAAAATATGATTGTGTGTGAAGAGATTTAAAGCTTATAAAAATTTGGATATAATTAGCTTTAGACTTTAAAAAAGAAACCATCAAATTAGTTTTAGACTTATTTTCCTGGAATTGCTTCGTACGCAATCAAACTATATGATTAGTTGCACGTTTGATATTTCATTTGTTGCGTTATTCATAAGCCAATAAGGCGACTTAAAACTCAAAGGAAGAAACTATTTTCCACCAATTTTTATATGAATAAAGCTGTATATCAGTAGGCAGCAATATATCCACCAATAAGGTTTCAATACGAAGTTATGAAACTTATGCCGAAAAATGTAACGAAAATTTGTCTTGAGTGAGTAGTAAAGTTAAAAACATCGTGAAATTGACAAGGTGAATGATTTTGAAATTATTTAAAATGAAATTGAATGAGTGTGTGGAGCGAATTTGAGTGAATTTATTGGGAGGCGATTCTATAGCGCAATTTTTTTTTCAGGATGAACAAAATCAGCGATATTGATTACATCCCTTTAATAGATATGCATTCAAGTAATTCTTATAAATCATATATGTAGATACATGCATGTGATAGTGGTTCCGGATGGGATATCTTGAAAGTTGTAAAATATTTAGTTCTGTTTCAGATTGATATTTTAAACCGTTATTGTACAAATGGAAGCGCCATTTGTTTACCTGGTAAGAGTTTATATTTGCATTCGTCTTTTCCTTTTCTAAAACTAAAAGTTTTTTACTACCTTGGCAATTTAAGCAGGCTATCAATATTCTAAAGAAGACTTTTATTTGCATTGATTAAACGTAACAAAACTCTGCAAATGAATAATTTCATTCTCACGGGGTAATTGTGATAGCATCATTTGTTCACAACCAAGGCGGGTTAAACCACTGGTGACTTTAAAAAAATGACAGGCAGTGAAGTAAAGGTGCACTTGCCGGTGCGACATATCTGATCTGATACCGTTGAAATCATTCGCGTCTGTTTGTTTGTTTGTCAGTATGGAGTTAACGCCTCTTTCAACATGTAATAACTTGGCGGCTAGAGCACCAAACATTAGGTTCCTTGAATTTTACGCACCAGTACTACCACTTCATTCTTCCTAGCTCCCAGCTTCTATCCAACAAAGGTCTGCTATGATCGATCCATTTGCTAGAGACAAATAGTCGCAAAGGATGAATGCTGCCGTCGAAACCAGACTCATATAAGAGCCGGTGCGTGACATTTCCAACAATTTCAAATGTGAGCAAAGCTAAGCTTCTGGCAAGCCTGTGCAGCCGCACAGTCTGACCAGAGTCCTTATTATGCACTATATAAGAGATAAGGTCTTAGTCCCCGTTCTGGCTGTCAGCAATTATTATTATTGCATTGTGCCGTTGTCTACGCTGCGTAAAGTTTTGTAGGCTACCTCGCACACGAGTGGAATTCCTGGAATTGTCACACAATGGCTCATATATTTTAGTGTGAGTCTACATGACCGCCTGAGGCTTGACTACAGCACAGACTTGGAGTCTGTTAAATCCAACAGTCCTGAACTAGAACTAACGCTAGAACCACAGCTCTCACATACAAAGGGTTTGGCACTAACTACTTATCGCCACCAGCCTGAAGGACTTGTAAGCCCAAAATATAACAGGTCTTCCCTGATAATAAGAGGTCCTGCATAAAAACCATGTTTGATTTCTTTTATCTTATGTTTATATTATTGTTTTCATAGGGGACTCTTGAAAACCTGACACCTGAGTCCCTAGGGCTCTTATTTGTTAAAATTACACTTAAATACTTAATATCCTTTCCTTAAACAGGAGCTAAAGGTGACCAAGGCACTAAAGGGGACCGGGGAGTTGATGGAACGCCCGGACTAAATGGTAATGTAATGAAAGTTGATCCGTATTGTGACTTATTGTTACCTTAATATGCGAAATGGCAGGGTCAAGGTTAGTTTCAGCTTTCTTGAAAATTAGAAAGAAATTAATTTAATTCCCATTGTTTGTGTTCTGTGTGTGTGTTGGGGGCAGGGGGTATATTTCAGCTTTAATGTATATTTCCATTCTTTTCAATCATTAATGTCCATATCTACCAATCAAGAAAATACATTGATCTTTTTTCGGACCCAGATGTCCAATTATTTAGCTACATGTTGTTGCAAATTAATTTATTTCGATGGTAGTCGTTTAAATGAGTAGAATTAAATTCTGAAGTTCTATTTCAAACTTGAAAAAGAACCTAACGGTTTGCTTTAAAAGTTAGAAATTTCAAAATTCAAACTTGTATAATTAGATCTGAAAAAGATAGTTTCTGTAACAATCAACCGATTGTTTTAATCCACTTTTTTATCTCGTCGTTCAATTCATAGGATTCACCTGATGAAGGCGGCTGTGCCGCTGAAAGCTAGTGTATTTATATGTTATCACTTTTTATCCATTAGTAAAACTTCTTGCGATTTACATGACTGCCTTTCGTTTTTGCTGCCTGGGGAATATGGCATTAAAATCCTTGTAACTTAATGAAGATTGAATACTTTTGTATTTTTAATGAAATACTGAATAAATAATCGAAAAATAGAAGAGTTTGGCATAAAATGACATCGGGACCGAGTTATACATTGGGCCGAGTTGAAAATGGGCCGGGTTGACCAGTCACCGATTGTATAGCCGATAACTTATTTCCCGACCAAGGAGGCCACGCGCCCGTTTTACTAAACGTCTTACGAAACAGTTAATCGTTAGTTAAAATCACAAATCGTACATGGTGTTTTCATTCATTCATTTCATTCTTTCATTGATTCTGTCTTGTAATATCTCATTGGAATCGCCTTTAGAAGACGATTCCAATGAGATAATGTATGGCAGAATTCCATATTAAATGACTACTGTAGAAGCAACTTTAATTTTTCACTTATGCAAAAAGTCACCGTAAGATGTTTTTAGTAAAGCATGCTCCTAAACCATTTAATTTTTTATTGCAGGTAATAAAGGAGAACCGGGAGTTAAAGGCGATGCCGGACAGAATGGTACAGATGGTTTGAAAGGTGAGACATGCAATGCACCTTTTTTTGGTTAAAGCTATTGGCCAAATAAATAATATTTTTTTTTAAAATCCGATCGAAGTTGGCGTTCTCCAAATTACTTTGTGATGTGTTTGGTGTGCCAGTTTCTCGAAAGATTCCATTTATCGACGTCATTGACAGATTGAACCAAGCTGTAGACACGACATTTAGGTTGACCAATGTAAATTTATGATTTCATGGTATATATGTTGAAGTTTTGTTTTTGGAGTGACATGTAAAGGTGTTATTTCATAACATATTTAACCTATTTTACATTTCAATTCCCTTACTCAACCGAAAAGCTTGTAAAACCCCCTAAAAACACTAATTGGTAATTACTTAAAAACGAAAATTACATCCAATTATGTATAAGCCTCTTCCTTTTTTGTTGCAAAAGTGAAAGAGATAAAAAAATGTGGACTGTAACTAAAAAGGCCGTTTTTGCGCTGTTTGTCTTGATCACATAGCTCAGTGGATAACACGCAAAATGTAAGTGTCCAGCCTCGGTAAGCGTGGGTTTTGACCGTGATAATCATAACAGAATTTGATTGGTTGTCAGCCCTATAACTGGTAAATGACCGTTCGAGAAAAAAAAATCAGAGCAGTAATATTGTAACTGCTACAAATTTATCATACAGTTAACCTATTGTACGTTTCAACCCCTTTACTCAACCGAGAATCTTATTATAAACACTGAAAATACTAACTGGTAATTACTCAAAGCGAAAATAACATCAAATTAGCCCTTTCTTTATTTGTCGCAAAGGTAAATAAGATAAAAAAAAGTTTGAAGATTGTGCCTGAAAAGGCCGTTTCTTCGGTGTTTGAAAACATACAGTTTAGCTCGAGCACATTGCTTAGCGGATTATGATAAAAATGTAATGTGTCCAACTGATGCGATGTCTGGAAAATAGTATATATAAATCGGGTTAGCCTGATTTAAAAACTGTACAAAACTTAAAGCGTTCTTGAACACTATTTCCGTGTGCACGTAATTATTATTATTATCATAATCAATTATTATTAATATTATTATCATTATCATTTTAGTTGTTGTTGTTAAATTTCCATATCAAATATGAAGCACTGTGTGTTCATAACCCAATTCGACGGAATTTAAACGAACTAAAAATATCTTCAAACAGGTGAAAAGGGAGATCAGGGTTTGCAAGGCTTGAAGGGTGATCCAGGAACCGACGGTTTGACTGGACAAACAGGTACATAATATAGTTTATTATTTGTGACCCGAATGGTGAAAACGAACCGTCTCGTACAGTTACATCGTGAAATTGACATGCATCTCGATCATTACCATTCTAAATCTCTCACCCATCGCTCCATTCATTCATTTCAAACACTCTTTCAAATCACTCAAAACGCTCAGAAATTGTAAAAAAAAAACGATCAACATTTCATTGAAACTGATTAATTTCTTCCACTAAATTTTGGCTGGCGTGGATGAAAAAGCGTCCGATTACTACGTGAAGAGAGAAAAATCGTAAAGTATTTTGAAAAAAAAATTAAATGGAGGTAATAAATGTCGCTAATTTCGGCCGACATGGACGAAATTAGCGAATTTAAATTATCTCCCTTAAATTCCATTCAAAACTCGTTTCGCACTCTCTTTTAATTACCCCCAAAATCATTCTAAATTTATTCAACTTGTCAATTTTACGATGTTATTAACACTGTATCAATACTAGGCAGATCGCGGTCGAAACTTTTCGGACATGACTGATTTTCTCAAAGGAGATCCGTCTACTCTCCTTTTTTTTGAAATCCGATCTCCGGCTAACCTCTTCTTGAAGCAATCTTCGTTCCAAATATTTATTTTTCCGTAGTGACGAGGTGGTCAATTTTATCAAACTGGTAATATTTGCTTAAGTGAATTCGCGAAACATACAAATTCAACTCTTGCCAATGGTGAAATTCATTCGACGCTCGGGAGCTTAACAATTATTTTTTGATTTTTTAATCAAACAATCAAATGCTACTTGGTATATGTTCTACAATTACAATTTCCCTTGAAATCCAGCTTCAAAATAAGCTGTAATTATATGTTTATCGATCCTCTAAAAAAATTAAAAAAAAAAACTTAAGCCGGTTCCCAGCTTAAATAAGTTGTATCCTTAGTCGAGGGATCGAGTGTCAATCTCTTGATCAAGATGTCCCAAGTTCGATTCCAAGTTTGATCTTACAATGGCGCATAGATTCGGCGCGAATGTTTTTGCATCTTTCCTGAAAATAGACTCTAGACGGATAAATCTCAGTTGCAAGAACTTGTTTCCTAATCGATGTAAAATACATATGTTTATACCGGCTTTCAAACATTTAAACAAACCTCTTGCATATAATTCTTTTCAATGATCTAATTATGATCTGGTTGATCGTCGGTGGGCGACCAAAACCTCGTAACTACAGCTTATTCAAGCTGTAGTTACGAGGTTTTGATCCCCAGTAACTTTATCTTGTTGCCTTTACCATTTATATGTATTCAAGCTGTAGTAACGAGGTTGTGATCCCCCGGCCACGTTATCTTATTTTAACTTTACTATATTTTTTTATCTTGTAAAGGGCCGACGGGCCCGAAGGGGAATAAAGGGGACAAGGGAGATGCGGGTCTGTCAGTTACAGCGATACCACCAGCCCCGCCCACACCGTTTATCCTACCAACGCAAACTGTGGACAGCTGTTGTACAAGATTGAGTAAGTCTAAGTACTCATGAAATAACTAACATTTCAAAATATTTTGATATCCCATCTGAAGATTTAATATATTACATAGGTGTAATAACTTTGTAAATGAGATCAAAGACATAAGCAACGCTGTTTCGTTACCGTGAAATTGACGACATAATCTGTGTGATGACGTCATTTGACAAACATGGTCGTGCGTTTCACGGGATAACTCGATGAATTGTCTAGAATTCGTTAAAAAGATCTGAAAATTTCGGGTAAATTTATTGAAAGAATATTGAATTTGTGTTAATATAGACCGAAACCTATTGATTTGGTCATCCAAACCAGATTAAAACTCGTCAGAAAATACTCGTGACCCGTCAGACAAAAAAGAAAAATGCGGGTAGTGCTTCACGTGTCTAACCTAGACAGTCTGCGCGGATCGCACATTCTGATTAGGGTCGATACTTTTCGCACTTTGGGTGATTTTCTGAATCTAGAATATTTATTATACCTTCCTGTTTTACAGTCTTTGGTTTTCAAATTCAGTCTACGGTTAACCTCTGAGAAAAGTAATCTTTCTCTTAGATGCCATTTTTTACAGAGGTCCAAGATGGCCCTTCCGTGTGATGGATCGTATATATTCACCAAGTTGGCAAGCTTCAATGTAGATGACATTTCAAAGCTATAACATTTTAAAGCTAACTTGTTACTCTGAAATCGAGTTACATTTAAAAAAAAACCAAAAACAACATCTCTACTCAGAAAGAAAAAAAAATATGCTGATTATTTTATGACCAAAGAAATACCTTATGTAACGTTTACATGTACATGAGCATGAACTGTTCAAAGTTTATGTCTTTTTAAAGTTTCATCTTGCAGTTTATGCGACGGCTGTCCAAGGGTTTCTGGAAAATATCCGTCATTTATCTATTTTTTATGATTCTTATAAATATTTTAAATCTTAGCTCTCATTTTATAGGTTTATTCAACCAATTAAACAAAAGCATGAAAATTGCGCCACCTGTAGAATATTCTTATAAATATTCTTACTGAAATAAAATCGAATAATAGGCCTACTGAACGGTAAATGACTAGCAGTACTTTTCATGAAACTGTTTCAACAGCCCTAATATGTTTCATTAATAAATCCAGTCAATTGGTTGGATTGTTTTAGGTCCACCAGAGTTTGGTTCCCAGCTAGAAGAGATAAAGGTCCCAGAGGGAACCGACCTCGACTTGCAGTGTCAACCGGGTGGTTACCCGCCTCCCAAAATACAATGGAAATGGACCCCGGCTTCAACGCTAGACAAACAGAGAAGCCGGGTCACACCGGATGTGTTGACAATCAGTCAAGCGGAAGTCAATGATACCCGGCTTTACACGTGTTTTGCTGAAAATGCTCTTGGACGAGCGGAGAAGCAATATTCTGTGACTGTGTATCGTAAGTTGTTATGGATGTTAACTTTTTAATGAAGACGTTTATTTTCTAATTAAAGAGCGTGGCATAGTTCTTTATTCAGGTAGAGAAACTCAAACGCCAGTTCAACCAGTAAAAAGCTTTTACTGAAATGTTATTTCGAACGGCGCTTTCCTAAATATAGCCGTATACAGCCAAATTTCAATGAAGCCGAAGCTAATTGATGCTCAACGTTTCTTAGATGTACCCGTATATGTACTTCTTCAAAGAGGTGAAAATTCCATAAGTATACATCTCTAATGAATCTTTAAGTAAAAAAATTATCTTTTTCTAAATCAACTTTATACACCACTCAGATTTTATATTGTTTTATCGCAAATATTAGTTTCAAAACAAATCAACATTTGATATTTTCTAAATATAGTACAGTTGAATGGATGTGTGGAGCGATTTTTGAGTGAATTCAATGGGGGGTAATTCAATATCACAAATTTTGTTCAGGATTAACAAAATTAGCGATATTGATTACCTCCCTTTAATAAGATATTCATACAAGTTCTGTAGATAGCTTCCTATTTCTTCAAGAACCTATTAGACGCTTACAATTTGAATTATGCCATTGAAATCGCGATTTTTCTCCATCCAAATTTATTTTGAATGACGTTGTTGATTCTATATTTTCAATGGGTGTGAGCGTTTTTGAATGGTTTGAGTGAGTGTTAGGAATGAATGAATGGATCGCTGAGAGGCGATTTAGAATGATTTTGAATGAGGCGAATGTCAATTTCACGACGTTGTTAACTGTATCTCCTTTTCAAGCCCATATCACCTTTGAACAAAGACCTCAAAACTCCACTGTTTTATCTGGAACAAAAGTCTTCTACGTGTGTAAAGTTGACGGGCCTCTTAACCCGAAAGTCACGTGGTATAAGGTAAAAACAATAAGATATTTGAACTTTTCAATTTTAGCCTTTAAAATAAAGTAAATAACCATAAACCGTTCTATGCCACCGTGTTCTCGAACCGGTGTCTTTCTTGTCGGCGAAACAATGAAATCGACTATAACTTATTCGGATAACTTCAAAATTGTGAGTATATTTGATATCACTTCAATAGGACAAACTTAATGCTATTTTATTACCACCATTCAACAATTCTTCTTACCTTTCTGTGTGTGTGTCTTCACAAACCAATCAAAAGCTTAACATTGTTTTAAAAAATATTAATAATAAAAAAAACAACAACAAAAGAAAAATAAATAAAAACGAATGGCTGTTCGCTTTGAATAATTCTTAACCGTTTTTTATAAGTCGCAGCTAGTTATTTGAATTTTTTCTTACTGTTTATACGTTTGTTTTAAGCATATTATTTATAAACAATGCAGACATCGAATCTCTCCATTATCTAAATTTAATGTATACTTTATCATTTAGGTAATGAAGAATGGTAACCGAATACCTCTGACAAATGGTATAAGCGATATTACACATGGTTCCCGTCTTGAGATCGCCAGCGCATCGACGGCGTCGTCCGGAGAATATGTTTGTGTCGGAGATAATGGAATAGAAAAGATTGAATCATCTTCATACCTTAATATATACGGTAATTATCTAATGCTATTTTGGCGAATCAATATTCTTGCATTCTGGTTGACTGAAAAAGTTGTTTTATTCATCATTATTAGCTGCACATAAATGGTGAAAAAGTACATGTGTAACTATATAGGTAGATTCTACTGCTTTGCGCTGAGATATCCATATGTATCAATCAAGAATTCATAAATAAAACATTGTTCTTTCTTTCTTTCTTTCTTTCTTTCTTTCTTTCTTTCTTTCTTTCTTTCTTTCTTTCTTTCTTTCTTTCTTTCTTTCTTTCTTTCTTTGTTTTTTTTCTCTTTCTTTCTTTTTAAATGAAGGTGTGATGTTACTTTCCATCACCGTGAAATGATTTTCTAACGTACTTTTATTACCATACTGTTAACGGACCTGGTAGATAATTAGTTACAATTATGTAAATCTTAAATGAAATATCATAAATCATGAAATGAATAAAGGCGGGACCAGTACAAAACCGCTTTACATGTAAACTTATTCATTGCCAATGAATTAATAGACAAGACAGTTAAAGACCATTTTTTCGCAAATTCCTCGATTTATTGCTTTTCGATGGATTATCAAGAAATAACGAAAAATTATCAGTTGATAAACGCCAAACAAGTTAATTAACACTAAAATATCCTGCTTTCATTCATTTCACTTTATCTTTTCAAACGTTAAAAATGATAAACAAGTGGCGTTATGACGCTGTATAGAAAACACTTGCAAAATGACGCGCTTATAGAAAATTTCTCAATCTGTCTCATTTTATTGCTTTTAAAGAAACAGAATATTTTTTTGAGTTTCGATTAGGATAGATTAATATAATAGTTATATGTTTACTTGTGGCTCCACCACTCATGAAAATATAGCATTTGTTGTTCACTCATTGAAACATAAACGGATCTCACAATGAAACAAGCGTTTTTCCTTCAGGACCTCCAAACATCATCCCGCCAGGAACGGTAACTGTAATAAAAGGTCAGAAAGCTGTTCTGAAATGTGATGCGATAGCTTTTCCACCAGCGACCATCACGTGGTCTTATCCGGTAAGATACTCAGAGAACAAAAGACGAAACGGACGTAAAGCCTTAAATTTTCTTTCACTTATAATTCCTACTAAAAGAATAATAAACGAGACGGACGTTAAGCCATTAATTAATCCGCTTTATCTTAAAAAGATAACCGAAAAGAAGCGGATGCTGATCCTTAAATTTCATTTCACGTTTTTATCTAAAACCTAAGATTTTCATTCCATTTCACGTTTTTATCTAAAACCTAAGATTTTCATTCCATTTCACGTATTTATCTAAAACCTAAGATTTTCATCCCATTTTACGTATTTATCTAAAACCTAAGATTTTCATTCCATTTCACGTATTTATCTAAAACCTAAGATTTTCATTCCATTTCACGTATTTATCTTAAACCTAAGATTTTCATCCCATTTCACGTATTTATCTAAAACCTAAGATTTTCATCCCATTTCACGTACAGTGGTCTTGCGATATCTCGAACACACACGGGACTGACCCATTTGCTCGAGTCATCGCATGATTCGAGTTAATGCTAGTACGCAAAATTGTCCTCTATGAAGACGTTTTATTGCCTTCAAAATATGCAGAACCAATGTAAAATACTGACAGAGGAATAGTTTTAAAAAGTTCCAATGATTTATGATATAAAACGATTTTTCTAATTTGGTAAAATTGTAAGCGTTGAAAACAGAAAAAAAGTTGTCTGACTTGTCGAAACCCGTGAAAAGTCCTACGGGTATTCTTGATGATGGGCAGAAATAACAAATACGCGTTGTAAGTTAATTTTGATGCAAAACGATGGATGTCAGAAAGGTGCGAGCCTCTTTGCTCGAGTGAATATATTTGACCACGGGACTGAGATCGCTGCTCGAGCGATCGAGCGATCGCGCATTCGAGTTAGTGCAGTAATAGCAAACAAGAAAATAGAGTAAGACGCGTCGGGACCGGAAGGCGATCTCGAGCTTTCGCATGAATTCGAGTTTTCGCCCTCTCGGGGTAACGCGAGACCACTGTATTTATCTCAAACCTAAGATATTCATTCCCTTCCACGTATTCATCTAAAACCTAAGATTTTCATCTCTTTCACTTATTTATCAAAAACCTAAGATGTTCAGTCATTTTCATTTGTTATCTGAAACCTTAGATTTTCATCCACTTTCTCATATTAGTCTGAATGGATTTTTTTGATGTTGATAAATGCTGCCCTTACCATTATTTAGGTCATATCGTGGCGGCTATCTAGATTAAGTAACAATGGGTTTCTGGGAATTCTTGCACCAGTCCTACGTTTATACCGGTGCCTGGCCTCCAGTTGCTATCCCACTTAGGTGAACGATTATCCTCCCTTTCGCGAGATACAAATGTCGAAAGGATGTATGCCACCGCAGAAATTAATAAGCACTGGTTACCATTTGGCGATACATTAAATATCAAAAACATCCGCCAGCCTTAAGCAAAATGACTGTACATGGACAGTTACTGACATCGTGAAATTGATATTTCACTCATCCAAAACCATGAAAAATATCCGAAATCTCTCGCTCAGGGCTCTATTCATTCATTCCAAATATTCATCCACGTCCTTCAAAAACGCTCCAAAATTATTTAAATAATAATGATAATAATAATAATAATAATAATCATAAAAACCTCTTCCAAATCGTTCCAAAAGATTGACATTTCACTCAAACCAATTAAATCTTTTCCTGATTTAATTGGCTAGTGTTTTTAAAAGTGTCTAAATTGTCCGTAAAGACATTCAAAGACAAAAGTAGTGGATTTAGATAAAACGAGGTAATATTGGACGAAAATAGCGATATTTTATTACCTCCCTTGAATATTGCTCAAAATTCACCCAAAACTCACTCATCATCACTTATTCACTTTCATTCAAAAAGTATTTAAAAAAAACATTCATCTTGTGAATTTCACGATATTGTTAACAGTATTTGTGTCCTAGCCAGGTGTAACGAACGCTTACATCAACAGTGACGGGTCTTTGGTTATACTGGACGCACAAAGTAAGGACGCCACCACCTTCTTTTGTACGGCGACCAACAAATATGGCCAGGATAAAGATTCTGTACGGGTAGAAGTAAAAGGTGAGCATATCGCTTGAGTTTATATATGTGACCCGTCATGCGAAAAGGGACCATCTGGGAACTTTATAAGATAAATATTTGAACAAGAAACTGGGGGCGACATCATTAAACCAGAAATCGGATTTCAAAAATTTGTATATCGAAAGGTAGAACGATCATTCTAGATTCAGAAAATCAGCCAAGTTCGTTTAGACCCTATAGTCAGCCAGCGCACTCCGCGCAGTCTGACTAGGGTCGACACCATACGTACTACCTAGAAAGTCCCTTTTTGCCTGATGGTTCACATATGAAAAGAAAGGTTAAGTTTGACACTTTGACTTTTATTCTGATGATCTTTTGCTTATTTTGGACGCGTAAAGCAAGTACGAAACAATGTTCCAACGTACGGTGACTAGAAAAGATTTCGCAGACAAAGATTCTGTACGGACAGAAGTAAAGGATGAGTAATTCATATACTTAAATATAGGAAAATAAAAATTCCATTCGACACATTCTTATATCCATTGATTGATCTTTATAAATATATATGAAACGTACGAAGCAAGGACGCAACGGCGTGCCTTTGCACGATGACCAACAAATATTGACACGACTTAGGTTCTGTACGGGTAGGAGTAAAATGTGAGTTATTGTATATTTGACAGAATTATGTATAGAAGTCTATATTAACACTTATAGTTCTGCGTTAGTTATATTGTATGCAGGCACACCAAATGAAATCATCTGCAACATTCTTTTTGGGGAAAAATATATTTTCATTAGAAAATGTTCTGTACGCGTCTAGAGATTAGAATAAGTAAGAAAAAATGAATAATTTTTTTTTTATAAATTAATAAAGAAAGAAAGAGTAAGTAGCTTTATTACAGAATGATTGCCCTTACTAAAAAGTTCTTTTTTTTCTTTTTTATACCGCGGATAGTTGGCTTCAACAGACAAACTGTAGATTGCATGTACATAAACTTAATGAATCGCATTATATTCACTTTGCTTTTTTAAATAAAACTCCATGCATATTTCAAAATTGTTAATCTTGATTTTAAATCGAAGTTTCAGCGCGAAATAGTTATAACTGCTTCTATGTACATATAGGCAGTTACAACTGTTTCGCACTTTACCACAAAAAATGAAAAAAGGACTCTGGCATAAAATACATCTATTTTCTCTTCATCTTTTGGCAAATGCAGTCCCCGCTGAAGTGACCGTAAGTCCCGTGATCATACCGCTCGGACAGGGCACCACAAACATCGCCATACAGTGTAATCCCAGAGGCGACCCGCCACTTAGTGTGTCGTTTGCTAAAGACGGACAGACCGTCACAAGGTGAGTGATTGTAACAATTATGGAAGGGAGGTAACTCCATAGTTGGAAAAGTGCGAAATCTCTCGATTTTGGGGGGACTATAGTTGGAGAAAGCACCACAACATGAGAAGAATAGTATCACGGGTATTTCATAATATGTTAATTCCCAACTAAAAATGAAAAAAAAAAAAAAAAGGATTTTGCATACAAAATGACGGATATTTTGGTCTCCTGCGGCTAAAAAGGACACATACGTAATGTGTTTGTTTCTGTTATTTTGCTTTTTTTGTTTGTTTTTATTCTTGTTTTTATCTACTTTAATAAGAATGTGGAAAAAAAACCAGACACCTATTTCATTTTATAATTTTATCTAAGTGTATTTTCATACTTTCCACTTTTTTCAGTGACGGCCATATTTTAACTCTACCAGGCAATGTATTACTAGTAAATGCTGCCACACAGAAAGACGCCGGAGAATATACTTGTATAGTATCTAATTCTATCGGGACATCACAGGCCTCGGCGTATGGTAAGAAATTCATTTATCATGAAATGAAGCATGTATTGACCTGTCATCACCTGTCTGATAACAAAACTTGATATCAGACAGTCTATCTTAAGAAACAATTTGCATTCACTTTATCTTATTTTTTTATTTTAAGGGTTTATTGTAATAAAAAATTGTAATCGCTGAAAATTAATGCTTGATAAATAGAATAACATGTAAGTGACTTAAAAATATCAATGTTAACTGGTCTCGGCTGTGAGAAATTAACATAAGGAGGCTTTGATGTTGGCGTGACAAATTTTAACCTAGGTCATATCTCTCTTGTAATTGAAGATAACTTCATGAAACTTGGCATGATAATTCACTATTTCGAGAGCCGGACTATCAATGGAGATGACTCTTGAAGCATGTTTGTAAGGGTTACACCCTTTTCGACTTTAATATTGGCATTATCTACCACCTGCAGCAGCGCATTGGCAGCCGAAGGCAATGCTCATTTACCCCCTTTATGTCTTAAAATCCGAGATATATACACGTTGGTATTGTTTTTTTGTATTTCAGCTTTCAACAACTCAATCGGAGCATTAACATGCGGGGATACGTTTCAACAGTGTTCGGACACAGTTTGCGGGTATGTTTATTTAATAAATGAATTCAATGGTTGCAGTAAGTTATTTTTGATTTACATTGAATGTATGTGATTTCGGCTTTTTAAGAAAAAAATCCGGAAAAAATATTAGGTTTTTTTATTCTCTACCACGGAATTTGTTAAGGATCTAACATCGTCAAAAATGTAAGGACGCCATAGAAATAATTTCTAGCGAAAGATTGTGAAGTGATAACGTCAAAGCGAAAGATTGTGAAGTGATAACGTCAATCATTATTCATAATAGTATGCCGTCTTTTGTATGCTTTTTTGGTTGATTATCGAGAAATGATAGTAGATTTTCATTGATAAACTCACTGCCTAATCGATGGAATTATCAAAAACTTATACCCCAGTTCGTTCATTTCAACTTATTTCACGCTTTTTCAACTATATTTTGAAAATATAGTTTTTGTTGTTCACCCATGGAAATATAAATCGACCTAACACTGAAACAAACGAATATCCTGTCATAAATACATTTTAATTCAACTCCATTTACTTTTTGTTGTGTGAAATTTACCGCTAATAGCTTATTATTATTTACGCTTTAACGAATTTGGTGATATTAACGTGAATATTCAAAAATCTGTATTGTTTCCTTTTAAAGCTGCTCTTCCACAGATTTGGAAAATGTGATTTTTAAAAAAAAATCATAAAATCAATCGGATGTAACGATCTCATCATGTTGAAGCCTTTAAAATAATAAGATTCAATCTGGTAATGCATGGAAAGAAATGCATGGAAAGGCCGATATTCCTTAATTTAGCGAAATTCATTCTGAAAAATAAAGTAACTACTAACGCCTAAAAAAAATTCTTCAATTTCGAACTAAGTATATATGCATGTGCATTCCACATGTTTGTCTTATTCGATCAAAGACTAAGGTAAAAGTTTTTGACGGCTGGAAAGTTCATACCAATACAAGCAAAAATGAAAGGTTATTCACGGAAAAGAACGATTTTGAAATTTTTAGACTGGAAATTAATAGCCTTAATTCCTTACTTATCTTGCCGCTTCGAAAAATAAGTTACAAAATTATTGAATATGTTGTTTGTAGTGCCAATGTCCTTGGATCATTATTAATCGTCTAAAAATACACACCTTTCCAAATCTTAGAACAAAGTTTGTATTGGTTCTATAAAGAACTGTGAAAGAGCACCTTTAAAGTTAGACAGTGAACCGCATTTTCTCTTCCCTTTTCTCCAGTGCTACCTGCCCACCTGATTGCAATTTGGACAGTTCGACAGTATCTGGTTTGGTGCAGTACAGTTTGGTATGTACACGCACAGTTGAAGAAAATACTGAATAATAACAAAGGGGGGGGGGGGTATGCAATATTGAATACTTCGTTCAAATTGAACAAAATGTGCGATATTCATTTACCCCCCTAATCAAAATTATACTTTTTATACGTATCATTCAATTAAAAGATTTGTGTGTCTTCACATGCAGTAATTCAAATGCTTCAAAATTTACTCAATTCAATGAAATTAGGAAATGTTTGGACCGATTTGAAAGGTGTTTTAGCGGTTTTGGAGCCTTTCGTAAGATCTGAGTTAGGGGAAGGGGTACTAAAATGTAATGCTGAAAGGAAAATTTAGACACTATTTTGATTGGAATGACACGTCCAAAATTTTACAATAAAGCCAGTTAACGGTATTTTAGTTTCGACTGGTCAGTCTGTAGAGCTAAAATCCAACGTGGTGATATTACCACAAATTTGAGGCAATAACTTACTCGACGCAAAATGCATAAGAACTCGTCAACAAGTATTTTCATACATGTATTTTATTCATTTAAGACTTTTCAATATATCTTATAACGGTACTTAACACACTAAGGAATTGTCAGTCTGTAGAGCTGTAAGATGAAATGGCGCGAAAAAAATATTACGACAACGGGAGACAAATCGTGTGTGTCTCCAAAACTATTTAACGTCAAGTACAGAAGAACTCATCATAACATATATACTGACGTCAAGAAAAAAAAGGCCTCAATGAAAATCTGTTATTTCTTTTCCGTATTGCATTTTACACCGTTAAAAATATATGCTGGCTTTAAGGTTCATGTAAAGTGTTTGAGACCCAATTTTAAGGGCGCTTCATTAGCCAAGAAAAACCAGTATGTCCAGGTATATTGTATATCAAAATGAAGCTATTTTTTAGCACAAGCAGTTGAGCAACATAAGACCGCCATAACTATAGCGGTAAAGCCAAAACATTGTGAAAAGGGTCATTTTGTACAGATCAAGCAACTGCATGATGGTTGGATAAAATTGGCTTATATTTTAACAAAGTACAGTCTTAAGTACTATCTAGGTAGTACTACAACCGTTGATATAAAACTTGGTCACTAAAAGCTCCGTTGAAACAATCAATTTCCATTTATTTTGTCAACATACTTGTCAAACCGGTTTGGGCTGTTTTCAAAATAGATGCTAGGTATGGTGCAACATCACACCATAATATTGTGAAATATTTTCTTCAATTTATTGCAAATTATAGTTTTTGAAATCACAGATCTATAATAAAGTACTTTATATTTATGATTCAATGAAATAGAAATTGATATATTGCTAAGTAACCTTACAGGTAAATAAACTATTAATGTCTATGTTGTGATAACACACCATACCTTAAAAAGATCTACACGTTTACAAAATTAGAATGATATATATGACATATGTGTTTATAAAATAAGTCAAAATAAGATGCATGCATAACTACGTTTTGGGCTCGAGTTTTATACCAATGTTTGTAGTAGTACCTGGGTCGTACTTTAGACTGTAATTTGTTAAAATATGAGCTAATTTTATCCAACAGTCATGCAGTTGCTTGTTCTGTACAAAATGACCCTTTTCCACAATGTATTGCTATACCGCTATAGCTATGGCAGTCTTATGTTGCTTAATTCCTTGTGCTCATAAATAGCTTCAATTTGATATATAATATACCTGGACATTTGCCTTTGCCTTGGCAAATGAAGTGTTTTAAAATTGGGCCTCAAACACTTTACATGAACCTGAATAAATACTCCATTTACATACCGTATATATGTCAAAATTAGAGACTTTGAATTCGTGATTTTTTATATAAAGAAATTAGTAGTGGTCACTATGGTTTCGAGCATAGCTTGCGCCTTCTACACATTGTTACTTCGAAACAAAGTTACACATATATTTTAAGCATCAAGGACTAATCAATACTAAGATTTAAACATGTATTTTACAAAATGTAGGACTCGTCAGTTTGTAGAGCTGCAATTCAGAGTGGCGCCATAACGACAAATGGGGGACAAGTCGTATGGGTCACAAGAACTAATTTGACGTCAAATGCAGGAGGTAGCCAAAACGGGATAACTAGTCAACCGCTTTCAGTGTAAGTTTAGTGGACTTTGTTTTGTTTTGTTTATAAACAAAGCGCGCGTGACCGTTAAGGCGATAAGAGGCTTTTACTTTAGTGCGTAAAGTGTCGATCCTAGTCAGACTGCGCGTATTGCGCAGTCAGAATAGGATCGAAACTTTTTGGCCCTGGCTGATGTTATTAAACTTAAATGGTCATTCTACCTTTCAATAAAAGGAATTTTGAAATATGGCATCCGATTGACCTATACTGGATCGAATCTTTTTTTATATATATTTTTTTTAATTTAACTGAGTTTCACGATGGTTCTTTTTGCATGACAGGTCATATATGAGATCCTTTAGGCGCAAAAGATTATCTTTAAATTCGTCGAAATGCCTCTTAAATAATTGATTTGGCAATGTGAAGATTTCAAGATTTTCAAAAGTCTTTATCTTAATTTTATGGTAAAAATCATTTGCTTGATTTTAATTGTCCAATATAAATATTCATATATCTACAAAGTTTTTTCTCATTGTAATGACACAGTATCTAAGTAATTCTCATATTTCCAATTAAGATATAACTAAAACAGTTTCTAATCTCTTATTTGTAGAATGAGAAAAATCCGATGTAAATTGGAAACTTTAAGGTTTTTTAGCTCACCTGAGCACGAAGTGCTCAAGTGAGCTATTGTGATCGATCGTTGTCCGGCGTCCGTCTGTCCGTCTGTCCGTCACAGCGTCACCTTTTTCTTTAAACGACATCTCCTCCTAAACTTATGGGTCAAAATCAACCAAACTTGGCAGAAATGTTCCTTGGGTGGTCCCTTATGAAAATTGCTCAAACGGAAAGGATCCGTGCCATATCACGGGAAAAGGGGCCTTAATGACAAATTTCTTGTTTACACTCTAGAAGCCACAAATATGGTCCAATCTTTATGAAACTTGGTCAGAATGTTTGTAAGGTCATGAGGATGAAGTCTATTGAAAATGGAAAGGATCCGTGCCATATCACGGCAAAAGGGGCCTTAATGACAATTTTGTCGAGAATTTCTTTAAACGACATCTCCTCCTAAACTTATGAGTCAAAATCAACCAAACTTAGCAGAAATGTTCCTTGGGTAGTCCCTTATGAAAATTGCTCAAACGGAAAGGATCCGTGCCATATCGCGGGAAAAGGGGCCTTAATGACAAATTTCTTGTTTACACTCTAGAAGCCACAAATATGGTCCAATTTTCATGAAACTCGGTCAGAATGTTTGTTAGGTCATGAGGATGAAGTCTATTGAAAATGGGAAGGATCCGTGCCATATCACGGCAAAAGGGGCCTTAATGACAATTTTGTCAACAATTTCTTCGAACGACATCTCCTCCTAAACTCATTGGTCAAAATCAACCAAACTTGGCAGAAATGTTCCTTGGGTGGTCCCTTATGAAAATTGTTCAAACGGAAAGGATCCGTGCCATATTACGGGAAAAAGGGCCTTAATGACAAATTTCTTGTTTACATTCTAGAAGCCACAAATATGGTCCAATCTTCATGAAACTTGGTCAGAATGTTTGTTAGGTCATGACAATGAAGTCTATTGAAAATGGGAAGGATATGTGCCATATCACGGCAAAAGGGGCCTTAATGACAATTGTCAACAATTTCTTTAAACGACATCTCTTCCTAAACTTATGGGTCAAAATCAACCAAACTTGGCAGAAATGTTCCTTTGGTGGTCCCTTATGAAAATTGCTCAAACGGAAAGGATCCGTGCCATATCACGGGAAAAGGGGCCTTAATGACAATTTTCTTTTTTACACTCTAGAAGCCACAAATATGGTCCAATCTTCATGAAACTTGGTCAGAATGTTTGTTAGGTCATGAGGATGAAGTCAATTGAAAATGGGAGGGATCCGTGCCATATCAGGGCAAAAGGGGCCTTAATGACAATTTTGTCGAGAATTTCTTTAAACAACATCTCCTCCTAAACTTATGAGTCAAAATCAACTTAGCAGAAATGTTCCTTGGGTGGTCCCTTATGAATATTGCTCAAACGGAAAGGATCCGTGCCATAGCACGGGAAAAGGTGCCTTAATGACAAATTTCTTGTTTACACTCTAGAAGCCACAAATATGGTCCAATCTTTATGAAACTTGGTCAGAATGTTTGTTAGGTCATGAAGATGAAGTCTATTGAAAATGGGAAGGATCCGTGCCATATCATGGGAAAAAAGGGGTCTTAATGACAATTTTTTTTGTTTACTCTCTTGAAGCCACAAATATGGTCCAATCATAATGAAACTTTGTCAGAATGTTTGTTAGGTCATGAGGATGAACTCATTTAAAAATGGGAAGTATCCATGCCATATCACTGGAAAAGGGGCCTTAATGACAATTTTCTCGTTAGAGCTCCAAACGCCACAAATATAATCCAATCTTCATGAAAATGTTTGCCAGGTCACAAGAATGAACTCTGTTGAAAATGGGAAGGTTCATGCCATATCATAGGAAATGGAGTCTTAATGATAATTTACTTGAAATATCAGGTGAGCGATTTAGGGCCCTCATGGTTCTCTTGTTTTTTTAATGATCGGTGTATAGGTCTAATTGTTAATCAGCAATGGCCAGCCCTGCGTTCATGAAATGAGAGCGCCCGTGAACGTTAGCGATCGCTTTACTGCTTTCCTATCCTGAACTGTGTACTTCTATAGGACTCTTGATTTGATCGGCGAGCAACGTCACGAGGTGACTAGCATGCGTAGGTAACTTATATTGTTTACATAGAGGATATTGAATGAGTGGTCATTGAATACCGAATTTATTAAACGAGTCATCTATAAACAGATTAAAACGAGGCTGCGCCGAGTTTTTATCTGTTCAAAGATGACGAGTTTAATAGATTTGGTATTTGATGAGCACAAATTTGATATTCTATTTATGATATGACCCGAATTATTGCGCACAATCGTCAAATTTCTTGAAATTCAACATTTCAATTTTCCGCGAAACCTATAACGCCGTTTAAAACTGACGTCACAATATATAGATAATGACGTCATTTTCGCGGTTGCAAAATAGCGTTGCTTTTCGCTCTGGGCTCATTTGCATAGTTATTCCACTAGTGTAATAACACCCTTGTAATATAAAAAAATATTCAACGGGTTAATTTCACTACCGCGATGTAGGTCATATTATAATGCCTTTTATAAAACTACAATGTTTCTGATGGTTTTGATGGGATTAAGCTTTGATTCGAGTCACTTTTGTTGCCAAGTAGCCGGTATTTTAAGATACCGGTTTTTTTTTTTTTTAAAAAAAAAAAAAAACAAACCCTGTACACGGCGACTGCTTTCGTATCATGAACGCAATCTGGCTTCACTATCTTAAAAAATGTTTAAAGACAGATGCCCCGTTTTTAAACTACCTTGGATCTAATGTCATGTTGTGGCACTTACATTTGTTGTTAGAATTCATTTGAATTTCTGCTTTTCAGAAATCCAGGAGATCTAACAGCCGTTCCAATCATAATAAAACCGTGATGGACATATTTTATGGTAATTGCTATTTATGTAGGCTATATAATTTTGAATTAAAATATAAGCATAAGCAGGACGTTGTTATCTACGAGAAAGATAAATAACCAATTTAGTCAAGTACAAACGATATGTATACATAATACGTACTAAGTGCTGTGAATGAAAAAAAATTCTAACGAGGTTGGATGAATCGCCGAGACAATTTCAATTCCAATAACCGAGTTAGATATTTTTGCATGCAATTTATTTATCTTATAACCTGTATTTGCCTTGTTTTCGTCGATGTTTCTAACAGAAATTCAAGTTTCTAAAAACTACCGCATAATATCATTGTTCTAAAAATATCTTTGTGATATCATAAAAAATACCGCATGGGATGATACCACACGGATATTCGTCTAGTTTTATGAAAAAAGTTTCTCTCCAAATTTAGGAAACAGTGTGTTCTCGAAGTCCGTAATTATGCCGCGAATGTGACCCTCGTGCTGTAAGGGACGATTCATTTACCCTCATCATAATGTTTACGACCAATCGGGAACCCTCGGTGATTGTACGGAATAGACCTCGGGAATAATAAGGGCGTCGTTCGCACGTGGGTTTATATTAATTTTCCCAGAAGGATGACGTTGCATAAAACAAAATTAACGAAAGAATAAAAGTAGGCATATTATAATTTGATATAAAAACGTTATGTCATCAAATTAACTCTATTTCAGTATGCCCAATAGATCTTAACAGACGATTGAAAAGAATTAAAAAGAAATGACCATAAATTTTAAAACTTATGTGAGAGGTACTTTCCAGCGATCTGGACCCTTGGGTGATTCTACGAAATAGACGTCGGGAATAATTTTAGCACAACCATGATGCGCGCCATTTCGCAAGTGGTTTTTATTAAGTCACATACGATCCGGCTAAGGTTGACATTGCATAAAACAAAATCAAGGAAAGGTTAAAAGTTGATATATCATAATTTGATAACAAAACGCAGTGTTTTACTGCGTTTTGTTATCAAAACATAGTTTGCTCAAAATTTCTCCACAGTCGATCGGAAAGAATGAAAAAAATGTGTAAATCGTATTAAATAACCGAAGTACCGCCAGAAGCCGAATTACCAAAAAATGAACGAAAATTACTACATTTACGTCCGAGTTGCTTTCCAGTTTACAGAAAAAGTCCGAGAGATGTTCCGAATGACTTTCCAGTATACGGAAAAGTCCCAACGATGTTCCGAATGGTTAGCGACATGTATATGGTTTAGATAAAGCTTTGGCAGACAGTATAGATCAAAGTCAGCTTGCACAGATGCGTAGTATGTCCCCAGCACACACCTCCTGCTTTCAATTATTTTCTATGAAAGAACTTGAGCAAAAAAAAGGGTTTGAATCTCACAAAAAAGATATTTTAAAACAAAATTCAAATTTAGCCGGATAAAGGCGAAATGAAAATTTGAAAGAAAACATAGGTTGACCAAATTAAAAGTTTTCTAAGTAAATATTAGGATGAGATAATTGTATGTTTCAGAGCAAGAACTAATCATTCTTTGGGCGAACAAAAAAGCTATAATTTCGCGAGTGACAAATCTTAATTTGGTAGAAAAAAATAAAGATGCTTTTATCTTGTACGTAATACAAACAATCACTCAATTTCTTTAATGCACAATTGAGATGAGATATGACTTTTTCCATTTGACACATTCATTTAAAGCGCATTGTTTCGCACGTGATAAGGCGAAGAAAGGTGAAACGAACGAAAGAAGGGTAGTAGGTATAATCGTTTGGTAGTGTCACCGGTTTTGTGGTTTGATTACCAACTTCGGCGGTGGGATTACCAGGTTATATTTCTCGATAATTCACCGACAGCATTATAGAAGAACTCTTATTCTAGATTCATAAAACCTGTAATTAGAGAATCAAAGTGCTGTCAGCACTGTAAATCGGACATCATTGAGAGGATTGGATAGTGCAATAGTTCGCCAATCAAAAGGGCTCAAATTTGGACAATAAAATTGGTAAAATATTTGCCCAATTTGTGAGTTTTTTGTCTTAACACTCCATCTTTTCGAGGACATAGCCAGCTCATCCAACCTCGTGGGTCCGATTTTGAAAGTTTGCTGATTCGATAGCCCTCTGCTAGTCTAAATCATTTTTTAGCAGATTTTTTTACGTTGTTATAATGAGCACGCGCCAAGCTAAAAGCTTGTCTGTTAATATTATTCCTCTCTCTTTAGAGTTTAAAAGCCTGTTTAGCAACAAAACATTTTTCATTAAACTATTTACAATTTTGATTACCAACATGTTTGTATTTCAAGCATTGGGTTTTCCCAAATACTATAAATGCATTTCCCTCAAGAAACATGTGAAATCGCCAACTATGCTATTTATATCTTTGGTTTCTGACCAATCGATTGAAGCTAGCAGCACTCTATGATTATTCATGAGTTGTTTTAAAAATAGATCGCTCTTACTGCTATCCTAAATCAGTTTATCGTATGTTTTTGTCGGTTTATTTGTTGTTGAATAAATTTTCTTCATACTCAAATTTGAATTTATTGGAAATAGGATTGGAGCGTGATCAGAGTGCTCATTGAAATCAAATATTTCAAAATTACAAAATTATTTCTATTTGTTAACACATAGTCAACAGTACTCATTCCACCATGCGAAAAAAAGTAAACTTCCCACGCTCCCTGTCCGAGTGCAGACGACCATTGACCAATGACAAACAACTTAATTGACACATTTCGAGCAGACGATGTCAAACTGCATCTACCACGTGGTCTGAATTTACGCGTGGGTTTTGACCGAGTGATAATCATAACAGAATTTGATTGGTTGTCAGCCCTACAACTGGTAAATGACCGTTCGAGAAAAACTCAGAGCAGTAATATTGTAAGTGCTACAAATTTATTATACAGTTAACCTATTGTACGTTTCAACTCCTTTACTCTACCGAAAATCTTGTTATAAACACTGAAAATACTAACTGGTAATTACTAAAAGCAAAAATTACATCAAATTTTGTATTAGCCTCTTCTCTATTTGTCGAAAAGTAAATAAGATAAAAACAAAGTTTGTAGATTGTGACTGAAAAGGCCGTTTCTTCGGTGTTTGAAAACACATAATTTGGTTTGAACACATTGCTCAGAAGATAATAGTAAAAATGTAGTGGGTCAAACAGACTGGATTTCTGAAAAACGGTAAATATAAATGCGAACTGCTTCGCAGTCCGATTTAAAAATGACTGGACCATATACTTGTAACCTGCGTCATCTGATCTGTATGTTTTTTCGAACTACCAAGATCGCCCTCTTGTCACGTGACACGAGTTACATATACGCTCAGGTACAATTAGTGTAACAAATACTATTCGACAAAATACCAATATTGTACTTACTTATTCCAGCCCCGCGTTCAGGATGACAAAACGGTGCAAACAACTTTCCAATTATATCCCGCTTTGCACGTGCACTTGCGTGCAAAGCGGGATATAATTGGAAATCTGTTTGCACCGTTTTGTCATCCTGAACGCAGGGCTAGTTCGACACCGATAGTGTGCCTCCATCCGGAGGATATCAAAATATTGTTTAGAGTAAGAGCTTAGGAATGAACCCTTCTATATCCATAAAATGCTTTCAGTCAGAAACCATATCTTATTTTTCGAGCCTATGTTCTATGTCTAGTTTGTTCCTTACATTTGTATAGAAGAAAATAAAGTTTTCGCGAAAAGTTACATGTCTGATTCCTGCATGAATAATCTACTGTCGATAAAAAGTACTTTTATTTCAGTTTAATACTGAAAAAAAACACGTTTTATTGTAACTTTTAATTGTTCTTGTTGTGATATTTAATTTGACGTACATTCACAAACTGGACAACCCATAGAGTCTGATTTGTATCCGCTATTACAAACTAATCCGCAGTCGAAAATACCCGGACAGGAAGTCACGTGATTTGTGACGATAGGTCTTGGAAGTGACGTGGTTTTAGGCGCGTGTTTTCCCGGTGGATCCGTTGCGTCAACTGAAATAGAATTAAACATTTTTTAAATGAAGACAACGGCAACGACAACGACAACAACCACATCATCATCATTATCAAAAACAACAACAACAACAACAACAACATCATCATCATCATCAACAACAACAACAACAACAACAAGGAAAAGACCTTTCTCCTTAGTACAGAATGATTCAAATAGTTCGAAATGAAACAACAACATAAAGTTAAAAGAAACAATAAAGATGATCACTCATGATGTACCGTCTTGTACAAAATGTATCACCAAGTAAGTTCTTGAAATGCATAAAAAACTGAAAAGGGTATAGGACAAGGTAATCGAGAGGTATCTTTTTTTTAAATGAGCCTGTGTGTGGCATTTGGAACAATTTCAAATATTGGTGAGGTACAAACATTGGGTAGCGTAGACAGCTACATACTGTAAATATAAAGTTACCTGATAGTCTACAGATACTTTGAGACTTTATATATCTACTAAACGCATAGAGAAGACTCATGTCAGGATGTGCGAATGCACAGGCTGGTCAGAGTCTTTGCTTTGCGCATATTTGAAATTGTTGAAAATCTCACGTACAGACTCGAGTAATTTCCTTTCACAGACATTCTTCAAGTGATTTGTCAGAAATAAATGTAGTCAGTTACAAAAAGGACAATCACGCAAGTCAATAAATAAACATTTGTAAAAAAGGGAGAGATTTAATAATGCGGTTACAGGTCAAATAAAACATCTAGAAAAATAATTTTAATGGAAGGTACAATGATCATTCTAGGTTAAGAAATATACAGAAAGATAAGAGTTTTGTCACTTGTCAGTGGTCGACCTGGGACGAAATTCTACGCAATTCTTCATCACCCTTGATAGTTTTGGTTGCTCTTGTGGTTGTTGACATGTGTGTTAAGTATCAAGTGAATACCTTTAGTAGAACCTGTGATATTACAATATGTTAAGGTTTTCGCACGACGACGATAACAACAACGCCAACAACGCCAATAACGACGACGTCGTGGTCAGGGCTATAGCAATACTTCGGGTTTTCTTCGAGAACAGCCAAGCTAAGTATTGTTAAATAAG
Organism: Fragum whitleyi; assembly: GCA_948146395.1. Taxonomy (NCBI): domain Eukaryota; kingdom Metazoa; phylum Mollusca; class Bivalvia; order Cardiida; family Cardiidae; genus Fragum; species Fragum whitleyi. Next base: position 22,638,126 of record OX411560.1, on the reverse strand, counting down.
AGCATCGCTTACGGGTGCCTACGCCTGGCTGTTGCATGCTGGTAAGTGGATAGAAAAATGTAAATCGAAAAAAGGGCGTTATTCGCACAAAATGCATCTCGAGTATCCCCCTTGTGAATAAAGGTTGCTCTTTAAATAGTGAACATGTGTGCTGAAGTTTCAAATGCATGGATTTAGTAGAACACGACACGAGATATTTCACAATTTCAAAGTTTTTGCACGACATATACAAATCAAAGCGCTGAAAGCACTGGAGGTGGACGTTTCTGGTGGCATTTTGGGGAAAATAAAACGAGACGAAAAGATATTATCCATGTAAACATGTGATAAATGTAAAATGTTTCGACCAAAGATCGAAACGGCATTTAAATCGGCGGAAGTATGCCTTAACTCAGTAGTATTTGAGTTGCCTAAATATACGATAAGACGATTGTCTGTATTAGACGTAGTAAAGATATATAAGTTAACAAATCAAGACATATTGTCTACCCGAAATATAAGCAGAGAACCCCTCAACGTGGACCTGGAGACTTTAATTCTTGCTTTCCTTCAGTTATTTTTAAGAAAACACCGCGCACTGAGTCAATAATCGAATTCAGATGGTTGTGATTAAAATGTCCTAACTCCCTGTATAGCTTTTTCTGAGTTACGACATTCTAGCCATAATCCGAAAAAACGCAAAATTTCTGAAAATTTCTGAAAAGTGCACAGGATTGATCACCGAAGAGGATTCGCCTAGAAAACATTGCACGTGTGCCTCCATTGGGCGTTTTTCCCCCAAAAAACTTTGAAAGAGCCAACGTCCCCCTTCCGGGTAAGCACAGGTTACACGGTAATTCGACATAGGCGGAGTAGGCTACAAGTTATATACAGAATACATGTACATTTTCGATAGCAGACGACACAGCGTTTCGTCATCAATTGATAAAATGCCCAGTTTAAATCGTTCGTTTATTTTGTTTTTGTCGATGCCATCTTGGTATTTGTGACGTCATATCATGACGCGCTTTCATGGCTTCGTGTCTATAGGATTTTGAAATTTATTCCCACTCAGACGACGACCACTAAAGAATATATAGAATAAAGGCGATATGTGAGGACTGCGACAAAAGATGATTTTCCTCTGTCCTCTTCCTTTAGGAATATTATTCCCGGGGTTAAATTCCGTAGAAACACTAAATTTACTGATTTTAAGGCTATAGTAATGCCTCGGGTTTTTCTCTGAAACAGCCGATCTAATAAATATATATCGTACCAGGAGTATCGATAAGATCATCGATACATTCACACACTGGACAGTTGCTGTTATCTGTTTTGTAGCCGTTGTCACAAGTCTTTGTACAATAAAAGTTCAGCAAACAGGACATGCCACCTGACTGAGTTGATGACGTCATATGTGACGTGGTCGTCTTAGTATTTCCATTCGTTACAGTAGAAGCGGAAGTTGTTATCACGCCATCCGTCGGTTGGGTTTTTTCTGTAAACTTCTGCATAAATTCTGCTAGGTCTGATAAAAAAGATTAATAGAAAGTATAATTATATACTATAGATGATGATAATCAGTTTTTTACTTACTTAAAAAGTAATTTACATAAAAAGGTATTACATTGAAATTCTTTTTCTTTTTCTATAAAAAGAACTACAGCATATTACAACTTTTGTAAGAGTTCTTCTTTCATGATTAAGTATTTCATGAATGGAAACGAGGGGGGGGGGGGGGGGGGGGGGTAGAACATAGGTCAGTGTGGGACGTTTCCATCCATTCAAATGTTCGCCAAGAAAAGATTTTCGGCCAGCCTGAGCATTTACAAATACAAAAGAACTAAAGAATGCCACCAGATGAGGGAAATAGCAACTCTATTGTCCAGGAGACTTTGGGGCCGTTTTACTAAACTACTTACGAGCAAATTGATCGAAAGTCAAAATCACAAATCGTACCTGGTGTTTTCATTCATTGTTAGATTCTGTCTTGCAATATCTCATTGGAATCGTCTAACGATTACAATGAGATAATGCATGGCAGAATTCCATGTTTAGTTACTACTGTAGAAGCAACTTTAATTTTTGACTTACGCAAAATATTATCGTAAGATCTTTAGTAAAACAGGCCCTTGGTGAATGATATTGATAAAAGTGAAGACATGACGTTGTTATAGTCTAAAATTGATGCATGTTGAAAATCTCAAGAAGGTTGGTGTCAAACAGGGTAGATGGGATTTCCACCATAGTCACTGCAACAAGTCATATATCATCTAGAATTTTATTATGTCTGCGAAATAGATGAATATTCACACAAGTTATCTGATAACATATATAAGAACCATTATGGTTCAGAATAAGAACACATATTATGAGACACCCTGTACTATTCTTTAAAGACAAGTCAAAGGACTTCGCATTTATGCCAGAAGACGGAATAGGTGCATTTTGAAGAATTGCAGAGACTTGAAACAAAGGAGTTTGAGTGTCGAGTAAGGTGAACATGAAATTTATAGACAATATCCTTTATTACGCAAAAGCGTAAATTGTGGAAATAAAGCCCTTGTTCACTCACCATTGCCGCACAAACATTTGACACATCTGTTGTTATCAGCCACCCTCTGACACCAGGGTTGTGGAAAGGGGCACGTCCTCGGTAACTGTGCACAGTTTGTTCCCTGGCTGGGGCCCCCGCCAGTCATTGGGCTCTGACCCCCTGAGAGCCCCGAGTACATCCCTGCCATTGGATTGAAGCCGGTCATGGGATTCATACCCGTCATTGGATTCATTCCAGACATAGGGTTGACACCTTGATTCAGTAATTAATATGAAATTGTTTACCGAATTAACTTAAATCGATAAAAAGATCGTGAACATTAAGAATTGACTGCATTTCTATTCGAATCCCAATTTTGAAGAAGCTTTTAAAATAAGTTTATGGTTATATTACAAGTCATTGCATTAGCGTCGATTTTTTAAAACCCAGATAAGAGAGATTTACCGAAAGCAACAAAAAAGATCACAAATCCATTTATTACTAAGTCCCGCGCTTGAATATGAACCAATAATGCGCGCAAGAAGCGAAGTACAAGCGCGCACATCAAGTTTGAAAGGAATTAAATTGGTCAATGCTGAGTATCCTTTGCTTCCAGTAAAATGCGACGGCATTTTTTCAAGCAATTTCGCATGTGAATGTCAGATTGACCCCTCTAACACAGCAGTCAAGAATATTATCGCTTCGAAAAGAAATATGTTCATGTTTCGACAGTTAATAAACTCGTAAAATTAGCACTTTTCTGGAGCAAAACCATTCTTAATCGTCCACATGGCGCCCAATCCATAGCATTTACAACTCATTCAAAGAAATCAATTCATTCCATCATTTTATCTTATAACTTTACGAATATCCGTGTGATAACATTCCGTATGATATTTTTTTTTACATCACATAGTTATTTTTAGAAACTTGCATTTCAGCTAGAAACATCGACGAAAACAAGAAAAATAGAGGTTATAAGATAGATATAATACATACTTAGTGTACTGTATGAAAAAAATATCTAACTCGATTGTGAAAATTGATAATTGTCTCGGCAGAGCCTCGACAATGATCAATTCTCCCAACCTCGTAAGATATCTTTTCTCATACAAAACACATAGTACGTAAGTAGTAATGGACGATACCCTGGGTACCAGTACCCAGAGTATCGTCCAGATTTTGGGCAGGCTATTTGTGCATTTGGACTTAGTCTTTTTCACAGAAATGCGAACTTAGGCTTGTGGGGAATATGAGTGTGGACGAAACATGTGAACTTAGTTTGTGGGGAATATGCGTGTGGACTTAGTCTTTTAGGAGAAATGCGGGTTGGTTTGTGAGTAATGTGCATGTGGACTTAGTCCTTAGCTTACCGTCCAAAGACGGAAAGATAGGGACTTGTTATAGGGATTTTGTCTTTGAAATAAGTGGTTGAATGTATTGTGAAAGTGAGGAATGCAAAAGGACTTTGACAATTTGCGAAAGAAAATGAATTCTTTCTAGGTGTTGGGTGGCCCTTAAAAGGACCGTTTTTGTTGGTTGATAGTTATGATCTCTTTAGTAGTGGCTGCATCCAAATCGTGCATTGCAAATTGGACAATGTCTCCTAATTCGTTTCTTTATGACCAATGATTCTCCATTCCATACCACTCTTCTCCTAAATTGAGTACCCATGTAGATGACATCAGGTAGTGCTCTGTTTAGTTGTTCTGTTGTCCTACCCAAGATGGGTCTATCCAAGTAAATGACATCTTGCAGATTATTCGTTGGTGTCTGCTCAATGGCATTTTCTTGTGGAGAAATGATTTGAGTATCTCTAATCATTCCCTGTACGCGATACAGTCGCTCAGCAATGTTCAGCAATTCCTTTGCTATATCGGTGAGTTCTCTACGAATCGGTTCCATGATCTAGAATGTTAAACAGTGGAAAATCTGCTATGTATTTATATTGACGACGCGGACCTTGCTGGAAGCACCTCTACTTTGAATTGAAGAAATGGATGTCGAGATTGAAATTTGTGTTTTCTCCAAGCATGAAAATACGATATTACTCATTATTCTTTATCATGAATCCGATTCTTTTACCTTTTTCATGAACAACCATGAGAAGGATGGAATATTAAACGACAACAAAACACAAATATTTACATTTTCTATATTTTATTGAACAATGAACTGTGAACTAAGAACAAAAATGAACAATCATGAACATATTTACCATCAATTTTATATTACAAAATGTCTATACAATTCTGCTAAATGTCTGTATGAACCACGATGTGACTACTCTGTCATTTTTGTGTAAGTTCCTTGTGCTGAATGTCTTTCTTAGAAGTTTTTTAAAGTTGTATCCTCTTGCTACCCCATCCAAGGCAAAAATACAATAGTGTCCACAAGCTTTTCCAAGGATGCTTTGAATAGGTTGGTTATTATAAGTCCATGAACGTGAATTATTTTGGATAAAATGAGATATTTCCCTATGAAGTGGTGGAAGACCGTATGAGTCAAAGTACATTGCTTTACCATTTGGATAGAATATAACTGCTACCCAATGTTCTCCTGAGTTGTATGAATCTGCTGTATTGATGATATAAGCCTTCACATGTGAAGGTTTTCGCTTTGGCAATAAATCCTTTGCACACACTCTTCCATTGAGATTTTTAATCCACACTCCACGATCCAAGATATGTTGAATTTCACTGGTGTACATTATTGATCCCAAGACTGCTTTACTTTCTCACTCCAACGTTCTAGCCATGTATCTGTGAATCCGCACAAAATGTTCTTTTTTATACTTTGCCATAGTCGATAGGCTTCTACTGATTCTTGTTCGTTTAGTTTTAATTCTTCAAGTTGTGGATACCATGCCTGCATTATTTTGTATGGATTTACTTTAAGCATTGCTTGCTCAATGAACAAGTCTGTATGTTCTTCTCTACTCATGAATAAGCAAACAGGGTGTTCTATCTGACTCGGATGATCTATTTGACACCCGTTACAATTGTTATGAACTTCTTCATTGATAAGTTCTTGCAGTTGATCCACCATACACTTTTGAAAACTGTTGTGAATGTCATTTTTACGAACTGATTCAATGTTTGATGAATATTTCACTTTCTCTGCTTCTTCTCTAAGTTTTATGGCGTACTGGTATCCAAGCATGATTTTTAGTAATCAGTGATAACTTCTCTAAGACTGTTGATTTCGATTTGATTATCGAATTCAGCGAAAACAATAACGTTGATGACTCTAGCAAGGTTAGATCCAAACTGAAGTTCTATTCTCAAGCCTCCAGTTTTTATAGGATGCAACTGTCCTTCTTCACTACCTTGATCCGCTGTGAGATCAAAACCCCAAAGAGCGAAACCAGCATCATATTCCTCTTTTGTTATACCAAATGATTTGTCAGCACCAATGGATTTTGTGGCATTGAACAAAGACAGATATGATCTCAGTGTTAGTCCATTTGTGAAGTCAGGTTCAAATGGTTTACCATGAATACTGTGTCCATTGCATGATACGGCTATTTTTCTTACGTTGAAATGAGAAAAGTTGAATGGGTTTGATGTATAAGATCCATTGAAGGCTCCATTTGTTACCATTCCAATAAAAACACGTTTTGGTAACTGGCCTTGGAACAAATGATCTTCCACTTTTGATAGAGTACCGTTAGTGATTGAAAATGTTTTGACTTCTACTCTACGAATAGGGATTTTCATATTATTCTGTGCAATGAGTTGGTTTAGATTATTTGCAACTACTGGTGACAATTCAACATTTCTAACATGGAAACTTACTGATTCAAACTGAATTTTAACTTTGGGTTCACCTGCATGTTGAATAATGCAAAATTCTGGACGTGACTTATTTAATCTTAGTCTGATTTCCACTCCATTTGGAAGATATTTTTCCTGGAGAAAAACATCTAGATGAAGACGTCCAAATAATTCCACTGTCTTACTTGCTGCAATAGCCGTTATTCGTTGTTTAATCCCTTCGTTATTTCCGGCGGTTTGAGCATCGTTCATATGTCCTGCTGTGTCTTTAATCCAGAGTTCTCCTGCTCTCAAATGAGTTTTCTTACTTTCTGGACTATATGACAAAAGGTTTTCAATGTAGGCTCTGTATGGATAATTATTTGATCCACTGGTTATCAGTTTGTTATTCAGGTATAGATCTATGTTACTGAACATACTATGTAAGAAATTATTTACTGGTGCAATGTTAGCACCATCTGCTAAAGGTGAATCATCTGCTGCTTGGATAATTTTAAATTTAACATACAGAAAGGACTGTGATAAATCCGTCCAAAACTCTGTTTGAGGTGGAATCATAAATTCTATTGGTGAATCATTTGCAATTGATGCAACAGGAAAATGTTCAACCCACTGAGATTCCTGCATGCTTGTCATGGTAGGAGGTACTGATAATACATCTAACTCAGTTTTACTACACTCACATGATCCACTTTGCATCATCTTTTTTTCTTTTTGGATTCAAACAATAATGTTAATCAAAAATATCTAATGGTCTGGCTGACCTTTTGTTAGTTGGATGTTTCTTTGACGTGATCTTACCACGACGAGATCGAGAATGAGAATGATGTGCTTTGCTTGATTTCTTTTCATTTATACTCGATAACAACTTGTTAGTCAAATGTTTCAAGGATTGTTTTCCCCGTGACATGAGAACTTTCTTTGGCTTTTTACGATGTACTAAAATGTCTTGTGCTATTCCTAATCCTTGTTTAATACCTTCATCTTTTATTGCATGTAGTCCTGATTTAACCATAGGTTTTATTAGTGGTGTTACTGATCTTAATGCAGATTTAAACAAAGACCCTAAGCCAAAACCATATTGATGTTGAACACCTCTATAAACAGGCACCATGTTTTTTATTTTTGATTTTCTTTGCGCTTACGAAAATGCAACTTTACTATTGTCTTGCCAATGACAAACTGAATAGGATGACCAGAATCACCTGTTATATTAATGTGAATGGAATCAAAATCTGATTTTGAAACTGGAAAATAATGTGGAGCAATAATTTCATGATTGATATGTTGACTTCCATTATCATTTTCAATGGAATTAGATGTTTTAAAAGGTACAACTCGAAGTATTGGAACTAATGTATCACCAACAATGGAATATTCAACAATGTCTGAATATACAAATAAATGATTATATCCTGCATCAATGTTTGGTGAATATTTAAACATTTCAAAAACCTTTCGACCTTTGTAAATTGTTTTTCCATCAAACAAAAGATCACCACCAAGTTTTTGAAATAATGATTTATTGAATTTTATTCCAGTTTTATTAATATTTCTGAATTCAAACTTTGGACGTTTTGATGATTCAGAATATCCAACATGGATAGTTGCACTACTATCATGAAGTACTTTTCCAATTTCATCATCAATGCATTCATTGACTACATCTAACACATGAGATGGCGAGATGTAAGACCCAGGTGTGAAACGAAATTTGATTGCCCATTTTGCAGCATGTCCTGTTGAATTAGTTTTAAGGGCAGTAATTTCTAATGGATTGTGTTTTCTTTTATTTTCTTCAGATATTTTTTTGTAAATACCAGTATCTGCCGTGATGATATCAAACCTGGCTTCTTCTTCACTTATATTTAGAAATTGACTTGGTGTTATCAATTGTGCAAGTCCAACTTCCCAATCTTCTTTATCAATATGAACAGTTTTAGGTAATTTCACTTTAAAACAACATTGTGTGTTTGAAGGAAAATAGTTCAAAGAACTATCACTAGGCAAAGTTATGTAGAAGGAATTCATTTTTTACCATCAATGAAATCAAATGCTGAATGTTTATTCTGTTTTGTGAATTTTAATCCGGGTGATGGTAGAATGTAGCCTAAAGAACTACTGAGAAGAATTAACCACAATTCACGATTATCACTTTGAATACTAAGATGTACTATAGATGTAGCAATAATGGCATAAATGACTATTATTTGTGATACATAAGTGAACTGATTTTTAGGGACACGATTTCCAAAACATGTGAAAGGAGTTGACTGACTGACACTGTCACCTCCAGATTCCAACTGAGATTGCATGATAATTACTTATGTTTTTATAAGTTTTTTCAAAATCACGTTAAGTATGATTCTGGTATCCAACTCTGAAATTTTTTAGGATAACCTTTCCAACTGACTTTAATTTCTTTGATTATTTTTTTACCTTCACGTCTTGTTCGCTTATCAAGAACTGAATCTATTTCATAAACTTCATCATCTTTTATAAGTTGCAATTCTTGTTCATAAAATGACCCAAGGATAGGTTCATTTGCTAAATCTTTAATTTTATATGTGATTGGAGATGTTTTTGAATTTACATGAGTGATTTCAAATAATTCTTGTGTCCAATTTGGAAGATATCCTTTCTCAAATGTATGTTTTGTTTTATTGATACGAACACGATCACCTTTCTTTAATTTTGGTTTCTTTTTTATCTTCTTAATCACTTTTGTTTCACTTTTTGCATATAAGTTCTCTGAAATTTTTGCTTCATTAGAATGATTAACATCTGATGGATTTGCTTTTATGCTTCGGTGAAAAGTATTGTTATAATTATTCACAAAGTTTTGAAGAACATCAATGTATCTTCGTGTTTTTTCATGAGTGAAATATTTCCACATTCTAGTTTTCAACGTACGTTGAAATCTTTCCACAATACTTGCTTTAGTCTCTGGATTATCTGTAGTGAAATAATGGAATTTTTTCTTTTTCAAAAACGTTTGAAAGTCTTTGTTTTTGAACTCACTTCCTTTATCTGTTTGTAATGATAGAGGTTTTCGTGATTTAAGGATGGACTGAAATGCATTTATCAATGTTTTTCCCATCTTATTCTTGATAGGTACTACCCATGCAAATTTTGAAAAGACATCAATAACACAAAGTAAATATCTAAACCCATTATTTTGATTTGAAAATTGTTGCATGTCTGCTAAATCAGCTTGCCATTGGTGATCGATTCCTGCAACAATTGTTTTACGTCTTTGAAATTTTCTTCGAATAGGTTTATGTAAGGTGTATGTTGATTCCCCTTGTAACCATTTTTTAACATCTTGATATGATATGGTTTTCAAAATGGACTTCGCTGCTTTGTATAATTCTTTTATGCTTGAATATGCAACTTTATTTTTATTTAATCCATAATATAATTTTCTTAACAGTGCTTCTTTGGACTTACGCTTCAGTATGCCTCCCATGACTGAAGACTTTTAGAAATTGAATCTTTTTTTATAGGACTTAAAAGTTGTTGAGTGTAAAGATCTTTTCTTTTTTCTTTTTCATGAGTCGTGGCATATGGTGACATTTTTCTTAAGTTGCTTAAGGTTCTCTTCTTTATGGTTTTCATTTTGGTTGGAGATCTTACTAAACTTCTGGCGGGGGTTTTAAAGGGTGTACTAAAACTTATTTCTGATTCACTAGATTCACTTTCAGGCAGATATTTTTGCATCCATTGCCATCTTGACATGTTTCCGACTACTTCTTGTGGAACATTGCTTTCATGTAAGGCTTTAGAGAATACTTCCCAACCCCTAGGTTCAATTCCTTTTCTCTTACGTAATGAATCATTTATGAGATCAATAATATTTGAACCTGGGATAGGTTTTCCTTTATATGTAACCATACCTTGATTATCCAATGATATGTTATCATTATCTCTAAGAATATTTAACAGAAGCTTAGCTTTTCTCTGCATGGTTTTAGGTACACTTTCTAAGATACGATCATGTAATGAAACATTTATTGATTCTGTTCTTGAATCCGCTTCTTGATTTTTTGAAGATTGGGGTAATGTTGGATTTTTCACTTTTTCAAATGAATTTTGTAGTTTGAACAATGTTTCTCCATACGTTTGTGCTTTGTCTGTTTCAGAAATATCAGTTCTTTCTAATGTATTTTTCATATCCTTATAAAGGTGGGAAACATTGGTTACTTGTGGATTTTGTGGTAGAATAGGTTTATGACTTTGTTCATCTCTCCATTGTTTCAAATCATTCAGTACTTGGACAGGAACAATGACCATTTTTCTTACTGACATTTTTTGTAAAGGTACTTCTTTACAGAAATCACAGGTTCATAAGATTATAAAGCTTTAAATGCACCACCAATCCCTCCTATGACAGCTTTACCTAATAATGGTATTAATGCAGACCCTAACAATGGGAGAAATCCACCCTTCTGATTCAAAATGCGTTTCTTCTTTTTTACAGACACTGATTTTGAAGCAAGATTTCGAAGATGTTGACGGTTTGAATACAACTTCTTCTTCTGAGCATCTGTTAGGTGTACATTGCCTTTTAAAACATTGTGACAACATTCTGATATACATCTTATCACTGGAGATGATAATTCTTTTACTAATTTTTTTCTTAGCTTCGGTGAAGATTTCATTAATGCCATAACCATATGACCATGTTTCCTAATTAAAGGAACTTTTCTTATTTTTTTCACCATGTTATCACTTCTTCAGATAAATCATAAATGATAAAGAGGGTGTAATATCAAAAGTATTTATTAGGTAGAAAATTTTTCTCGTAATGCTGTAAGAGCTATTCTAGCTGGAGAAGATACAGTTCTCATATCCAAAGTTGTTAAGGGTGAAAAGGGTGCAATTCCATATTTTCTGTTTCTAAGTTTCTGCTGACTTGATTTTGGCATACGTCGTGGTGTAATGAAATCACTGTCATAACTTGAATCAGAGGTTGAACTTGAGATTGGGGTTGAAAAACGGGCAGATGAATTCGGAGACATAGAACTTGATAAGAATGAAGGTGGAGATATATGCATCGGTGTTTGTGGTGAATGAATTGATGAAATGGGGGAAACATTTGGTGTAACATTTGTTGATGACATTTTAGAAAAAGGGCTATGTGATCTTCTCATTGTAATGAACCTTTCATCAATCGAGAATTTGTTTTTTGATTTCTTTGGAGAATTTTTCTTTTTTCTTTTCACAACTTTTTTCTTTGGAGATTTTCTTTTCACAGATTTTTTCTTAGGAGATTTTCTTTTTACAACTTTTTTCTTTGGAGATTTTCTTTTAACAGAATTTTTCTTCTTGGGAGATTTTCTTTTAACAGATTTTTTATCATGACCAAATTTTCTTGCAGTTCTTTCTCCATCCCATCTAAGGAGACTTCTAATTATTACACCACCAAGAAAACCACCACCACCTGGTTTCAATATGATTTTACGTTTTACTTGTTCATTAATGTTTGGATCTGCAAGCTTAGCTACATCATCTCTATGTTTATTCATATATGTAACAGTTTGCTTTGGTAGCTTGATTCTATTTTCAATGATATTTTGTGCTGCCAAAGAAAACCATTTCAATATTTCCTTTAAACCAGCATTCAATAACGCTTCTCTTTCATACTTGTTTGTCTGTCGACTTAAGTTCTGTAGAGCATGAATCACTGATGTAGATGTTCTTGGTAAGGCCATGTTCACTCAATGACTTAGATCAAAAGACTGGACTTGAATGATCACAAGTTCACCCATTTATACAGGTGAATAAATAATTGGACCTTGATCTTCATTCTTTGTATACCATCTATGAAATATATCAGTTCTTAATCTCAATACTTTTTGAGTTCGAGAATGAAAATCAATGACCAAATAACCATGAGGCAAGGATGTTGCATCATTGTACGCAGAAATCAAGTGTGGGGCTTGCATTTGATTTGCTAGAGTCTTTATTTGGTTATTATCACGTTCATTGCGAAAAAGTATCATGTATCTTGAATTCAAACTAATGGTTCTACTTGATTTTGACTGTGAAAACATGTTTTGTGTTATATAGATAACACTTGCATTACGATGATGACCTTTTCTAGTAAACCATAATTTAATTTTCTCTTCATCTTTTTCACCTAACATATCATCAAATATTACTAAATGTGGTATAGATGCATCACTCACAATTTCATTTTCATCTTCAGGTATTCCGTCAATGAAAGTAATGAAATCAAATTTTTCTTTCATGATACTGTATGCATTTTGCCATTCTTTATAACACCAAGTAATTCTTTTTGGTGCAATGTCAAATAAGTCTTCACGATAATCTATCAATTTGTGAACGAATTCTGTTTTACCACATCCACTTGGACCAGAAATGAAAATATTACAAGGATGGTTAAACAAGAGGGAGAGAATATCTACATCCATTTCTTACGTCCTAACCATTCAATGGATAGAAATAAAATGACAAAGATATATTCATTTTATAACTTTTATTCTTTAACATTTTTGAAACATAAAACATTCTTTTACAACATTTTTTACAATAACATTTTTTACAATAACATATTTACAATTTCATTTTTTATTTTATAAAAAAATATTTTTTGAAAAATATTTTTTTTAAAAAATATTTTAAAAATATTTTTTTAAAAAATATTTTAAAAATATTTTTCAAAAATATTTTCAAAAAAGTTTTTTGAAATTCACAACTTTCATTTTTTTTAAAAAAAATTCATCAACAAGTTTTTAACAGTTCGTTAGTCATGATTAAATCCACCTTTAAGTCCACTTATCCATGTCCAATAATGATTCAATATTGATTCGGATACTATAATACTTGTCTTTCCTACTTCACGATTTCCTAATTCATATGGAAAGAAGAATGTATTACTATCCGGTTTGTAATCCACTTCATTGACAGGAAGTACTCTACAGGATGAAACTGTGGAGGACACTATTTCTTTGCTAACATCTCTGTCAAATATGATTAATCCCTCTATTGCTTCAACTTCTTCAACAGTAGTTGGAGTAGTTCGATAATTCACATGATCAATCCATGTCTTTCTATACATCATGTAAAAGTTAAATTGCTTAGCTTTTCTTTTAAGTTTCTCAACGAAATCACTACATGTTCTCCCATTCAGCATTGGTGTTTTAAATGTCCACTGATATGTATCTCTATCCCTCCAAAAGTAGAAGTTATTAAGTAAGGTACTCGTCAACACTTTTATTTCACTATCGTCGAACTGTGTATCGTTTATCATCTCCTGTATATATTCTCTCATTTTAAACAATTCTATTGCAGGTTGTCCTCTCGTGATTCCATTTTTCATCTTTCGAATCCACATTGATATACAAACTACTTTCATTCTTTCTTGTATATCTTTATCCATTGTATGATATCCGATATATATCTTGTAGATCTTTTCACGTAACTCAATTGGTAGTGGAAGTTGATAAGGCAACATTTTGAAATTCAGCGTAGATAAATAGTAAATAATAGATGCCAGAAATGTTATCATCTTACAGTTCTTTAATCATTTTTTCTCATTGATAGAATTGTCTATAAGATGTAATAATCGTGAAATCTCTTTTTCTAGTTCATTCCTAATCAGTTTTTGTCTTACAAAATCATGTGTTAAGTACAATACCAAATGAACTAAAACAAACATTGTTTTCTAAGAGACAAAATCAATATCTTAATGTACAGTGTTCAGCTTGTTCACAAGAAATGATATCCCTCTAAAAGTTTTATTGTTTTTATACCCTAATACTTTCATGTCCAAATGGGACAGTTTCTATATCATTGACCATTACTCTCTTTGTATATACTGATCTAAATGTTTTTGTTTGTGCTTCACTAGTGACTTTTCTATCTCTATGTCTCCTGATTCTGCAGTCATAGGTTATCTTAATTTCAGTACTTCGATCCTGCATACATTTTGTGAATGCATCAAAATTGACCAACTTGCAAGTTTTGTAGTCTAAGGTTATACCCTTGACTTTACATTTACTTTCAATATCACCATCTTTGGTAACCAATTGATATGCATAGTTTTTTGGACCCAACCCTCTGAACTTAACAATTTTTGAGTTGGGTTCTTCATCGGTCCATTTCCCCAATCTACTATTGATAATAGGTGGATTCCATAACTGTGGGTCATGAATGTACATGCAACTATCAGTGTCAAAGTACAACACTCTATCATTCAGTTTTTCTAGGATGCTATATAATTCAAGTCTAGCATAGGCCGTAACATATGATCCGACAATGACATTGGCTGTTCCATGGGTCTCAACATGATCCAGCTTTGATTCATAGTTGACCAGAATGAATGGACATTCTTCATTGAATATTTCTACATGTTTAATAATGTAGTTAGGGTTGTTGACCAGTTCAAAGTATTTTGATGGTTTTGATATATATTCTGATTGGGTCAATACCTCTCTTTGGGCAAGTTTTCCCCATAGACAATTTAACATTATCTTTGCAAATGCCCTTCTTCCTTTATTCTTTTTAATCATTGTAGGATCCAAACTGATTCCTTCATCTGATTCATATTCCCGAATAAATGTATCTTTGTCAGCTTGGGTTTTACACCATTCAGGATAACCACTGGCTTCTTGTTTGATTTTCAAAAAGTTGTCAACATACCCCCTAAAGAAATTATTGGAGAGAGATTCAAAGTGCCAAACTTCAAAGACATGAAGTAATCTGTAGCCACAGTCCAAAGCCTTGAACAATTCAACTGTGACCCATGTTCCTATCAACGCTCTCTCGTTTTCATTGTGAGAGCAAGTCTGTGAACTTTCTTCCGCACATGTTCTACATAGTGGAAACATCATTTTGTTATTACAATGTACGGGTAAAATAGGGTTAAGCAAATCATCAGGTGGCAGCACCTTACATTTGACAAGACCTTCATGCTGCCTAATGTTTTGAATGTCAATGCTTTCGCTTGTAAGGACTTTTGGGTGTCCAACAGGGTAGGATTTATACTTGCATACATAAGGATACAAAGAGCAAATGTCAATGTACTTAATTTCTTTCTCACTTGATTCGTCTATCTCATGAGCAATCTTGACTGCATTACAACGCCCGCCATACAGTCCGTCCCTTGGATCTATTGGGTCAGAGTATGGGAATAAACCATTGATTACTTCACGATAATCTTTGTCTTTTTTTACTCTTGCATCAAACTCATGTTCCCAAATGTATTCAACTTTATAGCCTAACCTCTTTAGATATTGTAGACGGGCCATTGTATCGTTATACAAAGTTTGCATTGTAAAACCATTAATTGGGTTGGTTTGTAAACGGTTTGGGTAGCAGACTGGACAACCGTGCCATAGATCACCAAGAAATTCGTACACTGTGTTGGTTTCTGCATGAAATCCATCAACAGATAAAGACTTGATCTCAAATTCCCCCAAATTCCGGGCATGCTGGATAAAGATGCCCTTTTCATTTGCAATACTTTGGAGCCAACGAATGGCTTTCATAGAGAAACGACGCCTGGAGGAATCCTTACTTGAAATAATTGCAATTTGACCTTTAGGCAAATATCTACTTCTCCAGACCTTGTTACATGCATCAGCTATTGTTATAGCTTCCAGTAATGGATCAATACCTCCGTACTCAATAAACACTTTCCTGAAATGACCACACCCCCTTCTGAGGATATCAACATCTGAACGACAATATGACTCCATTTCTTTTTGAAAACTGAAAGTTTCTTTGTTTGTAACCTTTTCATTATACCATTTCATGAACTCTTTTCTTAATTCCGGGGACATAGAGTCACACATGTAATAGGAGGTATCAAGATATGGACCATCATAGTCCCAAAACTGATCAGTGTTGGCAAGATGAGGAAAGAACCCCTTTTTCATTTCTTCCAGACCAAAGGTATCAGGGAATTTACCAAGACGAAAGTTCATGAAGTTATAGGAGTCAATCAAACGAACTCCATTCAACTCCAATTTCATGATACTGTTACCATTCATGATCAGAGATGGGGGTTGATTCCCAATTCTTATTATTTCATTCAAGATAAATTGGGCATCGTAACCTTTTGCATTGTGAGCTATAGCAGTCATACCCTTGTGCTGCTTAGAGAAAAGCCATTTACAAAAATCAGTCAGAGTGCTATCAGCTTGAAATATAACCTCCCTTCCTTCGGCAAACTCACTGCATGTTGAACAGTGATAATCAAGTGACTTATCTATGCATTCATCACAAGCTCTCTGTGCTATGCAATAGTTTGGAATATGTAGACCAGTATCTTGCTTGCATTCAAAATCATAGAAAATAAACAATGGTTTATTCTTTATATCACCTACATCATCATCATCCACATCATCATCACTTTCATCATCCTTGCAAGACTTTTTTTCTTTTTTAAATTCTCTATCACCATTGTCGCCTTTCTGTATCTTACTTTCATAAGGCTGAATATGACAACGATGATCAGAATTAGTAACCTTTTTGCAGTAACGACACCTTTTCATACCTTTGCAAACATGATTATTTGTTCTAACATTGTATTGTTGCTTGCATTTACTGCAAAGTTTTACCAGATTACAAATAGATTTCTTCTTTTTACCTTCAATTCTTTTATGATTATCAAAGCATTCTTGACCAAAAAACTTTCTTTTGCAACCATGACAGTAAAATTCTATGTTGTAAATATCACAACGTGGAGATGTGAAACAAGCTGAACAAATGTACTCACAGTAATGCGACTCTCTATGATCATATCCAACATCACAAAATTCACAATAATAGCCACAGGATAGAAACCCTGTCATACTTGTGATAAAGTCATAATGTCCTTGATGGTAATACAAATGTATCACTTTGCTATCCTGGTACACTACTGGATGTTGAAATGTCATTTCCACTTTAGAATGTTGTTGATGGACTTTGATCACATAGTTCTGCTCGTACAAATAGGTCTGGACCAGCTTGTACTCATCAACTCCACATGGTTTGTTAGGAGAAATTCCTACTTCCATCAGTAAACGTTCAGCTTCATTTTTCTGCAATGTCTTGTTTGAACGTTTGATAAAATTCCATTTTCTTTTCCATTCATCACTATCATCTCGGTTTACATGGTGTATTCCAACGACAACTGCCCTTGCAAAACACATACTGTCTTCTGCATTTTTAATTTCAACAATTGATTGTTTCTTCTTTGCAAATACTTTCGTATCAAGTTCAACTACCTTTCTTTTTTCTCCGCCACTTGGTAATCGTGTGTGTGTAACATCTAATTTCATTTCACCATCATCTACCTTGAATTCAGTATTTGACTGCATGACTTTTTCAATCTCACTTAAGAATATTTCACCATTTAAATCACGAACATCCATGAAAGGTATATGTATCCCCATATCTAAAGCGGGGTGGTTGATGGTAACTCTGATTTTATCATCTGGTTCAGTATCAAGTGTCTCGCTCAGTTGGGTTGTAATATCATCAAACAAAGTTCCAAGTTGTTGAGGTGAAATTTCATCAAATTCTTTAAATGTCACTGACACAACATGTGAGTCAGTTCTAAATAACCTGGACTTCTTATTTATTACTTTGGACAGCTTGTATTTTTCTCTCATAGATCCAGGCGATTTTTCTTCTTCTTCATCATCCGATTCAATAGGTTTCACCTTTTTCTTTTTTGGTATCCAAAATTCATCATCAGATGAATCAGTATCATCTTGTATCGGAACATCTTTTTCCGACTCACTTGCTTTGTTTGACTCATTAGACTCTGAGTCACTGTAGTCCAAAAGTTTAATTCTTTTCCACTTACGTCTATGAAGTGGAATCCATTCATCATTATCATCTTCCCTTTTTCGTTTTGACATGATTTCTCTTTCGGGTGTTCACAAAGAACTGATATCGAAATGAAACAAATCACAGCTTTTATAGGGTATTCATGACTCACCAGTTCATAACTGTATAAATACCGCGTAGCTTTCATGTTATTTCATCATTCACTCACAAATCTTTGTAGAGAGAAGACATGTCTGAATTAGCTAAGAACATGAATTGTTATGACATTGTGTCAGAAGTTGTGAAAAAGATAAAGAACAGAAAACGTATGCAG
Organism: Fragum whitleyi; assembly: GCA_948146395.1. Taxonomy (NCBI): domain Eukaryota; kingdom Metazoa; phylum Mollusca; class Bivalvia; order Cardiida; family Cardiidae; genus Fragum; species Fragum whitleyi. Next base: position 22,619,714 of record OX411560.1, on the reverse strand, counting down.
GTGTACGTTAACCCATACACCCATGAATACGAAATAACCAACATACCAGCAGACTACCAAATCCAACATATTGGACCATACGTTGGTATGTTCATGTCTTACCAGTTCAGCAATGATGAATATCGGATTACAAAACAGAATGTATTTGATACACTTACCATAGATGAGATATATGCTCCGGGGATGAAAAGACCTGAATTTTGTTTCATCTGTCACGAAAAGGGTCACTTTGCGAAAGATTGTCCTGAGAAGACGAGGAAGGAGTCTTACTATGCTTTCGTATATGTGAATCCAATAACCCACGACATCATGATCTCAAGAAGAAACGATCGAACACCAGATCTGGACAATATGGAATACGTTGGCGCATTCCTATCACACTGTAATGAACACAACAGATACTGTTTAAGGGTTGATAGAAAAAACACTGTGCAAAAGTTCGGACCAACAAATACACTAAAAAACAAATGTTCAGTGGAAACTCAAACTGCTCATGTTCAACAGGACATTAATAACCATGAAGTAAATGACATCCAGAAAAATGACGGTCAGACAATTGACAATGTGAAAAACGAAACAGAGAGTCAGACTGAGAAAATCTGTTCTCAGGAAAAAGTGGGTAGTGAAGAGATATCAAACCTAAAAGATATCAAATCGGACACTATCATCATGAATGAGGAGAATCAAAACTGTTTCTTCTGTAAGACCAGCGATCACCCGGAGAAAGACATTTGTCCTACACTAGTGATTGACGAAACAAAGAAGTCAAGAAAGAGAAAGACAAAGACTGAATCTGGCATCCCAAAGAAGAAGAGGAAGCAAAACTAAGGAACTTAAACAAATAGACATTTTAAAGGCATTCTATAGAAGAGACATTTAAATGTACATAGACATTTTTGTTCTTGAATTAAATAATGATTGTTTGTCATATTACCATTTCATTTTTCATTCATGTTTCATTTGTTTTGTATTTGAATAAATTTAAAAAAAACATTGTCTCCTTTTTATTTTTCACCATCCACCCCAATTTGCAGAAAAGTTAAAAACTTTCAAGACAATTGGATGGTCCTTAAAAGGACCTTTTGATTTCTCCAAGTTCAACATCATTTCAATGAAAAGAAGTTAAACTTGGATATAATTGTACCATCCCCCTTTTCCATTCACTACATTCAGTAGGTGGCATGAACTCCGAAAGATCAGGGTACATATTCCTATCTTTCACGTGAAAGGAAGGCATGGTTGGATACAACTGTAACATTTTCTCTTTCCACCCGGAATGTTCAGTTGGTGGTTTGAAGGTTGAAAGATCAGGATATAAATTTCCCCGTCTTCACTAACTTTTTCTTCGTATAGAAATTATATCCACGCCGCAACATAAATTCATACAAAGCCTGGTTTCTTTGCTTCAGTTCATCATCGACTTTCTCTTTCTTCATTTTCTTTAAGATTCGTCGAAAGAAATCAAAGACAGAATTCATCTTTCAAGATGAAAAAATGTATGGAAAACTGCATTTAAATACTGTTTGAGATGACCTACTAACCTACTGACCCACTGACCTATATAGATAAAACGAACATAATAACCTTCAAATGACTTTGAGAGAATTCAAGTGCTTCCTCCCGGGTACGCGCTCTCTTTAGGGTATAAAAAGACGTCAGTTCTCAAAAAGAAATTCATTCTCTGAAACTGAAACATGGACTCTGAGAACATCCGATCATTTGCCGTGATCTACATTAGGCACCCGCCACCATCGCAGGTTTTGCTTCTTGAGCAAATCCGGTACAAAGCAAGATGGGAGGCCGGGGTTTGGACACCAAAGATGGCAGATGACTGGGTAGTGAACGAGTTCTTGGAACCCATCGGCCAGCCAAGGAGAGAAAGAGTTCACCCGAACATTCCCGGTATTTACAGGGAGGAAGAATACTGGGGTTAGAATCTCTTTTCCTCTAGAATAAACGGCCCTTTTTAGGGCCAACCATATTGCAAGAATGCATCCATTTCTCAAATTGTCACATTTAAAATACACCAAACATAACCCGTATAAAGTATTCAGAATGTAGTTACAAGATTTCATAGACCCAATATCGCATTTTCAAATAAATTCAACAATACGCTAAGTCAAGTAAAACAATGCTTCACTTGCGAGTTTAATCCACCCATCTACATTAAATATCGATTTTTATCTGACATGTACACCGATACCCGTTTCATATCGGAGTTTTACATTTTGTAGCGATAGCCAACCGGTTTTAAATCAGCGTGTTTCAATTAGTCACGTTAAGATTGAATAATGATAAGATTTCAACTCTTTATCAGTCGAAAATGATAAAAATGACAAGTAATACATTTCAGCTAACATTGCCAGTCATCAAAATAAAAAGAAAATCAGTTTCAGGTAGAAAACAAAGGAAAAACATTGGATCTACAGCAGGAATTCACCGTCAATTTCAAAAGTTTTTGCGAATTTATTCCTCACGTTCAATAACTGTGCAAAGAACTTAATGGAAATGATAAAAGAATAGGTTGACAAAACGTTTGAGATAGAAAATATTTACATTTTCTTCATCATAAAGAAGAAATTTGAGAAAAATCAACACTGAGAAAACACAAATTCCCATCTCGACGTCCATTTTACTTGTCAAAGTAAAGGTGCTTTCGCCAAGGTCCGCGCGCCCTTCACTGTAGGCTAACAGTATAAAACTTCATCAGTCGTTCGTCAACCTCCGAAGCGAACACACGCAAAAATGAATTCAGATTTCAATTTACAAGAAATCATGTCTCAGGCAAATATCACACACGATGATTTGCTAGCATCAGCCATGGATTCAACATTTGGATCGCAGAGTTGTCAGATACTTGGACCTCAGGAGAATTCATCAACAATTCAACAGAATTTCCAACCAGTGAGTACCAATGATGTTGTTCTTCAAAACATCCTCGCTGAATTGAAAACCATGAATTCGCGACAAGAAGCTATCATGATAAAAATTATTGCTGAGCTGAATACCTTCAACAAATCTTTTTTGGATTTCAAGTCACTGACGGAGAGAATACAGATTCTTAACCAAAATGTTCAAAACTTGTGTCAACAATCATCATCTCCAGTCACATTCAAACCAACACCGCTGAAGATTCCAGTTGAATTTGACTTTGAACAAACGAACTTTCACAAAATCGTAGATAGTATTATGACTGTGATGAAAAAGAAGCAATCGTCATCCACCAAGAGATCATCATCATCTTCAACGGAAAATGTTCGTCCAAGTAAAAGACATTGTTCAGAAAAAGAGAGGGGATACAAAATTCCTACAATGTCAGGGATGGGTGCCTACGGCAAAAACATCGATAACTTCAAGAAACCAAAGACCAAAAAGAAGTGCTGAGATGAATAGCAGAACTATCAACCAACAAAAACGGTCCTTTTCAGGACCACCCAACACCAAGAAAGAATTCATTTTCTTTCGCAAATTGTCAAAGTCCTTTTGCATTCCTCACTTTCACAATACATTCAACCACTTATTTCAAAGACAAAATCCCTATAACAAGTCCCTATCTTTCCGTCTTTGGACGGAAAGATAAGGACTAAGTCCACATGCACATTACTCACAAACCAACCCGCATTTCTCCTAAAAAGACTAAGTCCACACGCATATTACCCACAAACCTAAGTTCACATGTTTCGTACAAAAGACTAAGTCCACACTCATATTCCCCACAAGCCTAAGTTCGCATTTCTGTGAAAAAGACTAAGTCCAAATGCACAAATAGCCTGCCCAAAATCTGGACGATACTCTGGGTACTGGTACCCAGGGTATCGTCCATTACTACTTACGTATTATATATTTATCATTCACGTTGTCATGTTCATGATATTATCAACTGTACTACGTTTTGCCGATAATACAGTTAAAAACATCGTGAAATTGACTCTAATTCCGATCAAGACCATTCTAAATCGCTCTCTCAGCGCTTCATTCATTCATTCATTCATTCATTCCAATCACTCACTCAAATCGGTCACAAACGCTCCGAAATGATTAGAAAACTTTTAAAAAATCGTTCAAGACTTTCAACAATAAATTCGAATCGATAGATTTATTCTACGATTTTTTAACTGGTGTGGAATTTCAAGTGTCTCATTGGTCCACGAATACGTACAAACAGAAAAGTACGTATATTTTATTAAAGGGAGGTAATTAATATAGCTAATTATGTTCATCTTGAACAAAATTAGTAATATTGGATTACATCCTTTTAATTTCACTCAAAACTCGCTCGACACACTCATTCACTTTCATTCCGAAATCATTCTAAAATCATTCAAATTTACAATGTTCTTAACTGTAATGATCACCTACCGGAGTTACAATTACAGGAATGGCAACCGTTATTGTCGGCAACGCGTGAACACCAAGGTAAACAGGAAACAGCATTGTTGGCACAAGCACTTCCGTTTCCGGTCTCTTTATTTCCGGGTTGGCCTCCCATCATGCCTCCGTAAAAATTTGCGAACTGACCTATAAAAATACGCATCGATCAAAATTAGTTTTTGAAAATATCAAAATTCGCTCTGTTCATAGAAATATCGCAAAAAAGGACAATACTGCGCTCCGTAAAATAAATATTTGTAAAAGAAATGGTTCCTTTAATCTTTTTTTAACATATTCGAAAAGTTTGACTTAAGCCTGAGCCATCCGAGCAAATCTAACAAGGTTCGACTCTTTATGTACTTCGTAGATTGATTATTTTCGTTTGACGGGTCCAAAATGCCTTTCTCTGAGTTTGTATGTAAAGTTTATAATCACTTTCGGTTTCCACTAGAAAAAAATCCGTAGACTATTAGTAGAATTCGCTATTTTGACTCGTCGATTGCATTCAATTGTATTGTAATCACAAATCACAATACCTTATTCGAGTTATAGTCAATTCAGAAAAAAAAAACAGCAACAGCATTGTCAATAGCAACAAATACTTTCGAAACAATGTTTTTGACAAAGTATTTATCTAAAGCTAGCCTTTCTGTTAGTAATATCTCGTGAAGGCCTTTTCGGTTCACAAGCTATCTAAAAGCATCGTCTGTAGGTGCCAAAGTACGGCTGCGGGTGGTGGAAAAGGGACATGAGTTTTACAATATTGTTTCCAGAGTTTTCCTCTTTGATAATAATAAAAAGCTTTTGCTTTATTGAATAAGTTTTAAGAACATTTTTAACTAAAAACAGGGATATGATTAAGGTCCAACAATCAAGATTGTTATGCACACGCAAATATACATCTACACAAACGATAAGCACGCTTAGGTTGTGACTATAGCTCGACTTTTTATTAAAAAACAGTCGAGCTGTACTGTGTCACACTTAAGGTAGTGGAACCGTAATAGTTCCGCAATATTTCGGAGCGCATTAATTTTCACGATGTTGACCAAGGTTCCCTAATGAAAATCATTAGGAAACTTCGGTTAACACTGTGAAAGTTTATTACTTCCAGAAAGTTGCGAAACTATTACGGGTCCACTACCTTAAAAACATCCTGATTTTACTTTATTTCCCGACAAAACCATTGTTAATCACTCATTCTGTGCTTCATTTCTTCGTTTCAAATTCTCATCCCAATTATTTAAAAACGTTCCAAAATCATTTAAGATAATTCGAAATTGTTCAAATCCATCGACAGGACGGGTCTCCATAAGGGCCTCTTGGTGGCTAGAATAGATTCCTTTAAACTTTTGCCATAAATACTATAATATAATCTGCGTCTACTGACAAAATATTGGCATCTCGAACTTATTGATTCTAGCTGTGCCCTGTGTTTAAAGTGGGTGAGGCAATTTACTAGGATCTTAAGTTTCATTGTAAAGTTTTTATATCACCCAATTTAATTGATTTTGAGTTCAAGGCTGCTACACAATACATCAATGACGTATTCCTTAGTTGACATTCAGAGTTTACTCTGACATATTTTCTTTTTGTGATTATCTCCCCTTTTTAGTCTTAAGGGAATTACTTTGTTTTATTTGTATTTTTATTTAACCAATAAGTTTGAAATGTCAATATTTTGTCAGTAAACGCAGATTATATCGTAGTATGTATCGCAAAAGTTAAGGTAGTGGAACCGTAATAGTTTTGCAATGTCTCGGAAGTAATGAACTTAAACGGTGTTAACCGAGGTTTTCTTATGATTTACATTAGGAAACCTCGGTTAAGATTGTTAAAGAATATGTGGTCCGAAATGTTGCGGAACTATTACGGGTTCACTACCTTAAAAAGAAATCTATTCTAATCATGAAAAAGCCCTTATAGAGACCCGTCCTTTATTAAATTGTCCCACGATTATTTTCGCTAGTGTGGATTTGAAATGCACCTGATTGGTATAGTAGGACACGCACATTTTCAAGAACGTATTTTTCAAAGGGAGGTAATTATTCATTATCCCCCTTTAAATCATTAATTAATTTCCCCGAGCACGCATTTAGATTGTTCCAAAATGATTCCCAAGTCACCCAATTTGTCAATTTCCTGATGTATTTAATTGAAGCGCGACTTTTTGTTCCAAATCAGTCGAGCTGTACTGTTTTACAACCCATAAAAGGAATTTAAAATTCGGAGGTTTAGATGCGATTCTAAGTCAGGATAGTATTTAATATACATGCATCTCCATTTATGATGAACTGATATATCTCTAATACTTTGTATGCTAATCGGTTGTGAATTTGATATATGCATGTAATCGTTGAACAAAATCTTTGTTCTTTACCGCCTATCGAAACACGTGTCCTCTTTTGGCAACCTGGTCCAAGTTAAAACTTCTTGTATAAGCCACAGTTACCATATTCTGATTATCTATTGACGGTTTTATGTGCAGATATTCATTAACAAAATATATACTCACATTGTGCAGTTTTTAAAAGGAAGAATACAACCAACAACTCTCTTGATAAACTAAAATCCATTATCTCTTTGTAAGGCAACACGGTGTGTCCTATTTAGATCATAGGGAACACCTTTCAATTGAAATGATATCAGATATATAGAATCTCTAAAGATATTTCGTTTGAGCCAAGCTGATCTTAACGTCGTCTAGAATTGAAAAAAATGTAATGACAATAATAAAAAGAACGAAAATCCGCCGACAGGTTTCAGATCAGCTTGTCTGAAATCATCGATTTTTATTAATTCCCTTTATTAGTCTCTGAAAATTTGTGCTGTGTATCTTCACGTAGCGACCAGGGGCCCGTTTTACTAAACATCTTACGAAAAAATTGATCGTAAGTCAAAATCAATTATAGTATCTGGTGTTTTCTTTTATTGTTAGATTCTACCTTGCAATATCTCATTGGAATCGTCTTTAGTAGACGATTCTAATGAGATATTGCATGGCGGAATTCCATATTTAGTTACTACTGTAGAAACAACTTTAATTTTTGACTTATGCAAAAAATGATCGTAAGATGTTTAGTAAAACGGGCCCCAGACGCTTCAAAACCTACCCCAGCCAATAAAATCATGGAAAGATTAGAAAGGTTTGAACTAAATTTTGATCGTTTGAATCATTTTAGAGTGATTTGATCAATTTCGAAGCGTTTTGGATGGCTTAAGTAAGTGTTTGTAGTGTATAGATGGAGTGCTGAATGAGGGATTTAGAATGATTTTAAACGGAATGAATGTCTATTTTGAGAGCTTCTAAACTGAAGTCTTGTGCGAATATGGTCAAAGGTGATAATCCCTTTCGTAACACCTGTTCATTTTCCGTCTTGCCTAATCTTTTGATACCTTACTATCTATGAGATATTTACAGTCAATACAAAGACACTTGTTAAAGATATTCACAACCTACAGCTAAAAACATCGTGAAATTGACATTCAGTCCGATCAAAATTATTTTAAAACATTCACTCAGCGCTACATTCGTTCATTCCAAACACTCACCCAAATTGATCATAATCATAATAAACGCTCTGAAATCATTACATAACATTTCAAAATCGTTAAATAAGACTGATATTTCATTCAAATCGATAAAATTATTCTACGATTGTATTGGCTAGTGTGGATTTTAAAGTGTTTTGTTGGTCCACGAGGACTAATAAACAGAAAAGTATGTATATTTTATTTAAGTGAGGTAACAAATATTGCTAATTTTGTCCATCCTGGAAAAAATAGCACTATTGAATTACCTCCCTTTAAATTTCACTCAAAACTCACTCATTCAGTTTCATTCCAAAATCATTGCAAAATCATTCACCTTGACAATTTAAGGATGTTGTTAAATGTATAACAGGTCCACTGAATGGTGACAAATTGAAGCTCGCTCGGTCAAGCCCTTTCTAAATGACCCATTCAACACTCCATCCTAATCTCAAAAATTGGAATTAAAAAACCCTCAGAATTTCAAAACGACAAGGGGCTCGTTTTTTATAAGCTTTTTTACGAAAACATTAATCGTAAGTCAAAATCACACATCGTACCTGGTGTTTTCATTAATTGTAAGATTTTGCCTTGCAATATCTCATCGGAATCGTCTTTTAAGACGATTCAAATGAGATGATGCATTGCATAATTCCAGATTTAGTTACTCTTCGAGAAACAACTTTATTTTTTGACTAAGGCAAAAAAAATATTGTAAGATGTTTAGTAAAACGGTCCCCCTGTATCATTATTTAAATCGATCTTATAGAATTATAATGATAAAAGGAGTGTTCCAAATCGGATTTTACAGTTAGTAACATCGTGAAATTGACATTTACCCCAATCAAGACCATTCTAAATACGCTCACTCAGCGTTCCATTCACTAATTCAAAACACTCACTTAAACCCTTCAAAAACCCTTCAAATTCACTTAAGATAAGATCTAGCTGTACATTCAAAATATGAAAATAATATGTATATATATATATATATATATATATACACAAGGAAAAAAATAAAAAAATAACCTTATAAAAATACTGTAAACGGCTTTATAATGGCGGTGTCCACATTTGGCGGTTTTTCGATTACGATTTATTGGTGTTGATTTATTTTGGCGTATCTTACTTTAACGCCAAAATTAAACGCTTTATATTTTACATTTTTTCGTCGGTCAAAACAACGTAAGTAAAAGAAAGGCAATTTCTAGAATAATGTCAACTTTCTACAAATTTGACAATAGTTTGTTTTCACACCTTTTGTTGTAGTTTTGTAGTTTTAACGCGTCCAAGTTTTTCGCACCTTTTCGCTGGGATTTTCAGTACAATGTATCAACCAACTTTGATCTGGAATCTTGAAATTGAGGGATAAGTGCAATACTATTGCAAGTGCCTATAATTTATAGGCACTTGCAATAGTATTGGGCTGACCCGTCGAAATGTCAACGTTGTCAGCATAATAATAACATACCTTTGATATAAATTTAATCAACATTGACTAAAATGTATAGATTTCATATCTATTATAATAAAGAAATTTCTTATTTCATAATGACAAATATTGGCGGTGGATTAATTTTGGCGCATTATAGCTTGACCGCCAATATAGCCAAAATAAAACCACCGCCAAAGTTACCCCGTTTACAATAATTGAAATGATTATCTGCCTTTAATAAAATATGCACACAGGTTCCATGAGTAGCTTTCTATGTCTTCACGAACGCATAATACGTTTACAGAATTCAATTTCGTCAGTGAAATCGTGAAATGTTTTCTGTCGATTTTATTTTGAACGCAACGTTTGTTCTTTTCATTTTTAGTGAGTTTGGAGCGTTTTTGGTTGGTCTAGGAGGGAGGTTTTAGAATGACGGAATGGAGCACTGATTGAGAGATTTAGAATGGTTATGATCGGAATGACAGTCTATTCACGATGCTGCTGTCACTGTATGAGCCTGGGGCCTGTTTTACTAAATATCTTACGATCAATTTTAGCGTAAGCAAAAATTAAAGTTGCTTCTAAATTAGTAACTTATTATGGAATTCTGTCATGCAACATCACATTGGAATCGTCTTCTAAAGACGATTTCAATGATGTATTGCAAGGCAGAATCCATCAATGAATGAACACACTAGATACGATTGTTGATTTTGACTTACGATTAATTTTTTCGTAAGATGTTTAGTAAAACGGGCCCCTGGTCTTAACATTTCAATTACAATTTCATGTAATTTAATTTTTAGATAGTTCCGTCAAATTTCATTCATTCTGATTGGCTGAATAATTAGTTTCATTCCTCAATGAAAATAATTTTGAGCACGCGTCTATTTCGTAGACTTCCGCAAAAAGTAGTCCCGTAAGAAAACTGAAGATGTTTGAGAATTCTTTACATTTTCTTTGCTTCACAATATTAAATTATAAGATATAAAGGGAGTATTAGTTGATTTCATGGGGGAATGAATCTTAAAAACCTTATCACACTCGTGTATGAATCAGCTTTTCGCGGGTTCATACAGTGTGATTAGGTTTTTAGTTTTATGCCTCAATAAAATCAACAATACCTCTTTTCATCTCGTTAAAGTGCGCGATGAACAGTCACTGTGCAGCCAAGACAATCCGACATCGCATTGAAAATATTCTGTTTTTTTTTTTTTTTGTGAACAGGAAACTTTAGGCTCGAAGTCTTTTATATAACGCTTAAGGAAGACTCTGATCAGACTGTGCAAATGCACAGGCCGATCTCAGTATCAAGAGTTGCGAACTTGTGAAATTATTGGAACGGGGACTATATGTTAACAACTCTTAAGTGTAGCATAAATGATTTAAAAGGTGCTTCTAAACAACCATTTTACAATTTCGAAACGAATTATGATAAGCAAAAAAACGAACATTCTGTGAAAAATTGGGGGTGATTTTATCATTTAAAACTCATCTAAGTTGAGACTTTATCTTTTAACGACAATGATTAGTCTGTATAAATACTAACAGGTTAATTAGTTTTTCATTTAAAAGGGTGAGAAAATTTACAAGAAATTATAACTGAAACTCTCTTGTCATGAATTATTAAGTTGCTCGAGCTATTAGTTGTTGGATAAAATGACCCCAATATCTGATGTTGACTATGTACATATTTTGGAACTGTTGTCAATGTTGGACTAGGTGAAAGTTGAGTAAAAGATCTATAGCAACATATTCCGAAATCATTCCAAAAATCATTCACCTTGTTAATTTCACAATGTTATTAATTGTAAGGAATTCGTCATTAATGCCCCCTTTTCCGGGACATTACTCAGACTAGCACTATATTCAACAGAGGTAAATCTTCTTGAATGGGTAAAAGTTTAATCAATTCTAATAAAGATTTGGCCAGAATTTTTTACAACGTGGTCGGAACATGAAATAAGGAAATTTTGATTGAGATACCCTTTCTTATGAAATTGGTCAGAATATCAAAATCTTCTGAAGGTCTCTTTTTTGCATCTTCGCAAGCCAAGGGTTCTAACTCCACTATGTTCCTTACGTTCGTAAGGAACATAGTGGAGTTACAACCCTTGGCTTGCGAAGATGCTTTTTTGAGATCAGACAAACATTCTCAGCAAGAGAGATTGAGTAAAAGATATGGCCTCTTGAACGGTTACAAGCAAAATAGTCATTTAGGGCTCTTTCCAATGACATTGATCAAAATGTCACCATAAGGATTCTTCCTTATGACCAGGCAAATCATCTTAGTTAAGGTAGTGGATCCGTAATAGTCCCGCAACATATCGGAACACAAGTTCATACATAATTATAAGGAAACCTCGGTTAACACTGTTAAACTTCATAACTTCTGAACCTTAGGTTAGATTAAGATTGGACCATGTTTGTGGTAATCTAGAGAGGTAGTAATGCAATTGTCATTGTAATTCACAACATCGTGAAATTGATGAGGTGAACGATTTTGAATGATTTTGGAATGGAATTAAATGAGTGTGTGGAGTGACCTTTGTATGGAATTAAACGAAATAAGTATTTTTTTTTTACCTCATTATAAAACAAGAGGATCATAGTGGCCCTTAATCGCTCGAAAATCACTCTGACAAATTTACATGTTGACTGGGTTAAAAGATTTGACCCATGACCCATGATTCTGACCAATTTTCAGGTTGCTAGAGCTACAAATGTTGCCGCTCTAGTATCCACAAGGTTTTCCTAAGACTTGACGGACAAAACCCGAGCGTAAACGAGAGAAAACGTGGATTAAAAAATCACTTGCCGTTAACGCCCGGCTTTTTTTACCTAAATATCCTTAGTCAGGGCTTAAACACTTAATCAGTTTCTTTGTTTAACATAAATATAAAGCATATGTAAAGACGTTGATCCCATTCCCGCGTTGAATTTTGTGACGTCATCAATTTACCAAGCAACGTCAGTATAAACAAAAGTGACGATGCATTGCATAACGCAATATTCTGGCACATTAGATGGTTAAGAGCTAGTTTTAAAAAGTTCCTTTGAATTGTTTGTTTGAATGGGTTTTACGCCGCTTTCAACAATATCGCAGTTATATCGCGGCGGCCAGAGCACCTAACAATGGATTCCTGGTATTTCCATCACCTGTACTACCATTACACCCTTTCCTAGCCTCCGACTGCTATCTCACATAGGTTTACGATTATCTTCCCATTGGTGGGAGACAAACGTCGGAAAGGATATTTGCCGCCACCGGGGATCGAACCCACGACTTCCAGATTGGAAGTCTTATGCCTAACCAACTGCGCTATGGTGGCGGATTTTATGCAATAATAGCGTCAATTCACTTTTTTTTCGAGCATTAACATTTGCAGAGATCCTCAAAATGCTTCGCACTTGGGCGTTAGACCAATTTTCGGGTCCCTGCAAATACTAACGCCATCAATAACGTGAATTAAGCCTATAATATTTCCATATTACCGAGTGGCGACTCTATTTACGATAAGGTAATTACGATAGTAACGGTTGCTATGGACGACACTTGCTCATGAATTATTAAATTTAACTGATTGGCCAATAACTGCAATCTTGGAATTCAAATTGCATTTTTCTTGAAAATAACTGCGCTTTATTGCTCCGCCCCTCTAAACAAGAACAATTAAACTTAGTAAAATTGTCACAACACGGAAAAGATTACACCAGTGAGGTTGGTATTTATGGTTGGTTAGAAAAAAAGGTATTGTCGGATCCATCTTGCGTTTTTGTGGTGTCCGTGGTCTAGAGGTAGAGCGTCGACCTCTTAGCCCAAAGGTTCCGGGAGTGGCTATCGATCTTGGTTCTTTCATTGGCACACACATTCGACGCGAGTACTGGTTAATTTTCATAGGAAGATGAATCGCGAGGGGTTAATCTAAGATGTTAGAACTTGTTGTGAGAACCAATCGAAGTAAAATAAAAAGGTTTAAACCATCTAGCGAAATAAGGATATGAAACGAATATACGAAAACAGGAAAGCGCATCGGGAGCCAATGCAAATGTTCCAAACGACATAGGATTTAATGATAAACATTATTTTTCATTTAAAAGTCGGCTCTTTTAGAAACTTTGAAGTGAATCTATATGAGGAGCGCTTGATAAAAGGGGTCGCTCAAAAGAAGTGGTCGCCTTAGCATTATCATTGCGAAATATTTGACAAAATAAGAGTCTGATTTAAACACAAGGACACAGAAACAGAAAAAGGTAGTAGATTTTACTAGGTGGGCGACACCTCGAGGGTTTCGCAGAAGAGGAATGAAGAGACGTTTTATTAAAGGGCCATATTACGTATTTGCTAAAAAGGTGAAACGAAAAAGAAAAACGAGACATTGATTATTTTTTATCTCTTTTTTTCACTGTAAGATCGATGGGCTTTATATCTTAATGAGGAAACAAAAATGTATTTCATGATCACTGGGGCTACGAAAGAAAACGTAGCTATTTAGGTGTTCAATAAATCAAAGATTTATTAACCTTACAAGGTGATTAAAAACGGCTGAACTTTTCCTTTATTTAAAAAAATGGCACGAAATGCGGAAATTTTGGGATTGTTTCTTAAAAGCGCGCCATTTCGCACGAGATTGCATGGCAACGTCGATCGTGACGTCATATATACAATGTCTTCCTGGGAAATAAACATTCGGACGTAATTTTCTCTTCAATACGAATTTTCCCCGGCAAACCAACTAGTTGAAGACGTAGATGGAGAGCGCCTCTACACCATTCTGTAACTTTTATCAAACTTTATCGTTTAGATTTTACTACCCTCAAATCGCGGCTATATCCGGCAAAATCGCATGTTTTATTGGTGTAGAACATTTCGTTCCGAAGCAATCGAACAAAGTTCATTCCTCTAGTAAAAAAGTAATAAAATATCGTTAATTTCGTCCGATTGGACTAAAGTATCGTTGTTATATTACCTCCCTTTAATTTAATTCAAAACACACGCCTCTCGCTCATTCGGGTCAATCTAAATTCATTCAAAATCATTCATCTTGCCAATGACACGATAAACTTAGCTGTTTTTGTAGTTGAAAAAAATTAAATGCATTATTTGAAGACGATACTTTTATTTCACTGCACGTTTTCAAATAAATAAAAAAAAATCAAAAATAAATAAATAAAAAAATCATGCATTGAAGCCCGTATTAGCCTAATCTCACCGTTTGCACGAGTCAAGGGGCAAAGAATCGATAAGTAGAATGTTCGCAACGCTTGATACGACAAGATGTGATATCACCTGCCTGATAACTTGTAATGATATCAGGCCGTCTATTTTTAGAAACATTGTGTATATTCATGACCATGAACGACTTTCACCTGAATTTCTTTTAGTCAAAATATTTCATAAGATTTAAAGGCCTGGAAAATGATTGTCAGTTGAAAAGATTTATATGTTGGCATCTTAAGATATCAATGTTATAAGCCCTGCGTTTAGGATGACAAAACGGTGAGACTTTTTGCCCATTTTTACCCCGCTTTGCACGTAGAAACACGTGCAAAGCGGGGTAAAATTTGCAAACAGTTTGTACCGTTTTGTGATCCTGAACGCCGTACTGGCCTCGTTTGTGAGGAATATGGTGTTGTTCGAAATCGAGTGGTAGGGGCGAAGAGGTTCGGAGTACAGTTCCAGAGAGCTGCAGTAGATCTTGATTCTCTCACAGGCCCATACAATGGTATAATTGTTGTAATGTGAGCAACCATTGTTCTACGTTTTTAGTTTTTTTGTCATGCTGAAACCAAGGGCAGTGAAATTGCGCAATAATACGTGTAATGACGTCATTTTACAGACAGTTCTATTTACAATATTGTGGTCATGTGATAATCTTATTCATTATATGACATATTACGCAGGAGTTAAATAACCTGTTGAAAATTTTTATGATATAACTTTTCATTTCGCTAGTGTGATAAAAATGAATAGGGACATAGGAACGCGAAGGACGTCGTAATGCATTTTTGGCGTCATTTTAAAGAATTCGTCGTTTTTACAACTTCAATGGGAAAAAAAGAGGGAGCGGGGGTCTTTGAACTAATAGAATATCAAATTTGAAGCATTATAATAAATAAAAATCAATTTTTTTTTATTCGCGTCAGCTTAAACAGATAATCAATAAGTAAAACATTGTTTTATATGTTTTTTATATGTATAACCTGAAATTATTGACATGATTTGACCTTTATGCAATGAATAAATTAATTGATGAATACATTTACCATCGAGGAAGATCGGTGGTTCCGGATAGCTTCGTCTTAACCCGGGGGACTATCCCTGCGTAACAAACGTTCTCGAAATGATACCCCGCTTTGCACGTATGCGCACGTGCAAAAGGGTTATCAACACCAAACGTTCGCAAAACGTATTACATCCTGAACGCATGGTTTACTTTCATATCATTAAAAAATTTTACCTACAGTAACTAACGGTTCCATGGCCGAGAGGTGTAGGTCGCAGTCATACGATGCATACTTTTGGCGGTTCAAATCTGCACAATGTCATTTTTTTTCTTCTTTTTTTGTTTTATCTTTTTTAACATATCACGGGAAAAAATACGCATGACTTTCTTGTTTTTTTTGACTATATATTTATTAGAAACCTTTACGTTTAACCTTTGTCAAAGAAATTGTCTTCAATTTACTAGTTTGTCGAAATTTAAACCATCAAATAAAGAAGCGTGAATCAGACTACATTTTTGAAAGTAGCTTGTAGAACCTCTTTAGATATATTTGAGAAAACACACGGATATTGAGTTTGAAAGCAAACAAACGATGGTATTTTTTATTGTCTAAGAGATGCATGTAGAGATATTTGAGTTGTAAAAGAAATTATAATACGGAAATGAAAAAAAGAGAAAATAAAGAAATTGAAACAAGTAATGGGTAAAACATATATTATTGTTTTTGAAAAATAAAAATAAGATTGATCGGGGCTCGAACCACGGACCTTGTGTCCTGCACTTCGGCGACCTTACTACTATATCTAGAAGATTTCTATACCTAGGGTGGCGCTAAATAAACATATTTATAACTTATCACGGTCGACTCCCGAGATAAAACGAAAACTGACGATAATGTAAATTTGGAATCAATAAAGCGTGTAATTATTTAGATTAAGGTCATGCTCAATCATGTCGAATATTTTTGGTTATATGACTCGTTAATACATTCAATATGTCATGACCACAAATTCAAGATCCTCCATAGTTTGTAATATTATCAAATAGGCACACGTCTTGATCAAAATAATTCCAAATGACCCCATTCATTTATTGAAAAAATCCCCACCCAATTCCAAAAACGCCCCGAAATCATTCAAAGACATTTCGAAATCGTGTAAGACAATTTACATTCAAATCAAATTTAATTCCAATCGATCACATTTTTCTACGATTTTATTGGCTGGTGTGAATTTTCAACAGTCCGTGAAGAAAACTGTTTGTTTTATTGAAGGGAGGTAAAAGGTATGGATGATTTCTCATTCGTCTCGCTCATTCAATGCATTCAATCCAATGCATCTCACCTTTTTTTAAATTCGCGATACTATAACTGTAAGCATTAAGGTAGCCCGATCATAATCAACAATAATGAGACCGGCATGACTTGTGTATTTCCAGATGATTATTTAAATTTCCTTCTGAATTGCTAGCGGAATATTATGACGTAGCCATTTCGTCATCGCAGCTCTTAAATGTGGTAAGTGCCTATACATTGTATAGGCACTTACAACATTTAAGAATTGCTACGACTATGACGTAAGTACGCAAAATTATTGGTTTATCCTCCGGAGCTATAGGACATCGAGCAGTCAATACTTTTTACTATTAGTGGCGGCGTCATAGCGCCATTTTGCATTGGTGTCGCGTCCGACTGTCAATCTAGAGATCCCAGCTCGATCCCCGACGGCGGAACTCAATCTTTCCGACTGTTTGTCTCTCATTAATGGGTTGATAATCGTAGACCTATGTGATGGGGAAGTTACACATGGCAATCGGTGATAGATCGGAGGTGCGTTCGTTTGAGCAAGATGAAAAAATCATCTTATTGTGATTTTTAAGACGTCGTAATGAACGATTTTCGATATTTTGAGTGAAAATATTCGATGTCGTCATGACTACTCGTTTTAAGCCAATGCAAACACATCTTTGTTTCCTCATTGAGATATCTTAAGATTCTTATTGGGCGGCTTAAAAATCTCGCTCTACCGAACGCTTTATCTTAAAAATCTTAATAAGAATCTTAAGAGTCTCGCTCTAACGAACGCACCTCGGTTGTTCGTTTTATCCAGGTAAGGACGGAACCGACCAAAACCGATATACAACCAATGTCACCGATTGGCAGACGATTTGCCACTCACCATAAACTATTTGTAAAAGATGAATTTCATCGGTGAAAACTAACCGATCGGGATTTTTAAACTGTTTAAAATTCGGTGAAAATTTCAAACCAATAAGCGATTGAAAAGCTATTTATAACCGATAAAACCGAACGGTCAGTGATAAGCAACCGATTAATAAATATCTATTAGCGATGGGAAAAGATGAGGTATTTTCCAGCAGGGTATCCATTCTTGGTAAAACTTTCAAACAAGACAGTCACAGATTATGAAATTCTTATGAAAATTCTGACAATTGAAAGTCAAACTATTGCGGCGTTCACGAGAAAATAATATTTTCTATTAAGTTAAGTGGAATGAAGCATTTGATAGGGAACAATTTTTTTTTCGCGAACGTCTCTATACTTTGTCTCAAAAATTTTTATACGATAATATGTACAATCAGATTTAAAGTTCAACTTGTAACTGAAAATCATTACATGTCCTTTTGGTGTCTTAGATTTCAAAATGACGCATTATGGGGATTCTACCTCAGATAGTTTTGGAACGCACTGGTGTCACCCTCTCTCAGTTAGGTTAGGATAGTGCTTTATTGGCCAAACTGAAGTCGTCTTTCTGGCGTTTACCATAAGTTCGTCCATCCTCAACTTTGTCTTCTACGGCGGCGACCATTTACGCCTCGGGGGCCCAAGTGAATGTCATGTCGGAGGTTTAAGAGAGCTTGCTGTTGCAGCAATAGACCAAACTGCTGGATTGCCCTTCCAGCATTCATTAAACCATACACTGAACTAAAATGTATCGGTTATCATCGCTTATATATCGATTTAATGAAAAAACCGACGGCAGTCTGCTGAACAAAGATTTGCCACCTATTCATCACCGACATCACCGATCTTTGACCGGTGAACACATCCGGATCACCGGTTGGATCCGATGGAAAGCGATAGACTGGTCGAACACGGATCAATCACCGACTGCCCGGTTGACAACCGCTTTAAAACCGGCGACAGCCGATGTTAAGTTAAGCAAATAAGCGATCATCACCGACCAAGCTCCTACTGGCCAGCTATTTGTCGCCTATTGAAAACCGATCTACTTTGTATTTTACCGATCAATAAGCTATTTATGGCCGATACCCTGTTACACATAAAGTCTGAAATGCTGAAACCGATGACAACCGATCATATTAGAGAAATAATTCACCGATTGAGGACCGATCTAAGTCTCATCGTATGTGTAACTGCCCCATGAGATAGCGGCTAGGGAAGGTTGTGATGGTAGTATTGGTAAAAAACCACCAGGAAACCATTGTAAGGTGCTCCAGCCACCGTAATATATCCGAAAAATTGTTGAAAGCGGCTTAAAACTCCATCCACTGAATCATTAGTGGTGGACAACGTTAAACAATAGCATTTCATTCTTTTCTAAAATTAAAGCAACGATGTTACTGAGACCGTGCATAGTCCTACTAACGACTATCTGCTACTTGTTGGCTGAAAGACGGAGCGTCTTCTTCAGGGCTACTCATGGCTGTAATTTCGGATTCGGCATGGAATGTACACTAGCAGTTGAACTGTTGAAAAAGGGCATCACTGGGACTTTTTACGATAACCAAACCGGCGTCTGCCAGCCGCAGCCCGAGCAAAATTATACGTCGAAGACCTTTTCCGAAATATTATTGGGAATGTATGAGCCACTGTTCGAAGCGGTAAGTCATACAGTAAGCAACATCGTGAAATTGACATTCATCTCAATCAAAACCATTCTAAATCGCCCACTCAGCGCTCCATTCATTCATTCCAAACACTCACTCATTTAACAATTCAAAAATGCTCCAAACTCACCATAAAACATATAACAACTTCGTTTAAAAATAAAAACAGCTGGGGAAAATCGGGATTTCACAGAATTGATTAAAATTGGAACCTATCTATAGAACATAAATGCAATTCTTTTAAAGGAAGGTAATTAATATCGCTAATTTCGTTCATCCTGAACAAAATTCGCGATATTGGATTACCTCCCCTTAAATTCATTGAAAATTTGCTCCACAAACTCATTCATTTTCATTCCAACTCAATTCAAAATCATTCATCTTGTCAATTTCACATTGTTTAAAACTGCATTTGTGGTTCGTCGTGAAAAAAGCGCTATTTTTAGAATTATGTAATAAAAAATGAAATTGAAAAAGAAATTAATAATCCCAACCCCTTCATTTTATAAAAGCAATGGAATATTTTTTTTTGTTTTCTACCGAGCCATTTTGGTGACATGTTTAACACATTTTTATTTCGTTAAACAGTAAATCGTTAAAACAAAATATTAATTCGTTAAAACGAAATACTATTTCGTTATAACGAAAAACTAATTCGTTTAAACAAACTTCTAAACCGTTAAAACAAAATATTAATTCGTAAAAGCGAAATGCTAATTCGTAAAAAATAAATACTAATTTGTTATAACGAAATGATATTTCGTGAAAACAAAATATTAATTCGTTTTATCGAAAAGTTATTTCGTTATAACACAATACTAAATCGGTTTCACGAATTAGTATTTCGTCATATCGAAATTAAGTTTCGATAGAACGAAATACTTATTCGTTTAAACAAGCCCAGATAAAAACAAGTCCGTCGCGGACCGGTCTGTAGTTCACGAAGCAAGAATGAAATGCTCAATGTACAGAGTGGTAACCACTGAACAATGTAGATAAGGGCTTACAACTATTACGCATATTACGAAAGTGCGTTACAGAAATAAATCTTCTTTCGAAAAATGTCGTTAATGAATGATCATAACATCGAAAGAACAGCTTATTGAAGCTGTAGTTAAGACGTTTTGATTATTCACCAATGTTCAAAGCATAGCAAAGCGGAGCGGACGGAGGATATTCATTTTTTGTCACGGTCTACACATCGCCTTTATCCTAAATATTCTATGTTGGTCGTCTTCTGAGTGCGTATAAATTTAAAAATTTTATTTAACGATTAAAGCTTTGTCGAAAACGTGTATTTGTATCGCGCACAAGTAACAGTAAGAAAGTACACAATGGCTTAATATTTTGAAGGATAACAAGCGAGTGTTCCGAAGGATATTATTTCGTTTTAATGAGAGGGTAATTCATTAAAAAGAAATAGCATTTCAGTAAAAATCCACAGTATTTCGATGTAACGAATTATTAATTCGTTGAAACGAAATGTTAGTTCGTTTTAACGAAATACTAATTCGTTTTATCGAAATAGTATTTAGTAAAAACGAAATAGTATTTCGATTAAACGGAAGGCTAATTCGTTATAACAAAATATTAATTCGTTTTAACGAAATGCTTATTCATTTTATAGAAATAGTAATTTGTTATTACGGAAAAAATGTGTATATCATGTCACCGGGGCACCGTAGTTTTCTAGTAAGGCCATTAAATATTTCATTTCATAGACAACAACAGCTATATTTTCACGGGTGGTGAAGCCAGTCGTGAAAATATAGCTTTTGTTTAATATATAGCTTATATAGCTTCCAATTAACATTTAGCGGATGTTACAATGAGAGCATATTATAATTTTCTATTTAATTTCTTTGAAAATGTGCTCTGCCACCTAATTCAATCTATTTCTACATTGCTTTGTTATTCAAAAGAGGTCAATGAGGCCTCAAATTTTCGAATTTCCTACATGAATTAGCCGATTTTGACGCCCAAAGAGAGGGTGGGGTTTAATTAGAGCACGGGGCTTATTATAGTTTCTACGGTATCCCAATTATTTCTCCATTACGTTTTCATGTAAATGAGATCCAAGAGGCGTCAGATTTTCAGAGAATTTTACATTATTTGGTCGATTTTGACACCCGCATAAGGGATGGGGAGGGGTGTATTAGAGCATAGGGCTTTATTTGAATTATTACGGTTTACCATTAATTTCCCTTTTATATTTTCAGTCAAAAGAAGTCCTAGCTACGGGAATCTTCTTGAAGATTGATCAAATGTTTCCAATCGCCATCGAAATCCACTTAGTTTACCCAGGGTCCGGTGACATGTAAGATGTTTCTTTGTTTTTTGTAAACTGTAGTAATTGCTTATTTGAATGGGTTTTACGCCACTTTAAACAATCTTACAGCTATATCGCGGCAGCTGGAACACCTAACAATGTGTTCCTGGTATTTCTCTCATCAGTACAACTATTACAACTTTCCCTAGCCTCCAGCTGCTTTCCCACATAGGTCTACGATATATCGACCCATTTGTGAGATATAAATAGTCAGAAAGAATAAGTGCCGCTGTCGGGGATTGAACCCAGGGACCAGTTTCATCAAAATATTTAAGACGCTTTTTTGTCTTACCGATGTCTTACCTTATATTTAGGACAAAAGTCACATATCCACAATCCATCAATATCTATGTTAAGTGATTGTTGTTGTTACCGTTTCGAAAGTCATCAGTGAGACAAAAATTGCGGCTTAAATGTTTTGAAGAAACTGGCCCCAGGACCTCTAGAATGACAGACCGACGCGCTACCAACTGCGCAATGACGGCGGTATAATGGGCAAGCAGTTTTCATCGATTTGACATCCTGAACGCAGAGTAGATGTTCATATTCGTGAAATCGTACAAGCCTTTTGTTCATAAGTGTAATTCATTTGAAATTCTTTGCGAGATTGACCGAAAAAGAAAACTACACAGTAACTGATATATAGATTGGTTAAGAATGGGTTAAGAATCGGTATTTTGGATTTTAGATCAAAGTATTTCACTAATTATAGCACAAACCTTATGTTATTGTGCTAATTGGAATTGTCGCGAAGAGACGATTAAATGAGTACCCACGATAAAGGGTTTCATTGAGATTTTAAAGATTTTAAACTGGATTTACCTCTTTTTTCCGTACCTTTATACATGTCCAGTCTATTCTAAAACAGGTTTATCTGGACGACAACATGTTAAATCTGTTTGCAAATTATACTCCGCTTTGCACGCAAGTGCACGTGCAAAAGGGGGTATAATTTGCAAACAGTTTGCATCGTTTTGTCATCCTGAACGCATAGCAAGATTCAACAGCCGATCGTCGATAAGCGGTAGATGAAGCTTTTTTTAACATTTATGATTCACAGGTTCATGACGGAATTCTTTCTAAACGATGGCGCAAATATTGCTTTTAAAGTGGAATTTGGAAATTCGACAATGGACGTTCAGTACTTCAACACGAATGAATGGGAAGATCCCAAAAGCTCTGTGAACGAGTTCGCTGATCGAAACGGTTTTGTCAAAATTACTTTTCTCTTCATCGGGAATAACTTGTTTGTAAGCATTTGATTTGATTTGTTTGTTTGTTTGGGTGGGTGGGTTTTTGTGCCGCTTTTAAAATCTCTCAGTTATATCTCGGCTGCTGGAGCACCTCACAATGTATTCCAGGTATTTCTCACACAAGTACTAGTTACCTTTTCGTCCTTTCATAGCCTCCAGCTGTTATCCCACATACAGTTAAGAACATCGTGAAATTGACAATGTGAATAATTTTGGAATGATTTCGGAATGAAATTGAATGAGTGTGTGGAGCGAGTTTTGAGTGAAATTGATGAACAAAATTAGCGATATTGATTACCTCCCTTTAATAAAAAAATGCATACAAGTTCTACTAGAACCTCATCTTGTCGATCCAAGGGTTACGAACGTTTTACTTATCTTTTGAGAAGAAACTACTGATTCGTGAATATGCAAGAACCTATGAAACCCTTACAATTTGGGTTATATCAGTGAAATCACGATTTTGTTCTATCAAAATTGATTTTGAATGACGTTGTTGATTCTAAATTATTTATTTGGTTTGAGCGTTTTTGATTGGTTTGTGTCAGTGTTTGGTATGCATAATTGGAGCGCTGAGTGAGTGGTTTAGAACGGTTTTGATTGAGATGAATTTCACGATAGAATTATCTGTAGTTCTAAGATTATCAACCCGTTGGTGGAAAACAACTTATCGCAAGGACGAGTCCCGCCGTCGGGAATCGAACCTGGGATCCTTTGAATGAAAGTCCGACGCGTACCACCATTTGAACAGTACAAAGTATATACAGTATAACTCTTTAAATGCATTTCGAAGAATAAGTGAGAAATAACGGCAAACTAACACTTGAAACAGTAAATAACATCATGAAATTGATACTAATCTCGATCAAAACCAATCACAATCGACCGTTCTGCGCTCAAATCATTCATTCTAAACACTCACTCCAATCATGCAAATAAAAAGAAACTTCGAAATCATTCAAAATAATCAACATTGCAATGAATTTGATAAAATTTGTGCCTAGTTTTAAGGTAGTGGACCCGTAAAAGTTTCCCAATGTCTCTAAAGGAATGAACTTTAACAGTGTTAACCGAGGTTTCCTAATGATTTTCATTAGGAAACCTCGGTCAACATTGTGAACGATCATATGTTCCAAAATGCTGCGGAACTATTACGGGTCCACTACCTTAAATAGCTGATGTTGATTTTAACTGTCCGATCTGTCAGCATAGACGCAAAATAAGAAAGATACATGTACGTAGATTTTATCTAAGAGGTAAAAAACCCCGATGATGTTGAATACCGTTTATATTTTTTATCGTTTTTTTTTTTTATATTGTAAGATTGTTTAAAGTGGCGTAAAACTATTCAAAGCTGGATTATCGCACTCATTCTTTTTATTTCAAAGAAAAAGAAAATAAATTCCAAAACCATTCAAATTGTCAATTTCACGGTGTTACTCACTGTATCCACTTTATTTTTTTTTCTTTATCGCTTTTCGATGGATTATCGAGAATTAACGGTATCACTTTATTACTTGATTTCATATTAGTATTGCATTTAAGAAATATGATAATTGTTTGTTTTTCGTATATGGTCGACAGATATTTCTTTCTCGAGCTCGCATTCACTTAAAATTTATCTTTTGTGGTTCAATTAATGTAAGATCAATCGATCATGTTTCGTTAATGCTCTCCCATAGACCCTGGAGTTATTTTAGGCGTTATATAATTTACTGCGTTTTGTTATCAAATTACAAAATGTCCAGTTTTAACCTTTCGTGTTTTATTTTTTTTCGCAACCCCATACTAAGTGATGTTTGTGACGTCATAAAAATCCACGTGTGATATGACGCGCTCTAATGTCTGCGCCCTCATTATTCCCGAGGTCTATTCCGTAGAATCGCCGAAGGTTCCCGATTGATCAACCGTTCTTATACTGCAACAAACAGACGTATTGTTGTGTAAAATTCGAGATATTCGAAATTGGAAAAATGCAATCCTACTGGTTATACAGTAACAAACATCGTGAAACTGACGGGATGAAAGATTTTGCAACGAATATGAATGGGTTTGTGGAGCGAGTTTTGATTGAATTTAATGAGAGGTATTCCAATATAACAAATTTGGTTCAGGATGAACAAAATTAGCGGTATTAATTACCTCCCTTTAAAAATGTTGCATATGTTCCATAAATACAGTTAGTTACATCGTGAAATTGACAAGGTGAATCCTTTTGGAATGATTAAGGAATGAAATTGAATGAGAGTGTGGAGCGAGTTTTGAGTGAATTTAATGGGTGCTAATCTATTTTCGCAAATTTTGTTCATGATAAACAAAATTAGCGGTATTTATTACCCCCCTTTAAAAATCTTGCATATGTTCCATAAATAGCTTCCTATTTCTTCAAGGTCTCCTGGCACGATCTTATCAGACGCTTACAATTTCATTTAATTCAGTGAAATTCCGAATCTTTCCCCAGCCGTTTTTATTTCGAACGAATTTATTGGTATCCATGTTTTTGAATGTTTTTTCAGTCAGTTTGGAGCGTTTTTGAATGGCTTGAGTGAGTGTTTGAAATGAATGAAAGGAGCACTGAGTGAGCGGTTTAGAATTGTTTTGATTGAGATGAAAAGTCAATTTCACGATGAAATTAACTGTTTATTGTTCTTAAAATAAACTAGGCCTGTCCCGATCCTAAATTATATGAGCCTGTGCGTGAAACTTTCAACAATTTCAGAAATGCACGAAGCAAAGACTCTGACCAGCCTGTGCATCCGCAAAGTCTGACCAGAGTCTTCACTATGCGCTCAGTAGATAGATAAGGTCTTAAAGTATCTGTAGACCATCGGGTAACTTGATATTTACAGTATGTGGCTGTCTACACAGCTCAATGTTTACACCTCAAGCACATTTCAAATTATTGGAAATGTCACGCACAGGCTCATATATCCTTTATACATTTTCAGGTTACTTGGGACGGAGGGAGCATCTACAGTTACGACTTCGCAGACGGATTCCAAATAAATCAGACCGTCCGTTACTATAGCAACATGTCGAAATGCCATCGGCTCTACTTTGGGCACCGCTTCGCCCGTACTATTGTCATCTAAACTGAATGGTCCGCTTGCCCTTTTGAATTACGTCATAACAGACCCCTTAGAAATAAACACGGAATTCATTAGCAAAATATAAAGTTAATGACACAAAACAAACAGTCAATCGTTGGAGGAGGATAGACAGTTAATAACATCGTGAAATTGACTGTCATTACAATTAAAACCATTCTTATTTGCTCCCTCAGCGCTCCGTTCATTCATTCAAAGCACTCACTCAAACAATTCAAAAACGCTCAAAATGACTTAAATCGATACAGTTAATCTACATCGATAAATTTGTTCATCTCAAAAAAGTTTGAAAATGGCATTTGGAAGTGGAGAATAGTGATCCACGTGTATATCTATTTGGTTTTTTACTAGTTTTGAATCTCTTCTTTAATATAACGCTTGGTTGGATCTTTTTTGTGCACGATTTGCCTTCCGAGAGGACGGATAAGGGACGGGGACGTACCCGAACTTACTGTCTTCTTCTTGGTTGGGAAAAAAACGGTGCCTTTACTCTCGCTTGAATAGCCCAAAACATAACCTGATTCGACCCAGTTTGTTTGGTCTCAAAAGATAGATCTATGAATGTAGATGTAATAGTTAAACGCTAATAATTGAAATTAAACGATCTAAACAGCATAATTTTCAATACTAAGCGTTTAACAAGAAAAGTCTTTTGCCCGCCTTTTGCGTTATTGACATCATATTGCACGATTTAAAGGAAATAAGCCAGATACATTTATTACAAGTAAACGCCCCTCTCTTTCCAAATATGGAGTTGTTGAAATATTCACGCAAATCTTGAGTCTTTATAAAAAGCCATTACAGGACATAAATATGAAGTATATTTTGGCTTTTTTTTACCCGACAACATAGATAAACGAAAATCTAATAATTATTTTTTCACTCTGTTTTGCACCTTACTTCGAAAAGAATAAAATACTTAACGGTATCGTATTATCGTATGTAATAAGATGTCTCTTTATTGATTTAATATGCCAGTAATTGTTTACGAACTTGTGTATGAATGGCAATCTAAGGACATAAAAAACTAAGCAGATTATACTATTCTGTTGAGAAAAAAAGTGATATACAGTCAACCAAATCTAAACTTAGCAAAAAAAGAAACTTTGCATATTTATTGGTCTGTTTTGAATGACTTACAGTGGCTATATGCCAACTTTATTTACATGTGTTAGTTGGACTAGCTACAGAGACTACACAGACGAAGGTTTTTGCGCGATTGAAGCGAGTCCGAGCTAATGCGTCTCTAACTTCCGGTTTTGTCACATACTCGTGTTGAGTTACCCAAAATTCATTTTGAGTTATTTTTGTTACTCA
The DNA here is from genome assembly GCA_948146395.1 of Fragum whitleyi. Classification (NCBI taxonomy): domain Eukaryota; kingdom Metazoa; phylum Mollusca; class Bivalvia; order Cardiida; family Cardiidae; genus Fragum; species Fragum whitleyi. Next base: position 22,592,274 of record OX411560.1, on the reverse strand, counting down.
GTCACACTCATTCCTTAGAATCGTCACGAAAAAACAAAAAAAAAAATGTTTGTACATTTTTATTGAAACGTGTATATAACAACAATCGAAAAAAGGCAGAAATCAGACTACAGGTATACATAGAGCTTGAATGTCTGTTTATAACGCCACTCTTAAGTTGGCTACTCGGGACAGGCAATTCACATTTCAATATCTCGGTTTAGATCTGCCGCGCCCGGTTAGGACAATCGGTTACGCGTCTGGTTTTCAATCATCGGGTCGTGGGTTCGTCCTCTGAATCGGACATCTTTCATCCCATATTTGACAAAAAGCATTGTGATAAGTGTCATTTCTCTCCCAGACAATTGGCAAGTGATACGCCTTGGAAAGATTGGCGACTGGTGCCTCAGATAAAATATCTAGCCGTACTGTGAGAAGCGAAAGGAAATTATGGATAGGTGCACCAGCCGTCGAATTTTAAATGTAAAACTTTCGAAAGTGACCTTTAAATCCATATTAACTAACAAAAAAAATCCGTTACAACAACATGAAGTGTCGGCCGAGATGAGATAGGCCACTTGTGACGTCATGTATAGGCCCTGTTACCATCGCATATTTTTCAATTCATTTAATCAAAGGAAGGATAACTACAAGACAAGTATGCGTGTTTAGATCAGACGTTGGTCTATCATGATATTGGAACGACTTTAAGCACGAAAACGTCAAGGACCTATGCTCAAAACATCACCGACATTCTTGAATTCATTTCTGTGATTTTTGAAATCGACCCCTTTGTCCCTTGACTACCAATAAAATCCTCATTTTACCAACATCCGGTACTGACCCTTCAATAAACCGACGGATATTGCCTTTTAAGTTTCATGTAATAGTAACATCTATATTCTTTATGGTTTCATAGCGACACTGCAGCCCTCAGTAAGTCATGTAAAGTTTCTTTTTTTGCTAAGTATAGGATATATGCATATGCAATGACCCCACTTCGTGGACTTTTTCTAATGTCGTAAATTTAATTAATTTGTCTTTGTTAATTTTGGTGGACTATAATACGCCTCATCTATAGCCATCGCGTTAGGAAAGAAGTATATGATCTATTGCACTGTTCAATTAGTGCTATTTAGTTAGTGTTACTTTTCTTGAATAAATGTACAGGCAAGTAAAAACGTAGCCCTGCCAAAAGAGATTCGACAAGGTAATCCACGCCATGCCTGATCAAAATCTACACAGGATATTCGTTATACAACATGTGCGCGTATTTTACGATTTTCACCTGGTCATTGCATAATTATGAGGGGGTAGTTTCTAGTCTGTACGCATGAGTGGTATAACAGATTCACACCCTAAGAACTCGGTTACGGCCCTTGGAAAATGGTGGTCATGTTTTGAAACGATACGAATTGGAAATTGAAAAAATAACTGTACAGTCATGGGAGTTGACATAGTCACATACAGGGGCAGAATTGGCTTATTTAATATGCCTGTTAAGGTACGAACACCATTACGAACATTATGCATAACTAGAAAGTCTGTCAGTAAGATACCTCGATTGGCAATATTGTTTTCCGTGTTGGTGACCTTGGGCGGTGATGTTGAGAAAAACCCGGGGCCCGCTGGTAGAGGGGCTAGCACATCTGTTTCGAATAACCCCGGAGAGAGTACTAGATTAACCAGAAATAGTAGACAGACATTACTTCCGTATGCGGAAATTGTATCTTCCCCTAGCCCTTGCTCGACCCAGGTACCCTCTCCAAATTTGTCGGACTCTCAATCGACCCAGCGAAATCAGCAAGCCAACAATAGGACGAATGGTGCACTGAACGAAGCTGAAAAGAGCCCTTTGGTATCACTCGACAAAAATAACGATATGTTTTCAGTGCGTAAGGTCGGTTAGAAAGTAAAACCGCTGAAAAAAGGGACGTTGGGGGAAAAGGAAAAAAATCAAACAATGATGACAAAAATGAATTATCGGACTTGATACTATCTTTAAAAGCAGACATGAACAACAACATGACTTCTATAAATAGCCAGTTGATTGGCCTTACAACAACATATCAAATCTAACGGCAGATATGTCACAGGTCATGAATACATGCAACACTTTACAACGGGAAAATGAGAACTTGCGACAGAGTAATATTGAACTTTGTGAAAAGGTATCCCGTCTCGAAAACACGATCGACTCTATAGAAAATCAGTCTCGTCGTAATAATTTGTTAATTGAAGGCATTGAAGGATCGGTGCAGGAGTCGTGGAAACAAACCGAAATCAAAGTCCGGAGTGTACTGAGAAATGACTTAGAAATATCCTTTACAAGTGACATTAAAATCGAACGTGCCCATAGACTTAAACGATCTGGAAATAGAAATTGTCCGACGATCATAGTAAAATTTACATACTTCAAGGATAAACAGGCAATTCTCAACGCTGCGAAAGATAAGTTGGACCGAGATTCGAACATCCACATTAAAGAGGATTTTTCAGCGAAAATCAGAAAAACTCGGTATGAACTAGGGAAATTCATGCAAAAAGCGAGACAGGATGGCTGTGTTGCTACAGTATCATATGATCGACTTATAATTGATGGCAACGTCTTCAAATACAATGAACGAACTGATGATTTAATCCTAATAAAACGAAAGAGTAAAAGAAGACAGGAACCACGTGAAGATAATCAGGCGCATGCGCAATCCCAACGACCCAATCAAGATAATGATGATTTGAATATTCATGACTTCGCTGGTAGCGCCACCAATTTATCGGTTAGTGATCACGGGGAACGTAACAATTACGATTACTGACGAGATGGCCCTTGCCCAGTATATCTATGTAACATTATATCTTGGAATATTGCGGGCTTAAAGAAATTTAAGGATAATGTACGATTTAAATTGCTTTTATCCAATTACGACATAGTTCATTTTCAGAAACATGGAGTGATGTAAAACTTGAATTTGAATTGCTTCTCGAAAATTATTACTATTTTGATGTTGTTAGACCTCGCAATGAACGCAGCCTCAGAAACAGTGGTGGATTAGGAACTTTCATTAAAAAGCAAACATTTTCTGATTTCTTTAGTTGTCGAATACATGATGAAATAAAAGAATGTATTATATTTCTAATGAAGGACGGTGTTTTTGATGGTATCAAAACAAGGGTTTTAATGCTATTTGTTTATATTTCGCCAGAAGGTTCTTTCATTTATAATGAAGATAATAATAATGGTATTGAAAGATTATCTGATATTTTGGATGGCTTGCGAAATGAATTTAATGGATGTTTATTTTATATAGCTGGGGATTTCAATGCCCGAACTAAGGACCTATTGGACTTCATTCCTAATGATAATCTCGATTTTGTTTTTGGTGATGTTGATTACATGTGTGATTGTTTTAATATGAACCGTCAAAATACTGACAAAAAATACAATAATTTTGGAAAATCCTTAGTAGAACTCTGCTGTAATTTTGATATACATATAATGAATGAAGGTCTGTTTAATGACACAGAAGGCCATATTACATGTATTTCAAACAACGGATCTTCCGTAGTAGATTACAATATAGCATCCTCTCAACTTTTCAATTTCTGTACTGGCTTCCAAATTTTAAATAATCACGAATCAGATTATTTTTCGATAAATTGTACATTAAGTTTAGTCGGTAGACAAACTATAGACATACAATCTACTGAACATAGAAATATGCATAATGTACGTCGGACTCTGTCCACTGAGAACACGTTTATATGGAGAGAAAATAGAGATCAGCTATTTGTTTCTACATTCATAATTAAATATAATATTATATATAATGATTTGGTTTCACAGTTGAACGGAAATGTCAACTCTTTTATCTCAACGTTGAATAACCTATATACGTCGACAGCGAATGAGTTGGGTTTTTCTGTTAAAAGAAAAACAGTTAACTCAAGTTCCCAACCTGATTGGTGGGATAATGAGCTAGATTATCTGAAAAATCTTAAATCAATTAGACTTTATTCATTTAGAAAAAGTAATGCCAATGACGACTTATTGTTATATCAGGAAATAAAAAAGTTGTTCAGATTAAAAGTTAAAACAAAGAAAAATATGTCATGTTCTTCAAACAAAAAAGCATTGGTCGATGCTGGTAAAAACCCAAAAGTATTTTGGAAACTCTTGAGAAATCGAGAAAAAAGATTGACGGGAACAATTTCTCTCTCAGATTGGTATGAACACTTTTCTAAGTTATTTCAAGCAACGGAATTTTTTAGTTATAATACTGATGATTTACCAAAGGTCGATTCATTATGTACAGACATATTGAATAACAATATCACTGAAAATGAAACATTAATTGCAATAAATATGCAAATTCCCAGTAAAGCTCCAGGACCTGATGGTCTTCTGGGACATTTTATTTCAAGCACAAAATCAACTGTTATTCCGCTGCTCACCAAACTTTTTAATCAAATCCTTAATAATGGTACTTTAAAGAGGCATGGTCTCAAAACATCATTTGTCCAATATATAAATCTGGATCCATCAATAATGTAAATAATTATAGAGGTACATCTTTGTCAAACGTTATTTATAAAATATTTGCATCAATTCTAAATTCTCGTTTGTGCAAATGGAGCGAAATGAATTATCTGATTAATGAAGTCCAGGCTGGTTTTAGAAACGGTTATAGCACAATAGATAATATGTTCACTTTGCATGCCTTAATACAGAAATATCTTTCAAAGAAAAACGGTCGTCTGTACGTTCTCTTTGTTGACTTTGAAAAAGCGTTCGATAACATATCACATAAAAAACTTTTTGAACGTCTTTCAACGCTTGGATTAAATGGGAACTTTCTAAAATGCCTAATCAACATTTATAAAAACAATAACTCTTGTGTAAGAATTAACGAGTCATGCACGAGTTATTTCCCTTGTTCACGAGGTACAAAACAAGGAGACAAATGCAGTCCTCAGATTTTTAATCTTTTTATTAATGATATCTGCTCTTATGTTGGACAGAATAATCAATGTGGTATATTTGTTTCAAATGAAATTCAAAATATTAGCAGTTTATTATACGCCGATGATGTTGCGAGTCCAGCCGATACAGTCATCCAACTACAAAGGCAGCTTAACTCAATTCAACGATTTTGCCTGGAAAACGGAATGAAAATGAATTTTTCCAAAACTCAAATAATGATATTTAGAAACGGTGGTCGTTTGCGGAAGTCAGAGAAATGGATGTGTGGTGGTAATGACATTGAAATAGCGAGTTTTTACAAATATATGGGTCTGATTTTTTCACCGAAGCTACAATGGACTAAAGCCCTAAATACCCTAGCAGCACAAGCTAAAAAGTCTTTATGCATAATTAAGTCATACAGCCATTGGTTTGGGTCCTTAAATTATAATGAACACTTCAAAATTTTTGATGCCATGATAAAACCTATTCTTCTATACGGTGGAGAATTATGGGGGTATACATATAGGGAATCTGTCGAACGTGTTCAGATATTATCCTGTAAACGATTTCTTGGGGTGGGTAAAAATTCAAATAATAAAATGGTGTTAGGGGAATGTGGAAGGTATCCGCTCTGTATTGATTATTTTATAAAGTTTATAAAGTATTGAGGGTAAAATATTACAAATGTCGATATATAGATATCCTAAACAATGTTACTTGAAGCTTAAATCTCTCGATGATAGGGGAAAACATACATATGCATCAAATGTAAGAGAAATTCTATTTTCGTATGGATTTGGTTATATCTGGATTTCCCATGATGTCGGAAATGTTGATTTATTTATTGCACAATTACGGACTAGATTAAAAGACATCTTTCAGCAAGACTGGCACAATCACCTAAAAGAACATCAAAAGGGCAATATAAATCGCTCCTTGATGTTAAATGTTACTTATCGTTTAATTTTCCGTTTTATCTGAGAAAAGTCTTTTCTAAATTCAGATGTTCAAACCATCGTTTAAATATCGAACTAGGTAGATATGATAACATACCCAGAGACGAACGAATCTGTATTTACTGTTTAGAACAGCATTCTTTAGAAGTTTTAGATGACGAGTTCCATGTATTTTGTCAATGTCCGCAGTTCGATTTTTATAGAGAAGTCTACATTGGAAAAAATCGTATCCAAAATGTTCAACTTTTTTTCACATACATGGCTGAAAAAAGGGAAAATAGGCTTTTAAATATATGCAAATTTGTTCATAAGATAATGCAAAAGCGCGTTTAAAAGACCATGTACTTGTTAAAGCAGATTTTATAAATATAAGATTCGGAATTAAGCATTTTTACAATATAAGTTATGTTTTCCAATCTCTTTATATAATCATCTGTATAAAATCCGATAGCTGCATTTAGTTGAACTGATCGTCTATACTTTTTAATACAATGTTGTCAACCTTTATCATGCTATATTTAGATGGGTTTTAAAAATTAGTGTCACTTCTAACACAATACAAGCAGTATTATCTAATATTTAAATGGTACATACGAAATAAGGTAGGAAGCTGGCAGGATAGGCTCAGCTCAGACTGCACACATGTGCTGGCTGATCTCAGTTAATACTGTCTGCAAAATTGTGACAACGACGTGAACAGAACAAAAAGGGTTAACATCGATTACATTTCACTCGTATCATTTATATATAATTTCTGTCTTTCCATATTGTTTTATTCTACCAATCCAAGGAGCTTTAACAATATTTGTAATTTCATGTTTGTAAACTGGGCCGTTGGCCTATATTACTTCAATAAAATATATGTTATGTTATGTTAACTGTTACAACGGACAAATGCCTCTGCAAGAAAACATGTTAAGGATTCGCAATGAAAACAGTAAACGATTTCTGTACTTACGGAAAACAAAAACGCTACGCCTTTCAAAATAATGTCATTAATCCATCGAATTTAAAAAAAAGCCAAGTGTAGCTTTTACAGTCTGATACTCCGCATAATCATTTACTTTCATATCTTATCCTGCAATTAACAAGAACTGTGAAGATTAAAGGGAAATTAGATGTAATGTGTGCCATTTTTCAAAGTAAAGGCATTAAAAGCTTATAGGTTGCGTTTCATACTGGAAATTCATGCATCCTCAAACAATAATTCCAATTGAAATAATCGGTAATATTTTTCCTCCCTATTATCACAACTGACAATGAAAAAAAATCGAAAAAATATAATAAAATATATGTTACGGTGCATGACAGAGAGTGTTACAGTATAGTAACTACATCACTAATATTGGTTACAGATTCTTATGGAATACATTTCTTATGTTTTATTATTTGAATGTGATTTATTAGCTATTCTAGCTATGATTTCCTGTCTGTCCGTACGTCTAACCGTCCGCCCGTCTGTTTACTTACACTTTTTTTCCCAAAAGAGTCCACAATCTTTATCCGATTTACTCAAAACTTTCAAATTATGATTATACCAACATCAGAATAATTTTGTTTTAAGTCTGTTCGAAAAACATCAAAGGAAAAAGGAAATTAAGGATATTTGACTACAATATTTGACTACAATATACGCGTTGTAGCATTACAGACAGGGCGGTGAAGTTTTAATGCAAAAGGGTCCTTATGATAACTGGTGAAATTATCCCAAACCTTGAACTTAAATTTAAGAACTGGTTCAATATCTAGTACAAGAAGTTCAAAAACTAGTTCTAGAACTGGTTCAACAGCTAGTTCGACTGTTCTTGAATTCCAATTCACATTCTATAACCAGTTCTTGAACTTGTTCCCAGGGAAGGAGGCATTAGAGCGTCCCAGGCTCTCGTGGACGTCCTGTGATTTCGAAAAAATTAAAAGATAAAAACTGTAATCATCTAGTAATTCGGCGGGTCAATACTCTCAGAAAATACTTTAGATCAGAGCATGGCTAGCTGTTTTGACCATTTTTGTACAAATCTCGGGGATAGTTTTGATAGGTCTGATTGACTTTTTATATAGACCGAATAAAGGTTCTTTTCCCTTCAATTTCCGTATTTACTCAATGCAGTTAGTGTCCATTTCAATAAAAATGCGAAACAGGACCTTTTAGTGCTTTGATTTATATTTTTAAACCATTTCACTTCAAGGTTATATTTTCCGTTTAATTTCAAAAGCAACTTAAACAAAACTCTTGGCTGATGGTACCTATTTGTTAACAGATTTATGTATAAATAAGCACAACTACCCTATTTTTTATTTCATTTTTAACAACAGCAAATGTAGAGTTATTTAAACAAAAGTTTCATATTGGAGAAAATCGTCACACCGTCATTTGTAAAAGAGATTGAAACCGATGATTTTTAGAATGTTCAATCCATTTCGATTTGGGGATTTTAAGCTTACACTTTCTTGACCAGATCCCTTTCATTTTAAGCAGGTGAATCTTTTACGATGTTGATTAGATTTCCATGTATAGGCATTCGTATAATTAACATTTGCGAGTGCTTTCTTATCCTCAAAGTAAGACAGATATAATTGAAAAGAAGGAAGGCATACTGTTTTTCATAAATTAAAAAGGAGATCTGAGTGTCATATTTAGATATACTTAAATATAAGAAAACTCGGATTACGTTGCGCTTTCGTTTGTGTTTTTTGAAAATCCTAGCATCAAGAAAACTGGGATTTTTGTATGCAATATCAATGCCAGAGGTTGTAACGCTGTAGTGAAGATACTGTAACATACCAAAAGAATTAGACAGAGTTCGTAACATACGCATAAAATTAAAATAATGCATACAAGTTTCCAAACAGAAGACATTTCTTTTAGAAAACGGGTAAAATAGAGAAGACTGGGGGGGGGGGGGGTGTTAACGCCAAACAGATAAAATGTTTCAATATTTCTTCTTTCTGTTCTAAAAATCCAAAAAGAAGTAGACAAAACACTGTTTTTCGATCAAATTTTCCTCAAAACTCTTTTTTACCGAAATATCAATATCAAAAATATTTCGATTAGGATAATTCATTATCTAAGGAATGGAATAGGAATATATTAAATGTCTAACGTATCTTCTGGTTGTAAAAATAATTAAAAATAATGTCGAAACCGACATGCATTTAAACAAATTAGCAGACGCCCCAAAAAATGTGAAAATGGGCCTCTTGATTGGATGATAATATAGGACAAAGACTAAGAAGCGCTAATGACGTAATATATAAGAGAAGTGTTGTGGAATGCGCTGCAGCACCTGAAAGTTGAGCAATTCTATATAGAACCAAGAAGGCCATAAATCGGATGGGGTCTGACCTCCAAACACTCATTCGATTCAACTTCAAACTTTTTCACATTGCAAAATTCACGATTTTGTTAAGTGTAAGAACATCGTGAAATTGACAAGATGAATGATTTTGGAATGAATTTAGAATGAAATTTAATGAATGTGTATAGCGAGTTTTGATGAAATTAAATGGAGGTATTCCAATATTGCTAATTTTGTTCAAAATGAACAAACTAAGCGATATTAATTACCTCCCTTTAATAAAATATTCGTACTGTTCTGTTTGTACGCCTTCATGGACCAATCAGATACTTAACACCCACACTAGCAAATAAAATCGTAGTATAATTTGATCAAATTGAATTTAATGTAGATCGTCTAGAACGATTTCGATCGTTTTTTTAATGATTGCGGAGCATTATTGATCGATTTGAGTGAGTATTTGGGATGAATAGGGCGCTGAGTGAATGATTTAGAAGGATTTTGATCGGAATGAGTGTAAATTTCACGATATTTTTTTTCTACTGTAAACGTCGTTCTAACCTACGAAAATATCTTAGGCACAATGGCGGCAAATGACAATGTAATCTCTTTTTGTTATAAGAGGTTTGATTGGTCATTCGAGTTTAAGCTTGATGTCAGCGATTTGTTACAGTTAATTTCATCATGAAATTGAGAAGGTGAGTGGTTTTGGAATGATATCGGAATGTTATTGAATGAATATGCGGAGCGAGTTTTGATGAAATTAAGGGGGAGTAATACTTTATCGATAATTTGGTCCATTTGGACGAATATAGCGATAATTTATTACCTCCCTTTAAAAAGATCAACGTATTTTCCTGTTTCAGTATCTTTTCGGGCTTATCAGACGCTTCGAAATCCACATTCAATAATAAAAAATTGTGCTATGATTTGATCAATTTGAATGAAATATTTATCGCTGCGAACGATTTTGAAGCACTTTGAACAACATTGGAGCGTTTTTGAATGGTTTGAGCGAGTGTTTGGAGTAAATGAGTGGAACGCCGAGGGTTAAACAAGCGCGCATATTGAGGTTTAATAAAGAAATCAACACGTCCTGCCTTCAGAATTGTTTGGCCTGTTAGCAGACCATAGGAAACAACCCTGTATCAAAATTTCCTAGGAAAAGGATAATCGAGTCAAAAACCGAACAACGTGTGTGCTGCGTAGTTTTTTTTTGTGCTCATTCGTCATTTTGTCATCAACTTTTGTGATACATGTCGTGTTTTGTGTGTTCAACGCACGCAGTGCTTGCATATCACTACGCTTTGCTAAAATCAAAGTACTATTAGTACTGAAGGCGAGGGAACTGAATAGACAAAACAACACACGAGGTCAATTTTCTGGAATTTTACCTTGATTGTTCACCTTGTCCTTATCATGTATACCAGATATTTTCTTACTTACCACAGCTTAAATCATTGCTGTATTAAAGATACATAGCTTTTATATTTGATCTTGACGGTTGACCTTGCTAATATTGAAAAGAAGAATGCTGCTTACTTACACTTTCTCCTTTCTCCCTAATATTGTCTACCCTTTCTGCTACAAATGTTACTAATTTGCCCTCATATTGTGAGTTATCTTTGACCCTTTTCAATTTGGACCTGTCTAAACATTTTTTGTCTTGTAAAGGATTAAACTTAATTAGAAAAAAAAGTTCCATCCTTAAACCCTTAAACAGACGACAACAATTAAGACTGGGCCAACTTGGAACAATTTGCAGATAATAAATCAACATGAGTGTAATTCAATATATATCTGGGGTAGAAATTGCCTGTCTGCAAAGCGGTATCGGGCGTAGTAATCTTTTCGCCGGGAATTAGTTGTTTTTGGTGGACTCAGCGCATACCTTTCGACAGTTTTCCTTTGAGGTGAGTTCGGAATGTGGCTTACGACCCCTTTAAGTAAATGGTTCCGTTCCTTCCCTCGTCTAAAAAAGGCATGCTAAAAAAAATAAAAAATAGAGTGCATGCCTTCAAATGTCACTTTGCCTCTTTATAAACCAGGCCTTCAGCGCTTTTAGCGCTTCGATTTCTACATCGTAACAACAAACGGGCATTATGATAAGTTGAAAGATGTCGTTCATGCCTCCACGAAAACATAATTCAGTTAGAAACATCGTGGAATAGACACACATTCCGATCAATATAATTCTAAATCATTCACTCAGCGGTCCATTTATTCAGTCCAAGCAGTCAACCAAATCGATCAAAAACGCTCCGAAATCATTACAAAACTATTCAAAATCATTTAAGACGATGATCCAAAATGATCAAATTATTCTACGATTTTATTGGTTTGTGTGGACTTTAAATTATCTGATTGATCCAAAGAAACGCACAAACAGAAAAATACGTTTATTTCATAAAAGGGAGGCAATAAATATCGCTAATTTTATTCATCTTGAACAAAATTAGCGATACTTGTGTACCTCCCTTAATATTATTCAAAACCTGCTCCACACACTCATTTATGTCATTCTAAAATCATTCACCCTGTCAATTTCAAGATGTTCTTTACCGTAGCATACGCTAATAGCTTGCATGCTTGTACACAAAGTAGGTCTTATACATGTAGGGTTTCTCACAATTAGTCTAAATTCGATTTTTCTTTGATTATTTTCCAAATAATCTTTTATCTAAAAGAATCAAAAAGTGAAAAGTATTAAGATTTCTGATACTTTTGAGATAAGAACTTGGTTTTAAAAAGAAAGAATAATTTTCGTAATAACAAACCGTTGAAGTCCATCCTTACTCATTAATATGCATTGCTTTACTATTTATCTGTTTGAGATAATTTCAAAAGATAAATTGCCCGTTGAAAAGATAAATTTCAGAAGTTTCTTTCTCCATTCGACAATTTAACATGACAAAACATGTTTTTTCGCCTATCGTTTAAAAGTCTATTGATGTAAAAACATTTGTTAATTGACTATATATGGGTGTTATTCCGCTTTAAACATTGTTACATTTATAACGCGTCGACTGATTTCACATAACCACTCAGGGGTGGGGAAATATGAACTTTCTCTACTTGTCCCTAGACAAGTAATAGATGATTTTCTACTTGTCCAGGGTCCAAATTAACTTCTCGTCAACATAGGAGATCAGACCAATTTTGAAAAAAAAAATCTTTTCATGAAGAAAATGCTGACGACCAGCATTTTCTTCACCAAAAACAATGTTACTATCCTTTGATGTAAACATTAAGATAATTAAACTCTTGGATCTATTTAGTACCATTCCAAGATTATCCCTTGAATTTACTTGTCTACGGACAAGAGGCCGAGCAAAATGTACTTGTCCACAAGAAGAAAAGCCCGAGTCGGACAAGTCGGACATGGGAATTCCACATCCCAGCCAATAATTCCTGTCGTTTCTCAAACCAGCACAGCTAACGACGTCGTGAAATCGACAGGGTGAATGATTTTTGATTGATTTTGGAATGAATTTGAATGAGTGTGTGGAGCGAGTTTTGAGTGAATTTAATGGGAGGTAATCCAATATTGCAAGTTATGTTCAGGATACAATAAATAAGCGACATTATTTACCCCCCCCCCCTTTAAAAATGTATAATAGTTATAAAAAAGCGTCCTGTTTCTTCAAGAACCTATGAGACGCGTACTATTTAAATTTTGTCGGTGAAATCGCGATTTTTCTCTATCAAATTTATTTTGAGTGATGTTGTTGATTCTATATTTTTCAATGTCTCTGAGCGTTTTAGAATGTTTTGAATGAGTGTTTGGAATGAAAGATTGGAGAGCTCAGTGAGCGATTTAGAATGGTATTGATTGAGGTGAATGTCAATTTCACGATGTAACTTAATGTACGAATACAACACTGTCACGGTAATTTTGTTAAATGTCGGGCGAAAGTTGGCCGAGCCAGTGGTTCACACTCACGATTCTTAGATTCATAGATTTACGTGTTACAAAATAATAAAATCGGGCACAGACTTATATATACAGTTAGTTACATCGTGAAATTGACATTCGTCTCAATCAATACCAATCTAAATCGCTCACTCAAAGCTCCATTCATTCATTCCAAACAATCACTCAAACCATTCAAAAACGCTAAAAAATTACTAAAAAGATCAGATCAACAACTTCATTCAAAATAAATCTGGCTAGAAAAAAAATCGCAATTTCACTGATATAATTGAAATTTTGATCGTCTGACCGGTTCTTAAACAAATTGAAAGCTATTTATAGAGTCTTTATGTTTTATTTGATAAAAGGGAGGTAATACTTATCGCTAATTTTGTTAATCCTGAATTGAATCCTGAAAGAGTTCTCTCTTTATCGTGTTATCCTTGGTTTGGGGTCATTTAATTGGTAATATAACTCTTTGAAAAGCTTGTTTCTTTGTTCAAGTTTTAGATCGTAACAATGTTTTTGGTGAACGAACGTCGTTCACCAGTGTTATATACCATGTCAGGAAAATCCTGTTGGATGTTAATACATTTTAAATAAAGTAGCGCCTCTTAAAATTCAATTTAGTATCTTTCAATATTTTTCTCCGCAAAACCACTGTTTTTTTCTTTAATTGCGTGATACTAGTAGTCTTTATCAAGTGAAAATAATGAAAATTCGCCTTGAAAAACACAAAATGATCTTGCAATGTTAATCAAGGGAATTTTTGATCGGCGTAAGCTTGTCGAGAGTTTAAAGCAAAAACAAAGTTTGTGTCTAGACACCGTAGAGACAGATACTATGTTTTTGACCCAAGCCTTCGCTGGTGCAACTTGTAGTAATTAGCCGGAAATACGTGTTTATTTAGGTCATGTCCTCTTGAACTTACATTCGGCAATACTCGGGCGATCTCCGACGGCTCCGATTTAAATGTAGGTTAGAGGAATCGGCCGAGTTGAAACGAATGACACATCAAGACACCTTGTGTCATTAGAAACGGTAACGCGGTTTTACATAACTTTTCACCTAGCGACAGTCAGTCTCGAGACGGGTTTTCAGAATGATTCGACATGTCTTTTACATGTACAACCTTTCTTGTACTTTTATTTGAATAGGGATGAACGCCGCTATTAAGATTTATCTGTAAAATTGCGTTGGCTGAAGTAGGGCTTGTACGGATACACTCGAATATTCGGTGAACTTATTCCCAGCGAAAACGTTTCGTATTCGTCTGTCTCAGAAGCGAATATTGCCGAAAACCAAATGCGACAGGCACGGAAGATATTTCATTGGGGCCATTTTACTTTGCATTTTTTCGATCTGTAAAACCATATCAATTCAAAATTCTATTTGAAAATTAAATAAATGATAGCTAAATATTCAACCCTAGATAGGCCTACCACTCCAATTGACGAGTAGATATTGCCGTGGTCAAGGGGGGACCAGATCCGTCATGCACTTGTTTACAATTCGACAGGCGGGTTTAGTTGTTAAATTATTCTGGAAAAGTCATTGCGTTTTTTTACAGAAATCATAAAAATCTTAATCGATGAATAAAAACTGGCTCCATCCTTCCCAAAATACGTTTAGAATTGGTTAACTACAGTTTAAGCAAAAACTAGCTCCGAGCAGAAAGTCTAATATCAGCCGCAATACTGTAATAAGATATCGATAGTGAGTGATTTTACAAGTATCGAAACTCTTGAAGGTAAACAATAGGTTCTCGTGCAAAAAATAAACCGACAATTGTAAGGATTCTCAATTCTTTTTGGAAAGAAAGTCGGAAGGAAAAAAACATTGTATTATACTGAAACATAGTCATAGACAAAGTCATGCAATTATTACCTCCCTTTAAAAAATAAACTTCTTAAATAAGATTCTTATTCGCTTTTGATGTAGAAATTACGTTACAAAAATAATATTTATAAAGACTTTTGGTATGCAATTTACTATGGATCAATTGTTCAATATAAAAAATTATACTTTAATTTCTAAACCTTAAACATAAATTATCTATGAATTATACTAACAGGGCACTAGACCTCCTTCAACCTATACCTAAATATTTCTCATCCTGCAGTGTTATAAAATTGAATAACGACATAAGTGTCAACCACGGAAGTGGTTATGGCTTCAAATATCATAAAAAATAATCTCTCAGGTTATGGTTCAAAATACTGTTAAGAAGTTAACAAATCAGAACTTTAAACAATGAGTATAGTTCAGGACTGACTGATATTCATAGGTGTTTCTTTGGTTGGTACTCAAAGACCTTTTCATCCTCTGAGAAGAAACAAAGATAGTTAAAAAAAAAGTTAAAACAAATACAACAAATTTACTTGAAATAAGCTTAAACATGATAACAACTACTTTTGTAAAAACAAACACCATTGGATATGGGTAAAGACAGTTTTAGATAGGATTAAATCGTTTCTCCATTTATGTTTAATTAATAAATGTACCTATTTCAAGTGTGTAAAAGAAATTTTCACAGAGTAACATCTCATATTCTAACAAATATTTTTCTAACAGGATTTTTCTCTCTTTCCCTTTCTTTGAATTTGCAGGGAAATTTCCGAATAACGGAAATTTTGTCGAAACAATTCTTCCCATTTTTTTTTACATTCGTAATTTCTCTTTTCTAATTGAATTCAATATATCACTCTAGAATACCATCAGGTTCGTTCACCATCAGTACTTTCAGTGCTTTGATTTACGTATGTATTTAAATATTGTTACATAATTCGTCATTTAAAGTGTGATTGTATCATCGTATTTATCGTTTTATTGTACTACTTGATTATTGTATGATCTGTTTTACCGAAATAAATCTATCAATCTATCTATCTCATTAGCAATATTGGATTGCCTCCCTTAAATTTCACTAAAAACCCGCTCTTCTCACTCATTCAACATCATTCTGAAATAATTCCAAAATCGTTCACCTTGTCAATTTCATGATGTTTATAATTGTAATTGTGGGAAAAACCAAAACGGAAAAATCCGAAAAACAATCTTTGTAATGCCAAAGAAGGAATACAGGTCGAATCAAAGGACTCAGCGCCTGAAAGTTGTCCAAGTAAGTCATTTAATAATTATTGGTAAGGTTGATGATTGGTTTAAGCCTATTCATCGATTGGGAAACAAGTTCTTACAACTTAGATTTATCCCTCTCGATTTTGCTTCCTGGAAAATTCATCAGTACTGGCGCCTAATGTGTGGCCCAATGAAAGGACCAAGATCGATAGCAGTTCCCGGTAATCGAACTCAGTACCTTTGGGTCAAGAGGCCGACGCTCTACCTCTAGACCACGGACACCACAAGGTTAATTATGTTGGATTAATTTCGGAATAAAATTGAAGGAGTGGAATGAGAAAACATTGGGTGAAATTAAAGACATATTGGACGAAATTATTACTATCGCCCCTTTAAACAAAGCTACCCACTTCTCTTATATTATTTGAGTCTGTGCGTGACAATTCAAATACATTCAAATAACGCAGAGTAAAGCCTGTATATCCGTATAGTCTGACCAGAAGCTTAACTTTGCTTTGGTAGATAGATAAGGTCTCGAAGTATCTGTAGACCAACATTTTACTAAATACATTTGCAAAATGTTGCTGTCAACGCCGTTAATATTTCCCCTTGATGCACTCTTCAAATTGTTGGAAATGTCACGCACATGCTTATTTTGTCTTCGCGGACGCTTCCAAATCAAAACCAGACAATCAAAATAATCTATTGATTTTGAGATCAATTCGAAATAGCACTAATTGAGCTAGAGGAGCGAGTTTTAAATCAAATTAAACAGACGTAATATAATATTGATAAATCGACAAAATTATGAATATTTTTGAATACTTTTAACCCTCTCCCCTTTTTTATCCAACGTACGTACTATAATATTTGTGTGTCCTCACATACCTCTACAGTTAACAACATTGTGAAATTAACAAGATGAACGAGTTTAGAATGATTTTGGAATGAATTTGGATGAGCGTGTTTTGAATGATTTTAATTGGAGGTAATGCAATATCGCAAATTTTGTTCAGGATGAACAAATTTAGCGATATTAATTACCTCCCTTTAAAAAAATCTTCAAAAACCTATTTGAAGCTTGCGATTTGAATTATGTCAGTGAAATGGCGATTTTTCTCTATCCAAATTTATTTTGAATGACACTGTTGATGCTAAATTTTTTGAATGGGTTTGAGCGTTTTTGAATGGTTTTAGTGAGCCGAATGTCAATACGAGTACATCGTTGAAAGATAATCTCAAATTGAAAAAAAAAAAAAATTTGACCGTTTCGAATGACTTAAAAGCGTTTTTAGACCATTTCTGAGCATTCTTGGATAACTAGAAATAGTGTTTTTATGCCAAGAATCGGGTACTCAATGAGTAATTTATACAGTTTACAATCGGAAAGACGGCAAATTACACGTTCTCAAACGGTTACATTTGCAGTGAGTTCAAGAAAAAAGTTGGTTGCAAATCGCAACCCTTTAATTTCCTTACCGACCATTTTCGCTTAATGTATATACCCTGGATTGAGACCAATTCTCGCCATGTACCAGTTCTCTTCACCTGACTATTTTCACAGTGAGAATATTAAATTCACGAACAAGAAATATTTTGCTGAATAAAGAAGTTATCAACAACATAACTTCTAATTTGGAAGGGTTAGTTTGTGAGAACTGGTTATCGGCGAGAATCGGTCTCTAACCTGTATATGAATTAAGGCTGATTTGAAAGTGTGTTTTCTTTTTTCTGTGTACGTTCAATACACGTTAGTCTCTATTTTATATACAGTATATTTGTTCCAAAGATTAAAGTTAGTGACCATAAGTTTACATTTATCTACGGTATTTTTGAACACCCCTCGTACTCTTTTTCATTTAAGTCATTGATTGAACACTGATTGAACACTGAAGCACTGCCCCTAAAAATGCGCAGTTTTTATCCTACTTCGGGGCTTGGAATCGTCACATCAAAGAGGATTTTTAACAGGTAAGGCATATCTTTATCTGTATTGAAGTTGCGTCATTGCCAGTAATTTCAAATGCGCGCGAGGCAAAAACAGTAAGCAGCCTGGACTATTGCATTGAATAGCAAGGATAACATATAAGAACATCGTGAAAATGACACTCATTCCGATAAAAAAATAATTTTATATCATTCACTCAGCGCCCTATTCATTCCAATTACCCACTCAAATCGATTAAAAACGCTTCAAAATCATTAGAAAACAATACGAAATGTTCAAAGCGATCAACATTTAATTGAAATCGACTGAATTACTCTACGATTTTTATTTGCTAGTTTGGTTTTAAAGTGTCTGAATCGGCCACGAAGACACACTTACAGAAAATAACGTATATCTTATCAAAGGGGGTTATAAATATCTCTAACTTTTGTTCATCTTGAACAAAATAAGCGATTTTGGATCATTTCATTAATTTCATTCAAAACTCGCTCCACACACACATTCAATACCATTCAGAAATCATTCCAAAATAATTCATCATGTCAAATTCACGACGTTATCAATTTTAAAACTAATCAATCTACACAACACAGTTTTAAGACTCTTGTCAGACAGTTCGAATGCTTCTGGTCAGAGGCTTTGTTTTACGCACATATGAAATTCTTGAAAATGTCACGCTCTGGCTCAATATATATTGTTATTGTTATTAATTATAAATGCGTGACATTTCCAACAATTTCACATGAGCGTAAAGCAAAGATTCTGACCAGCCTGTGCATCCGCACAGTCTGACCAGAGTCTTCTCTAAGGACTATACTGATGATGTCTTAATCCCTCTTCTGACAGTCTGCATATATTATTATTTCATTGTGTCGTTTTCTACGCTGCTTCATGATCGTACCTCTTACACGAGTGAAATTGTTGGAAATTTTACGTGCTGGATAAAATTTAATTTGGGAAAAATGTTTGTAGAGTGTATACTGTAGACAATTGTTTAAATCGTTATTAATCTTGTAACGTGGTTAAACGTGTTTTTAAAATCCACTTTTATCAATATTTGTAGATATATCGGGCGGCTAGTGCACCAAATCAAAGCTGTTTCTACAAATAACTGACGTAGCTTTGTTGTTTGTTTGAATGGGGTTTTACGCCGCTTTTAACATTATTTCAGTCATATCGCGGCGGCTGGGGCACATAACAACGGATCCCTGGTATTTCGCACACCAGTCCTACCATCACATCCTTTCCTAGCCTCCAGCTGCTATCACTCAAAGGTCTACGATCATCAACCCATTGGTGGTCGACAAATAGCCGGAAAGGATGAGTGCCCCTGTCGGAGTTACTGTCGTAGCACTGACTACTCTGATATATAATAGGATGAAATTATGGCCGAGCCAGGGATTAGACTTATGACCTAAAGTTTAAGAGTCCAACTAGTTACCAACTGAGCAATCCAAGCTCGACTTATCTACTTAGCTTTTGAGTGCTTTGTACTTTCGTATTTATCCAACTATATTTTTCGTTTGTTTTATTTTCTGTTGTTTTAATTATCATTTCGTGCGAGTGACAAGTAGCAAGGGGTTAACCGCTTCATAAATTTAGCAGACTTATACAACTTTATTTCAGTAAATCGACCGGTCAAGGCTCGGTCCCTCGCCAAAGAAGGGTCGCAAAGGGACTAAGCATTGCGCTGACCACTCATCTTAATATATTAACATTAAAGATGAAATTAATAAGTTGTTATAAATAACTTATAAATATCATCTTTTATTTTCATACATTTATTCTAATTCAAAATTTGAGAAAATTCATCCTGAGCCCGAGAAAAGCTTATTAACCTTGGGCCCAGAACACCGAAAAAAAGCAGTTTGACTTGTAATTTTCTTGATCTACATGTATTAAGATTAATTTTACATATATTTTTTTTCAATTAGTAGCTTTCGATATTTTTTATGTCCAATATTTAGGTTAAGATGTGGCTAAGTCTCTTCTTACTGCTTCTGACAACTTCCTGTCCGCTGTCGGCTAAAAAGAGAACCATGGGATTCAATGCCACCAATGGGTACTTTTCTGGTATGGGAATGGGATGTGCAGTGGAGATGTTGAACCACAACACGAGTTCTGTCGTTTTCGATAACCAAGCAGGGTTATGCGATGTTCATCCTGGCTCTAACCTGCCTACAGAAACCTCTACTCACTTCTCCTTGGTGAGATATGAGCCCTTGTTTGAAATGGTATCTATTTCTTCCTTTTTTGTGCGTATTCTTAATACTGGAGCGAATAACGAGATTTTTCATATTTGACATCTTTCGTTCTTCACAGTATAAATTGTTCAATTGTGAATAATGCTTTGTTAATATAATGTCGTATTTTGTACTAATTAAGCTGAAAATTTGATAAAATTGATAACAAAATTGAAGATCGTTTCTACAAATTTTATTTCAAATCACTTCTTCATTTGACTATATGTTGTTATACTATGAGAGCAAACATTAAAAATGAGCTTATGCGTGACATTCCCAACAATTTTAAATATGCCCTAAGCAAAGTCTTTTGTCAGCCTCTGCACTCGCTCAGTCTCGTAAGAGTCTTCACTTTAGGCTTTATAGATAGATAAGGTCTCAAAGTATCTTTAAACAGACAGGCAATTTTCTAATTGTATTATGTGGCTGTCCAGGTTGCTCAATAATTGCAACTCACGACATATCAAATTGTTAGAAATGCTTCACACAGTCTCAAATCTTTCACGATAATGTATGAAACTGTTCGGCGTTTCGCGCTTATAACGAGGTTTTCGCTCCCCTCCCCCACACACACAAACAAAAACAAAACAAAAAACAAACAAACAAAAGAAAAAAAAAAAAAAAAAAAAAAAAAAAACCACACACACACCAAAAACAAACAAACAAACAAACAAAAAAAGATAAAAATGATAAATACCTCTTCTGGTTATTTTGGGGGCAATGTTGATGACCCGTTGCTATTGTTAAAAAATATTGAAATGAATTGTTCATTTCTTAATTTTATAATTTTATAATCTATGTAAATTATATGTTTTTTGGTTTGATTTCAAAGGCAATCACAAACTTTGTAATTCCAGGCAAAAGAAGTGACTGTTGCTGGAAGTCCGGCCATCAACCAGAGCATGCCAATCGTGGTCGATATCAGACCAATTGATCCGAAGGCAGGCGAAGAGTAAGAGAAATCCTAACTGTTATTTATATTTCCACATTATCTTTTCTTTACAACGAACAGCCATCAGGATATCCTCTTTCATACATGTGTAGGATAACATTCCAAATGACGTCATCTTATGAACGTTTTCACGATATTTCTTTAACTAAAACGATTAAAAAATACTTTTTTACTGAACAAATGATGAAAATGTAACAAAAGTAATCTGTTTCTGTATCTAATTTGAGGGTAAGCTAATCTTCACCGCGTCCATAATAATTAAGTTATTAAGCTCGAAAATGGTCGCTTAATAACATTTCAATTCTAGACTCCGTTCAGCTTGAAATTGAATGAGTGTGTGGAGCGAGTTTTTGAGTGAAAATCAAGGGAGATAATCCAATTTTGCTAATTTTTGGGCAACCACCTAGTTTTTATCACAGGTTTCTGACAGAGTTCCACCAGAATGGAGAAGTGTGGGTTGCCTTCAAAATTATATTTGGGAACATGGACATGGACCTACAGCTATTCAACACCTCAATGTGGACCAAACCCTCAAGTAGGATCAACATTCTGAGAGGCAACAAAAATATCGTCCGCATTACGTTCACCTTCAAAGGCGACAAAGTTGAGGTATAGTTCGATTTTATCGACTTTGCCACGCATCCAGGGTAAAACAATTTGATAAATGTATCGTTTATTATACCCTGTTTATACGTGCACTTGCGTGTAAAGTTTTGTGTCAATTGTTTTAAAGGTTGTTAACGTTTTGGGACCATGAGCGCATGGCTAGCAATGGCTCTTGTTCTTAAGGTAGTTGAACCGTAATAATTCAACAAAATTTCGGACCACATGTTCTTTCACAATAGGAGCCGTCGTCATAGCGCGGTTGGTACCGCGTCGGACTGTCAATCTAGAGGTCTCGGGTTCGATCTCCGACGGGGGCACTCATTATTTCCGACTGTTTGTCTCTCACCAATGGGTTGATAATCGTAGACCTATGTGAGATAGCAGCTGGGGGCCAGGAAAGGATGTGATGGTTGTTCTGGCGTGAGAAATACCAGGAAACCATTGTTAGGTGCTTTCAGCCGCCGCGATATAACTGAAAAAAAATGTTGAAAGATCATTAGGAAACCTCAGTTATCACTTTTAAAGTTCATGACTTCATAAGACAGAAGACCTTATGATATTTTATGACAAACTTCTATTGCAGATGAAAGATCATTTTAATTGTTTTTAGTATATCGGTCCAGACTGAGGATATTTCACTGAAACAAGTTAGACGTGGACCTATGACGACCCGAAAACCGACATTTTCTCTTGCAATTGATTTTGCATGGCTATAGCCGAAATGGAGCCCAAGGTCTACCGTTTCGCGCAAAGTTTCAATACAGATGAAACATTCTTGCAACTCGACCAACTACAAATCAATTGCTTTCCAAGATCTTTTCGATGGCACCAAACGACATCAAAGTCATAGCAACAATTCATTGATAAGATTTCTTTCATAGACATTGAGGTTGGGTTTCAAAGACTTCACATTACATTACAAATGACGTATTATTTCTTGCAAAAGTCGGAGCCTTAACGTACATGTACCTAAAGACACATCTTCATAAGCTCTCATCTTTTTAATTATTCATTCAAAATGATAAAGAAAGGTGCATAAAGCGTTTGTTGTTTAAATGTAATGAACAGTTTTTCCACTAATTGATTCAATCTATGTATTTTTTCAGGTATTTTTCGGGAAGAATTCCGTCTACGAATACGAAGATTTGTACGGCTTTCAAAACAACCAGACCGTTCGTTACTACAGCAACCTGTCTAACTGCTATCGAATCTTCTGGTCAACTGTCCTCGGCTAACAGACATGGCGATTTGCTTTTCACGATTTTATACTGATTTTCAAAAGAAACGTATTTTGAATTTGTTCTGCTTAACAGTTGAAAATTAAATTTTAAATTCTATTTCTTCTTTAACCATTTATATTTGACATTGTTGGGAAATAAATTCTCACATTTTAGATAAATCCCTCTCGATTTGCGTCAACAAGAATCCACCGGTACTCTCAACGAACGTCAATAAACGAACTATGATAAATAACCACTCACTGAACTCGGGTTTCTTGATAAAAAAATAAAAGCGGTTTTCGTTTTGGTCTGGAGCATCGTACAATTACACTTAACAAAATCGCAAAATTGACAATCACTCAAATCAAAAAGATTTTAAATCACTCATTCAACGCTCCATTCTTAATATTGAAAACACTCACATAATCAACCGAAAACTCGCCCGAAAGTATGTTCAAACGCTTCGAAACCATTGAAAACGATCACCTTTTCATTCATATAGATTAAAAACGTTGTTTTATCCGGTAAGGATTTTAAACTGTCTTCTTTGAGCGTAAGGCCACATAAACAGAAAATGTTCGTCGATTTTGTTAAATGGTGTTAATAAACAAGAGTACCCTGAGGGCCCTAAATCGCTAAACTTACATTTCAAGTTGATTATCATTAAGACTCCATTTCCTATTATATGGCATAACCTTTCCATTTTCAACAGAGTTCATTCTTGTGACCTGGCAAACATTTTGATCAAGTTTCATGAAGATTGGACTATATTTGTGGCGTTTGGAGCTCTTATGAGAAAATTGTCATTAAGGCCCCTTTTCCCATGAAATGACACGGATACTTCCCATTTTCAAAAGAGTTCATCCTCATGACCTAACAAACATTCTGGCAAAGTTTCATGATGATTGGACCATATTTGTGGCTTCCAGAGAGTAAACAAAAAAGTTGTCATTAAGACGCCTTTTCCCGTGATATGGCACGGATCCTTCCCATTTTCAATAGACTTCATCCTCATAACCTAACCAACATTCTGACCAAGTTTCATGAAGATTGGGCCATACTTGTGGCTTCTAGAGTGTAAACAAGAAATTTGTCATTAAGGCCCCTTTTCCCGTGATATGGCACAGATCCTTTCCATTTGAGCAATTTTCATAAGGGACCACCCAAGGAATATTTCTGCCAAGTTTGGTTGATTTTGACCCATAAGTTTAGGAGGAGATGTTGTTTAAAGAAATTGTTTAAAATTTGTCATTAAGGCCCCTTTTTCTGTGATATGGCACGGATCCTTCCAATTTTCAATAGAGTTCATCCTCATGACCTAACAAACATTCTGACCAAGTTTCATGAAGATTGGATCATATTTGTGGCTTCTAGAGTGCAAACAAGAAATTTGTCATTAAGGCCCCTTTTCCCGTGATATGGCACGGATCCTTTCCATTTGAGCAATTTTCATAAGGTACCACCCAAGGAATATTTCTGCCAAGTTTGGTTGATTTGGCCCATAAGTTTAGGAGGAGATGTCGTTTTATGAAATTGTTGAAAAATTGTCATTAAGGCCCCTTTTTCTGTGATATGGCACGGATCCTTCCCATTTTCAAAAGACTTCATCCTCATGACCTAACCAAAATTCTGACCAGGTTTCATGAAGATTGGACCATACTTGTGGCTTCTAGAGTGTAAACAAGAAATTTGTCATTAAGGCCCCTTTTCCCGTGATATGGCACAGATCCTTTCCATTTGAGCAATTTTCATAAGGGACCACCCAAGGAATATTTCTACCAAGTTTGGTTGATTTTGACCCTTAAGTTTAGGAGGAGATGTTGTTTAAAGAAATTGTTGAAAAATTGTCATTAAGGCCCCTTTTTCTGTGATATGGCACAGAGCCTTCCCATTTTCAAAAGACTTCATCCTAATGACCTAACAAACATTCTGACCAAATTTCATGAAGATTGGACCATATTTGTGGCTTCTAGAGTGTAAACAAGAAATTTGTCATTAAGGCCCCTTTTCCCGTGATATGGCACGGATCCTTTCCATTTGAGCAATTTTCATAAGGGACCACCCAAGGAATATTTCTGCCAAGTTTGGTTGATTTTGACCAATAAGTTTAGGAGAAGATGTCGTTTAAAGAAAAAGTTGAAGCCGTGACGGACAGAAGGACAGATGGACAGACGGACGCCGGACAACGATCGATCACAATAGCTCCCTTGAGCACTTCGTGCTCAGGTGAGCTAAAAATCGTGTAAGGTAGCAATGGACACATGGCGTCATTTTTTCCGCCAAATGATTTTTTTCTTGTTCTCATATGTTGTAGATTTACATTGTAAAGTCTTTATATCAGAATTTGAAGGTGCCTTTAATATTCGTGTTTTTTTTTTTGCTATAGTTATCTGCCCTTATGTGATACTGGCCAGTTTTCAGGAAAAACGTCCATATTCGTTTTAGGTCTAGTATTAACTCAGTACCAACTTATAGCTAACAAATACATATTGATAAACCTTATACATGTGCACAATGGCTAATGCCAAGGAAATTTTTCTTTGAGCAATTGCATTGGCAAAATGTGCCTTCAAATGTTCAAAAAATGCAATAATTTTTTTGTAATTTTAAGGGGGGGAACTTTTTTTTCAAATTCACGCGATTTATTTTTCTTTTTATTCCGTTTTTTTTAAGGGCCATATTTACCTTTATTTGGATAAGAAATTCAGCATACCTTTCCATGTAAATATGAAAGTTTTTCGTTATTTTATAGTGACCACTCCTATTAGCAACAATACATTTTTATTGCATTATAAAATAGTGACCACTCCTATTTGAAAGACGCTTATAACGTAATTGTATTGTTAAATTCAATGATGCAGTCATTAACCCTTTGCTGTTTAATCCCTGCTTTTTACGTGCCTGTGATTTTATGGTGGAGAAAACATTGTGAAAAAAGAAGAAATTGCTTCTGACAAGCCATTTCTTCTTTTCCCACACTATTTTCTACCCTACTGAATGGTTATTTTTCAAATTAAATCCACTTAAAATTTCGTCTGCAAAACTTTTGAATTTGGACAGGTCCAAAATTTTGTAAAACAGGAAAGGGTTAAATTGATATCAAGTATTGAAAAGAAGCTAAGTTATGGATATCTACCATCATTATTCTACGTTATTTCCATAATCAGAATTTTATAAAATCCGGTCTTTTTCAAGAACGCGCAAAAAGATCCGTAAAATAAACGAAAACCCACTTTCGGTTTATTGAGTCAGGGGCCGCCGGCCATTGCTACCTTTATTCGACCAATTGGACGAAAAAATGGATATTATAATACCACCCTTAAGTTTCAAAGTTTCATCAAAACTCGCTCCGCCGCAACTCATTCAATTTCATTTCGAAAGCCTTAAAAAGTATCCATCTTGTCAATTGCGGGGTGTTCTTAACTGTTTAGTTTCTTGATTTTAAATGCATAGAAAATCACCACAGATAATTTTACTATATTTCTAACTTTTGGTAAACGAATATTAAAAAAAATATACGGAAACAGCTTTTTGGTTCTTTCTGTCCCAAGCATGGCGGTAGAAATTGAAATAATAAAGGTCCTTTCTAGCCCCACGTTCAGGATGATAAAATGGTGCAAACAGTTTGCCGATTTTAACTCGCTTTGCACGCAAGTTCACGTGCAAAGCGGGATATAAATGGAAAACTGTTTCAACCGTTTTGTTTTAACAGATGTTCCCCTTCCCGACCGAAGCACAAACAATATCCTTCCCTTCACTTCATGATATAACAAGACCTGAGCTTACAGTTAACAACATCGTAAAATTGACAAAGGGAATGAGTTTGGTTTGAGTTTGAAATGAAATTGAATGAGTGTTAGGAGCGATTTTTTTAAATGAAATTAAAGGGAGGTAATCCAATTATTCATGCAAGTTCTATAAATAGCTTCCTATTTCTTCAAGAACCAATCAGACGCTTACAATATCAATTATGTTAGTGAAAGCGCAACTTTTTTTTCTTTTTATATTTATTTTGAATGGAGTTGTTCATTGTATCTTTCATAGTCATATCGGAACGTTTTGATCGATTTGAGTGAGTATTTGGAATGAATGAATGGAGCGCTTAGTGGACGATTTGGAATGCTTTTAATTGGAATGACAGGGAGTTTCACGGTGTAACTAACTGAAAATGCAAATGAAAATTTACTCACACTTTATGATGAAATAATTGTCGTATGAATATTATAAATGCGTTTGAAATTCAGGGATATCTTTTTTTAAAAAAATGTTAAACAAAGCATTTCCAGTAATCTTAAGGCTAAAAAAATCCTTAGTTTATTTGAAATTTGAGAAAATTCTCCGTTGAGTAACGAACAAGTTTATAATCATTAACTACAGATATTAGCATCCTGAAATTGACACTCATTCAGCGCTTCATTCATTCATTCCAAACACTCCTCATTCACAAACGCTCCGAAATCACCGAAAATGGTTAGATCAACAACTGTTTTTAAATTCAAACTGCTACAAACCGCTACAAAAATCCTCGATGTTCCTGATTTGATTGAATTTTGTAAGCGTCTCATTGGTTCGCGAAAACTTAGGAAAACAACAACAACAAAAAACCCACTTTATTAACATTTTGTGCATATTGTATCAAAGGGAGGCAATAAATATTGCTAATTTTGTTCAACTTGAACAAAATTAGCAAGATTAGATTACCTCCCATGAATTTCGGTCAAAACTCTTTCCACACACTACTTCAATTTCATTCCAATAACATTCATAAATAATTCTTCTCGTCAATTTCATAATGTTACTTACTGTAGTCATAGCATATAAGCATTACATTCTCAACAATTTGCCATCTGCATACTGGACCAACATTAACCAGCCTAGACAGCCACGCAGTTTAATAAGAAGATTAATACACTTTCTTAAGACACTTGGATACCTACTCTATCTACATTGCGCAAAGTGGAGACTCTGGGGCGAGTTTCACCAAATTATTTAGGACATATTTTTGTCTTACTGATGACTTTCGAAACAGTAACAACAACAATCCCTATACAAAGGTATTAATAGATTGGTGATAGATGGTTTTTGAAATAAATCGTGTTTTTTTTTCTACCGATTTTTTATTTTGAATGATGTTGTTGGTCTTATCATTTAAGTTATTTTGGAGCGTTGTTGAATTGTCTGTGAATGAATGGAGCGCTGATTGGGCGATTTAGAACGGTTCGGTCGGAATGACAGTTAATTTCACGATGTTTTTATTTCTACAATGTATATAATCTCGTTCAGCACGGATGATCGTCGTCTTTGTTTTCTCCGAAACTACGATCAATCTGACCAGAAATGAGGAATGAAATGGTCAGATTTGAAATTGTTTGTGCTTGGTATTATATACTAAGTTCCAAAAGAAAGTGTGCACTTTTGAAATTTGAATATCTCTGATTGTCATGAAACGTCGTATGAATATTCCAAAGAGTATATGCAAACGATATTTGACATAAAGATCGCGCGTTGAGCAAAGATTTTCTGCTTAATTGAAAAATATGATTTTGCATGCTTTGCATGTGCATCTCGATTTAAACAAATAATTGGTCTGAAAATGCATTCAGTTGAATCTTTGCGGCTTTCCTAAGCATAAAATTACATCTTCAATACAATTGTGAATGCTGCTACAGCGTGGTTTGACTACCAATAAACAAAAATTGAACAAATCCGAACCTTGTCAGATTTAGAACGTCATTAAAATTGATTGAGCGTTCATTTTCCAATAGAAATCGAGGCTACCATTTTGTAAAGTCTTTAATACGCAAATCGAGATGTCATAGAACGCCATAGCATCATCCAATGACAAGTTACTGACCTAAAATCGTAGCAATGTGTAACGTTTACGTACAAGTAACGTCTGCACGAAGATTTAAACTTTTGTTCGGAAATGGCTTGGAATTGCTTCTAAAACTTTTGCAACACAAACACATAGCTCTTACCAAAGAAAAAGTCGTAAGGAGGTCAAATCTCAACAATTTAAGTTCCGCCTGCGCGTATGCAGCATACAATACTTTATCAAAATCTGATTTGACTTTAAATTTCAAAAGGCCTTGAATAAAGAATGGTATCGAATTAACTCCATAATTTTCCCTAAACTTTGTAAAAAACCGGAGAAATGCAAAAAGTGAAAGTGCACACTTTCTTATGGAACTCAGTATATCATTCGTTCTTTTTATGTATAGGTAGATTTTGTGCGGTGAGTCGATATATCTCCCTTTAAGGTTCATGTAAAGTGTTTGAGACCCAATTTTAAAACACTTCATTTGCCAAGAAAAGCAGTATGTCCAGGTATATTAGATATCAAATTGAAGCTATTCATGAGCATAAGCAGTTTAAGCAAAACAAGACTGCCATAGCTATAGCGGTATAGCCAAAACATTGTGGAAAAGGGTCATTTTGTGAAGAAAAAGCAACTGCAAGACTGTTGGATGAAATTGGCCCAAATTTGAACAAAGTACAGACTACAGTTCTACCCAGGTATTACTATAAACGTTGGTATAAAACTCGAGCCCAAATCGTAGTTATGCAAGCAATTTATTTTGACTTATTTTATAAACACATATGTCATATATGTCATTCTAATTTTGTAAACGTGTAGATTTTTTTTACGGTATGGTGTGTTATCACAACATAAATGGACATTAATAGTTTATATACCTGTAAAGTTGTATAGCAATAAATCAATTTCTATTTCAATGAATGATCAACATATAGTAATTTATTATAGATCATTGAATTTAAAAAAAAACTATATTTTTAAATAAATCGCACAAATAAAAATATTTCACAATATTATGGTGTGATGTTGCACCATACCTAACATCTATTTTGAAAATAGACTAAACCGGTTTGACAAGAATGTTGACAAAATAGATGGAAATTGATTGTTTCAAATGAGCCTTTTGAGACCGAGTTTTATTTCTAAGGTTGTAGTACTACCTGGGTGGTACTTTAGACTGTACTTTGATAAAATAAGAGCCAATTTTATCCAACCGTCATGCAGTTGCTAGTTCTGTACAAAATGACCATTTTCCACAATGCTCTGGCTTTACCGCTATAGCTATGTCGACCTTATGTTGATCAACTACTTGTGCTCAAAAATAGCTTCATTTTGATATACAATATACCTGGACATACTGCTTTTTCTTGGCTAATGAAGCCCCATTAAAATTTGGTCTCAAACACTTTACATGAACCTTAACCTTTAGATTCCCGTGATATTTTGTCGAAATAGATAAAACGGGGTAAACAAAACAATTTTAAAAGTTACAATTAATACTTCTAAACGAAAGTTATTGCTCGTCTTAAATCACAAGGTTTACTCATAACTGTATTTTCATAACTGAAGTGGAAGAACCAGATTCAATTCCTATTGTATGCTTTTGAGAAATACCCGATATACCTATGAACATGGACTCAGCGCCTACGTCAGAGCTCAGTTTTGAAAATACACCTATACAGAAGGAGACAGATTAGCTGTTAAAGCATTGAAAGATTGACAGGTGAATCGATGGATAGATAGATGAATTAACGAATAAATGCACGAAGTAACGAATGAGAGGATGGGTGGATTGGTGAATGATGAAAGGACAGATGGGCGAATTGATGGATGATAGGATGCATTAATGTAGGGATAAATGAATGAGTGAATGAATGGATGGATGGATACATGGATGAATTGAGAGATGGATGGTTGAATGGATTGATTGACGGACGGATTAATAAATTGATTGATTGGTTGATTAAAGGACTATTAGGTTGATTGATCGATTGATCGATTGATTGATTGATTGATTGATTGATTGATTGATTGATTGATTGATTGATTGATTGATAGATAGATAGATTGATTGATTGATTGATTGATTGATTGATTGATTGATTGATTGATTGATTGATTGATTGATTGATTGGTTGGTTGGTGGATGGATTGACTGATGGATGGATGGATGGATGGGTGGATGGATGGATGGATGGATGGATGGATGGATGGATGGATGGATGGATGGATGGATGGATGGATGGATGGACGGACGGACGGACGGACGGACGGACAGACGGACGGACGGACGGACGGAATGACCGATGGATGGATAGATGGATAGATGATATGATGAGGAATTGATGAACAATATGGTTGAGTGTTTTAAATGTTATTATTGGAGAGCTGAGAGATCGCTATTGCGTGGTTTTCAATCTTACTATCCCACAGTCAATCACATCTTAAAATGGACAATCATTATGATCAAACACATTCATAATTACTTGCTCAGCGCTCAAATAATTCATTCAAAACGTTAACCCTATCACCATAGATCGCAACGAAATTGTTCCAAACGCTTCAAAATCGTTAGAAATGATCGGCATTTCAATCGAATTGATCAAATATTTTATTGTTTTTGTGTTTTATTATTTATTCATAGATTTTTTTTTTAGCTAGTATTGATTTTTAAGCGTCCGATGTGTCCATGTCCAAATCAGAAAAATGCGTAACTTTTGTTAAAGATAAATAATCGATTATGGTTTACCTCCATTGACAATTATTAAAAACTGGATCATCACAATCATTCGATTTCATCTCAAAATCATTCAGAAACCTCTCATCATTTCAATTTCACGATGTCATTTACTGTATAACCCGCAGACATGGCATCCTTGTTTGCATTCAGAACAATATACGTACATTCTGAATAATTAATGTTCCGGGTGTTGGTCACTCTTCCACTGACCGGTTGAATGGGATGTTGCAGTAGGTCTCCTTTTAAAAATTTGTGATACTAAATTCAGGGGGTATATCTTTATAAAACGTCTTTTCCTTTTCGTTCAACGTTTGATTTCTCACATACATATAATTCTCAAGTTATGTCAATTCTATAAGTTTGTTAGGTTTCGTTTACTTCGTTTATCAGTCGGTTTGGATTCTGACCTCCTGTTAATTAGATATTGTTTGAAAGTGTCGAAGTCATCAATAATAAACGAGGTACAATAATTGATGTCACATGACCAACTGACTTAGAATTTTTCTGTACTACTTTGTTTATGAATATGGAATTCAGTTGATTAATATACTATATTCAATTTGAATTATCTTAATTAAAAATCAGATTTGAACAAAATCTTAAATTATCTTTCGTGAAATTGGTCAAGGTTCATTTGGATTTTTCCGAATAAAGACATGTAGGTATGTGGCGTTTGCTTTCTTTTTTGGACATATTTTCTTGTGTTTAAAGACTACATATACCCAAATTCATGAAAAAGAAAGTCCTACGAAAAATACTGGTCCAAAAGTCTATGCAGTCTGAAAGGATCAAAATTTTAGACAGATTTCATGCTTTTCAATTTAGAATAATCATGAATATGTATTGAATTAATTCGAAATTAAATGAAATTTATTGTCATACCTACATGTTTGGATAGAAATAGTAAATTCTTAAATACTTCAAATAAGTAACTAAAACAGAGCAGAAATTGCCAAGATCGGGTCTTCGTCGGACCCGTGCGGAAAATAATAATGGTCACATAAGGTTTACAAAGCCATTGCTCTTCTGAAGCGGGTACAACGAATTTCTAGACTGCAGCCGAAGTGTTTAGTTTGATTATTTGTTTTGGATTTAACGCCTTTTTCAACATTATTGTAGTTATATCTCAAAGATGTGTCCACCTACCCATGGTTTCCCGTCGTTTCCCACATCAGTTTAAGCGCAACATATCATCCAAGCCACCAGCTGCTCATCCAACTTACAGATAGTTACATCGTGACATTGACATTCACCTCAATCAAACCCATTCTTATTCGCTCACTCAGCCACCCATTCATTCGGTCTAAACACTCACTGAAATCATACATAAACGCTCAAACCAATTGAGAAAAAAAGGAATTATCAACGTCATTCAAAATAAATTAAAAATTCAAAATAAATTTTGACAGAGAGAAATCGCGATTTCACTGACACAAATCAAATTGTTGGCTTCTCATAGGCCCTCTAAGAAATAGGGAACTATGTATAGAATTTGTATGCATACTTAATTAAAGGGAGCTAATCAATATCGCAAATTTTGTTCACACTGAACAAAATTTGCGATATAGGATTACCTCCCATTAAATTCACTCAAAACGCCTTCCACAAAACTCATTCAATTTCATTCCAAAATCATTCATCTTGTCAATTTCACGATGTTGTTAACCACTCAGACGTTCTACTTATCATACGCCTGGGAGACAAAGGACTTGTACCTCATTTACTTTTGTCAAATATCGGATGAAATTTGGCCTAGCCGAGGTTTGAAATCACGACTAAAGGATCTACAGTCCATTGCGTTAGCGATGAGCGACGTGTGCATCCAGGCTGCGGGACCTAAGTTTGTAGCGACGTTTCTAAGTACGTTTTCCCTTTCAGAAAAATCCTTTTACAGACGCAATGACATCGTTGATATGAGGTTTCTATTGATTATATGGTGGAGTTTCTGGACCATCGTTCTCGTACAGTCAACATATTTCCCTGTGCGTAAGTACTTTTTCACGTTTGTATCAAGGATATGTACATGCCAGTCTCTAATTACGGTTATATGCATCGCGTAATTGAGAAGGTAAATGATTTTGCAATTAATTCGGGATGAAATTGAATGGGTACACGTAGGAGCTTTTTTTGAATAAAATTCAGGAGAGGTTATACAATATGGCATATTTCGTCCAAATGGACCACCCGGTATACATGGAAGTATTTGTCTGTGTATTTCAGCCCAATTAAACGCTAAAAAATCCGCACAATGACAATGATATCCTGGAATGGAATACTGTGATCGATTCGAATGCGATGCTGATCGTTTGGAACGATTTCGAAACGTTTTTAAACCATTTGGGAACGTCTTTGAATGGTGCGAGTGAGTGCGCGTTTGATAATTTTACCCCCTTGAATTTCACCCAAAACACACTCATAACTCTCATTCGATTTCATTCCAAAATCATTCACCTTGTCATTTTCATTTCACGATGTTAATAATGGTTACTGTCCACAGTTCATTTCTCTTTCAGTAAATTGGGACGTATGCTCACCAAGCCGTATTGTTGTGACGCTGGGTGGCGCTGCGGAGGGCGGGATTATTTACATCCGGGGATATGGCGCCGCGTGTCGTCAAACTACGTCAGCCAATACAACACAACACGTGTTCGACTTTCAGTCCTGCGGAATCGTAACAGGGGTAAGATTAAGGCCCGGTCCCACTACACTTACGGATGCATTGGGGATGTAAAACGTATGAAAATCTTTATATCCGTAGTAAAGACGCTTCGCATCTGTTTCTAACCCTCTACATACGCTTTGCATACGTTCTGTCCGTTGAGAGTCCGTCCATTGTGATTTCATCCACGTACAAAAATTTGAACTAGCTGCACAAAACTTGTTAAGCGGATACACTTTCTGCTATGTACGATGTAAATGCGAAACAATACGTGGAAAAAACGCTACGTATCCGATACCATCCATTATGCATCCATTGTATCCCCAATCCATCCGTAAGGTATCCTCGATATTCCAATCCGGTTTGGTTGAAAACGTACATAGGGCGGAACTATCGGGTATACGAAAATTTTATAAAAGGGAAGTAAAGCGGATATGTAAGTATGTAAGCGTATGCATCACGTAAAATTTAATGATCCGCGCTCCATCCACTTTGTTTCCGCTCAGCATACGCGGTGTAAACGGCCAATGTTTTATGTATCCGCTCTTTCCGCTATTCGAATACGTCACAATTACATCCGGTAACCTCTTCTGAATTGTCATCCGCTCTTTTCCGCGAGACTTCCGATGAACATCCCGGCCACATCCTTTCAGGCGTCCGAAATTTTCCGTTCAATTAACACTCTTCCGCCGTGTCCGTTTAACATTCGTTTTGTGTCCGTTTCGCAGTGGGACCGGGCCTTTAAGGCCGATTAGATCTGGAACGAATGTTCCTTTAAGACCAAATCTTGAAGAGACATGTAAATAAGCAAATTCGCCTAAGTTTAAAACCCGTTTTTAATTCATCCGACATTGAAAACGATTGGTGGCACAAAAATAAATAAATGTAAATAAATTAATCATAGAGAATAGTATGTTATACCTTTCAATATCAACATCATTTGAATGAGGTTGGGAGAAATTATCATGGCGAGACTCTGGAATGATATTTCCTTAATTATTTAAGATCGCTTATGACATATTTTATCCAACTTTGAAACAACCGAATGACGTATTTCAATACACCGGATAGGCGTTCGGAAGCCTATTAAGAAGCCTATCAAAACAGAGAATCCACAATGTATCATTTGGCAATAAAATGTATCTATGGCTCATTTAGACTTTTTGTCACCTTTCTAAGGTAGCATGTTTCTGCCACGAGATACGAGGTACAGTTTATGATAACATTATTGATAACATATATTTTCTAGGAAGTTTATCTTGCATCGAAATTAATTTCCTGAAAAAAACATTGTGATGTTGATATCTGTTATCTTACTTATCAAATGATAAAAGCCCACTTCTGACATCCAGATAAAGTTGATGCGACAGATATTCCGACTTTCTATCAATAGAAAACTCAGTCGGATGACTTTGTTTTGCTGTATGTAAATATTGAAAAACACTAAGCCGAAGGATAAAGATAAAATCATGCCGAACGCCATAAACTTAATGTACATCTATTCAGCCCGATTGTCCATTCTTAGTTTACGATAATTTTATCTTAATGTCAGTAATGGGCATAACCGTAAAAAACTAAGATACTAGGTAAAAATAGCAATATATATCATTATTGAGAAAATTCTGACTTACAAGTAATGTTATAAATAAATATTTTGATACTGTTATCTTGTATATCGTGGCAGAAATATGCCATAATGTTTGGCAGGGATTTTCGGCCAAAACTGTTTTTTTTTTATGCAAAAAGAGTTTTGTCTTTTGAGACGTCAGAAAAAAAACTCCGGCTTTATGAACGGACGTTGCTTTGTAAGTGATAAGGACCACTTGATGAGTTTGTATGGGATTATTTTGGTCCGGTTTGTTTAATGGCAAATAAGTATCAATTGTTTCTGTGCGTGACATTTCCAACAATTTAACATGTGCGCGAAAGGGAACATTAACCAACATTTACTGCCTTGTAGAATATTTAGATCATCTGACTTTGTAAAGACACTATTGGACCTTGTCTTTATACAAAGCGCAAAGTGAAGACCCTGGTCAGACTGTGCAAATGCACAGGCTGGTCAGAGTCTTTGCTTGGCTCACATTTGAAATTGCTGGAAATTTCACGCAAGGGCTCGATTTGTTTAGTCAATTTTTGTATAAAAATAAAAGAGACTTTTAACTCTTTTATGTATATGAAAAGATTTCAATATTATCTTAACTTACCGACCGTATTTTTAACCAGGAGACATATTTCACAATCATCGTTCAGAAGAATCCCCTCTATCAGACTGGGGCGGATCTACAAGAATCGTTATTATGTATCTACGACCTGAGTGATATATCGGTCGGCAACAGCCTAAATGTAGGGTAGGTATTAACAAGGATCGTTACTATGTATCTACGATAACAGCAATATCGGTCAGGAACAACCTAAAGGTAGGGTAGGTATTAACAGGAATCGTTATCATGTATGTACGAAAAAAGATATATATCGGTAGGGAACAGCCTAAATGTAGGGATACGTATTCACAAGAATCCTTATTATGCATCTACGATAACACTGATATATCCGTCGGCAACAGCCTAAATGTAGGGTTCATGTATTAACAAGAAACGTATATCTCATATATCTACGAGCTGAATAATATATCGGTCGGAAACACTCTAAATGTAGGCTAGGTTTTAACAAGAATAGTTATTGTGTATCTACGATCTCAGTGAAATACCGTTCGTAAACAGCTTCAATGTAAGATATATGTATCTTATGAAACAGTTCCGTGTATCAACGATCTTAGTTATATATCGGTCGGTAGCAGCTTTAATGTAGAATAGTGTTAACAAGAATTGCTATTGTGCATCGACGATCTGAGTGATATACCTGTTTGTGTTGCGAACGCACTGTCCTCAACCGAAGCAAAGCTGAAAAACATCCGATGTGAGCCGGTGTCGAACCTACGCGGACAACAATTTTCAAAAAATTGGTTAACAATTTTGGCGCTTACTACTGAGGGAGGTTTGAAACCTACGAAGCAATGCAGGGCAGTGGTTAAAGCGGTCTCCCACAACAGTCGGAAACAACCTAAATATATATATGTCTTGAGAGAAAGAGGCATCTGGAATAAGAATTAAAAAAAATGAAAAAAATAAGAATGAAAATAAAAGTGACATAATATCTTGTTTGTTGAATTTCCCGTTTTTTATAATAAAAGGCATAAAACCGAATGAAGTTTTTTTTTAAAAAAGTAGTCAATCATCAAACCAATGAATTAAAAGATGTTTCGCTTTTTAAGTTTTGAATTTTGCCCATTCTCGCTTCATTTTTGGTGGACGTTTACGTTCACCAGTGTAAATACCACGTTTGAACAATCCTGTCAGATGTTAATAGGTTTTCAAAACAGTAGTACTCATTAAGATTCAATTTACTCTTTTTCAAGAATTGTAACCGTCTGACAACTATGCATTTCAAAAATGGAATGAAACAAGGAGTCTACATAACTCGTTGCAACCTCAAAGACATCTTTTAAGTGTGAAATCATATGCAATTCTGAGATCGGGTGAACGTTTTGCTTGCGTAGAACTACTTTTCTGACAGAGTGAGTAATTTGCCCCTTATTTCCCAATGGTCAATGGGAGGTCACTCATGAAATGAAATTACTGGAATGGCAACCTCCCCTGACACTACTAAAGTATATAAAACAAAGGCAAATTAATGGAAATATCGGAATACACATGAATACGGATACAGCCTGAGCAGGTAAAGTAAAGCATTCAGGCCATGCGATAAAGGTTTATGCAAAGGGTTTTACTTTACATTTCAACACACGAAAGCCGATCTCGAGACGAGTGTCTGCATTTTTTTACGCGTTTATATGAACACTTACCTTTTCTTTTCTTTGAGAATGAAAATCGCGGAATAATCAATTAACATCCTTTTATAGATTTTTTTTTATCTCCACTGGCCAAAGGCCACTGGGATCTTTTGTCATGGCGTTGTGTTCGTCGTCCGTTCGTGCGTCCGGTCGTAAACTTTTTCTTTAAAAATCTTCTCCTCAGAAACTACTGGATGAATTTCAACCAAACTTCACAGGAATGATCCTAGGGTGATCCTCTTTCAAAATAGTTCAAGAAGTTTAGATCCAATGACAAACATGGATTTAATGGGCATGGCTTATTTCCAAATATGGTTAAAAGCGGGTTTTCTCAGATTCTAATTGATGGATACCAATTAAATTTTACATGAATGATCCTTGAGTGGCCTTTTATCAGTCTAAAAAAAATTATTGTGATCGGTTTAAAAAATGTGTGTTTTATGGGCGGAGGTCATTTTTCTATATGTTAGTTAGTCGAAACTTTGAAAACCATTTTCTCAGAATGTAACTGATGGTTTTCAACCAAATTTCACTCGAATGATACTTTAGTGATCCTTTATCAGGCTACCAGAAATTATTGTGATCGGATGAAAAATGATTATTTTAATGGGCGGAGGTAATCTCTCTATGTGTTATTTAGTGGAAACTTTGAAAATCATTTTCTCAGAATGTAACTGGTGGTTTTCAACCAAATTTCTCTGTAATGATCTTTTTGAGTTACCTATTATGAGTCTACCAAAAATTACTGTGATCGGATGAAAAATATGTATTCTATGGACAGAGGTAATTTCTCAATATGTTATTTTGTGTAATCTTTGAAAATCATTTTCTCAGAATGTTATGGGTGGATATCAATCAAACTTCATTTGTATGATCCTTGGGGGACCCCTTAATCATGTAGTCAAAATTATTGTCATTGGATGAAATATATATATTTTTTATTAGCGGAGGTCCTTTCTCTAAATGTTATATAGTGGAAACTTTGAAAATCATTTTCAACATCAGAAGAATCCAAAATATCTAAAAATCTAGTCAAAACTTTTCTTTTTCTTTTACAAGAATTTCAAGCCTGTGGAGCGACCCAAACCATTCATGGCTTTCTAGTTTAAGCAGATAACACCATAATTCTAATAATGAGATTACGGAGAATTGATTAGCATTACAAAATAAGAATTATAACCTAGATCATCTAATTGTCATTTCTTTCCTTTTATAACATATGGTTCGGAGAATCACTGTTAAGACTACACCGGGAATAATTCCGAAAGTTATCGAAACCTTGTAATTACAGGACTTTGTTGACGATCGACGATATATGTTGAGAAATGTATATCTGAAGCAAGATGCAAACTTGGGTCAGGTCATTTCTTTTATCATAATTTTACATGTAAAATTTATCTTTTCTCCACAAATGGAGGAATCACTCTAGTATGCCAACAGAAACGTCTACCATCAGTACTTCAGTGCTTTGATTCATATTACATGTAAATAGACTATGTAAAACTATAGGTATATTTTGTGCGATGAGCCGCGAAATCAACTTTTAACCGTTAGATTCCCGTGCCATGTTTTCGATATAGATAAAAACTGGTTTAAACAACTCATTAAAAAAGTAAGAATTTACCTTTCAAAGGAAATTTATTGCTTGTCCTTAATATCAACGTATTCTCAAGGTTAACCCACTATATGTACTTTCCTAATAGAAGTGAAGGGGTCAGATTCGATTGCTATAATGTGCTATTTGAATATACCCGATAACCCTTTGGAAATGGGCCCAGCACCTACGTCAGAGCTCAGTTTTGAAAATACACCAATGGTGTGAGATATTGAAAATTTCCTTTTTGTTTTTTGCAAACACCAGCGACAAGGAAGATGACGACGGTGTCAACAAGACGGTCAAGCCTACTGGGTCAATGGTATTGTACAAAGATGGCCAGGATATTGGCGGGCAGAATGTTAAACTGTCCGATCTGATTACCATGACAATACAACTGGATGACGAGTTCAGAGGTAATAAAACTGAATCTAAGTTAAGAAGTGTATTACTTGTAGAAATTAATTATCAAATAGATATAACATAATAAATGAACCTGTGTGTGACATTGCCAACAATTCCAAATGTGTGCCAATCAAAGACCCTGACCAGTCTGTGCATCTGCACAGTCTGACAATAGTCATTACTTAGCGCTCACTGAAAAATATAGAATCAACGACGTCATTCAAAAAAATAAATCTAGATAAAAATAGCAATTTCACTTACATTATTCAACTTGTAAGCGTCTAATAGGTTCATAAAGAAATATGAAACCATTTATAGAACTTGTATGCATATTTTATTAAAGGGAGGTAATTAATCATCCTAAACTAAACTTGCGATATTGGATTACCTCCCATTAAATTCACTCAAATATCGCTTTACATACTCATTCAATTTCATTCCAAAATCATGTGACTGTCTAGGCTGCTAAATGTTTGCACCTGATGCATATATTTAATTGTTGAAAATAACACACACAGGTTATATTAGATAGAAGTGCATTTGTATTATTCTAAATCTCTATTCTAAATCTATAAATACGAAAGATTCCGACCCTTGTTAGCCCGAATAGTCCGTGCAGCCTATCTAGATCGGCGTATTTCGAGTTTCTAAAATGGTATCTTTTGACTATTCGTCGCATATATAAACAGTAGATACATGTATACACATGGTAGATTCTGCTGGATTATGTAGCATTTAGATAATCCGTATTTAGTTTTCTCTATGCATTCGATCATGGCTTAAAATAAGGATATATTCTTTAATTGTTTATCAAAACTTCAAGTAATATTCTTTCTCGTTTCAGCTGATTTTGATATAAAGGCAATATCCTGTACAGCCAACTTTATAGATATCATTCAGAATTTGTAAGTGGACATGCATTTCGTTCATTAAGCTTCTTTTTATTTTTTGTCAAAATAATTTTCCATTCAGAAAATTAAAACTCAATATATTTTCAAAAAAATTGTAAGTATTATATAAGTATATAAGTATATAAGTATATATAAGTAAGTTATATACGTATCCACACAAATTTTCTGGATGTAATCAAAGGACATAAGAAAAGAAATGTTGTTTACAAATCATTTTTGGGACAAAGGGTTATTCAAGAATCTCTGTCGAAATAGAATCGGCTTATTTATCGTTATTCTATGATTTACTCTAAATTTTGCAAATTTTGACAATGTATTTAATCCGAGTCAAAATGATTTACCTAAAAATCGTCAAGCTTTTTCAGCAAACTGTTTTACCATGTTTTTTCTAGTTGCGCTGTAGACACTGCGCTGTTCCCCAACTTTCAACATGTCAGCCAGGCAGTCATCACCTCAACGTTTGGCGCATTTCGAACCACTGACCTAGGTGGGGGATATGTGGAGATGATCTATTCTTGTACTGTCCAAGTTTGTCTTGGCCCATGTACCTCGGTAAGACACTGTTTACATATCATAACATTGACAATCATTCCGAAAACCATTGTAAATCCATTCTAAATCATTCATCAGTGCTCCATTCGACACACTCAAATCCATCAAAATTCACCGAAATTCTTTTAAAACGTTTGGAAGCATTCAAAATGAGGAATTTATGCTTGAGTGTATTTGTCTGATGTGGATTGTAAGGACACAAAAGAGAAACGTTCATTTATTTTTATCAAAGGGGGGGGGGGGGTCACTCAACGAAATTATCGATAATACATAACCGTCTTATACTTTCACTCATAACTCACTCTTATAGCAATTTAAATTTCATTTGGAATTTATAACAAAACATTCACTTTGACATTTACGCGAATTTCTTATCTTAAATATTTTATTTCAAAGTACTTAAAAAGGGTGTATCTTCCATAAAAATGGTCGCAGCCAGAAGATGGTAAATTTCTGTAAAAATACCCCTATTGGAGTACACATGCATCTGATATAATAAAGGTTAAAATAATACAAAAGTATTAATTGTACAGAATGAATTTGGTTGCGAATTGCAGTTCTTAAAGAATATTCTGAATTTCAAAATAAGGAGAAACACCTTACTTTTATCGTCAATTATATTGTTATTCTTATGGAATTGGTCTCTGGAACGACATCAACGCCAACATCACCAACAAAAGCAACAACAAATACCCGCCCCCCTTTCTTACGACATTTGTTATTGTTTTATGATAGGAAATATGTACGAATGGCGAAGAAGGTTGGGGAAGGCGACGCCGTGCTGTAGATGACGTCACATATGACGAAATCAATATTGGAGCCTCGTTCTCAGTTGGCACGGATGAAGACAGAAAAGTCGAGGGTAAAACCGCAAAGAGATCTTTTTTTTATCAAAATGACAATGTTAAGTAATTTTGATTAAAATACAGAAAAAGATAAGTCATATTGTTTTATGTGGAAATGAACTTGAGAAAAGTTGAAGTCAATCTTGCAACTGTCAAATATTTACATGATGCGTCCATGAATAAAGTCTCGTGGTGGAGGAGGAGTTATCATGCAAAAGGTAAAACCCGAGGGCCGAGCCCAAGGGTTTTACTTTGCATATAGCTCCTCCCCCCGCATCAGACTTTATTCATTTAACATAATAGCGAAAATTAAATTATAAATCCATTACAATACGATGACAATTCTGAAATTAATTTTTCACCTTGTTCTGGATATAAAAAAGTAAAATAAACGAAAAAGTTATGATATTGACGTTTGGAGAATTTCACAGATTGCAAAGCGCGTCATTTAGCAAGCAGGTTATATGACGACAAAAGAACTAGTGTTCGCACTAAAGATGA
Source organism: Fragum whitleyi (assembly GCA_948146395.1). Lineage (NCBI taxonomy): Eukaryota > Metazoa > Mollusca > Bivalvia > Cardiida > Cardiidae > Fragum > Fragum whitleyi. Next base: position 22,549,242 of record OX411560.1, on the reverse strand, counting down.
CGTTGAGTAAAAAATGGGCGGAGCTATCTGTATACACAGTTAAAATACATTACATATGAATTTCTATGCGAATAGAGTTATATCTAATTCCTTCTAATTTCATATATGCGTTTTACGCCATCGTGTTATAATAATGAATGCACTTAATACAATGTTTAAATATATTTTCGTGAAATACAATTCCCACGTGTAGAATGACACTCTTCAAATAATTCCGGACATCGGTCCAATTTTCATGAAATAGAATTATTTATTGAGTTGTCTTTTATCTTGGCAACTTATTTTAGATATTAAACATCATCCTAATCAAAACTGTTGCTGCGAGGTTTCATTGACATAAAGACGACATGCGATTTTGACCTAGTTCGGTGATATTGGCCTTGAAAATAAAAGACTGCGTACTGATTAGATACCAAATATTAGCATCATACATTAATAATTTAATTTTAGATATGTCCATGTACATTTGTGCATTCTGAATAAAAACAATTTTGAGTACGCAACTGTTTTATAAGCTTCCGCAAAAAGTAGACCCGTGAGAAATCTGTTTCGTAACTGATAAATCTATAGATTTTTGTTTTATGATATCAAATTACTAGTTATGGCGTTAATATTTGTTGATTTCATAGAGGTATGAAACTAAAAAGCGAATCACACTCATGTTTGACAGGTTTTTAGGTTCATAGCTCATTAATACTCTCTTCATCCCTTAACTATTCTTTTAAAAATACTGAAAGATAGAAAGTCTTCAGTTAAGCTTTCGGCAGACGGACGGACGGATTGGCAGACGTAGGTATGTATTCGAATCGATCCAAAAGGTAACAACTCCAAATATTCAATGGCTTCATCGACTGTCATTAGTTTGTTACGTCTAATTCGTCCTGCTAGACAATCAAATTTTTCTAGCATATGACATATTTTTTTTATATTTATTTGCAAGGGAAGGGTGTTAATATAGTATAAAGCATATTCAAAGCTTGAACACCTTCACAATTTCTCGATGGCATTAATCTTAGTCTTGATAGGGTGTACCATTTGACAATGTATGCCATATTTTTAGCAACTTTGATCCTTTACTTTATCACAGTGACTGATTCGATGGAACACATCTGCATAGACAACACCGTCTTTATTCTACTGTTACTCACAATTGTTGGTGTACTTGTGACGTCATTTAGTTTAACTGTTCACGTCACTACGAAACTAATGAAGAGGAACGACGAGTTACGGAATCTAACGGGAATTAATACCAGGCAGCGGAAATCATTGGTGGAAGTAATCAAGTATGTGCCTATCATCGATATACTGTTGAGAAATACCATAATATGATATAACAAATACCAATCGGTTTGCGTATGAGTAACTAAACTGTATTTGCCAGTTTTACGCTTTCTCCTAAACGGATAAAAAAGTTTTGCACTCTTTTAGATTGAAGGTTCTTTCATTTATCATGTATCAAAATGAAATTATTTTTAATTGTTGCTAATGATAAAAAAATGGCTCCGCTTTTCTTTGTCGTAATGGCTTCATTTATAAATGTATTTATATATTGATTGTCTATTAATTGACCGTCATAGAGCATCGACTATATTTGGAAGAAAATAAACATGATGTGAACACACAACTTCTTCAAATGGATAAAATTTCCTTGCTTCCACACGTTTAAACCATCGAATTAATTGAGAATCTACTACCGATCTCGTTGCAGGGAAAGGCGAAGGTCCTCAATTCCAATTGCATATAGAAATTCTATGGAACGAAGGAAAAATAGTCTCAACCATAGTTCGAAAGAAACAGTGTACGACGGGAAAAATACCATTAAAGAAATAAATGATAGAGATATTCCTGGACATGAAACCGTCCACACAATTTCAGGAAAAACTACTACCCTATTCGAAACCAACGACATCGGCAATGAAACTGGAAAATACACAAACAATGACTTCTACAAAGATAAAAACAAAAAAGCGTCCAATCCAAAACAGATGCCCTATCGTCTTTCCAATGAAACTGAATCTTTTGATTTCTTACAGAAGAATGGTTTTGGTGACAAAGGCATAAGTGCTGGCATGGAATCTGCATTTGGATTTAAGCTTGATGAATGGGACAAAATGACAATAGAACAAAAGAAGAATAGAATTAATCAGTGTAAGCTCTTATTAAATCGGTTTTCGGCTTTGCAGAAACCATTTAATTTTAGCTAGAACAATAATACAGTCAAGAGAAGTGTTAATTTGTCGCTCATCCAAATGAAATAAATTTTAAATCACCCACACAGCATTCCATCTATAGCATTCCTATAATCACCCAAGTAATTCGAGACGCTAAGGAAGTCGTCCAAATTCTCAATTACATAATTTAAATCGATTAAATCATTCCATCGCTAGACTGACTGGATTGATTTAGCCCTGTCCTATTGGTCCGCGAAGACATGATATTTCTATCATGGTCAAACATTCTGTGGGTTTTACTTTGTTAAGTGTCAGCTCACACAAGCAAAAGATTATATTTAGATTCATATATATCCTTTTCACTTATTGTTCAAACAAATAAAAAAATATTAAGCAATTTCAAGGCTATTAAATACTGTTCAAGAACCGGGTGAACGGGACCTTAGTAACATAGGGTGTCAGAAACAGACAAAATACGTCTTTTTTAAATAATTACAGTTAACAAAGTCGTGAAATTGACAAAATGAATGGTTTTGAAATGAAATGGAATGAGTGGAATGGGCTTGTTTTGAATGAAATTAACGAAAGACAATCATGTTTATCTCTCTTGAAAATCATTCCAAACTCGATCATCACACATCAAATTTCATTAAATCTTCCAAAGCCGACTTAATCTAGAGATATTCTTAAATGATGCTGACATGTGTGTGTTTATTCCTTGCCTTTGAAACCTGTATTTTTAATTAGTGTTTGTCGAACGGGGTTGTCTTCCTGCATATTGGTCATACACATTTATGTTTGGCATCCACAGCGTCTGTATCGGTAATTCACATTTATATTTGACTACCGTATTGTCTGTATTCCATACAGATTGATATTCTTCATCTATATTTCCTGTATAGATCAAACAGGTTGTTTCCTATCCATATTCCCTGTATTTGTCTTACACATTTAATTTGCCATCCAAATTGGATGTATTGGTCATAGAAAATTCTTAGAAGTTGGGGTAAAGAAAGTCATAACTCTTTAATTCTCATTGAACCATATGTTGTCTTACTCATTTAAATAGTGCTGTAAAAACAAGTCCAATAAGTACATACAACATATGTTTTGTGCAAAATAAGTTGACACAATTTAATTTGAAACCCAACATATCCCTTTTATATGTACCTCTGATACACATTTTCATTTGTCATCCATATCCCCTGTGTGAGTCATACACAGTGTGTTTCCAATCCATATTCCCCGGTCATTAGTCATATATCACATGTGGAGCGTCAAAATCTGTAGGCAATTCGATTATCTTTTGGGGGTCTCGTCGTATCATTGGCAGTTCTGAAACGATAAGTTCGGCGCATTTAAAAGCATTGTGAAATTGATAAATACACTCTGAATGAAATTCAATAAGTCGTAAAATCCATTTATATATATAAATATATAAAAGAGAGGTATTAGGATACCGTTAATTCCATTCAAAAAGAACGAAATTAACGATTTTATATCAACTACTTTTAAATGTATTTTGAAGGATTTGGCCATATGGTCTATTACGTCTAGTAGATTTGCGTACTTTTTTGGGTATGCTTGTAGGAATTCATTAACCATCCAATGCATCAAAATCTGTGTAGGGGAGTAGAAGCCTATGATACGCTATAGTAACCACGCCTTCATTGTTCAGAAAGGATCTTTTTTTTGACAAATCGATGGTTTAGCGCAAGAGTGTACTTAGTGTATATACATTGTATATACACTTAGTACAGTCTTGCACTGAACCCACGATATATAGAGAGAAAAATTGTATCATTAGGATGCTTTTTGAGAATATGGTGATTTATTTTTAGGCATGAATATTTAAATATAGATGTTGTGAATTAGTTATTGTGTTTGATTGACGTTTAACGACACTTTTAACAGATTTCCAGTCCTACTGACTACACCACCTACTAAGATCGAGAAATAGACAAGATAAATGAGATTTGGAATGCTTGGGAATGAAATTCAGTGATTTTGAAGATCGAGTTTTGGATGATTTTCAAGCTAGGTTAAACGCAATTGACAATTTCGTCCAATAAACGATCATTTTTTACCTCTCCAATAAAATCTTGGTGCTTTTCTGTATTTGTGTCTTCACGAACAAATTAGGCATTTAAAAATCAACAACAGCAAATAGAATCATGCAATAATTAGATCAACGTTATTGAATCTTCGATCCCCGACGCTGGCATTCATTCTTTCCGACTTTTTTTCTTTCACCAACTGATTGATAATCGTAGACCTATGTGAGGTAGCAGCTGGAGGCTAGGAAAGGATGTGATGGTTGTACTGGTGAGATAAATACTAGGAATCCATTGTTAGGCGTTCCAGCCGTCGCGTTATAACTGAAAAAAAATGTTGAAAACGGTGTTAAACTCCATTAAATCAATCAATCAACGATCAATTTTATCGACTCCAATGCGTTTTTTAACAATTTCAGAGTATCTTAGGGTAAATATAGAGAGTTTTTCGAAAGATTGATTTGAGCTCCGAGCCAGTGATTTGAATGTATTTGATCGGAACGATTGTCAATTTCACGATGTGATTAATCGTATCATTATACTGGTATCCATTTCTCGTCTTAAACAATCTGAACGAATCTGCAAGTGTGTTATCTCGAAAAAGAGTTAAATGAGATTCTGGAATTCCCGTTATTTGGCACCCAACCAAGTCAGATTATCAAAAGATTGCTACATTTCTGTTACCTTTGGATGTTACGGGGTAACGTTTCTTTTGAAGTCGTAACTACCATTACACACAATACGCAAGTGTGTAATAGAAATAAATATGGCGTTGATGAATGATCATAACTTCGAAACTACAGTTTATTCAAGCTGTAGTTACGATGTTTTGATTATTCACCAGCGCCCAAAGCATAGATAAGTGGAGCGGACGGAGGACAATCATCTCTTGTCACAGTCCACATATTGCCTTTATCCTATCCTTTTCTATGTTGGTCGCCTTCTGTGTACGTATAAATTTTAAAATCCTAGTTACGCCTATGGCTTCTGAAACGTTTTAGAAAAATTATCGTCTTGAAAGCACAATAAGATTACCTTATCGATTAGGATTTTTAACGGGATGGTGTTTAAGAAACATTTTAGAAGCATGTTCGTCTGATTCGCAGGCCAAGATTATTTTATCGATACATACCTCTTAAAGGAAAATATGTGATTTGATAAAGCAACCAAAACAACGACCCTAGAAACACAATCGCCGTTAACCAGAATGCAGTGACATGGCGGTTCGTGAGTGCCATTTTACATGAATGGAAGGTATTTCTGAAAAAGAAAAAAACATCAGAGGATGTTAAAACCAGAAAAACTGTACAGACGATATTTCCGACGCAAGCAGATGGTATATCCTAAATATGTATGCATGATATTTCAGAAACAAAGGAGATGATATATAATAGATACATGTAGGGATGTTTTTTCTGAAACAAAGTAGATGCTTTATGTTACATACATGTACGCAAAATATTTTCTGAAAAAAGCAGGTGATACATGAGCCTGTGTTTGACATTTCCAACTATATGAAATGTCGGTGAGTTTCAAAAATAGGGTAGCATAGACAGCCACAAACTCTAAAAATAAAGTTACTTGATGGTCTACAGATACTTCGAGACCTTATCTATCTATAAAGAGCATAGCGAAGACTTTGGTCAATGACTTCATTACCAAGAATGGTGTTGACAGTATTGGTTGTGTTTAAACTATTATTGATAGTATTGTTATTGTAGTTGCTACTATTGTCGCTATTATCTTAACCTTATCATTAAAATTGACTTAATCTTTTGTGAATAGCACAGTAATATATATGGAACAGTCGCAAATTTTGTTAAAATTGCTACATTTCTTCAAGACAGACATACCGGCAGTAATTTAGCGCCGTTGCCAAATTAACAATTATAATTCTAATAAACGGTGACGTTTCTGTTCTTCTCGCTTAATTTCAAGCAATTTCAATTTTTCATTTATTTTCAGGCCGAGAAGACATTAAAGAATGAAAAAAAAAAATGATTTGAAATTTATTTCCTGACTATCCATGTGTCTTTTCGTTTCGAACAAGACAGCTTATTATGGACTGGCAGGAATTGAGTATCTCATGGTTTACTGAATTTAATATTTGTATCTTTGTCTTCATTATTGTCAGTATAAATGCTCGCCATATTGTATTTTATGTATGATTTTGACCTCATGGGTCTATGACCTTCTTGTTGTGATTTCAATTAGAATATATATATATCTAAGTTTTCAAAGAAAAATGGATGTGCTATTTTTTGAAAAATTGAATGATTAAATACTCTATGGAGGTGCGTTGTATCTTTGTATCCAGAAGGACCCGTAAGATCTAAAGCCATTTAGTCCTTCAGGTTTTCTGCAAAGGGATTATGAATTTGTGTCTAACCCTGTACAGCGTCTAACATAATAAATAGATATTTGAAATGATAACAATAGAAAACGGAAATAAACTAGCTTTATCTTATTATATGGTCCCCACAAAAACACCTTTTCAATTCATTTTATAAATATCTAAAATGCAATCACTTTTTAAAAGCGTTATTGGTCAATTTTATAGTCTTTTACATGTTTCCTGTCATCTAGATGAATAACAAAATATATTTCTCTAACATCTATGCCCCCCCCCCTCCCTCCCACACACTCAAAGTTCTGGTCGGTGGCATACTCGTTGCCAATAAACAAAGGGCAATTACTCTAAACTATGGTGAGAAAAGTTATTGCACTTCTCCTTAATGGAATCTATCCACCAATGAAGTTTCAAGGCTTTAGCTTGCATACTTTTTGAAATATGTTCCGGACAGAAATCAAGTTAGAAATATACCAAAATACAAAAAGTCAAAAAATATGATGGGTAGGGTTATGGTTATCATGCAGTGCATTTTTCCTCAATGTGATCGAACCACATGTGACTCTAGCTCACACACTAAGTCTTATTGATATGTGTTCTGGTCAAAATATAGTCTACTGACGGACGAACGGACTAACCGACCGACCTACTTACTGACCAACAAGTGCAAAGCAATGCACTCCTAAAACATTTGACAATGCCTTCACGGGTTTGAATGTGCTTTCTTTGTCTAGGTAAGAGGCGACATCTTAATACCTACTTATAACTACATTCAATTTTACAACAATTCTCATTCCTTATACCAAGGTGAAGTCAAAAGTGTGACCCTATCAGAGAATCCGCACTCTTTTGAGTTTTCCATAAAAGGTCATTACTGTCTATTCGGTTCTTTTTCCCTTTTCTATTAAGATCTACAATATTCAACCCAAAGTATTTTTAATGTTTTCTAAAATCAAGGACAAAAATGATATGTCATTCTGGAAAAAGGTTTACAAAGGAGCATGTCATTTCTTTAAATCAACATAATTGGTCTATGTTTATGTAACTTGGGTTTTACCATATTTGACCTCGCCAATTAAATCTGCATAGAAGACAAGGGCTCATACTAGTTTTTTGATAAACTGATATATAATAAGCAGAATGTGAGTGAAGAATGAAATACGAACGACATTAAATGTGTGTTTTTAAAGATATTATAAATATCTAAATATAAAAGGTCATTGTAATTGATATTTAAGGAATTTGTCTATATACAACGTAGGTGAAGTTCGGGTCAAATAAGCCAAATGAGTATAACAACTAATCAATTGTCAATTGAAGCAGAATACTGTTCAAAACATTATGAAAGCAAAATAATATTATATTTTTGATAATCATCCTTTCATTCGTTTAAAGCGGAATTTAAAGCATATGTTTTAAGTACATGAAGATTAGAAAAAGTATATATTTTAAGCAATAAAAACAACCCGACATTTTTGTATTACACACTTATAGTTTAGTGTATTTGACAAAATTTATTTACACTTAATATGACGTCTTATTTAGAAAACTGGAAATTGAATAAATCAAACTAAAACTTCGAATGAATAGAATAAAAGATACCTGAATGACATCTGTAGATCTAGTTCAAGCATCCATAAATATCCTATATGACGTTTATTGCACCGCACAGCTGCATGAGTAATCTAGGTGTCAAAATGCTATGCTTCAGCGCAAAAGGCCATGCTTCGTCGATCGTGGTATAGGGTTGATATTTTATTAACCTATAATCCATGACTTTCGCTCTGGCAGGGCGGAACCAATGTAATTGGGTCATTGCACTGGTGGTTAGAGTAAATGAGCTTTTGATTAAATGAACTTACTTCTTTAGATATAGACCCACAAGAAAGAGTCAGGTTCGAGAGGCCGTTTTCTCTTATAATTTTCAATATAAAATTGATCTTTAATCACTCACTTGAAATTGCTTGTCTATAGTCGACGAAAATAATTTCAAACCTTAAAACCTCGTATAGGTGTATTTTCAAAACTGAGCTCTGACGTAGGCGTTGATTCCATTATCGGGTATACAGTCAATCTTGCTCGAACGACCACGTCTATTAAGCGACCACTTTTATTAAGCGACCATCGTAAAAAGTCCCTTCGCCATAAGTAAAATTTCCGAAAAAGTGGACATTCTTTAACGAAAAATGTTTTTCGTTTAATCTTATGACGTTAGAACCCATTAAAATCGTCTCATTAAGACGATTCTTATGGGTTCGAACATCCTAAGATTCAGTTAGAATTATGTTACAATCTGTATTTTGCTATAAAAAAAATACGTCTTTTTATCATTAATTATTATATTAAGCGACCATTTCCATAAGCAACCGTTTTTTAATGGTCCCCTTAGTGGTCGCTTAACGCAAGTTTTACTGATTTAAAAAGCATATGATAGGAATTGAATGTGATCCCCTCACTTCAACTTTGAAAGTACATGAATGGGTACACCTTACGATCTTATTAAAGTAATAATTTTTACTTGAAGGTATTTAGTATCTCCCTAATGTATTTTTTTAACCTGCTTTATATATATTTCGAAAGAATAGCACGGGAATTTAACCGTTAAAAGTAGATTTCACGGCTCACCGCACAAAATCTACCTATAACTTCCGTTTGACCAAGCTTTGGTGAAACAACAATGAACAGTGTTCACTTTCATCAAGCACGTGAATCCTTTAGGGGTTTTTTGGATACAATTCGTTGCACGCGTTAATGATAATTGCCGACTAACTCTTGAAATAACCCAATGTATTGGGAAGTAAACTACGTAATAATTAAGCCACGCCCTGCCAGTTGAATGATTATGCAGAATACATGTACCGTTTAATATATAGGTAGATTTTGCGCGGTGAGCCTCGAATTCTACTTTTAACTGTAATATACTTGTGCAATTTTTTCGATATAGATAAAACAGGTTAAAAATACACGTTATAAAAGTTTCAAAATATCTTTCAAAAGAAAGTTATTGCTTGTCTTTAATCGCAATGTTAATGAGGAATGATCCAGAAATTCGAGCAATTGACTCATATTTTCACGAATTTCTATAGCAACCCTCGTCCTTTCAAAATAGAAGTGAAGGGATCAGGTTCAATTTCTATCATAGGCTTTTCGTATATACCCGATATACCTATGATAATGGACTCAGTACCTACGTCAGAGCTCAGCTTGGAAAATTCACCTACATTATCAAAGACAAAAAGTAATTTATCTTATAACTATACAAATACCCATGTTATAACATCCCATATGATATTTTTTATGATATCACATAGTTATTTTTAGAACATGATATAATGTGGTTATTTTTAGAAACTTGCATTGCAGTTAGAAACACCGACGAAAATAAGAAAAATATAGGTTATAAGATAAATATAATACATACTTAGTAGAGCCTCGACAATTTTCAATTCTCCCAACCTCGTTAGATATTTTTTTTCATATAATACACTAAGTACGTATTATATATGTATTACTTGGACGGCATTCAGGATGCAATGACGATTCGCCTACGATTTAAAATAGAACTCCGCTTTGCACTGCATGCTTATAAATGTTATTCCTGGGATCGTAGGTTCGAACCCCGGTTGGGTTAACTTTCATCCCGCATCTGCCGAAAGTCAGCATGATACACGTCATTAAATTTGTCTCCCACCTATGGGTGGACAGTTAAGAACATAATGCAATAAACAAGCTGAATGATTTGGAATGAAATGTTTTGTGTTAGGAGAGTTTTGAGTGAAATTTAAGCGAGGTAATCCAATATTGATAAAATATACGCATATTTCTGTGTTTTCAGAGACCATTCAAATTCTTTTAAAATCCAAAGCCAATAAAATTGTAGAATACTCTGATCAATTTGAATTAAATGTTGATCGTCTTAAAAGATTTCGAAATATTTTCTAATGATCATAAATATGAATGTCAATCCAGTGATACAGCTAACAACATCTTGAAATTGACATTCATCTCAATCAAAATGTTTCAAATCATTCGCTCAGCGCTCCATCCATTCATTCCAAATATTTACTAAAATCATTCAAAAACGCTCCAAGCAGTATAGAAAGAAATAGAATCAACAACTTCATTCGAAATAGATATAGCTAGAAAAAAAATCGCAATTTCATAGACATAATTCAAATTGTAAACGTCTAATAGGTTCCTGGAGAAATATGAAGCTATTTTTATATTTTTTTCACATATTTTATTAAAGGAAGGTAATTAATATCCCAATATCGGTAATTTTGTTCATCCTGAACAAAATTTGCGATATTGTAATACCTCCCATTAAAATCATTCCAAACTCGCTCGCTCATGCGATTTCATTACAAAATCATTCCAAACTCATTTATCCTGAAAATTTTTCGATGTTGTTAACTGTAATGTAAATTACCTACCTTTAAATTTACTCAAAATTCACTCATCGCACTCATTCAATTTCATTCCAAAATCATTCCATATCAGTCGAAAATCATTCATTTAGCCAACTTGACCAAGTTTACCCTATCAATTTCATAAACCACATGCATTGTCATGTGGAAATAAGCAGATTGCCATTTACCTAAATGGCTGAAGTCAATATCGGGTCATTAAAAACAACTATACCGTTTCATCTTTAGAATTCTACCTGTATGATAGATCTTTATCGACCATTTGACAATTAAAACTTCAAATATCACCACCTTTCGTAAATCGGGAATCACATTTCAATTATTTGTGTAACGTCTTGAGTATGGTAGCTTCAAATACTTCGCAAATTCATTAAATTCAAATTGTGGTTACGATGCTTTTGCACTCGTCGTAGTCTTCTTCTGTTTGCATAGCCGGAATAGGTGGTAAATTTCTTTTTTAAATGAAAAACGGTCTTAAATTTTCGAACAGTCATGGGAAAAGTGGAATATGCTTAAATATTCGAATCTATACCGCTTTAATGATAGCATAGCACTCGCTATGTAGATGTACATGTAAAAGTAAGTGATAAAAGACAAAGTTTGTATAAATTTGTATAGAAAAAATGATCATATGTCACTCTTTTAAGCCTGTGCATCTTAAGCGACTTAATGATTGTTGTAATTTGATCTATGTCGCGGGAGTGAAATAACCCTTTTAAATATTTTTGATATTACACGGATGTTATTACACAAGTAGAGTAACTATGCAAATGAATTAAGAACGGATAGCAACGTTACATTTTCGCCGTGAAAATAACGCCACAATGCATTTGCTGATATCATATAGCAAACGGCGTTATACGTTTCACAGAATAACTCGAATCAAAGCATCTTTAATTTTCTCTCTTTATCGCGAAAACACAGGTCATATTATAAAAACGATATCAAAATTGTGCTCATGAAATATCGAATTTATTAAACTCGTCATCTAAAACAGATATAAATTCGGCGCGGCCTCGTTTTTATCTGTTTTAAGATGACGAGTTTAATAAATCGGTATTTAATGAGCACAAGTTTGATATTCTGTTTATAATATGAATTTAATTTTTGTGATAAACGAGGAAATATATTTTTACGATATTTATCTGTTCAAGTTATTCCGCGAAATACATAATGCCGCTTGCGAAGTGACGTCATCAATTCCATTATGACGTCATTTTCACAACGAAATATAACGTTACTATCAGTTCTTTGCTCATTTGCATAGTTATTCCACTAGTGTAATATCAAAAATAGTAAACGGGTGTATATCCATCTCGCGACGAAGGTCATATTATAATGATTGTTTCAATAGCATTGTGCTTGTGAGCTCATATTTATCACAAACGGAGGGCTGGTTTGGGTACGAAAAAAAATATAAAAAAACCCAAAAAAAACATGAGGCTGATAAGGTCGAACCCTTTTTGTTTTTTTCTTTCTAAATTTTTCTCTCTGCCCTTCTTTTAGGCTATATCAAAGAAGTCAACTTGGCCCTTCAAATGATTATATTTATTCTATATAAATTTTAGCCCCCCCCCACACACACCTTATTGACACGTGCTTGGAACTACTACTTATTTATGTACAGTTAGGACCTAAAAAATTGACAATTTGAATGATTTTTGAGTAAATTTCGAATGATATTGAATGAGCGTTTGGAGCGAGTTATGGATGAAATTTAATGGAGGCAATTATCTCGTGTGTATTGTCATTCTTCGTTCTTTTCTTTCTTTACCCCCCCCCCCCCCCCCCCCCAAAAAAAAAAAAAAAAAAAAAAAAAAAAGAAAAGAAAAGAAAAAAAAAAACGCTCCAAAATCATCAAATTGGTAAGATAAACAAATAAACTCGAAATAAAAATGGCTAGAAAAAACACGATTTCCATGACTTAGTTGATTTTTTGTTAAGGTCGGATTGGTTTGAAGACATGAAAAGATTTTACCATAAAATGTATGCATTTTTAAAGGGGTGTAATGAATATCGTTATTTTTTCATCTTGAACAAAATAAGCGATATATGATTACCTTCCTTTAATTTCATTCAAAACTCACATAAGGAATACGTAGCTGGTCCTTTCCCCATGTCTGGCCAGGTTTGTTTTGACAATATCGTATAAAATCTCTTTTGGCCTGACAGGGCAAATTTATTCAAAACAACTTTTACCTTTAAGTTGATTTACACAAGCTATATTTTGGGACAACGAGGATTTAATTACCCCGATTCATATTTGGATAACAAATAAAGTTGGATTTCGGGTGTTTGTGTGAAAAATGTATATACACATATTCTTTCTGAACCTTTGCTTTTGAATTTGAAGAATTTCAAAAATCTAGACGGAATAATGTGATTTGAATGCGTGGATGCACTAGCAGATCTTTGGTAATTTTTTATTATCATTATCATAAAGCATTGCATTTAATGTACATTTACGTAAAAGTAAACGTTAACGGACTAAAACGTTAACGGAACAAAAGTGTATTTATAAGTAAACACACGTACCGTTAACGCCCGGCTTTTTTCACTTAAATATCCTCAGTCTTGGCCAATACTCTTTATCAGTTCCTATGTCTAACATTAATATAGAGCATAAATAAAGACGTTGATATTAATCCCGCGTTAAATTTTGTGACGTCGGTATAAACAAAAGTGACGGCAAAATGCATAAAGCAATTTTTCCGACACATTTTAGTTTAACTGCTAGTTTTAAATCGTTCTTATGAAATATTTTGCTACTCTGTTTGAATAAATACTTTAGGTTTTTTTTTGTTTTTTTTTTTTTGCAATAATAGCGTCTATCCAAGGTTTTTCATGCGCTTTCATTTGCATGCCCCTAAAAAATGCGCACTCGGGCGGCAAACCAATTTTCTGCTCTCTGCAAATGGTAACGCCCTCAAATGTGAATTAACCATATATTAATGATTATTTCTAATAACTTTTTGGCGTCGGCGAGACTAACTTTAACATTAGTCATGTCTCTGTTGTTATTGCATATTTATCTTATAACTATACAAATATCCGTGTGATAACATCCCGTATGATATTTTTTATGATATCACATAGTTATTTTTAGAACAATAATATCATGCAGTTATTTTTAGAAAATTGAATTTCAGTTCGAAACACCGATGAAAACCAGACAAAAAGAGGTTATAAGATAAATATAATACGTACTAAGTGTATTGTATGAAAAAATATCTAACTCGGTTGTGAGGATTGATAATTGTCTCGGCAGAGCCTCGACAATGATCAATTCTCCCAACCTCGTTAGATATTTTTTCTGATACAAAACACTAAGTACGTATTATATATATCTGTCATGAAATTTGGCATGTGTTTTCGCCGTCACAAAAGACTTCCAGACTATCAAGGGGATACAGTTAATTACATCGTGAAATTGACATTAAACTCAATCAAAACCATTCTTAATCACTCATTCAGTGCTCCAATCATTCATTCCAAACACTCACTCAAACCATTCAAAAACGCTCCAAACTCACTGAAAATCATATAACACCAACTGCGTTCAAAATAAAAAAAAAGCTTGGGAAAAATCGGGATTTCACTTAATAAATTAAAATTGTAAGCGTCTGATAGGTTCTTGAAGAAATAGGGAGGTATCTATAGAACTTTAATGCATATTTTATTAAAGGGAGGTAATCAGTATTGCTAATTTTGTTCATCCCGAACAAAATTTGCAATACTGGATTACCTCCCATTAAATTCACTCAAAAGTCGCTCCACACATTCATTCAATTTCATTCCTAAATCATTCCATAATCGTTCACCTTGTCAATTTCACGATATTGTTAACTGTAACCTTCTAAAGCAGTTTGAATTTATTCAGCACCAGCAGCCGAGCGTTGGATCCCGCAGTCGGTGTTCTAGTTGTTATCATTTCATTTCTTTGAGTGGGCGGATTTGATTTATGGAAAGGGAGATGGACAGATGGATGGATATGTTTGGGTGAATTTTATTCTAATTTATTGGCTTGATACTCGAGTATTCATACAGCGTTATTATGTTGTTAGTTTTACACCAACATGACATTGAAAATATAATCTTCAGCGTCTCTTAACGTCTATTAATTTTGGGGAGAGGGGGAGCGGAAAACAAAATGTCTTCATTTAGATTTTTCCCGGGGTTCGTTTTCTTCAGTCGAGTCAAAAGGCGTGCTTGTGAAAGGATGGTTTTAGATAGATCTTGTCAATGAATTTCAAAGACAAAAAAAGAAAGAAAAAAAAAACGAAAAAAAAAAAACCAAGCAAACAAAAATAAAAGATAACAACAAATTGTCTTTGGTCAAAGAGGATCGAATCAATTGACCGCATGAATAAATATTTCTGAGTCGGACGTGCTGACTTTTGCAGCCACGGCAGGTTGCTATTGTCAAGGCAGTACAACCGTACTGTTAACCACATCGTGAAAATTAACATTCGTCTCGATCAAAACCATTCCAAATAACTCTCAGAGTTCCATTCATTCATTCCAAACACTCACTCAGACCATAAAAAAAGCCCCAAAACTCACTCAAAAATAAAGAAAAAGAAAGACTTTCAAGATAAATAAAGCTAGAAAATGAAATCGCGATTTTACTCACATAATTGGAATTTTAAGCGTCTTATTGGTCCTTGCAGGAAAATGAAGCTATTTATAAAACTTGTACGCATATATTATCAAAGGGAGGTAATAAATATCGCCGCGATAATGGTGAATTTTGATCCCAAATCGCTCCTCTCACTCAATCAATATCATTCCAAAATCGTTCCAAAATCATTATTCTTGTCAATTTCACGGTGTTCTTAACTGTAATATGAAATCTTAACAACAACCCGCGGTCGCAATTTTCCGTCTTTATCCGACTTGCCAAAAGATTTAATTTGACACGTTCTATTCTTCTATGTTTTCAACATCCCATACAAATTTAAGAAAAGACCGTTTAAAGCCCTGAATATTGTGTAAATATTATTCAAATGGATCATACATTTACCCAAAGGACTTAGCGCAAAAAACACATAGAACGTGTCTAAACACTGTATACTATGCATTTGCTCTAAGCCATCGACTTTCATGTTACCCTTTCCTTTTTATAGCCGACTTATTAGATTTCTTAAAATATTTGGAGTCAACCGCACAAAAAGGACCACTGAAGAATAGACTGGATTACTGCTCCTAGATCTATCGATGGTAAACTTATTTCTGGCCCAAACAGGGCCCGTAATTGTTTTTATTTTCAGTCGAAAACCAGCCCTGCGTTCGGTTAGACAAAACAGTTCAAGTTATACCCCGCTTTACACTTGCCCTTGCGTGCAAAGCTGGGTATAATTTGAAAACGGTTTTCAACATCTTTTTACCATGAACGCAGATCTGGTTACCGGCTGAAAAAAAAAAAAAAAAAAAAACAACGGGCTCCGGCCGGGTCTGAAATAATTTGGCCCGATAACAGTTACTGGAGTCTCTCAGACGGCGGGCTACCAGTTTAATTTGTGAAGAGGAAAATGTATCGATCTTGACCAGACTGCGCGGATCGCGCAGGCTGCCTAGAATACTTACATGGGTGTACTACAGAAAATAAGCAGACTGAAAGATTCAACGTTGATTTCTGTCCCTGTTTGGATTGTAACGATTTTGAAGTTACGCTGCCGGGCTTCGTACATACAACATAGTGAATTTGACACGGTGAATGATTTTGGAATGAGTAAAATGACGGGATTTAAGATGAAATAAAAGGAAGGAAATCAAATATAGCTAATTTTGTTCATGATGAACAGCTTACTGCTTCTTTAAGAACCAATCAGACTCTTACACATTCAAATATGTCAGTAAAATCGTATTTTTTGAGCTAATTTTATATCATTGAATGTAGTTCTTTATCTTATCTTTTTCTAAAATGTTTTATAAGCGTTTTTGAATTTTTTGAGTGAGTGTTTGAAAATGAATGTATGGAGCGCTGAGTCAACGATTTAGAATGGTTTTGATTGAGATTAATGTCAAATTCACGTCAATGTTACTAACCGTGGCATTTTTGGACCTCGACGCTTCATTGAATTATATTCTGTGATTTTTGGGGTTCTTAAATTCCAAAGTTTCTTGCATTGCTAACCTTCTGTTGTTTTCTTAACATTCCTCTACACCATGTGAAGTTTTTTTCTTCAGTCCAAGAGTAAAAGAAGTGTTACCCATGGTGCAGAAAGAACAGATAAATGGCTGTTGTCAAACACAAAAGAACGCTGTTCGTGTTGGTGATTCTCCTGGTATCGACGTACGTAATTCTGTACCAGAACGTATTCGAATCGTCAGGTAAGTATGCGTTCCTGCAATCTTAAAATCTGTGAATAAAACATTGCTTAAGGTGGCAATGGACAGCGGCCTCCAGACTCTATAAACCGAAACTGGAATTTCGTTTATTTTACGGCTCTTTTGCGCATTGTTGGAAAAAGATCAGTTCTCATAAAACTCTGCTTATAGAAATAACGTAGAAAAATGATGGTTAATGATGGTAAAATTTCATAAATTAGCTTCTTTCCAACATTTGGTACCATTTTGGTGACTGGATCATTGAATTGAACAATGAAATTACGTTATCAAATAACAAAGAGCTTTTTTATTTGCATGGAAAGCTATACTGTATTCTTTTCCAAATAAAGGAAAAATTAGATTCTTAACATATCGGAAATAAGAAAAATTCATTGGGTATTTTTTTTTTTAAAGGGGGATTTTGTGGCATTTTCCCCCTTGAAATTACAAAAAATAGCGCATTTTTATATTTTGAAGGCACATTATGCAATTGCAATTGATCAAAGAGAAATTTCATTGGCAATAGACGTTGTTTACATGTAAAAGGTCTATTAACATGTATGTGCTTTATAGCTATCAGCTGGTACTGAGTTTATACTAGACCTAAACGAATAGAAATGTTCTCTGAAAAACGACCAGTACCACCCATGGGTAGATAACTCTAGTATGAAAACAAGCATGGAAAGGTACATTCGAATTTTGACATAATGACTATACATTGTTAATCAAAAATATATGTGAACAACAAAAAAATCATTGGGCGGAAAAAGATGAAAAACCCCGCGTGGAATAAAAATAATCGAAATTTTAGGTTGTAAAAATGAAACACGAATACCCCTCTTTTGTTATTTGACCTTGAGAGATGGCCTTGACCTGTCACATAGCCTTGACCTTTGAACCAGCAAATGCGCATCATTGACATCTATCATCATACTTAATATGAGCGTTGTATCATGATTAGCCTTGAAAATATTGGCAATGTTAAGTTTTTTGGTAAAGTTTTGCAGACAGACAGACGGACAGACAGACGGGCAACGTTAAAACAATTTGTCACCGATTTTTCGATGCGGGGGGCATAAAAATCTATATTACATGTCCGCGTGTGTTCGACCCAAGCCAGCGTTGGTTAATTTAAGCCACATGTATGCTTCGGTTACAGATTTAAATAATGTATGATGGGACTCATCCATAAATGACTATTGAGCCGTTCTTTTCACAAATAAAATCAACTTTTCTCAGTTTCAAAAGCACATAACAATATATTAAGACTTATGCTCAACGATATGGTGACTCTTATGGGGAAAGTGTTTACGGGAGACCACTCAATCCATCCTGTTATGTTTTAAGGGATTACATTTCCTATCTGACACCTGAATTACGGTTGTTCTTCACTGGTCGTAAGCACATATCGATAGCTTGGTGCGAAATTGTTGTTTCAGTTTCGCGCTGAGCCATCGATATACAATATTAAGTAATTGTAATAAGTGCTTTGAATAACACGATTGGAACATAGAATGAATTTGGAATGGTTTTGAACGAACTGATTACTAATTTCAATATTTGGCGCTAATAAAAGTCATTTTAATTTATACTCCTTTCATGCATTACAGAAGTCCGTGGAGTTAAAGTGAGCACAGTCAGACACCTCCTGTCTCGGAGAAAGCATAGTCCACTCACAAAACTACAACACAAACGAATAAGTCATCTCAGACAAGTATGTGCGGACCGAGATCTATTTACAAATAGACTGTACAGAGGTAACGAGTCCTTCACTTTCTATTACTCCGAACATTACAACTTCGCTTATTGTAAAGTTCCTAAGTCCGGATGTACATATTGGACTCAATTGTTCCTTATTCTTAATAATACTTCGACAAATGAAGTCTTTGGACTGCAACGTGCTTCTGTACATTCATTGGGAAAAGAGCTGTATATGACCAAAGAAGATCTCGTATCGAAGAATCCCCCCGTGATCTTGGTATCACGTGACCCGTATTCGAGATTGTATTCGGCGTACATCGATAAAGTTTTCTTGGGGTTCGACGTTAGTTTAAGGAAGGAAATAAGGACCAATGACAAGAAATGTAATTTTGATATTTCTTTCAAAGAATTTTTGAGATTTATTTTAACGACAGCGAAATCCAACGGAACTTTGGACCCCCATTGGGCGCCGATATATTCGTTGTGTATGCCTTGTGAGGTCAATCAATACAAGATAGTTAAACAAGAGACATTTTCTTCCGATGTTGAATCTATTCTAGATGAATTGGAAATTGATCCTAAAAAATATGAAGAAGTAACAGATGCATTACACGAGAACAGAGTCGCGGCAACAATACCTGGGATCATTGAAACAGCTTACAAAAGAAATGGAAATCGAGCGGAGGTTTTGGAATGTATTGGATGGTCAGAGATAGCTAGAAGACTATGGAGATCGTTCAAAATTCAGGGTTATCTCCACAAAAACGCTTCTTTTCCTAAAAACACACTTAAACAAGTCAACGGTACGGTAAATTACATTAGCCTAACAAACGCAACTTTACGGTCAACCAAACATTTTCCACTAACTATCGAGGAAAGTAAAAGACAAAGGCGACAAGCTTTAGTTTCAGCTTATAAAGGTATTAGTAAAGACATAATAGCTGGAATAAGACAACTTTATCGGCCTGATTTTAGACTGTTTGACTACGATGAAAACCCGCCCAAAAAGTGAAAATAAAATTGTGCGGAGATTTAAAAGGGTTAAATTAGAGTATTACGTCATCCCCACTAGCTCATTTGGTAAAATTATTGAAGGTCGATATCGTGAATTCGATTCCAGGGCAGGCGTATTCTGCGTAATTAATGAACTGGCAGGGCGTGGCTTAACCGTGACGTAATTTGGCGAGTTTACTTTTCAATAGTTTGGGTTCTTTCGAATTGTAGTCGGTAATCATCGTTAACGAGTGCAAATAACTGTATCCTAAAACCTAAAGGATTCACGTGCTTTGAAAGAGTGAACACATTTCATCGTTTGGTGACCAATGCCTCGTAAGTTCAGCTTGATTAAGCTGAAGTTACGAGGATTTGGTAACCAATCTACGATTTCTGGTCTCGATTTATTTATGTCGACTCTCTTTAGAAGTAGGTTATTTTATATAAAAGCTGATTTCCCTTAACCTTAAGTGTAACGACCCGTTACTTAGGATCCGCCCTGCCAGGGCATTAATCTTGGATAATATTCAAAAACTAATTATCTTTCGGGGTTGACGCTTAAACCGAGGCCCCGTATGACGGTGCTTTACATTGAGAACTGTGGCGGATCTAAGCAGTGTTTTCGTCATGTTACATTGCACTACCCCCTGTAACAAATGACAGTTGTTTGTTTTAAGTCGCTCATATGGGCATATGCTACGGTACCGACGATAGATAAATTGGAATACACACGCATGGTATGAAAGCGGAGGAATTCATGTGTATTAAGAGTCATATGTATAAGCCAGCTTGAAAGAGAAACATAGGCGTGACTAGGATTTTGAAATTTATACGCACACAGAAGCCGACCAACATAGAATATATAGGATAAATGCGATATGTGGACTATGACAAAAGATGATATCCACCGGCCGCTCCCATTTTCTATGATTTGAGCGCTTGTAAATAATCAAAACATAACATATGATCATTCATCAACGATATATTTCGAAAGAGGATTTATTTCTATTGCACACTTGCGTATTGTGCGGAATATTGGTTAGCCCTTTCTTTCAACTCCCTATCTTGAAATGCTGTTCTACCGATGGCTAGAAGAAAATCACATGGAGTGGTTTTGCTTCATTTAAGGTGTATAAAGAGTAAAGCGATCGTGCTAAATAAATAAAACGATAAAAATGATCTTAAGAAAAGAACATTTATTGAGCAAAAACAAAGAATACATCATATCTCATCAATTGCATCATATTTCATTAAATACATACACAATATACAAACTTATTCAAAACAGCACTTCATATTGAAACATTACTCTAACAAGAGCACCCCACCTACGGATGCAACGCTCGACTGGTGGTGCTAAATAATACAAAAAATGTGTCGAAAGGAGGCATAACTCTTACCAAGATGCTTCCAGAGTTATCCCCTTGATTGTCTAGATATCTCTTGTGATGATCAACACACATGCCAAGTTTCATGAAGATATCTTCAATAACAACAGCTATATACCCAAGGTTAAAGTTTGTCACGCCAACACCAACGCAAACACCTACGAAACGCCTACACCACGGCGCCAAGGTGATCACATTGCCTCTGGTTTGTCCTAGTATCTAAGGTTTTAATTCAAATTTAACCATTTAACAGAGTGTGTTTTAAGAAGTACGAACGATATAAGTAACGTAAGCCAGTCCTGCGTTCAGGATGACAAACGTTGGATATAATTGGCAAATAGTTTGCACTGTTTTGTCAACCTGAACGCAGGGTTGATCTTTGATCGTTGACATAAATATTGTTACCTCAGCTTGAGTAAATTTTGATACGACTATTCTAATTGTCGGACATGATTTTAGACCAGTCGCGTTTAAATGAATAATTTGAATGAGGAATGGATATTTTGATTAACAATCGTTGTTTGTCAAAAGAATTACCTCGGTTCTGCTGGTATATTAATATTGTAGCTCTTGGACTTAGTAATGTTTAATCTTCTTTCTGAGACTATAGATTGTAGAAATAAAAGATTTTTTCTTTGCTAACATTTGCTAAACCATGCTTAAAGAATATGTAAGAATATGCACGTTTTTTTTTAAAAGCAGACTCATAATGTATTTTACATGTATCCTTGGGCCAGACTTAAAACAATGGATTTCTATAACAATAAGTGACCCGTCTTCAAAAGTGGCGTCAATATAGTTCTAAATGTGTAAAATTAATATTCAAAATTGACCAGAGCAGCGCCTATGGGAGCCTTGGCTCGGCTGTTGAGTACTGCATGGTGGAAAAAGTCTAAGTCGAAAAAGGGACATAATTTGCACAAAATGAATCTAGAGTTATCCTCCTTGATAATATAGGCTGCTCTTTTGATGGTGAATATGCATGCCAAGTTTCAAGTGAATTCTTTTAGCAGAACCAGAGAAATCACAAATGCCACAAAAGTTTTCGCACGACGACGACGACAACGACAGCAAGGTTATAGTAAAACTTCGGGTTTTCTCCGAAAACAACCGATCTAAAAATGCTTTTGTAGCAACAATTTCATAAGAACAACTCTTAAATAAATGAAATCCACACAGGGAGAAAGGTTAGCTGGTTTGTTTGAAGGGGGTTTAACGCCGATTTTAACAATTTATAGTCAAGGGGCACCAAACATGGATTTCTGGTATTTCTCACACCAGAACTACCATTACATCCCTTCCTGGTATCTAGCTGCTATCCTACATAGGTCTACCCTTATCAACCCATTGGTGGAAGACAAATATTTGGAAAGGATAAGTGCCGCCGTCGGGAATCGTACCAGTGAAATTTTGAATGATAGTCCGGCGCGCTACAACTTCGCTATGACGGCATCTCAACCCATGGGAGGAAGACAAATTCCACCCTGGTTAGACATCGCAATATGAGGCCACAACTCTATTAATAACAAAAAAAAAAAAAAAAAAAAACAACGATATAACTAACAGTTCAAATCATCGCGACATCAACAATTTTAAGCGCATTTATTACAAGGCAACGTAACGAGGTAATTTGTGAACAAAGGTCTGCTTAAAAAGCGTAAGAAAAGAACAAACGCAAGGATTCATCTTTTTGTAATTTCACTGGTATAACAGTGAAATTATCAGATGATTAGATATACCGATATTTATCGATTATCCATCGAAAAGCATTTAAGAATATGCTATACGATTTTTACATTTTTTCACAACATGTATTTGCGTGCAATAAGTGAAATAAAGAGTTCATAACCATACCATCAAAAGTTATTATTTGTAGGTTTAATAGATCAACAATTATAATGATAATAATGATAATAATAATAATAATGATTATAACAATAACAATAATAATGTTTCAGGGATAGAAAGAAATCCGATAAAATGGCATTAGCATTGGTCGTGTTATCTTTATTATAAACAAAACTATACCGTATGCTGTATTTTGTATAGATGAACAAGTTGCAGTGAATGATCAACCGATAAAGAAAATTCATATTTGATCACCCACT
This sequence comes from Fragum whitleyi, assembly GCA_948146395.1. NCBI lineage: Eukaryota > Metazoa > Mollusca > Bivalvia > Cardiida > Cardiidae > Fragum > Fragum whitleyi. The sequence continues at coordinate 22,525,720 of OX411560.1, read as the reverse complement.
TAAACCTGTGTATCTATGCCATATATTTGGAATAGTCCATCAAATAAAACAATGGCAAAGTTCCCGTTTGTTCAGTTTGCATACACATAGCGATGGATCAGTGCGAAACAGTTGTAACTGCCTATATTCATATAGGCAGTTACAACTGTTTCGGGCTAAACCATTGAAATGCAGATGTCCCGGGTTTTTCATTATAAACTGTAATGTTGTTTGATTGGTAGGGTAAAAAAATGTCAGTCTGAGGTCTGAGGTCAATAAAACTTGACAATAATATACAATGAGAAATGGAAGTACAACTCAGCAAAAATACGAGGGTGGATCAAAAAATACGTGAACTTTCACTTTAACTTTGGAATTTCCCGACGGAATAAAATCAAATTTTGTACACTAAATAATACTAAATTTTCAACAGTTTCCTATACTATGATGTAAAAAATCCAACATTAGTATTTCATGGGAAGGCGCCACCGGCGCAATCCATTTTGTAACGTTACTTCCTAGTGTTACTACACGTAATTTTCCCCTCAATTTCGACCAAACCCTTCCAAACTTCGCTTATTCACGTGTTGCCGTTATGTGTTAGGATATTTAAATTTTTAAGCGTAATCCATTTGGTATATTTGAATTCAAAGTCAGTAAGATAAGGGTACGCGTCAATTTTTGAACTTCGAAATGACGACACCGGCGCAGCCATAGACAATTGGACAATAATAAAGTTCTACAGGACCTATGAAAAACCTAATCGAGAGGTTAAAATGATAAAATATGCTAAAAGGTCTTCAAATGTAAGCAGATACCTTCTTTATAAATGGTTTAAAAGGTTGGGTTTTTCTAGAATGGAGAGCGTTTCTGAAGGATGACACTCGGAGAATGGAAAACGTCTCCTCGACGTTTGATCTACAATCGTCACAGAACAACATCAGTTCAGTATCGTTTAGACACATTATTCATTTTAGTTCATCATTTTGGATCAAATTGATATGATGATAATACTTATCCAATCTAATAGGCGATGCAGAAATTGTGTTAATTGTTGAGTTGAATATTTTTAAAAGTGCTGACTTTCGACGGAAATTATCAATCCCGTAGCGTCATGTTGACGTCGTTACCGTGCGCCGGTACCAAATGACTACATGTTTTAGAATGGTTGCTACAGGTGACCCACTAGTTGGATTTCATCCAAATTTACATGACAAAAAGAAAAATGTCGCTATTTAATAACAGTGTAGTTTTCTTTTCAAAGTCTGTGAAATCAAAATTTCTGCAACGCAAGTCTACGTAATTTTTTATTCACCCTCGTAAGAAATAATCATTAAATAACACACACATATGACTAAGATCACGGTACAGAAAACTGGCACTTCAAAAAAAGCACATCCCATTTCGTTATCGAAATATGCCTTTATTTATAGATATAATCATGCTAAATTATACTTTCCGTCTTATCATTCGGCTACACTATTAACTTAAAATATTATGCCGATTTTGTCTGTCATTCGTTAATGATGACAAAACGGTGCAAACTGTTTAAGAATTTTACCCCGCTTTATACGTGCATTTGCATGCAAAGCGGGGTAAAGTTCCCAAACAGTTTGCATAGGCTTTCTTCCTGAACGCAGTGTTGGACAAGGGTTATTGATAAAAATGCAACATGCAATTTTTTCCTTTAAAAATCAATGCTTACGTTAATAGTTATTTAGAAATACAAATGTAGTTTCATAGATACGTTTTTTCACCGCAATTTAGTATGAGATATTTTGGCATAAAAATGACGATACTTTCTGTTAAGAATGAACATTTAAGAATCGATCCAATTATCGTAAATGTATATATGTACTTCGATTTTATACAGTGAAATATCGTAGACGAACTTTTGGTCGCCAATCGACTGATTTCACATTATGTTCTGTTCGGCGTCTGATTAATTAAAAAAAAATATCACTGTCATCGAAATTTACTACACCAGTAGTCGCGTTTATACGTACAAACTAAATTACAGATAAACAATTAGGAACATCGTGAAATTGACAAGACGAACGATTTTTTAATGAAATTGAATGAGTGTATGGAGCGAGTTTTGACAGAAAATAAAGGGAGGTAATCCAATATGGCTAATTTGCTCAAGATGAACAAAATTAACGATGTTTATTACCTCCCTTTACTAAAAATGCATACAGGTTCTATGAGTAGCTGTAAATGTCTTCTATACGCTAAAAAATTCAACAAGAGCACCGCAAGCGGGTGCCAACGCTCGGCTGTTTAACTTGGTACCTATAGAAAGGTCCCAAGCAATGATCATGTGAAATATGAAGGCTCTATGACTAAGCATTCAAAAAGTGTCCAAGGTTAATTCTTTTAAAGAACTTTGACCTTGAAAAATGACCTTGACCTTGAGTGATGAGCTTGAACTTGGTACCTACAAAAAGTTCTTGTCCCAAGCAATGATCATGTGAAATATGAAGGATCTATGACTTACCATTCAAAAGTTATGACTAAGGGTAAATTTTTCGAAGAAATTTGACCTTGAAAAATTACCTTGACCTTGAGTGATGACCTTAAACTTGGTACCTACAGAAAGGTCTTGTCCCCAGCAATGATCATGTGAAATATGAAGGCTCTATGACATATCATTCAAAATTTATGACCAAGGTTAAATTTTTCAAAGAAATTTGACCTTGAAAAATGACCTTGACCTTGAGTGAGACCTTGAACTTGGTTTCTGCAGAAACGTCTTGTCCCAAGCAATGATCATGTGAAATATGTAGGCTCTATGACTTGCCATTCAAAATTTATGACCAAGGTTAAATTTTTCAAAGAAATTTGACCTTGAAAAGTGACCTTGACCTTGAGTGATGACCTTGAACTTGGTACCTACAGAAAGGTCTTGTCCCAAGCAATCATCAAGTGAAATATGAAGGCTGTATGACATACCATTCAAAAGTTATGATCAAGGTTAAAGTTTGTCACGCCAACGCCAACATCAACGCCAAACACCAACGCGAACAACAACGCGAACGACGCCAAGGTTATCATAATACCTCGGGTTCTCTTCGAAAACAGCCGAGCTAAAAATGTCCGTGAAATTATGGATTTTTATACCGACTTTTTTTTCCATGTAGTTGATCTTTCGAGTGATTTTGGAGTGTTTTTGAATGGCCAGAGTGAGTGTTTGAAATGAATGTATGAAGCGTTGATTGAGTGATATAGAATGGTTTTGATAGGAATGACAGTCAATTTCACGTCGTTCTTAGCTATATTATTTTTTGGTCGGACGCACATATTGATTACATGTAATGGTTATAAAACAGCACGTAAAGAGACGATTGAGGAAGCGAACCTTTTGATTGTTTAAGTTTACGCAGGGTGTTAACAAAATATTACGCACTTTTATGCTTCTGTGGTTAATATCAGCGCTACGTTGTCATACGACTGTGTATTTCCGATGATTCGTCAATAAGATACGACACGTAACGTCGTGGTTGACGTCTTGAAAGAGCTCCCATTAATGAAGATCTGTGCAATAATCATCTGATTTGGCGAAGATAACGGTTTTACGCAACTCTCTGTGACGTCATAAATTACGTGTCCAATGTAGCTGTGACGAAATCGGTGAGGGCACCGGTAGCTTTCATAGAAAACCCGGTAACAATTCCTCCGCCAAACATACACGGTACGGCGATGAAAGACAACCAAGCTAGCAGTCCCATTCCCGAGAGACCATGTCCACTGAAAAATGAAATTAAGAAACCTTTTTTTTCTAAATTTGGAATGAAATTCGGTGAACGGCATGTGTGACTTTAGATATTAAAGCCCCCGCCTGCGTTTAGAGTAAAAATCGCTATTTCGTGAGAATAAAAGTCTAGTTTTTGTGTAGGCTACATAGTTGTAAAAGATCATTGTCTTGCGTTTCGGACATGTTTACGAACACTGACGGGGGCTTTAAGAAGAGAAGTACAATATCGCTAAATCCGATCAGCTTGAATGACAATAAGAATGATCTTAGAATAATTTGAATTGAGAGGTGAGATTGATTGATTGATTGAATGGAGTTTTCAACATTTTTTCAGTTATATCGCGGCGGCTGGAGCACCTAACAATGGTTTCCTGGTAATTCCCTCACCAGTACAACAGCCACATCCTCTCCTAGCATCTACAGTTATCTACCCATTAGTGAGAGACAAATAGTCGGAAAGAATGAGTGCCGCCGTCGGGAGAAGGAAAATAAGAAGAGAAGTACAAGTCGCTCATTTCGAAAAGCTTGAATGACAAGGGGAATGATTTTAGAATAATTATGAATTCAGAAGTAGGATGAGCGAGTTTTGAATGTCATTAAATGTCAATAATACAATATCATTTATTTCTCCGAAATAGGGCGAAATGATTAATATTGCATTGTCGCCCTATAAAAATCCCCTGCGTATATTTAACAAGAGATATCTCTGCGTCTTCGCAGGCTTTTCAAAACATATAACTACAGCAGCTGATAAAAACAAGAATTTAATTACTTGTTGTCAATTAATTTTTGAAGCAAACATTTTTAATACGACACCAGAGAGTTTTCAAATATTTTGGATTGTTTTTAATCGAATTGGTTGAGTAGTATGTATATTATGAATTTAGTGTAGAGCGAGTGACTTAGAATGGTTTTGGGCGAGATGAATGTCAATTTCACTATGCAACTTACTCAAAGGGTCAGTGCAACACTACTGTGAGTGCCTATAATATGTTATCCGTCACGCGAAATGGAGTCATCTGGGAATTATTTAAAATGAATACCTGAAAAAGAGATTGGGTCCAGAATAGGTAAACCAGAGGTCGCATTTCAAAAGTTCGTTAACGGGAAGGTAGATTGATCATTCTAGATTCAGAAAATAAGCACATTGTGCAAAGTTTTAAGACAAGTCAGACTGTGCATTGCGCGCAGTCTGAATAGGGTCGACAATTTACGCACTACCAAGATGCTCCATTTTTTCGTGACGGGTCACAAACATGTGTATAGGCACTTACAAAAGTGTTGCACTGACCCCTCAAACTGTAAGATTACATACCTCGTACATCCTGCGGCGAATCTTGCTCCCCACAACATAAGGATACCACCGAGTAATGCCGTGTGTAACGTGGCGCCCTCTGACGAGGCTACGGTGTCAGACGCAAGGGCAGATAATGCGGCGCCTAGAATAGCTCCACCTACGTAGAATACCTATAAAAAAAGAGTTAATGTTCTTAATAATCAAAAATAGAGTATTTGAATTACAATTAGAATTGATAAAATGATAAAATATCGAAAATAATGATGGTCCTATATCGCTCACCTGAGTACGTCAACTCATAACTTGTCAACAATGTTATAAAAACCAGAGATTGTCTGATGTACGTTTAGGATGGATTCAAAAGAAACAGACTTTAATTTCCTCCTACTGCAATTTGATTTTCTTTTTAATTGAAAACAAAGTTATTGATGGAATTGAATTCTTTTAATAAGTTTAGTAGACCTAAACCTTAAGAATATCCCTGCCAAGTTTAAGATATGCCGAATAGTTAAGGCGAAGATTAACCTTCTCTTATATTTTTGGCGATATTTTGACAATTCAAATACCATGGAAACAAGAGATTTTGATTGAATAAAATTATTTATACAATTTTGGTAGAGCTTCACGCAAATAACATTCCTACTAAGTTTCAGCTTAATTAGCCCAATGGTTTAGGAAGAGAAGAAGTTTTTCTAAGATTTTCGTCCATTTTCGGCCATTTTTCAACCTTTCCGTTACCATGAAAACCAGAGTTTTTGATGAAATTGAATTCTTTTAACAACTATTAAAGAGCTTCACTAAAGGAAAATCTCTGCCAAGTTTCAGCTTGGCCTAGTGGTTTAGGAGGAGAAGAAGTTTTTCTAAGATTTTCGCGATTTTCGGCCATTTTTCAACCTTTGCGGTACCATGGAAACCAGAGTTTTTGATAAAATAAAATTCTTTTAACAACTTTTGAAGAGCTTTACCCAAGAAACATTCCTGCCAAGTTTCAGCATGATTGGCCCAGTGGTTTAGGAGGAGAAGAATTTTTTCTAAGATTTTCGCGATTTCCTGCCATTTTTCAACCTTTGCGGTACCATGGAAACCAGAGTTTTTGATAAAATAAAATTCTTTTAACAACTTTTGAAGAGCTTTACCCAAGAAACATTCCTGCCAAGTTTCAGCTAGATTGGCCCAGTGGTTTAGGAGGAGAAGAATTTTTTCTAAGATTTTCGCGATTTTCAGACTTTCTGTTACCATGGCAACCAGAGTTATTAATAGAATTAAATTCTTTTAACAACTTTTAAAGAGCTTCACCCAAGGAACATCTCTGCCAAGTTTCAGCTTGACTGGCCCAGTGGTTTAGGAGGAGAAGATGTTTAAAGAAATTGTTGACGGACGGACGGACGGACGGACAGACGGACGGACGGACGGACGATGGACGGACGACGGACGGTGAGTGATCACAATAGTTCACCTTGAGCACTTTGTGCTCAGGTGAGCTAAAAATAAATGAATAAAAATTAGAGATTATTTTGTTTTAAACTACATCGAAAAAACATGTAACATGTATCATAGTTTCATAGTATATTTGGATTGTATTAAGGCCACCGGCCAATATACCCAATATATTTATAAACTGTACAAAAGGATAATCCATGAGGTTGTATAAAGACGTATCTTATAGCCTTCAAAACCAGAAATAAGGCATATGGAATCATATCAAATATTAAGAATATTTTAATCTTATCCTGTCGCTCACAACATTTTTATGCTTTGCAGAAAAGTTTGGCAGTCAAAAAAGACTAAGATCAAACCGCACTGGCTTGTAGTATGATCTTCGTCTACAGAGTCTGCTTTCACTACATTATTATGTGGAAAACTTAAAGCGAACTGGCTGAAATGTCTCGAAAATTGCATATTTTAGAATCAGTAGGGCAAGCATCAGAATACTAATTGGCATGATGTATTGTCATAAAACAAACAATAGCTTTAAACAATTTAAGAGTATCAGTATGTTTTTGAAATTTCAGATGTCGAAAAAGTTGAGTGTTCAAGATTAAAGAATTATCAAAGTTTATTGCGCAAAGGGAAAGTAAGTTCTCTACCAAAAATTGCACAGTTAACAACATCAAGAAATTGACACGGTGAATCATTGAATAATGATTTTGGAATGAAATTGAATGAGTGTAAGGAGTGAGTTTAGAGTGAATTCAAAGAGTATCCAATATCGCTAATTTTGTTCAGATATTTATCATCTCCCTTTGATAAAATATGCATTCATACAAGTTCAACAGATAGCTTCCTAATTCTGCAAGAACCAATTGGACACTTACAAAATTCAATGAAGTCAGAGAAATGTGATTTTTTTTCTAACTACATTAATCCGGAATGAAGTTGTTGATCGTATTTTTTAACGTGATTGAATGGATAGGGGAGTGTTTCGAATGAATGCATGGAGCGCTGAGCAAGCGATTTAGAATCGTTCTGATTGAAATAAATGTCAAATTCACGATGTTACTTACTGTATTTCATGTCGTAAATTAAGGGTGCAGTTTCCACTATCAAGTACTCCGGCCTGATAAGTCTCTGCGTGGAGTTGCATATATCTGTTACAGTTAACAACTACGTGAAATTGACGAGGTGGATCATTTCGGAATGATTTAGGTATGGAATTGATTGAGTATGTGAAGCGAGTTTTGAATGAAATTCGAGGTAGATAATATATGATCGTTAATTTTGTCCGAAATGAGTTTTGATGATTTATCACTTCACTTTAAACCACATATTCTTTCCATTTATTGTGTATTCCGGTCGTTTAAATCGTTGAATAATTTGGTAGATTTGAATGAAATATTGAATGTTTTGAACAATTTCGAAGCGTTTTAGAATGACTTCGGACCTTTTATTAGGAAAATGTCGATTTCACGATGTTACTAACTGTACACGTGTGTTCAAACTAATTATGAAAAAATGTCACAAGTCAATGAGTTTTTGCCTTTCTTTGGTCGACGAGATAAAATTATAAGAATAAAAAAACACGAAAAACAAAATCATCGATGAAAAACAAACCTAACACACGACAGTCCACTTACCTGCCACCAGTTTCCGAGTCCACATCGTTTAGACGCTAAATACGGAAACAATTCCTGCAAGCGTTTGGTGACTACCCACTGTGACACGATCGTGACAAAACTCGTAGACCCGCCCATTGTGTCCTTGATAAGTAAAACTAGAGGTAATTGGATAAGGCCGATAAACGCACCTGAAAAAAAGAAAGATTTTCCAACGAGTTATCTACCTTGTCTAATACTGTTAATAACATCGTGAAATTGAATTGGCTAGTGTTGATTTTAAAGCGACCGATTAGTACGTGAAATTCAAATAAGTAAAATATATTAAAGGAGGTAGAACAAGAGCTGTCACTGTAAGATGACAATGCCCCCGACACCGCTTTGATTTAGAAGTTATGGCCAATGTTAAAGTTTTTGGACGGAATGACGGACGGACGGACGGACGGACAGACGGACGGACAGACGGACGGACGGACAAGTCAAATTTATGATGCCTCCCTATCGGGGGCATAAAAATAAAACAAAAAACAAAATAATTCCAAAATTAATCAACTTGTCAATTTCACGATGTTCTTAACTGTATATGGGATAGCATCTGGGAATAGAAAGGGGAAAGGGGGTTATGGTAGTACTGGTGTGAGAAATACCCCAAATTCAATGTCAAGTGCTCCAGTTACCGCGATATATCTAAAAGATTGTTGAAGGCGGCGTAAAAACACATTTTAACAAACAAATCACATTTATTGAATAGAGATTCCGGCTGACCTTAATTCTAGAGTCAAACCCCCTTTATCTAGTATTATACTATGACCTACGTCGCGGGAATGAAATAACCCAGTTGAATAGTTTTGATAATTCACGGGTGTTATAACATTAGTGCAATAACTATGCAAAAGGAGCTCAGAGCGAAAAGCAACGCTATTTTGTAACCGCGAAAATTACGTCATAATGTATATGTTATGACGTCAGTTTTAAACGGCGTTCCGAGTTTCGCGGAAAATTGAAATGATGAATTTCAAGAATTGCGACGGTTTTTCTCAATAAATCTAGTCATATTATATAAAAAATATAATATTAAAATTTGTGCTCGTAAAATACAGAATTTATCAAACTCGTCATCTATAAACAGATAAAAACTCGGCGCAGTCTCGTTTTTATCTGTTTATAAATAACTCGTTTAATAAATTCGATATTCCATGACCACTCATTCAAAAATCCTCTATTCATGTGGCTTGTGTTTATTTCTACTTAAGAAGGATAGGGTAAAACTGAGTAATGATGCAGCAGTTTTTTACGAGTCGTTTCATCCGATCGAACACCTATCATATAACGAACCTCTATTGATTGATCGTGCTTCACACAAAAAACACGACATAAAAGGTAATAATTACAGCAAGATAATGCGTGCTTAATACTTGGTCATAATTAAACCTTTTAGGGCATGAAGCGATTAGTTGTTGACTTCATGGAAGTATGAAACCAAAAACCTAATTACAGTGGATTCATACATGTGTGAATTTAGGTTACATCTACTTACATCGTAAAATTGACATTCACCTCAATCAAAACCTTTCTAAATCGCTCACACAGTGCTCCATTCACTCATTCCACACTTACTCATCCCATTCCAAAACGCTCAAACGCTATATCGGATTACCTCCCATTAAATTCACTCAAAACTCGCTCCACACACTCATTCAATTTCATTCCCAAATCATTTCAAAATCATTCACCATGTTAATTTCACGATGTTGTTAAGTGTATTATTACGATTGTCAAATATCACGATGTTGCTAACTTTGCATAAAGTATTGTAATGGGCCGCCGACATAGCACACTTAGTAGCGCGTCGAACTATCAATCTTGAGGTCCAGAGTTCGAATCCCGACTGCCCACTCATCCTTTCCGATTATATGTCCCCCACAAATGAGATAATAATTGTGGAGCTATGTGGGATAGCAGCTTGAGGCTAGGAATGGATGTAACGGTAGTGCTGGTTTGTGAAATTCCAGGAACCAATTGTTAGGTACTCTAACCGCCGCGATATATCTGAAAGCGTCTGGAAAGCGGCGTAAAACCCCATTCAAACAAACCAAGTATTGAGGTCTGTGAAACAAAACATATCATTTAAATTATTCATCTTTATGATGTCTTTGATAAATAGGTGTATGTTGTAAAATAAACACTGTCGTGAATAATACATGAGCGAAGCGTTTTAAACTCGAATCCGGTGTCGATTCAATGTCGCCTCATTGTTTTATTGATACATTTAGTGTTGGTTTTCTTTATTACAAAATGTAATTTGTCTTTTGGATCGATTATATGATTCTTTAAAAAAAAATTTCATTCCAATTATTGAGATTCATTTCCGAGCTTTTGTTTTATACTTCATTCCAGAAACAGTAAATCGTCAAAGGCGAAACATTTCGATCATAGTCAGACATCGCAATCTACAATCCAAGACAGCCATTTTTATCCTGAGGAAAACAGTTAACAACATCGTGAAATTGATGAGGTGAATGATTTTAGAATCATTTAGAAATAAAGTTGAATGCGTGCGAGGGGTTAGTTTTGGGTAAAGTTAAAGGGAGGTAATCCAATATCGCTAATTTTGTTCAGGATGAACAAAATCAGCGATATGTATTACCTTCCTTTAATAAAATAAGCATTCAAGTTCTATACAAAGCATCCTATCTCTTCATAACAAATCAGTTATTTACAATTTCAATTATGTTAGTGAAATCGCGATTTGGAATGAATGTGTGGAGCGAGGAGTGAGCGATTTAGAATGGTCTTAATTTTTTACTGGACAATGGGTCTGGTAAAATTTTTACCAGACAGAATAATACACCACATTGTTGATGTGGCTGCATTTTACCGGTCAGTCGGTCCTGTGTTCATGCTCAACTTATCGGACCTGCATGATTTTTACCAGAAATGTCAGTGGGACCGGCAGTACTTTGTGAAGTCTGTTACATACATGTATAATAAAATACCTACCCGCAACAGATGGCCGCCAAGCTACGGCTGTTACAATATTGTCGTATGGAGGTAATTGTCGCTGAAATAAATAAAACAAGATTGGAAATTATCACGAGATACTCTCGTTACACTGCTGGGTGTCCATGTATAAAAAAACAAAACAAAACAAAGCAAAAAACTAAAGGGAAATAACATCCTTTCATAGCCTCCAGCTACAAACCAATTCAAGTTTACGACTATCGACCCTGGGAGACAAAATATGTGGGAAAGGATAACGATGGCTCAGCACGAAACAAGTGTAACTGCATATATTTTTATAGGCGGTAACAACTGTTTTGCTCTAAGCCACCGATACAGTTAAATACATCGTGAAATTGACACTAGCTCCGATCAAAATCATTCTTACTCATTCACTCAGCGCTCCATTCACTCATTCCAATAAATCACTAAAACCTTCAAAAACGCCCCAAAATCATTTACAATGATAAGATTAACAACTGCATTCGAAATAAAAATTGATAGATATAAAACACGATTTCACTAAAATAAATTAATTTCATAATAAGCGTAAGGTTCATTCGTGATGACACAGAAAGCTTTTCATAGAACCTGTATGTTTTTTTTAATTAAAGGGAGGTAATAAGTATCGCTTATTTTGTTCAACTTGAACAAAATAAGCGAAACTGGATCGCCTTCCTTGAATTCCAATCAAAACTCGCTCCACACATTCATTCAATATTATTCAAAAATCATTCCAAAATAATTCATCTTATCAATTTCTCAATGTCGTTAACTGTATGTGCTGCCGCCGGTGATCGAGACGATGGCAACTTGTGTTGGAATATTGATGTTATGGTGTGCCATAGTTACCACAATTAAGAAAATTAAAAGGTAAATTATCTTAGAATGATCTTGGAATGAAATTGAATGAGTGGGATCAGTGAGTATTGAGCGAAATTAACGGGAGGTAATCCAATATCGCTAATTTTGTTCAGGATGACCAAAATTAGCGGAATTTATTACCCCCCTTTAAAACATATGCATATGCATATACGTTCTATAAATAGCTTCTAATTTCTTCAAAAACAAAACGCTTACTATTTCAATTAGTGCAGAGATTTTTTATTTATTTGAATGGTTTGAGAGGGTGTTAAGAATGAATGAATGGAGCTCTGGGTGAGAGATTCATTTTGGTTTTGATTGAGGTGAATGTCAATTTCACAATGTTATTAACTGTACCAATTGCGCTATAGCTGCGGACGCCACTTTTATGTATTGAGAACTGTCAATTTCTCAGTTAAACCAAGGAAGGAAGGAATGTACGATATCGGAAATCACAATGAAATTCAATCATATTTACCCCTAAAGTTTCTAGATCCTTTTCATACTTCCAGAAATATTCCAAAATAAATACAACAACAAACAAACAAACAGACATCGGCAAGGCTACGGCGATATACGGCCATTTTAACGTCTGGTTAACTCTGAAATGTAAATAAGGAAAAAAATCATTTCATTTCAACAGTCAAGATCATCGTCGAATTGACAAGGTAAATGATTTTGGAATGATATTGGAATGATTTTGGAATGAAAATGAATGAGTATGGTGAGTGAATTTTGAGTTGGAATTCAAAGGCGGTAATCAAATATTGGTAATTTCGTCCAAAATGGACGAAATTATCGATATTTTTACCTCCCTTTGATAAAATCTACGTAATTTTCTGTTTTTGTGTTTTCATTGACCAGTCAGGTTTTTTTTTTAAAATCTACACCAGCCAATAGAATTGTAGATAGAATTTATTGTTGTTTTAATATATTTCATCGGGTTATTGTCAAGTTTACGGTGTTATTAATTTGACACTCACCTCGATCAAATCCGCTCTAAGCCATTCCAAACATTCGATAAAACCATTCAAAAACACTTCGAAATGAGTCAAAGCTATTGTCGTCGTCATCGTCACCATTGTTGTCGTTGTTGTCGTCGTCATCTTCATGCGAAAACTTTTGACATTTTGGTATATCTCTAGTTCTACTTAAGGCGTTCACTTGAAACTTGGCACACATGTTAACCATCATAAGAGCAACCTATATTATCAAGAGGGGTAGCCATAGATGTATTTTGTCCAAGTTATGCCTCTTTTTCGTCTTGATCGAAGGCACCAGTAGGCAGTGCTCTTGTTTAGTATTTGATTTTCGTGTACCTAATTTTCAGATTTCCCCTTTTCGCGTGACAGATCGCACAGTTAATAACGTTGAGAAATTAACAAGGTGAAAGTTCTTGAAATGATTTCCGAATAAAATTAAATGAGTTAGAGCAGCGTGTTTCGAATGATATTAAAGGGAGGTAATCCAATTTCTTTAATTCCGTCCTATATGACACAATAAGCAATATTTTAACCTCCCTTTAATAAAATCTACACACATCTGTGTTTGAGTGTATTCACGGATAAATTATAGGCTTTAAACCCTACATCAGACACAAAGCTCGTCGAAAAAGTTTTATCAATTTGAATTAATCGTCACTCGGTTTGAAATATTTCGAAGCGTTTTTGGTCAATTTTGCATGATTATGATTGATTTGAGTTTGTGTTTTGAATGCCACGAAGGAAGCTTTGAATTAGTGACTTCGAATAGTTTTGACCGGAATTATTGTCAATTGACGGTATTGTATACAGATAACAACATCGTGAAATTGACAAGGTGAATGATTTGGGAATGATTTTGGAATGAAATGGAATGAGTGTGTGGAGCGAGTTTTGAGTGAATTTAATGGAAGGTAATCCAATGTTGCAAATTTTGTTCAAGTTGAACGAAATTTGCGACATTAATTACCTCCCTTTAATTAAATATGCACAAATGCTCTGTAATAAGTTTCCTATTTCTTTAAGAACCAATCAGACGCTTAAAATTCCAATTATGTAAGTGAAATCACAATTTGGTTCTTACCTTTTTTCATTTTGAAGGTAGTTGTCGATCTTTTATCTATTAGTCATTTTGAGCGTTTTTGAATGGTTTGAGTGAGTGGTTTTGAATAAGTGTATTGAGTGCTTAGTGAGCGATTGAGAATGGTTTTGATCGAGACGAATGTCATTTTCAAGATGTAACTAACTGTATGTACAATGTCTTGCTACTTACGTATTTGTTTTAAACAGTCGCCTTGGCCTGGTTAGCCTGTGTATGTGTGGAGCGACAAGCCCGTACGTCAGGGCCCCGATAAGACAACCCAAAAATGTAAATACTGTCAATAGAAAACAAAATATTTCAAGTTTAAGAAATTGGTAAGATACATGTATGTTAGCTAATCCTGCGTTCAGGTAATAAAAACTGTGCAAACTGTTTGAGAATTATTCCCCGCTTTGCACGCATGTATACGTGCAAAGCGGGGACTAATTTGTAACAGTTTGCACCGGTTTGTCACCCGAAACGCAGGGCAATTTTGGGAGCTCTTGGTAACGGGAATATAGTTAGTTACATCTTGAAATTGACAGTCTTTCCGATCAATACCTCTCTAAATCGCCTACTCAGCGCTCCATTCATTCATCCCAAACACTCACTCATGAACAACCATGCACAATCTCCACAGAATACTGAAAAATAATAAGATTATTGATTGATTGATTAAATGGAGTGTAACGCCGCTTTCAATATTTTTCAGTTATATCGCGGCGGCTGGAACACCTAACAATGGTTTCCTGGTATTATCTCACCAGTACAACCACCACATCCTTTCCTAGCCTCCAGCTGTTATCTCACATAGGTCTACGATTATCAACCCATTGGTGAGAGACAAATAGTCGGAAAGAAATAGTGCCGCCGTCGGATAATAAGATTAACAACTACATTCAAAATAAAAATCGGTAGATAAAATCCACGATTTCACTGACATAAAACTGAATTTTGTAAGCGTATGATGGGTTCGTGAAGACATATAGCTAGCTATTCATAAAGCTTTTATGCATGTTTTATTAAGAGGAGGAAATATATATCGCTAATTTGTTCATCCTGAAAAAAATAGCGATTTTTGGATTAGTTTCCCCAAATTTCACTTAACACTCGCTCCACACACTCATTCAATTTCAAACCAAAATAATTCCAAAACCATTCGTCATGTCTATTTCACGATGTTCTTAATTGTAGTAACTGAAATTGGTTGACTTCTTTTATGATGCATAAATTATCTTAGACAATTCTATTGAGTTTTAACAAGAAAGGATTATTTAGAAATGTATAATCATATTAAATCAAAATTATGTCTTTTACTTTTAAACAAAAAGTGTAGCGACCATTCTCTTTCACGATTGCATTTTATCGATCACGTCGTTTTTTGGCCGTTTATACATGTTTTACATATACATGTACACTGCATTAACCCTTTCCTGTTTTACAAAACTTTCGACCTGTCCAAATTCAAAAGTTTTGTAAATCATATTTTAAAGTGGATTTAAATTGAAAAATAACCATTCAGTAGGGTAGAAAATAGTGTGGAAAAAGAAGAAATTGCTTGTCTGAAGCAATTTCTTCTTTTTTCACAACGTTTTCTCAATCATTAAATCACAGGCACGTAAAAATCAGGGATTAAACAGCAAAGGGTTAATTACCAACCAGAGCTATATTAATAATACTTACTTCCATTCGGAACCCACGTGCCGACCTGAGCGGTTACCATTCCAGGACACTGAAAGAGAAAGGTCAAAATTCCAAAATATGACATCGAAGTTTTAATTTATATATGTAAATAGTTTGCTGCATATCTTACAACTTATAAAACCTTCAATAAAATTAGTATTTAATGTACACAAATTCTATTTTCTATTTTTCAGTATGATCAGATCTCTTGAGACAAATCGAGGAATATTCTTGAAATCCAGAGGTTACATCTTTACCGCGATAAATATCGTAAAATGATGTAGAATCTTTGATTTTTTCGCTGTAACAAAAATGCGCCACAATACGCTCTAAATAAACCCATGTGTATATTAATTTCTCCTAGTTTTATTATGTATACCCATGTACAATTAATAACACTTCCGACCAAAAAGATTCCAAATCACTCGCTCAGCGCTCCATTCATTCATTCGAAACACACATTCCCACCATTCAAAACGGCCCGAATCCGTTCAAAAATACTTCGGTCGTAAACCTATGTGAGATAGCAGTCGGAGGCTAGGAAAGAATGTAATGGTAGTACAGGTGAAAGAAATACCAGCAATCCATTGTTAGGTGCTCCAGCCGTCGCGATGTAACTAAGAAATTGTTGAAAGCGACGTAAAACCCATTCAAACAAACAAATCAAATATACTTCGGAATCGTTTACAACGAAAATGACATTATCTCGATCAAAACACTCGAAACACTCACTCAAACTATTAAAAACGCTCCTTTTTTAACTTCGAAATTGTTCAAACCGATCGATGTTCCATTCAAATCAATCAAAACTTTCAATGATTTTTTGCTGGTGATTTTAAATTGTCTAATTCATCCGCGATGACACTCGAACACAAATGGTACAGTTAGTAGCATCGTGAATCTGAAATTCGTCTCAAGCAAAACCATTCTAAATCGCTCAACTCATTCATCCAAAACATCACTCAAACCATTCAAAAATATTAAAAAAAGACTGAAAATATAACGTCAACAATTGCAATCAATCAAAATATACTGTACCTAGAAAAAACATCGCGATTTTACAAACATTTAATTGAAATCGTAAGAGTCTGATTTGTTCTTTATGAATAAGGAGGTTTTTATAGAACACTTATGTACATTTTGTAAAGGGAGGTAATAAATATCTCTAATTTTGTTCATCCTGAACAAAATCAGCGATATTGGATTATTTCCTTTAATTTCACTCAAAACTCATTCATCGCACTCATTTTCATTCCGAAATCAATCACCTTGTCGATTTCCCGTTGTTGTTATCTGTATGTAGATTTTTATAAAGGGCGGTACAAATATTACTAATTTCGTCTTACAGTTACAGTTGGTTACATCGTGAAATCGACATTCACATCAATCAAAACTATTCTTAATCGCTTTCTCAGTGCTCCATTTATACATTCCAAACACTCACTCAAACCATTCAAAAATGCTCAAACCAATTGAAAAATATATAATCAACAACGTCATTCAAAATAAATTTGAAAAGAGAAAAATCGCGATTTCACAGAAATAATTCAAGTTGTAAGCCTCTAATAGGTTCCTGAAGAAATAGGAAGCTAACCTTTAGAACTTTTATGCATTTTTTTTATTAAAGGGAGGTAATCAATATCGCTAATTTTGTTCACCCTGAACAAAATTTTCGATGTAGGTTTACCTCCTGTTAAATTCTCTCAAAATTCGCTCCACACACTCATTCAAATTAATACCTAAATCATTCAAAAAAACATTCACGTTGTCAATTTCACGATGCTATTAACTGTACTGTCAGAACAAAACTTACCGCTCCTGAGAGAGTCATTCCACTGCCCAACACGAAAGCTCCGACAGCGCTGCTTAAAATGCCCTTGTCGGAGAAACACGTGATGTACTCCTCCACGGATTTTTGAAAGATCTCTTTTGTCAAAGGTATCACAGATAAAACACAAAACACTAACTGTCCTGAAATAATCAGATAAATGTGATCCGTCATGCGAAAAGGGACCATTTGGGTAGTGCGTAAAGTGTCGACCCTTTTCAGACTGCGCGGATTGCGGAGACTGACCAGGGTCGAAAGATTTTGCACTTTACTTATTTTATGAATCTAGAATCATTTATCTACCCTCTAGTGAAATAATGTTTAAATGCGACCTCTGGTTGGCCTGTTCTAGAACAAATCTCTTTTTCAAATATTCATTTAACAAACTTCCTAGATGGTCCCTTTTCGCATAACAGATCACAAATAAACATTATTGCAGTTATATCGCGTCGGCTGTCGCAGCTATCTATGGCTTAATGGTGTTTTTTCACACCAGATCAACCACAACATTTCATCCGAGACACAAGCTGCCTGTCCTATTTATGCATACTTTTTATCATTTGCCAATTTGCGAGAGACAAATGACGCTTGGCAACTTGATTTTTGTCCAATGCCGGATGAAAGTTGGTCGAATCGGTATTCGAACTTACTACCAAGGATAGACGGTCCGATTGAGCTAGCCGGGCTGATTATTTTAAAAAGAGGACATCCAATTTTTTCAGTGTAAGAATGTAATTCGTTCGGTTAACAGCAACGGCTGTATTTTCACCCGTGGCCCAGCCTCTGGTGAAACTTTGCTTTTGGTGTTCTCAAAATGAAATACTTCTAATCGTTCTTACGAAAAATAGAACAAAAAACATAACAAAAAAAAAAAAAAAAGACAAACAAACGAACAAGCAATTGTTCTATTTTTTTTCCATCCAAAAATGATACACTATTTGAAACATTTTGGGACAATTTTTTTCTTTTCAAAGTAAGTCATTTTACACGTGTTTGCTTTGCAACGTCATGACGTCATGTGATCATTTGGACTCCGCCTAGATGAAAAAAGATGTAATGACGAAAGCAGGGTATAATCTTAGGTAATTTCACTGGTTTGGTACCTTCTCAAGTGATAATCTACCGTGTTTTTTTTCTTGACAATCTACCGAAAGGCATATCGAGAAGACAAAGTTTATGGGCGGCTGAAATCATACAATATAAGTTTCAATATACTGTAACTCAGTTTACACGAAATCCAGAATGTCACTGATTATTTTTATAACTTTATTCAAGTAATGTCCATTGTATTCAAGCATTCTAATTGGCTGACATTTGGTTCATTATTGAATGGAACAGTTTTAAGCACGCAGCTTAACTTAATTGGCAAAGCTGCAGCGGAAATTATTAGTGAAAATCTTTAAGTTTAGCTTCGTGATATTCAAAATATAAGATTAATTTTGAGGCTATTACGTTTTTAACGTTTAAAAAACGACACGGTTTGCTCATTTTTGTCATTATTTTTGGTGACGACGCCAGGGCTTTAGCCATTCGGAACATCTCTTGGGCTCTTCCGTTAACTCGAAAGTACTTCGAGCGTGTGTAGTTTTTTTTGGGGCATTGTTTGTAATTCTACTCCTGGCAGTACTTCGGTCTATTATACGCTTGAAGAAAAGAACATCTCCAATGATTTTCCCGATCGTCTATGCAGATTTTTGGGCATTTTATGATTTGATAACAAAACGCAGTAAAACACTGCGTTTAGTTATCAGATAATGTTATGCCAGGTTCTAAACTGTCGTTTATTTATTTTTTTTTCTCAGGCATCTTGATGCTTGTAATGGCATGTAATTCCACGAGAGAAATGGTGCCAGGGCTTTAGCCATTCGGAACATCTCTTGGGCTCTTCCGTTAACTCGAAAGTACTTCGGGCGTGTGTAGTTTTTTTGGGGGCATTGTTTGTAATTCTACTCCTGGCAGTACTTCGGTCTATTATACGCTTGAAGAAAAGAACATCTTCAATGATTTTCCCGATCGTCTATGCAGATTTTTGGGCATTTTATGATTTGATAACAAAACGCAGTAAAACACTGCGTTTAGTTATCAGATAATGTTATGCCAGGTTCTAAACTGTCGTTTATTTATTTTTTTTTCTCAGGCATCTTGATGCTTGTAATGGCATGTAATTCCACGAGAGAAATGGTGCGCTCTCACCGCTGCGCCCTTATTTGTACCGAGATCATTTCTGTAAATTCGCCGAAGATTCCCGATTTATAGCGATCATAATCTCCGGAAACAGCCGAGCTAATAATTACCTGTTCCACTGGCCGCTAAAAACATCTTCAACATAATGAAATTCTCAAACACCATTTGGCCTCGGATTGTTCTTGGCTCGAAAACTGAAAATAGAAAAAGAAACAATTAAAATCATAAAAATCCGTTAATCTCTTTTTTTAAACATCGTAAAATTGATTCACCACATCAAAACCATTCTAAATCGCTCTCTCGGCACTCCATTCATACATTCCAAACACTCACTCAAACCATTCAAAAACGCTCGAACCCATTGAAAAATATTGAATCAACAACGTCATTCAAAATAAATTTTGGTAGAGAAAACTTGCGATTTCACTTACATCATTTAAAATGTAAGCGTCTAATAGGTTCTTGAAGAAAGAGGAAGCTATCTTTTGAACTTGTATTCATATTTTATTAAAGGGAGGTAATCAATATCGCTAATTTTGTTCATCCTGAACAAACTTTGCGATATAGGAATACCTCCCATTAAGTTTACTCAGACCTCGCTGCACACACTCATTCAATTTCATTTCTAAATCATTCCAAACTCATTCACCTTGTCTATTTCACGATGTATTTAACTGTACCTAGATTCCATTATCTATTTTTTTAGATATAAGAAGACCATGGGGGAACCGTTGACATTTGTCATTCTCAGCAATCGTTTGGGAAAAAAGGTACATGGCATAAAAGTCATACAGTTAGTTACATCGTGAAATTGTCATTCATCTCAATCAAAGCCATTCTAAATCGTTCACTGAGCGCTCCACTCACTCATTCCTTACACTCACTCAAACCATTCACAAACGCTCAAATGATTAAAAAAGATAAGATCAACAACTACATTCGAAATGAATTAAGCTAGAAATAAGTCTCGATTTCAATTCTACAACTGAAATTGTAAGCGTCTGATTGGTTCTTGGAGAAATAGGAATCTATTTATAGACCTTGTAAATGGGAGGTAATAATTATCGCTTATTTTGTTCATCCTGAACAAAATTAGCGATATTGAATTACCTCCCTTTAATTTCACTCAAATTCGCTTATACACTCATTCAATATCATTCCAAAATCACGTGTCAATTTCACGATGTTTTTACCTGTACATGTAACTATATATTATTTCAAATTTAGCCACGATGTCTCTGTCGCCAACACTGCTTTGCATTTCGTTCTAATTTCATGAACATACCCCTTTTCAGGCTACAGTAAGTAACATCGTGAAATTGACATATACCTCGATCGAAAGCATTCCTCATTGCTCCCTAAACTCTCAATTTATTCATTTTTTCATTCAAAGCACTCAGCCGAACCATTCAAAAACGTTGCATTTACAAAACATACCCCTCCTAATCCTCAAAAACGAACGACGTTTCAATCAACTCAATCGAATCTTTCAATGATTTTATTAGCTGTTTGTTGGACATTCAAACACGAAACTACGTAGGTTTTATTACTGGCAGATACATACAAATGTCGCTGATTTCGTCCAATCTAGACAAAAATGGCGATATTGTAGTATTTCTTTTGAATTTCACTCAAAACTCACTGTTACATGTACGGAGCGTTTTGTGAATGATTTTAGTTCTTTTTGACAGTTTTAGGTTTTCTATACATTGAGCGATGATTAACCGTTTTAGTTTAGCTTTTTGACGGAGTAATTGTCAAGTTGCTTAAAGCCGTAAGACCCCCCACTCGTGACAGATATTCAGGTCAAATATTCCATGACAATTATTTTTGACCTACTCGTATTCCAAAAGACAAGAATGATTAAGAATGATTTTGATCGGAATGAGTGTAAATTTCATGATGTTTAACTGTATAAGCGACAATCATATTTCGGCCTTTTACCTACCAGGCAAATCTTTCGGGAATTTCGCATGCGATTGGGAAGGGGAATTCGCTAATGAAAATTGTTGCTTTATATAATGGTTGATTGATTGATTGATTGATTGGAGTTTTACGCCGCTTTCAACGTTATTTCAGTTATATCGAGGCGGCTGGAGCACCTAGCAATGGCTTCCTGGTTTTTCTATCACCAGTACAACAACCACATCCTTTCCTAGCCTCCAGCTGCTATCTCACATAGGTCTACGATTATCAACCCATGAGTGAGAGACAAATAGTCGGAAAGATCGCCGCCGTCATAGCGCAGTTGGTAGCGCGACGTACTGTCATTCTAGAGGTCCAGAGTTCGAATCCCGACTGCCTCACTCATCCTTTCCGATTATATATTCCCCACAAATGGATTAATGTGGAGCAATGTGGGATAGCAGCTTGAGGCTAGGAAAGGATGTAACGGTAGTCCTGGATTGTGAAATTCCAAAAATCAATTTTTAGGTGCTCCAACAGCTGCGATTTAACCGAAAAAAAAATCAATCAATCAATCAATCAATCAATCAATCAATCCATTTCATTACTAAACGGGAGATAATCGTACCTGAATTCAATATATACTAGAAGACGCGTTGTCGGCCTTACTCTTTTGTCTGGTTGCAAACCATTAGGGCGAAAGAACAAGCAAATCGTGACCCAAACCGGTGGGTGGATAAATAGTTCCATTGAGATTGACTATGGAGACGATGATTTCATTTCTGTTGGATTGTGTTTGGGTGGATGGGCTGTCTTAGAAACTGCTGTACTGCAAGATTGAAAAAGAATGTGTAGATTTGACAGTTTAAGGAATTTTGGGATTGCGGACGAATGAGCAGGGTCAGAATATGAATTGGTTCCGGGGTCGTTGTACCGTCAAATAGTTCCTTATTGGCGGGAAAGTTTAAGAGGGAAAGTAAGAGGGCCTTGTGTAAGTTCCTAATTGGCGGGGAAATGAAGAAAGCCGTGTAACTACTATCTATTTTTAGCAACAGAGTGGCAAACCTCGTGTTATGTTCATGTAGAAGCTGGGCTCCAGATAAAGGGAAGGATTTCGCTTTAAAGATAAAGAAAAAACAGCTCCTTTTCGGGGAGTTCTATGGTCGTGGTAGCTCTTTGAAATTGTGTTATTTAGAAAATCGCAAGCAGTACCCATAAAATGGTGTTTTGGTGTAGAGACACCATTTCGGTTGCCATCAAACCCTCTTATCTCGAACAATCTCTTTTTTTTTTGTCTAGAGATCTGGATTCATAATGGACCGTTCAGGTGGCGAAACGCTGAATGACAAAATGGGTCGGGATTAGTCAAAACGATCGCTGCTTTGGCTCGGTCTTTAATGCCGAGCGCTCCCACTGCTTCTACAAGTCGAGGCACGTGAATTCGGGATGGAGGCGTGAAACTCTGCCCGATTGTAGAGCTAGTCGAGACGAACACAAAGACACCAAAATTGTCCCGATCGACAAAATGGGGGGGGGGGGGGGGGCAGAGCTACGGCCGTAGCGCCCTGAAAAGCGCCGCTCGGCGGGCCCCCTCCCGACATCAGCGCAAAATGCTATAGAGCAGCTACAAATAGCCGCAGCGCCGCAAAACACGCAACGATCGTAGAGCTTGAGTGGAGGAACAGGAGCGTACCATGATCGTCTTGATCGGCGCCTGGTGCGGCCGAGCGTCGTAAGTTGGCAACAGCAACCCTGTGCTAGAGCCCCATGGCTTGAATTCGCGGTACTTCGGCGTTAGATTGGCTGGGAACGCTTAACTCGCATCGGGAGGAAAGACCGGACACAAGCGGCGATCGCCGTCGAGCAATCCCGTCCCAGCCACTGCTCTTTCGGTCAGGGCAGTGAAAACACGATTTCGGCCTGTGGATGGGATGGAGGCGCGGACCTCTCTCCCATTGTAAGCTTGTCGAGACGAATACACAGACACCAAGATTGGCCAGATCGGCCCACTTTGGCCCGAGCTTCGGCCGCAGCGCCCCTGAAAAGTGCCGATCGGCGGGCCCTCTCCTGACATGATTCATAACGGCTTGCTCTAAACCGGCCTCAAATAGCCGTAGCCCCGACAAACTCGCAACGGTCGAAGAGCTTGAGTGGGGGACAGGATCGTACTACGATTTCGGCCTGTGGATGGGATGGAGGCGCGGAATTCTCTCCTTTTGTAGAGCTCATTGAGACGAGCACGCACACACCAACATTGGCCCGATCGGCCAATTTGGGGGCGAGCTACGGACGTAGCGCCCCTGAAAAGCTGCGCTCGGCGGGCCCCATCCCGAAACCAGAACGGATTACTCTAGACCAGCCTCGAATAGCCGCTCGGCCTGCAAACTCGCCAAGATGTCGGGGCTTGAGTGGGAAGCAAGAGCGTAACACGATCGTCTTAATCGGCGCCTTTGTGCTGCCCAGCGTCGAAAGCCGGCAACAGCGACGGCGAACTCGCGCCCCAGGGCCCGAATTCGCGTTTCTCCGTCGAAAGATGGGCTGCGAACGCCAAACTCGCCTCGGGGTAAAGACCGAGCACTAGAGGTAATCGCCGTCGAGCAAACCCGACCAAGCCACTGCACTTTCGCTCAGGGCGGTGAAAACACGATTTCGGCCTATGGATGGAATGGAGGCGCGAACCTCTCCCCCCTTGTAGAGCTTATCGAGACGAACACGCAGACACAAAGATTGTCCCGATCGATCGACTGGGAGCCGAGATACGGTCGTAGCGCCCTGAAAAGCGCCGCTAGGCGTGCCCCCTCTAGACACCAGCGCGGATTGCTCTAGAGCAGCCGTTAAAAGCCGCAGCGCCGCAAAACTCGCCACGATAGCCGGGCTTGAGTGGAGAGACAAGAGCGTACTCCGATCGTCATGATCGGCGCCTCGGCGTCGAAAGCCGGCAAGAGCAACCCTGTACTCGCGCCCAGGTCCCGAATCTGCGTTTCTTCGGCGAAAGTTGGGTTGGGAACGCCAAGCTCGCCTCGGGGGGGGGGGGGGGGAAACCGAGCACAAGCGGCGATGCCGTCGAGCAATCACGTCCCAGCCACTGCACTTCCGGTCAGGATGGCGAAAACACGATTTCAGTTTTCGGATGGGATGGAGGCGCAAAACTCTCCCTGATTGTAGAGCTTATCGAGACAAACACGCATACACCAAGTTTTTCCTCTCCGCCCTACTGGGAGCCGAGCTATTGTCGTAAGCGCCCCTGAACTGCGCCGCTCGGCGGGCACCATACCGTCATCAGCGCGTTTTGCTCTTGAGCGGCAGCAAAAAGCTGCAGCGCCTCCAAACTCGCCCAGATTGTGAGGCTTGAGAAGACAGACAAGAATTTACCACGATCCTCTTGATCGGCGCCTCGGTGCGGCCCAGCGTCGTAAGTTGGCAACAGCGACGCTGTACTCGCGCCCTCAGGTCCCTAATTTGCGTTTCTTCGGCGATAATTTGGTTGGGGACGCCAAACTCGCCTCGGGGGGAAAGACCGAGCACAGGCGGCGATCGCCGTCTAGCAATCACGTCCCAGCCACTGCACTTCCGGTCAGGATAGCGAAAACACGATTTCGGTCCGTGGATGGGATGGAAGCGCGAAACTCTCCCCGATTGTAGAGCTCATCGAGTCGAACACGCAGACACCAAGTTTTTCCTCTCCGCCCCACTGGCAGCTAAGCTACGGTCGTAAGCGCCCCTGAAATGTGCGGGTCCCACGATCATTTTGATCGGCGCCTCGGTGCGGCCCGACGTCGTAAGCCGACAATAGCGACCCTGTACTCGCGCCCCGAACTTGCGTTTCTTCGGCGATAGATGGGTTGGGAACGCCAAACTCGCCTCGGGGGAAAGACCGAGCACAGGCGGCGATCGCCGTCAGGCAATTTACGTCCCAGCCACTGCACTTCCGGTCAGGATAGGGACACGATTTCCTTCTGTGGATGGGATGGAGGCGCAAAACTTTCTCCGATTGTTGAGCTTGTCGAGACGAAGGCGCAGACACCCCAAGATTGTCCAGATTGGTCTAATTTTGGCCGAGCTACAGCCGTAGCGCCCCTGAAATGCGCCGCTCGACTGGCCCCTCTCGACATCAGCGTTATTTACTCTAGACCGTCCGCAAACAGCCGCAGTGCTGCCAAACTCGCCACGGTCGTAGAGCTTGAGTGGAGGAGCAAGAGCGTACCACGATCCTCTTTGATCGGCGCCTCGGTGCGGCTCAGCGACGTTAGCCGGCACTCGCGATCCTGCACTTGCGCCCAAGGTCCAGAATTTGCGTTTCTCCGGCTGTGGATGGGATGGAAGCGCGAAACTCGCCTCGGTGCTAAATCGGTGCTTAAGACTGAGCTCAAGCGGCCATCTCCGTCGAGCAATCCCTTTCCAGCCACTGCACTTCCGGTCAGGGCTGCCAAAACACGATTTCGGCCTGTGATTAGGATGAAAATGTTTTCTTATCATAAGTTTATACTTATACTCTAATTTCATTAAAAATGCGCTAATGTTACATTCGATTTTTTCGGATACAAATTCAAAATAATTCTTTTAATAGAACAAATGGACAATATTGAAACGCCTGTCTTTGGCGAAATATTGCTCCTTCACGGACCAAGTAGACGCAACGAAGTTTACTCAATCAAATGAAAGCATTTATCATTTGGAGTGTTTGGGATACTTTTTTGAAGGGATTTTTGAATTTTTTGAATGAATCGAATAAGAGTAGATTGCAGTAATGACATAAATGGAGCGAACAATTTAGAATGATTTTGAGTGAGTTGAATGTAAATTCTATCGTATTCTCACCGATCGCTCTAATTTTTCAGCCGATGATCGACCGCTATTTCATTTGAAAGTAAAAAAAAAAAAACCATCGCATAACCTGACAACCTGCTTGAGTAAGTGTTCTACGTGACTTTAGGTTATTATGGGCGGATACTTCAAATAAAACCAGATAGTGACGTCATGTCTTATCTGGTGAACGGCTTTTGAGGACCCTTAACCTGTAATGGAGCATGTGAAAAACGATTATTGAATGAACTATTTCTTTTGCATTTACAACAATCTTAAATTGAAACGGAAATTTATATCATATGCATGTCAACCAATACAAAGAGGAAAAAATGATACACTGATTCCAATACTATAGTTTACTCGAATCGAACCTTCCTTTAACAACCTTTTAAGTTGACACACACACACACACACGCGCGCGCACCCAGTGTGTGTGCGTGAGTGTGTGTGTATGTGTTTTTTTTTTTTTTTTGTTGTTTTTTTTTCATTAGGAGAACGTAGGCGTACTTTCTGGCCAGCCGTGCGTTCAGGATCACCAAACGGTGGAAACAGTGTTTTTTTTTAATTGTACCCCGCTCTGCACGCAAGTGAACGTGAAAAGCGGGGTACAGTTGAAAAACTGATTGCACCGTTTGTTGATCCTGAACGTAGGGCAGATATGTTTTGAGAATATCGTAAAAAAATCTCTTTTAACCTGGCGGGGCAAATTTATTCAAAACAACTTTTACCTTTAAGTTGATTTACACAGGCTAGATTTTTGGACAACGAGGATTTAATTACCCCGATTCATATTTGGATAACAAATAAAGTTGGATTTCGGGTGATTGTGTGAAAACTGTTTTAAACATATTCTTTCTGGACCTTTGCTTTTGCATTTGAAGAATTTCAAAAAGCTAGACGGAATAATGTGATTTGAATGCGTGGATGCACTAGCAGAGCTTTGGTAATTCATTGTTATCATAACCATAAATCATTGCATAGAATGTACGTTTATGAGTCGTTAAAGGCATACGTTACCGGACAAAACCCGGGCGTTAACGGGAAAATACGTGGATTAACAAGTAAATTCACGTGCCGTTAACACCGGCTTTTTTCACTTAAATATCCCCAGTCTGGGCAAATACACTTTATCAGTTTCTATGTCTAACATTAATATAGAGCATGAATAAAGACGTTGGTATTATTCCCTCTTTATTTTGTGACACCATAAATTTACCAAGCAACGTCGGTATAAACAAAGGTGACGGCGCAATGCATAAAGCATTTTTTCCGACACATTTCGGTTTTATGTCTAGTTTGAAATCGTTCTTATAGATTCTTTACATTTTTTTTAATACATACTTAAGTCTTTCTTTTTTTTGCGATAATAGCACCAATTCAAGTTTTTCATGCAAAGGTTATCTTCATTTCAAAATTTTCCGGGATCCGTTTACTTAAGCTGAGTCAAATTGTGTGTTTGTGTAGGGATGGTTTCAGATAGATCTTGTCAATGAATTTCGACAAATAAACAAACAAACAGACAAACAAACAATCGAAAACATACAAAACAAACAAAAATAAAGAGATAAAAAACCAATTTGCCTTTGGTCAAGGAGGAGGCCGCCGTCATAACGAAGTTGGTAGCGCGTCGGACTGTCAATTTAGAGGTCCCGGGTTCGATCCTCGACGACGGCACCCTTTCTTTCCGACTATTCGTCTCTCACCAATGGGTTGATAATCGTAGACCTATGTGAGATAGCAGCTGGAGGCTAGGAAAGGATGTGGTGGTTGTACTGGTGAGAGAAATACCAGAAAACCATTGGTAGGTGCTCCAGCCGCCGCGATATAACTGTTAAAATGTTGAAAGCGGCGTAAAAATCCATTCATTCATTCATTTTTGGTCAAGGAGGATCGAATCCATTGACCGCATGAATAAAGATTTGGGAGTCGGACACGCTGACTTTTGTTCTAAGACGACAGTTTGCAAATGTTAAGGCAGTACAACAGAACTGTTAACAACATCGTGAAATTGACATTCATCTCGATCAAAACCATTCCAAATTACTCGCTCAGCGCTCTAATCATTCATTCCAAACACTCACTAAAACCATTCAAAAACGCTCCAAACTCACTGAATAAGAAAGAATAAACAAAGGCATTCAAAATAAATAAAACTACAAAAAACATTGCGATTTTACTGACATAACTGGAATTTTTAGCGTCTTATTGGTTCCTAAAGGAATAAGAAGCTATTTATGAAACTTGTATGCATATCTTATTAAAGGGAGGTAACAAGTATCTCTAATTTTGTTCATGTTGAACAAAATTAGAGATAATGGATTACCTCTCTTGAATTTCCATCAAAACTCGCTTTTCTCACTCATTCAATATCATTCCAAAATCATTCAAATATGATTCTTCTTGTCAAATTCTTGATGTTCTTAACTATAACATGAAATCTTAAAAATAACCCGCGGTCGCAATTTTCCGTCTTCATCCGACTTGCCAAAAGATTTAATTTGACACGTTCTATTCTACTATATTTTCAATATCCCATACAAATTTAAGAAAAGGCCGTTTAAAGCGTTGAATAGTGTTTAAATATTATTCAAATGGATCATATATTTACCCAAAGGACTTAGCGCAAAAAACATAGAACGTGTCTAAACACTGTATACTATGCATTTGCTCCAAGCCATCGACTTTCATGTTACCCTCTCCTTTTTATAGCCGACTTATTAGATTTCTTAAAATATTTGGAGTCAACCGCACAAAATGACTCCTGGAAAATAGACTGGATTACTGCCCCTAGATCTATCGATGGCAAACTTATTTTTGGCCCGAACGGGGTAAGTTATTGTTGTTTTTATCAGTCGGAAACCAGTCCTGCGTTCGGGGAGACAAAACAGTTCAAGTTATAAACCGCTTTACACATGCACTTGCGTGCAAAGCAGGGTATAATTTGAAAACGGTTTGCAACATCTTTTCAGTCTGAACGCAGAGCTGGTTTTCGGCTGAATTTGGCCCGATAATAGGTACTGGAGTCTCTCGGTTGAATTTGTAAAGAGGAAAGTGTATCGATCTTGACCAGACTGCGCAGGCTTACCTGGGTGGCTACAGATAGCTAGCAATCTGACAAATTCAACGTTAATTTCTATCCCTGTTTGGATTATAATGATTTTGAAGTTACGCTGTCGAGCTTTTTACATACAACATAGTGATTTGACACGGTGAATGATTTTGGAATGACTAAAATGCGTGAATTTAAGATAAAATAAAAGGAAGGAAATCAAATATAGCTAATTTTGTTCATGATGAACAAAATTAGCGTTGTTTATTACCTCCCTTTAATAAAGTATGCATACAAATTCTTAAATAGCTTACTAATTCTTCAAGAACCAATCAGACTCTTAAACATTCAAATATGTCAGTGAAATCGTGTTTTCCTAGCTTATCTTCTATCATTGAATGTAGTTGTTTATATTATTTTTTTCTAATGTGATTTTGAAGCGTGTTTGAATGATTTGAGTGACTGTTTGGAATGAAAGAATGGAGCGCTGAGTCAGCGATTTAGAACGCTTTTGATTGAGGTAAACATCAATTTCACGTCAATGTTTCTAACGGTAGGCGTCTTGGACTACTTCCCATCATTGAATTCTGTTCTGTTTTTTTTTGGGGGGGGGAGGGGTTCCAATGGTTCCCAAATTTAAAAGTTTCTTGCATTGCTAACCTTCTGTTGCTTCCTAAACACATTGACTTGATGCATGTAGTCCTCTACACAATGCG
Organism: Fragum whitleyi; assembly: GCA_948146395.1. NCBI lineage: Eukaryota > Metazoa > Mollusca > Bivalvia > Cardiida > Cardiidae > Fragum > Fragum whitleyi. Next base: position 22,495,541 of record OX411560.1, on the reverse strand, counting down.
ACGTTTTTTCTTCAGTCTGAGACTAAAAGAAGTTTTACCCATGGTGCAGAAAGAATATAAAAATGGCTGTTTTCAAACACAAAAGAACGCTGTTCGTGCTGGTGATTCTCCTGGTATCGACGTATGTAATTCTTTACCAGAACGTATTCGAATCGTCAGGTAAGTATGCGTTCCTGCAATCTAAAAATCTGTGAATAAAACATGGCTTAAGGTGGCAATGGACAGCGGCCTCCCGGCTTTATAAACCGGAACTGGAATTTCGTTTGTTTTACGGCTCTTTTTGCGCATTGTTGAAAAGGACCAGTTCTCTTAAGACTCTGCGTATGGAAATATCGTAGAAAAATGTTGGTGAAATTTCATATATTAGCTTCTTTCCAATATTTGGTACCTTTTTGGTGACTGGATCATTGAATTGAACAATAAAATTACGTTATCAAATAACGAAGAGCTTTTTTTATTTGCATGGAAAGCTATACTATTTTCTTTTCCAAATAAAGGAAAAATATAGATTCTAAACATATCGGAAATAAGAAAAATCCATTGGGTAATTTCTTAAAAAAGGAGGGTTTGTAGCATTTTGCCCCTTGAAATTATAAGAAATAGATCATTTCTATATTTAGAAGGCACATTATGCAATTTCAATTGATCAAAGAGAAATTTCCTTGGCAATGGACGTTGTGTATATGTAAAAGGTCTATTAACATGTATGTGTTTTATAGCTTTCAGCTGGTACTGAGTTTATACTAGACCTGAAACGAATGTAAACGTTTTGCTGAAAAACGGCCAGTACCACTCAAGGGTAGATAACTCTAGTATGAAAAAAAAGCATGAAAAGGTACCTTCGAATTTTGTTATAGCGACTTTACATTGTTAAGCTATAATGTATGTGAACAGCAAAAAAATCATTGGGCGGAAAAAAGATGAAAAAAAAAAAAAAAAACGCGCGGAATAAAAAAAATCGAATTTTAGGTTCTAAAAATGAAACACGAATACCCCCAAAACGATAATTCTTTAGTTATTTGACCTTGAGAGATGACATTGACCTGTCACATAGCCTTGACCTTGGAACCAGCAGATGCGTATCATTGACATCTATCATCATACTAAATATGGGCGTTGTATCTTGAATAGCCTTGAAAATATTGGCAATGATAAGTTTTTTGTAAAAGTTTTGCAGACAGACAGACCGACCGACCGACCGACGGACGGACAGACGGGCAACGTTAAAACAATTTGCCACCGATCTTTTGATGCGAGGGCATAAAAATCTATATTACTTGTCCGCGTGGGTTCGACTCATGCCAGCGTCGGTTAATTTTCAGCAACACGTTCTTATCACAAATAAAATTAACTTTTCTCATTTTCAAAAGCACATAACAACACATTAAGACTAATGACCAACGATATGATGGCTCTTATGGGGGAAGTGTGTTACGGGAGACCACTCAGTCCACCCAATACTAAAACAAGTCTTTTCAACTTATACTCCTTTCATGCATTACAGAAGTCCGTGGAGTTAAAGTGAGCACAGTCAGACACCTCCTGTCTCGGAGAAAGCATAGTCCACACACAACACTACAACACAAACGAATAAGTCATCTCAGACAAGTATGTGCCGACCGAGATCTGTTTACAAATAGACTGTACAGGGGTAACGAGTCCTTCACTTACTATTATTCGGAACAATACAACTTCGCCTATTGTAAAGTCCCCAAGTCCGGATGTACATATTGGACTCAACTGTTCCTTATTCTTAATAATACTTCGACAGATGAAGTCTTTGGACTGCAACGTGCATCTGTACATTCATTGGGAAAAGAGCTCTATATGACCAAAGAGGATCTCGTATCAAAAAATCCCCCCGTGATCTTGGTATCACGTGATCCATATTCGAGATTGTATTCGGCCTACATCGATAAAGTTTTCTTGGGGTTCGATGCTAGTTTAAGGAAGGAAATTAGGACCAATGACAAGAAATGTAATTTCGATATATCTTTCAAAGAGTTTTTAAAATTTATTTTAACGACAGTGAAATCGAACGGAACTTTGGATCCTCATTGGGCGCCGATCTATTCGTTGTGTATGCCTTGTGAGGTCAATCAATACAAGATAGTTAAACAAGAAACATTTTCGTCCGATGTTGAATCTATTCTAGATGAATTAGAAATTGATCCTGACAAATATGAAAAGGTAACAGATGCATTACACGAGAATAGAGTCGCGGCAACAATACCTGGGATCATTGAAACAGCTTACAAAAGAAACGGAAATCGAGAGGAGGTTTTGGAATGTATTGGATGGTCAGAGATAGCTAGAAGACTATGGAGATCGTTCAAAATTCAGGGTTATCTCCACAAAAACGCTTCTTTTCCTAAAAACACACTTAAACAAGTCAACGGTACGGTAAATTACATTAGCCTAACAAACGCAACTTTACGGTCAACCAAACATTTTCCACTAACTATCGAGGAAAGTAAAAGACAGAGGCGACAAGCTTTAGTTTCAGCTTATAAAGGTATTAGTAAAGACATAATAGCTGGAATAAGACAACTTTATCGGCCTGATTTTAGACTGTTTGACTACGATGAAAACCCGCCCAAAAAGTGAAAGTAAAGTTGTACCGGAGATTTAAAAGGGTTAAATTAGAGTATTACGTCATCCCCACTAGCTCATTTGGTAAAATTATTGAAGGTCGATATCGTGAATTCGATTCCAGGGCTGGCGTATTCTGCGTAATTAATGAACTGGCAGGGCGGGGCTTAACCGTGACGTAATTTGGCGAGTTTCCTTTTCAATAGTTTGGGTTCTTTCGAATTGTAGTCGGTAATCATCGTTAACGAGTGCAAATAACTGTATCCTAAAACCTAAAGGATTCACGTGCTTTGAAAGAGTGAACACATTTCATCGTTTGGTGACCAATGCCTCGTAAGTTCAGCTTGATCAAGCTGAAGTTACGAGGATTTGGTAACCAATCTACGATTTCTAGTCTCGATTTATTTATGTCGACTCTCTTTAGAAGTAGGTTATTTTATATAAAAGCTGATTTCCCTTAACCTTAAGTGTAACGACCCGTTACTTAGGATCCGCCCTGCCAGGGCATTAATCTTGGATAATATTCAAAAAACTAATTATCTTTCGGGGTTGACGCTTAAACCGAGGCCCCGTATGACGGTGCTTTACATTGAGAACTGTGGCGGATCTAAGCAGTGTTTTCGTCATGTTACATTGCACTACCCCCTGTAACAAATGACAGTTGTTTGTTTTAAGTCGCTCATATGGGCATATGCTACGGTACCGACGATAGATAAATTGGAATACACACACATGGTATGAAAGCGGAGGAATTCATGTGTATTAAGAGTCATATGTATAAGCCAGCTTGAAAGAGAAACATAGGCGTGACTAGGATTTTGAAATTTATACGCACACAGAAGCCGACCAACATAGAATATATAGGATAAATGCGATATGTGGACTCTGACAAAAGATGATATCCACCGGCCGCTCCCATTTCTATGATTTGAGCGCTTGTAAATAATCAAAACATAACATATGATCATTCATCAACGATATATTTCGAAAGAGGATTTATTTCTATTGCACACTTGCGTAATGTGCGGAATATTGGTTAGCCCTTTATTTCAACTCCCTATCTTGAAATGCTGTTCTACCGATGGCTAGAAGAAAATCACATGGAGTGGTTTTGCTTCATTTAAGGTGTATAAAGAGTAAAGCGATCGTGCTAAATAAATTAAACGATAAAAATGATCTTAAGAAAAGAACATTTATTGAGCAAAAACAAAGAATACATCATATCTCATCAATTGCATCATATTTCATTAAATACATACACAATATACAAACTTATTCAAAACAGCAATTCATATTGAAACATTACTCTAACAAGAGCACCCCACCTACGGATGCAACGCTCGACTGGTGGTGCTAAATAATACAAAAAAATGTGTCGAAAGGAGGCATAACTCTTACCAACATGCTTCCAGAGTTATCCCCTTGATTGTCTAGATATCTCTTGTGATGATCAACACACATGCCAAGTTTCATGAAGATATCTTCAATAACAACAGCTATATACCCAAGGTTAAAGTTTGTCACGCCAACACCAACGCAAACACCTACGAAACGCCTACACCACGGCGCCAAGGTGATCACATTGCCTCTGGTTTGTCCTAGTATTTAAGGTTTTAATTCAAATTTAACCATTTAACAGAGTGTGTTTTAAGAAGTACGAACGATATAAGTAACGTAAGCCAGTCCTGCGTTCAGGATGACAAACGTTGGATATAATTGGCAAACAGTTTGCACTGTTTTGTCAACCTGAACGCAGGGTTGATCTTTGATCGTTGACATAAATATTGTTACCTCAGCTTGAGTAAATTTTGATACGACTATTCTAATTGTCGGACATGATTTTAGACCAGTCGCGTTTAAATGAATAATTTGAATGAGGAATGGATATTTTGATTAACAATCGTTGTTTGTCAAAAGAATTACCTCGGTTCTGCTGGTATATTAATATTGTAGCTCTTGGACTTAGTAATGTTTAATCTTCTTTCTGAGACTATAGATTGTAGAAATAAAAGATTTTTTCTTTGCTAACATTTGCTAAACCATGCTTATAGAATATGTAAGAATATGCACGTTTTTTTAAAAGCAGACTCATAATGTATTTACATGTATCCTTGGGCCAGACTTAAAACAATGGATTTCTATAACAATAAGTGACCCGTCTTCAAAAGTGGCGTCAATATAGTTCTAAATGTGTAAAATTAATATTCAAAATTGACCAGAGCACCGCCTATGGGAGCCTTGGCTCGGCTGTTGAGTACTGCATGGTGGAAAAAGTCTAAGTCGAAAAAGGGACATAATTTGCACAAAATGAATCTAGAGTTATCCTCCTTGATAATATAGGCTGCTCTTTTGATGGTGAATATGCATGCCAAGTTTCAAGTGAATTCTTTTAGCAGAACCAGAGAAATCACAAATGCCACAAAAGTTTTCGCACGACGACGACGACAACGACAGCAAGGTTATAGTAAAACTTCGGGTTTTCTCCGAAAACAACCGAGCTAAAAATGCTTTTGTAGCAACAATTTCATAAGAACAACCCTTAAATAAATGAAATCCACACAGGGAGAAAGGTTAGCTGGTTTGTTTGAAGGGGGTTTAACGCCGATTTTAACAATTTATAGTCAAGGGGCACCAAACATGGATTTCTGGTATTTCTCACACCAGAACTACCATTACATCCCTTCCTGGTATCTAGCTGCTATCCTACATAGGTCTACCCTTATCAACCCATTGGTGGAAGACAAATATTTGGAAAGGATAAGTGCCGCCGTCGGGAATCGTACCAGTGAAATTTTGAATGATAGTCCGGCGCGCTACAACTTCGCTATGACGGCATCTCAACCCATGGGAGGAAGACAAATTCCATCCTGGTTAGACATCGCAATATGAAGCCACAACTCTATTAATAACAAAAAAAAAAAAAACAAAAAAAACAAACAAACAACGATATAACTAACAGTTCAAATCATCGCGACATCAACAATTTTTAGCGCATTTATTACAAGGCAACGTAACGAGGTAATTTGTGAACAAAGGTCTGCTTAAATAGCGTAAGAAAAGAACAAACGCAAGGATTCATCTTTTTGTAATTTCACTGGTATAACAGTGAAATTATCAGATGATTAGATATACCGATATTTATCGATTATCCATCGAAAAGTATTTAAGAATATGCTATACGATTTTTACATTTTTTCACAACATGTATTTGCGTGCAATAAGTGAAATAACGAGTTCATAACCATACCATCAAAAGTTATTATTTGTAGGTTTAATAGATCAACAATTATAATGATAATAATGATAATAATAATAATAATGATTATAACAATAACAATAATAATGTTTCAGGGATAGAAAGAAATCCGATAAAATGGCATTAGCATTGGTCGTGTTATCTTTATTAAAAACAAAACTATACCGTATGCTGTATTTTGTATAGATGAACAAGTTGCAGTGAATGATCAACCGATAAAGAAAAATCATATTTGATCACCCACTTAAACCTGTGTATCTATGCCATATATTTGGAATGGTCCATCAAATAAAACAATGGCAAAGTTCCCGTTTGTTCAGTTTGCATACACATAGCGATGGATCAGTGCGAAACAGTTGTAACTGCCTATATTCATATAGGCAGTTACAACTGTTTCGGGCTGAACCATTGAAATGCAGATGTCCCGGGTTTTTCATTATAAACTGTAATGTTGTTTGATTGGTAGGGTAAAAAATGTCAGTCTGAGGTCAATAAAACTTGACAATAATATACAATGAGAAATGGAAGTACAACTCAGCAAAAATACGAGGGTGGATCAAAAAATACGTGGACTTTCACTATAACTTTGGAATTTCCCGACGAAAATAAATCAAATTTTGTACACTTCTCAAACCATTTAATGTTGACATAATACTAAATTTTCAACAGTTTCCTATACTATGATGTAAAAAATCCAACATTAGTATTTCCTGGGAAGGCGCCACCGGCGCAATCCATTTTGTAACGTTACTTCCTAAGTGTTACTACACGTAATTTTCCCCTCAATTTCGACCAAACCCTTCCAAACTTCGCTTATTCACGTGTTGCTGTTATGTGTTAGGATATTTAAATTTTTTAGCGTAATCCATTTGGTATATTTGAATTCAAAGTCAGTAAGATAAGGGTATGCGTCAATTTTTGAACTTCGAAATGACGACACCGGCGCAGCCATAGACAATTGGACAATAATAAAGTTCTACAGGACCTATGAAAAACCTAATCGAGAGGTTAAAATGATAAAATATGCTAAAAGGTCTTCAAATGTAAGCAGATACCTTCTTTATAAATGGTTTAAAAGGTTGGGTTTTTCTAGAATGGAGAGCGTTTCTGAAGGATGACACTCGGAGAATGGAAAACGTCTCCTCGACGTTTAATCTATAATCGTCACAGAACAACATCAGTTCAGTATCGTTTAGACACATTATTCATTTAAGTTCATCATTTTGGATCAAATGGATATGATGATAATACTTATCCAATCTAATAGGCGATGCAGAAATTGTGTTAATTGTTGAGTTGAATATTTTTAAAAGTGCTGACTTTCGACGGAAATTATCAATCCCGTAGCGTCATGTTGACGTCGTTACGGTGCGCCGGTACCAAATGACTACATGTTTTAGAATGGTTGCTACAGGTGACCCACTAGTTGGATTTCATCCAAATTTACATGACAAAAAGAAAAATGTCGCTATTTAATAACAGTGTAGTTTTCTTTTCAAAGTCTGTGAAATCAGAATTTCTGCAACGCAAGTCTACGTAATTTTTTATTCACCCTCGTAAGAAATAATCATTAAATAACACACACATATGACTAAGATCACGGTACAGAAAACTGGCACTTCAAAAAAAGCACATCCCATTTCGTTATCGAAATATGCCTTTATTTATAGATATAATCATGCTAAATTATACTTTCCGTCTTATCATTCGGCTACACTATTAACTTAAAATATTATGCCGATTTGTCTGTCATTCGTTAATGATGACAAAACGGTGCAAACTGTTTAAGAATTTTACCCCGCTTTATACGTGCATTTGCATGCAAAGCGGGGTAAAGTTCCCAAACAGTTTACATAGGCTTTCTTCCTGAACGCAGTGTTGGACAAGGGTTATTGATAAAAATGCAACATGCATTTTTTTCCTTTAAAAATCTATGCTTACGTTAATAGTTATTTAGAAATACAAATGTAGTTTCATAGATACGTTTTTCACCGCAATTTAGTATGAGATATTTTGGCATAAAAATGACGATACTTTCTGTTAAGAATGAACATTTAAGAATCGATCCAATTATCGTAAATGTATATATGTACTTCGATTTTATACAGTGAAATATCGTAGACGAACTTTTGGTCGCCAATCGACTGATTTCACATTATGTTCTGTTCAGCGTCTGATTAATTAAAAAAAAATATCACTGTCATCGCAATTTACTACACCAGTAGTCGCGTTTATACGTACAAACTAAATTACAGATAAACAATTAGGAACATCGTGAAATTGACAAGACGAACGATTTTTTAATGAAATTGAATGAGTGTATGGAGCGAGTTTTGACAGAAAATAAAGGGAGGTAATCCAATATGGCTAATTTGCTCAAGATGAACAAAATTAACGATGTTTATTACCTCCCTTTAATAAAAATGCATACAGGTTCTATGAGTAGCTGTAAATGTCTTCTATACGCTAAAAAATTCAACAAGAGCAGAGCAAGCGGGTGCCAACGCTCGGCTGTATAACTTGGTACCTATAGAAAGGTCTTCCCAAAGCAATGATCATGTGAAATATGAAGGCTCTATGACTAAGCATTCAAAAAGTGTCCAAGGTTAATTTTTTTAAAGAAATTTGACCTTGAAAAATGACCTTGACCTTGAGTGATGAGTTTGAACTTGGTACCTACAAAAAGTTCTTGTCCCCAGCAATGATCATGTGAAATATGAAGGATCTATGACTTACCATTCAAAAGTTATGACCAAGGGTAAATTTTTCAAAGAAATTTGACCTTGAAAAATTACCTTGACCTTGAGTGATGACCATAAACTTGGTACCTACAGAAAGGTCTTTTTCCCAGCAATGATCATGTGAAATATGAAGGCTCTATGACATATCATTCAAAAGTTAAGACAAATGTTAAATTTTTTAAAGAAATTTGACCTTGAAAAATGACCTTGACCTTGAGTGAGACCTTGAACTTGGTACCTGCAGAAACGTCTTGTCCCAAGCAATGATCATGTGAAATATGTAGGCTCTATGACTTGCCATTCAAAATTTATGACCAAGGTTAAATTTTTCAAAGAAATTTGACCTTGAAAAGTGACCTTGACCTTGAGTGATGACCTTGAACTTGGTACCTACAGAAAGGTCTTGTCCCAAGCAATCATCAAGTGAAATATGAAGGCTGTATGACATACCATTCAAAAGTTATGATCAAGGTTAAAGTTTGTCACGCCAACGCCAACATCAACGCCAAACACCAACGCGAACAACAACGCGAACGACGCCAAGGTTATCATAATACCTCGGGTTCTCTTCGAAAACAGCCGAGCTAAAAATGTCCGTGAAATTATGGATTTTTATACCGACTTTTTTTCCATGTAGTTGATCTTTCGAGTGATTTTGGAGTGTTTTTGAATGGCCAGAGTGAGTGTTTGAAATGAATGTATGAAGCGTTGATTGAGTGATATAGAATGGTTTTGATAGGAATGACAGTCAATTTCACGTCGTTCTTAGCTATATTATTTTTTGGTCGGACGCACATATTGATTACATGTAATGGTTATAAAACAGCACGTAAAGAGACGATTGAGGAAGCGAACCTTCTGATTGTTTAAGTTTACGCAGGGTGTTAACAAAATATTACGCACTTTTATGCTTCTGTGGTTAATATCAGCGCTACGTTGTCATACGACTGTGTATTTCCGATGATTCGTCAATAAGATACGACACGTAACGTCGTGGTTGACGTCTTGAAAGAGTTCCCATTAATGAAGATCTGTGCAATAATCATCTGATTTGGCGAAGATAACGGTTTTACGCAACTCTCTGTGACGTCATAAATTACGTGTCCAATGTAGCTGTGACGAAATCGGTGAGGGCACCGGTAGCTTTCATAGAAAACCCGGTAACAATTCCTCCGCCAAACATACACGGTACGGCGATGAAAGACAACCAAGCTAGCAGTCCCATTCCCGAGAGACCATGTCCACTGAAAAGTGAAATTAAGAAACCTTTTTTTTCTAAATTTGGAATGAAATTCGGTGAACGGCATGTGTGACTTTAGATATTAAAGCCCCCGCCTGCGTTTAGAGTAAAAAATCGCTATTTCGTGAGAATAAAAGTCTAGTTTTTGTGTAGGCTACATAGTTGTAAAAGATCATTGTCTTGCGTTTCGGACATGTTTACGAACACTGACGGGGGCTTTAAGAAGAGAAGTACAATATCGCTAAATCCGATCAGCTTGAATGACAATAAGAATGATCTTAGAATAATTTGAATTGAGAGGTGAGATTGATTGATTGATTGAATGGAGTTTTCAACATTTTTTCAGTTATATCGCGGCGGCTGGAGCACCTAACAATGGTTTCCTGGTAATTCCCTCACCAGTACAACAGCCACATCCTCTCCTAGCATCTACAGTTATCAACCCATTAGAGAGAGACAAATAGTCGGAAAGAATGAGTGCCGCCGTCGGGAGAAGGAGAATAAGAAGAGAAGTACAAACTCGCTCATTTCGAAAAGCTTGAATGACAAGGGGAATGATTTTAGAATAATTATGAATTCAAAAGTAGGATGAGCGAGTTTTGAATGTCATTAAATGTCAATAATACAATATCATTTATTTCTCCGAAATAGGGCGAAATGATTAATATTGCATTTTCGCCCTATAAAAATCCCCTGCGTATATTTAACAAGAGATATCTCTGCGTCTTCGCAGGCTCTTCAAAACATATAACTACACCAGCTGATAAAAACAAGAATTTAATTACTTGTTGTCAATTAATTTTTGAAGCAAACATTTTTAATACGACACCAGAGAGTTTTCAAATATTTTGGATTCTTTTTAATCGAATTGGTTGAGTGGTAGGTATATTATGAATTTAGTGTAGAGCGAGTGACTTAGAATGGTTTTGGGCGAGATGAATGTCAATTTCACTATGCAACTTACTCAAAGGGTCAGTGCAACACTGTGAGTGCCTATTAATATGTTATCCGTCACGCGAAATGGAGTCATCTGGGAATTATTTAAAATGAATACTTGAAAAAGAGATTGGGTCCAGAATAGGTAAACCAGAGGTCGCATTTCAAAAGTTCGTTAACGGGAAGGTAGATTGATCATTCTAGATTCAGAAAATAAGCATATTGTGCAAAGTTTTAAGACAAGTCAGACTGTGCATTGCGCGCAGTCTGAATAGGGTCGACAATTTACGCACTACCAAGATGCTCCATTTTTTCGTGACGGGTCACAAACATGTGTATAGGCACTTACAAAAGTGTTGCACTGACCCCTCAAACTGTAAGATTACATACCTCGTACATCCTGCGGCGAATCTTGCGCCCCACAACATAAGGATACCACCGAGTAATGCCGTGTGTAACGTGGCGCCCTCTGACGAGGCTACGGTGTCAGACGCAAGGGCAGATAATGCGGCGCCTAGAATAGCTCCACCTACGTAGAATACCTATAAAAAAAGAGTTAATGTTCTTAATCAAAAATAGAGAATTTGAATTACAATTAGAATTGATAAAATGATAAAATATCGAAAATAAAATTAAATGAAATAAACAAACAAATAAAAAAAAGAAAGAAAGAAAAAAGAAAGAAAGAATAAATAGAAAACAAGAGGACCATGATGGTCCTATATCGCTCACCTGAGTACGTCAACTCATAACTTGTCAACAATGTTATAAAAACCAGAGATTGTCTGATGTACGTTTAGGATGGATTCAAAAGAAACAGACTTTAATTTCCTCCTACTGCAATTTGATTTTCTTTTTAATTGAAAACAAAGTTATTGATGGAATTGAATTCTTTTAATAAGTTTAGTAGACCTAAACCTTAAGAATATCCCTGCCAAGTTTAAGATATGCCGAATAGTTAAGGCGAAGATTAACCTTCTCTTATATTTTTGGCGATATTTTGACAATTCCAATACCATGGAAACAAGAGATTTTGATTGAATAAAATTATTTATACAATTTTGGTAGAGCTTCACGCAAATAACATTCCTACTAAGTTTCAGCTTAATTAGCCCAATGGTTTAGGAAGAGAAGAAGTTTTTCTAAGATTTTCGTCCATTTTCGGCCATTTTTCAACCTTTCCGTTACCATGAAAACCAGAGTTTTTGATGAAATTGAATTCTTTTAACAACTATTCAAGAGCTTCACTAAAGGAAAATCTCTACCAAGTTTCAGCTTGGCCTAGTGGTTTAGGAGGAGAAGAAGTTTTTCTAAGATTTTCGCGATTTTCGGCCATTTTTCAACCTTTGCGTTACCATGGAAACCAGAGTTTTTGATAAAATTAAATTCTTTTAACAACTTTTGAAGAGCTTTACACAAGGAACATTCCTGCCAAGTTTCAGCATGATTGGCCCAGTGGTTTAGGAGGAGAAGAAGTTTTTCTAAGATTTTCGCGATTTCCAGCCATTTTTCAACCTTTGCGGTACCATGGAAACCAGAGTTTTTGATAAAATAAAATTCTTTTAACAACTTTTGAAGAGCTTTACCAAAGAAACATTCCTGCCAAGTTTCAGCTTGATTGGCCCAGTGGTTTAGGAGGAGAAGAATTTTTTCTAAGATTTTCGCGATTTTCAGACTTTCTGTTACCATGGCAACCAGAGCTATTAATAGAATTAAATTCTTTTAACAACTTTTAAAGAGCTTTACCCAAGGAACATCTCTGCCAAGTTTCATCTTGACTGGCTCAGTGGTTTAGGAGGAGAAGATGTTTAAAGAAATTGTTGACGGACGGACGGACGGACGGACAGACGGACGGACAGACGGACGGACGATGGACGGACGACGGACGGTGAGTGATCACAATAGTTCACCTTGAGCACTTTGTGCTCAGGTGAGATAAAAATAAATGAATAAAAATTAGAGATTATTTTGTTTTAAACTTCATCGAAAAAAACATGGAACATGTATCATAGTTTCATAGTATATTTGGATTGTATTAAGGCCACCGGCCAATATACCCAATATATTTATAAACTGTACAAAAGGATAATCCATGAGGTTGTATAAAGACGTATCTTATAGCCTTCAAAACCAGAAATAAGGCATATGAAATCATATCAAATATTAAGAATATTTTAATCTTATCCTGTCGCTCACAACATTTTTATGCTTTGCAGAAAAGTTTGGCAGTCAAAAAAGACTAAGATCAAACCGCACTGGCTTGTAGTCTGATCTTCGTCTACAGAGTCTGCTTTCACTACATTATTATGTGGAAAACTTAAAGCGAACTGGCTGAAATGTCTCGAAAATTGACAATTTGCATGATGCATATTTTAGAATCAGTAGGGCAAGCATCAGAATACTAATTGGCATGATGTATTCAGTATGTCATAAAACAAACAATAGCTTTAAACAATTTAAGAGTATCAGTATGTTTTTGAAATTTCAGATGTCGAAAAAGTTGAGTGTTCAAGATTAAAGAATTATTAAAGTTTATTGCGCAAAGGGAAAGTAAGTTCTCTACCAAAAATTGCACAGTTAACAACATCAAGAAATTGACACGGTGAATCATTGAATAATGATTTTGGAATGAAATTGAATGAGTGTAAGGAGTGAGTTTAGAGTGAATTCAAAGAGTATCCAATATCGCTAATTTTGTTCAGATATTTATCATCTCCCTTTGATAAAATATGCATTCATACAAGTTCAACAGATAGCTTCCTAATTCCGCAAGAACCAATTGGACACTTACAAAATTCAATGAAGTCAGAGAATTGTGATTTTTTTTTCTAACTACATTTATCCGGAATGAAGTTGTTGATCGTATTTTTTAACGTGATTGAATGGGTTGGGGAGTGTTTCGAATGAATGCATGGAGCGCTGAGTAAGCGATTTAGAATCGTTCTGATTGAAATAAATGTCAAATTCACGATGTTACTTACTGTATTTCATGTCGTAAATTTAGGGTGCAGTTTCCTCTATCAAGTACTCCGGCCTGATAAGTCTCTGCGTGGAGTTGCATATATCTGTTACAGTTAACAACTACGTGAAATTGACGAGGTGGATCATTTCGGAATGATTTAGGTATGGAATTGATTGAGTATGTGAAGCGAGTTTTGAATGAAATTCGAGGTAGATAATATATGATCGTTAATTTTGTCCGAAATGAGTTTTGATGATTTATCACTTCACTTTAAACCACATATTCTTTCCATTTATTGTGTATTCCGGTCGTTTAAATCGTTGAATAATTTGGTAGATTTGAATGAAATATTGAATGTTTTGAACAATTTCGAAGCGTTTTAGAATGACTTCGGACCTTTTATTAGGAAAATGTCGATTTCACGATGTTACTAACTGTACACGTGTGTTCAAACTAATTATGAAAAAATGTCACAAGTCAATGAGTTTTTGCCTTTCTTTGGTCGACGAGATAAAATTATAAGAATAAAAAAACACGAAAAACAAAATCATCGATGAAAAACAAACCTAACACACGACAGTCCACTTACCTGCCACCAGTTTCCGAGTCCACATCGTTTAGACGCTAAATACGGAAACAGTTCCTGCAAGCGTTTGGTGACTACCCACTGTGACACGATCGTGACAAAACTCGTAGACCCGCCCATTGTGTCCTTGATAAGTAAAACTAGAGGTAATTGGATAAGGCCGATAAACGCACCTGAAAAAAAGAAAGATTTTCCAACGAGTTATCTACCTTGTCTAATACTGTTAATAACATCGTGAAATTGAATTGGCTAGTGTTGATTTTAAAGCGACCGATTAGTACGTGAATTTCAAATAAGTAAAATATATTAAAGGAGGTAGAAAAATAAAACAAAAACAAAATAATTCCAAAATTAATCAACTTGTCAATTTCACGGTGTTCTTAACTGTATATGGGATAGCATCTGGGAAAAGAAAGGGGAAAGGGGGTTATGGTAGTACTGGTGTGAGAAATACCCCAAATTCAATGTCAAGTGCTCCAGTTACCGCGATATATCTAAAAGATTGTTGAAGGCGGCGTAAAAACACATTTTAACAAACAAATCACATTTATTGAATAGAGATTCCGGCTGACCTTAATTCTAGAGTCAAACCCCCTTTATCTAGTATTATACTATGACCTACGTCGCGGGAATGAAATAACCCAGTTGAATAGTTTTGATAATTCACGGGTGTTATAACATTAGTGCAATAACTATGCAAAAGGAGCTCAGAGCGAAAAGCAACGCTATTTTGTAACCGCGAAAATTACGTCATAATGTATATGTTATGACGTCAGTTTTAAACGGCGTTCCGAGTTTCGCGGAAAATTGAAATGATGAATTTCAAGAATTTCGACGGTTTTTCTCAATAAATCGTGTCATATTATATAAAAAAAAAAAAAAATAGAATATTAAAATTTGTGCTCGTAAAATACAGAATTTATCAAACTCGTCATCTATAAACAGATAAAAACTCGGCGCAGTCTCGTTTTTATCTGTTTATAAATAACTCGTTTAATAAATTCGATATTCCATGACCACTCATTCAAAAATCCTCTATTCATGTGGCTTGTGTTTATTTCTACTTAAGAAGGATAGGGTTAAACTGAGTAATGATGCAGCAGTTTTTTACGAGTCGTTTCATCCGATCGAACACCTATCATATAACGAACCTCTATTGATTGTTGGTGCTTCACACAAAAAACACGACAATAAAAGGTAATAATTACAGCAAGATAATGCGTGCTTAATACTTGGTCATAATTAAACCTTTTAGGGTATGAAGCGATTAGTTGTTGATTTCATGGAAGTATGAAACCAAAAACCTAATTACAGTGGATTCATACATGTGTGAATTTAGGTTACAGCTTCTTACATCGTGAAATTGACATTCACCTCAATCAAAACCTTTCTAAATCGCTCACACAGTGCTCCATTCACTCATTCCACACTTACTCATCCCATTCCAAAACGCTCAAACACATTGAAAAATATACGATCAAACGTCATTCAAAATAAATTTTGATAGAGAAAAATCGCGATTTCACTGACATTATTCAAATTGTTAGCGTCTCATAGGTTCTTAAAGAAATAGGAAGCTATGTAAAGAACTTGTACGCATATTTTATTGAAGGAAGGTAATCAATGTCGCTTATTTTGTTCATCCTGAACAAAATTTGCCATATAGGATTACCCCCTTTAATTTCACTCAAAACGAGCGCCACACAATCATTCAATTTCATTCCTAAATCATACAAAAATCTTTTACCTCGTCAATTTCACGATGTTGTTAAGTGTATTATTACGATTGTCAAATATCACGATGTTGCTAACTTTGCATAAAGTATTGAAATGGGCCGCCGACATAGCACAGTTAGTAGCGCGTCGAACTATCAATCTTGAGGTCCAGAGTTCGAATCCCGACTGCCCCACTCATCCTTTCCGATTATATGTCCCCCACAAATGAGATAATAATTGTGGAGCTATGTGGGATAGCAGCTTGAGGCTAGGAAAGGATGTAACGGTAGTACTGGATTGTGAAATTCCAGAAATCAATTTTTAGGTGCCCCAACAGCCGCGCTATAACTGAAAGAGTCTTGAAAGCGGCGTAAAACACCATTCAAACAAACAAAGTATTGAGGTCTGTGAAACAAAATACACCATTTCAATTATTCATCTTTATCTTGTCTTTGATAAATAGGTGTCTGTTGTGAAATAAACATTGTCGTGAAAATACATAAACGAAACGTTTCAAACTGGAATCCGGGTACCGATCAAATGTCGCCTCAGTATTTTATTGATACATTTAGTGTTGGTTTTCTTTATTACAAAATGTAATTTGTCTTTCAGATCGATTATACGATTCCTTAAAAAAACAAGAGGGCCGTTGGCCCTTAAGCGCTCACCTGAGGCATGTAGTTTACAATGGAAGCAAAGTGCCAACACTTCTTATTTGAAATTCATTACTGGTTTTACAAAAGTCAAAGACATCAAGAAGACATTCATTTGAGACAAATATACTGGCCCTAGAGTGCTCACAAGGCTTGTCTAAAATTTGACCCCTTGATCCCATTTTGACCCCACTTGACCCGATTTTGATCTAGACCGAAATTTGATGGAGACAAACATTCTGGCCAAGTTTCAAGACATTTGGGCCAAAAATGTGGCCTCTAGAGTGCACACAAGCTTTTTCTAAAATTTGACTCCCCTTGACCCATTTTTGATCCAACTTGACCCAATTTCGAACTTGACCGAGATTTGATGGAGACAAACATTCTGACCAATTTTCAAGACATTTGGGCCAAAAATGTGGCCTCTAGAGTGCATACAAGGTAAAGTTTGACGACGGACGATGGACGACGGACGATGGACGACGGACGCCGGACAGCAGCCCATCACAATAGCTCACCTTGAGCACTTCGTGCTCAGGTGAGCTAAAAACATTTCATTCCAATTATTGAGATTCAATTCCGAGCTTTTGTTTTTATACTTCATTCCAGAATCAGGAGATGGTCAAAGACCAACGTTTCGCAATCTGAAATCCCAGATGACCCTTTTTATCCCGAAGAAAACAATTAACAACATCGTGAAAATGATAATGTGAATAATTTTCAAATATTTTGGAATGAAATTGAATAGACAGGAAATATTTTACCCAATGACGGAGTGTCTGCTTACGGTCGCAGAAATATTGTGTGTGTACGTTCTGAATACTTTATCTGCATAAACCCTAAAAAGGGGGTTTTGGGTGAAATTAAAGGGAGGTAATCCAATATCGCTAATTTTGTTCAGGATGAACAAAATCAGCGATATTTATTACCTCCCTGTCATAAAATAAGCATACGAGTTCTATAAATAGCCTCATGTTTCTAAAAAAAAACTAAAACAATCAGACGATTACAATTTCAATAATTTCAGTGAAATCGCGATTTGGAATAAAATGAATGAATGGAGCGATGAGTGAGTGGTTTATGATATCTTTAACTGAGATGAATTTCAATTTCGCGATGTTATTGACGGTAACATACATAATAAAATACGTACCTGCTACAGATGGCCGCCAAGCTACGGCTGTTACAATATTGTCGTATGGAGGTAATTGGCGCTGAAATGAATAAAACATGGTTACAAATTAACACGAGACACTCCCGTTACACTGCCGGGTTACCATGTATGGAAAAAAGGAAATAACATCCTTTCCTAACCTCTAGCTGCTATCCCATTTAGGTTTACGATTATCCATCCGAGGGCGAGAGTACCATTACGCACATTACCTCAAGTACGCAAAAGAAATAAATCCTCTTTCGAAAAATGTCGTTATTAATTATTCACCAACACCCAAATCATAGGAAAGGGGTGCCGGCGGAGGACATTCATCTTGTGTCACACTCCACATATCGCCTTTATTCTATTTATTCTATTCTGGTGGCCTTCTGAGTGCGTATGAGTTTAAAAATCCTAGTTACGCCTTTGAACCCTTTGGTGGAAGACAAAATATGTCAGAAAGGATACATGTATTAACTGACGCCGCTGATCGAATTGACAAGGTTAAATGATTTTGGAATGAATCTGAAATGACATTGAATGAGCGAGTTTTGAGTGAAATCAACGGGAGATTATCTAATACCGCTAATTTTGTTTCAGATGAAGAAATTTGTTTGTTTGTTTATTTTGGGGATTTTACTCCGCTTTAAACATTTTTTCATTTATATCGCGCCGGCTGGAGCACCTTACAATGGATCCCTGGTATTCCTCACACCAGACCTACAATTACATCCTTTCCTAGCCTCCATCCACTGTCCCTCATAGGTCTACGATTATCGACTTATTGGTGGGAGACAAGTAGTCGGAAAGAATAAATGCCACCGTCAGGGATCCGGATGAACAAAATTAGCGAAATTTATTACCTTCCTTTACAAACATACACATAAACGTTCTATAAATAGCTTTTTATTTCTTCCAAAAACAATCAAACGCTTACAAATTCAATTAATTAAGAGATTTTTTAATTGTATCCATTTTGAATGAAGTAGTTGATATTATCGCTTTAGTCATTTTGAGCGTTTTTGAATGGTTTGAGTGAGTGTCTAGAATGAATTAATGGAGCGATAAGTGAGCGATTCAGAATGGTTTTGATGAAGTGAATGTCGATTTCACCATGTTATGAACTGTAACAACTTGCTGTAGCGGCGGACACTTTAATGTATTGAGATTTTTTTTCAAAGGCGAGGTTTACTCTTGTAAATAAACTGGTTAGAGACCAATTCTCACCAACTTACCCGGTTTGTGATAAAGATGGAAAGGAAACCCTTCTAAATTTTAAATCATGTTGACAACAACTTCTTTTATTTAAAACATAAATGTTGCGAATGAATATTGTATTTTTATTTTGAAATAGTCAGGTGGCGAGAACTGGTACACAGAGAGAAATGGTCTCCAAACAGTGTATCACGTATTCTAAATTTTAAATAAATGATTGAAGTGAAGTGAATAATATCTAATACTGACACCCATTCTGATCAAAACGACTCCAAATTGCCTTCACAACCATTCATAGCAATCAAACATATGTAGCACTTCACTAAATCAAATCGAGCCTCGTTTATCTCTGTTTATAGATGGCTCGTTTAATAAATTTGGTATTTCATAACCAATCATTTAACATCCTCCATTTCAGATAAACGTATATTTCATATTAACCAAAACAAGATATGAATAAATGTAAGACATCCGAAATCACAATGTAATTCAACCATATTTACCCCTAAAGTTTCTAGATCCTTTTCATACTTCCAGAAATATTCCAAAATAAATACAACAACAAATAAACAAACGGACATCGGCAAGGCGACGGCTATATACGGCCATTTTAACGTCTGGTTAACTCTGAAAAGTAAATAAGGAAAAAAATAATTTTATTTAAACAGTCAATGTCATCGTCGAATTGACAAGGTGAATGATTTTGGAATGATTTTGGAGTGGTTTTGGAATGAAAATGAATGAGTATGGTGAGTGAATTTCGAGTTGTAATTCAAAGACGGTAATCAACTTTGACATTTTGTGATATCTCTAGTTCTACTTAAGTCGTTGACTTGAAACTTGATACACGTGTTTACTATCACAAGTGCATATACTTTCAAGAGGGGTAGCTCTAGACGCATTTTGTCCAAGTTATTCCCCTTTTCGAATCAAGATTTTCATCCACCATCGAGCAATCAACAGTCGAGCGTGGGCACCCCGTAGGCAGTGCTCTTGTTAGGTACATACATCTGTGTTTGAGTGTATTCACGGATAAATTATAGGCTTTAAAACCATCATCAGCCATAAAATTCGTGGAAATGTTTGATCAATTTGAATGAATCGTCGCTCGGTTTGAAATATTTCGAAGCGTTTTTGATCAATTTTGCATGATTTTGATTGGTTTGAGTAAGTTTTTTGAATGCGACGAAGGAAGCTCTGAGTAAGTGAATTCGAATAGTTTTGACCGGAAATATTGTCAACTGATGGTATTATATATCTACAATGTCTTGCTACTTACGTATTTGTTTTAAACAGTCGCCTTGGCCTAGTTAGCCTGTGGATGTGTGGAGCGACAAGCCCGTACGTCAGGGCCCCGATAAGACAACCCAAAAATGTAAATACTGTAAATAGAAAACAAAATATTTTAAGTTTAAGAAATGGATAAGGCATGGAATAGCCAATCCTGCGTTCAGGCAATAAAAACGGTGCAAACTGTTTGCAAATTATACCCCGCTTTGCACGCATTGAATGCATGCAAAAAGATTGCACTTTTTTGTCACCCGAAACACAGGTGTTTTTTTTAAGTTTTTGGTGACGGGAATAAAGTTACTTACATCGTGAAATTGACTGTCATTCCGATCAAAACCATTCTAAATCGCTCACTCAGCGCTCCATTCATTCAATCCAAACACTTACTCGAACAATTCAAACACTCCTAAAATCACTAAAATGATGATTTTAACAACTAAATTCAAAAATAAAAATCAGTAGATAAAATTAACGATTTCAATGACATAAAATTGAATTTTGCAATCGTCTGATGGGTTCGTTAAGAAATAGAAAGCTTTTCATAGAATCTGTATGCATGGTTTATTTAAGGGAGATAATGAATATCGCTTATTTGTTCATTCTGAACAAAATAAGCGATTTTGGATTCCCTCACCACAAGAGTTTGTCATGAAAAGCTACCCTTTTCTTTGGTGAAAATCTTTTAATGAGTGACGGCTTTAAAAATCACATTCTTTAAAACGAAATATCTTAAGAAAATTATCGTAAAAGAAATCCTATCTCGTTAAAACTAATAAGAATCGTCTCGATGAGACTATTCCACTGAGTTTTAATGACAAAAGTTTATTAAGAAATGTACTTACATATTAAATCAAAATTATGTTTTTTACTTTTAAACAAAAAGTGTAGCGACCATTCTCTTTCACGAACGCATTTTATCGATCACGTCGTTTTTTTGGCCGTTTATACATGTTTTACATATACATGTACACTGCATTAACCCTTTCCTGTTTTACAAAACTTTCGACCTGTCCAAATTCAAAGGCTTTGTAAATCATATTTTAAAGTGGATTTAAATTGAAAAATAACCATTCAGTAGGGTAGAAAATAGTGTGGAAAAGAAGAAATTGCTGAAGCAATTTCTTCTTTTTTCACAACGTTTTCTCAATCATTAAATCACAGGCACGTAAAAAGCAGGGATTAAACAGCAAAGGTTTAATTACCAACAGACCAATATTAATAATACTTACTTCCATTCGGAACCCACGTGCCGACCTGAGCGGTTACCATTCCAGGACACTGAAAGAGAAAGGTCAAAATTCCAAAATATTTGGTTTAAACCTATTTATTTTACATCGATTGGGAAACAAGTTCTTACAACTTAGATTAATCCCTCTCGATTATGCTTCCTGGAAAATTCACCAGTACTCGCGCCGAATGTGTGGGCCTATGAAAGAACCAAGATCGATAGCCGCTCCCGGGAATCGAACTCAGGACCTTTGGGTCAAGAGGCCGACGCTCTACCCCTAGATCACGGACACCACACTAAAAATATGACATCGAAGTTTTAATTTATATATGTAAATAGTTTGCTGCATATCTTACAACTTATAAAACCTTCAATAAAATTAGTATTTAATGTACACAAATTCTATTTTCTATTTTTCAGTATGATTCAGATCTCTTGAGACAAATCGAGGAATATTCTTGAAATCCAGAGGTTACATCTTTACCGCGATAAATATCGTAAAATGAGGTAGAATCTTTTAATTTTTCGCTGTAACAAAAATGCGCCACAATACGCTCTAAATAAACCCATGTGTATATTAATTTCTCCTAGTTTTATTATGTATACCCATGTACAATTAATAACACTTCCGACCAAAAAGATTCCAAATCACTCGCTCAGCGCTCCATTCATTCATTCGAAACACACACTCCCACCATTCAAAACGGCCCGAATCCGTTCAAAAATACTTCGGTCGTAAACCTATGTGAGATAGCAGTCGGAGGCTAGGAGAGAATGTAATGGTAGTACAGGTGAAAGAAATACCAGCAATCCATTGTTAGGTGCATTAGCCGTCGCGATGTAACTAAGAAATTGTTGAAAGCGACGTAAAACCCATTCAAACAAACAAATCAAAAATACTTCGGAATCGTTTACAACGAAAATAACATTATCTCGATCAAAACACTCGAAACACTCACTCAAACTATTAAAAACGCTCCTTTTTTAACTTCGAAATTGTTCAAACCGATCGATGTTCCATTCAAATCAATCAAAACTTTCAATGATTTTTGCTGGTGATTTTAAATTGTCTAATTCATCCGTGAAGACACTCGAACACAAATGGTACAGTTAGTAGCATCGTGAATCTAAAATTCGTCTCAAGCAAAACCATTCTAAATCGCTCAACTCATTCATCCAAAACATCACTCAAACCATTCAAAAATATTAAAAAAGGACTGAAATTATAACGTCAACAATTGCAATCAATCAAAATATACTGTACCTAGAAAAACATCGCGATTTTACAAACATTTAATTGAAATCGTAAGAGTCTGATTTGTTCTTTATGAATAAGGAGCTTTTTATAGAACACTTATGTACATTTTGTAAAGGGAGGTAATAAATATCTCTAATTTTGTTCATCCTGAACAAAATCAGCGATATTAGATTATTTCCTTTAATTTCACTCAAAACTCATTCATCGCATTCATTTTCGTTTCCGAAATCAATCACATTGTCGATTTCCCGTTGTTGTTATCTGTATGTAGATTTTTATAAAGGGCGGTACAAATATTACTAATTTCGTCTTACAGTTACAGTTGGTTACATCGTGAAATCGACATTCACATCAATCAAAACTATTCTTAATCGCTTTCTCAGTGCTCCATTTATACATTCCAAACACTCACTCAAACCATTCAAAAATGCTCAAACCAATTGAAAAATATATAATCAACAACGTCATTCAAAATAAATTTGAAAAGAGAAAAATCGCGATTTCACAGAAATAATTCAAGTTGTAAGCCTCTAATAGGTTCCTGAAGAAATAGGAAGCTAACCTTTAGAACTTTTATGCATTTTTTTTATTAAAGGGAGGTAATCAATATCGCTAATTTTGTTCACCCTGAACAAAATTTTCGATGTAGGTTTACCTCCTGTTAAATTCTCTCAAAATTCGCTCCACACACTCATTCAAATTAATACCTAAATCATTCAAAAAAACATTCACGTTGTCAATTTCACGATGCTATTAACTGTACTGTCAGAACAAAACTTACCGCTCCTGAGAGAGTCATTCCACTGCCCAACACGAAAGCTCCGACAGCGCTGCTTAAAATGCCCTTGTCGGAGAAACACGTGATGTACTCCTCCACGGATTTTTGAAAGATCTCTTTTGTCAAAGGTATCACAGATAAAACACAAAACACTAACTGTCCTGAAATAATCAGATAAATGTGATCCGTCATGCGAAAAGGGACCATTTGGGTAGTGCGTAAAGTGTCGACCCTTTTCAGACTGCGCGGATTGCGGAGACTGACCAGGGTCGAAAGATTTTGCACTTTACTTATTTTATGAATCTAGAATCATTTATCTACCCTCTAGTGAAATAATGTTTAAATGCGACCTCTGGTTGGCCTGTTCTAGAACAAATCTCTTTTTCAAATATTCATTTAACAAACTTCCTAGATGGTCCCTTTTCGCATAACAGATCACAAATAAACATTATTGCAGTTATATCGCGTCGGCTGTCGCAGCTATCTATGGCTTAATGGTGTTTTTTCACACCAGATCAACCACAACATTTCATCCGAGACACAAGCTGCCTGTCCTATTTATGCATACTTTTTATCATTTGCCAATTTGCGAGAGACAAATGACGCTTGGCAACTTGATTTTTGTCCAATGCCGGATGAAAGTTGGTCGAATCGGTATTCGAACTTACTACCAAGGATAGACGGTCCGATTGAGCTAGCCGGGCTGATTATTTTAAAAAGAGGACATCCAATTTTTTCAGTGTAAGAATGTAATTCGTTCGGTTAACAGCAACGGCTGTATTTTCACCCGTGGCCCAGCCTCTGGTGAAACTTTGCTTTTGGTGTTCTCAAAATGAAATACTTCTAATCGTTCTTACGAAAAATAGAACAAAAAACATAACAAAAAAAAAAAAAAAAAAGACAAACAAACGAACAAGCAATTGTTCTATTTTTTTTCCATCCAAAAATGATACACTATTTGAAACATTTTGGGACAATTTTTTTCTTTTCAAAGTAAGTCATTTTACACGTGTTTGCTTTGCAACGTCATGACGTCATGTGATCATTTGGACTCCGCCTAGATGAAAAAAGATGTAATGACGAAAGCAGGGTATAATCTTAGGTAATTTCACTGGTTTGGTACCTTCTCAAGTGATAATCTACCGTGTTTTTTTTCTTGACAATCTACCGAAAGGCATATCGAGAAGACAAAGTTTATGGGCGGCTGAAATCATACAATATAAGTTTCAATATACTGTAACTCAGTTTACACGAAATCCAGAATGTCACTGATTATTTTTATAACTTTATTCAAGTAATGTCCATTGTATTCAAGCATTCTAATTGGCTGACATTTGGTTCATTATTGAATGGAACAGTTTTAAGCACGCAGCTTAACTTAATTGGCAAAGCTGCAGCGGAAATTATTAGTGAAAATCTTTAAGTTTAGCTTCGTGATATTCAAAATATAAGATTAATTTTGAGGCTATTACGTTTTTAACGTTTAAAAAACGACACGGTTTGCTCATTTTTGTCATTATTTTTGGTGACGACGCCAGGGCTTTAGCCATTCGGAACATCTCTTGGGCTCTTCCGTTAACTCGAAAGTACTTCGAGCGTGTGTAGTTTTTTTTGGGGCATTGTTTGTAATTCTACTCCTGGCAGTACTTCGGTCTATTATACGCTTGAAGAAAAGAACATCTCCAATGATTTTCCCGATCGTCTATGCAGATTTTTGGGCATTTTATGATTTGATAACAAAACGCAGTAAAACACTGCGTTTAGTTATCAGATAATGTTATGCCAGGTTCTAAACTGTCGTTTATTTATTTTTTTTTCTCAGGCATCTTGATGCTTGTAATGGCATGTAATTCCACGAGAGAAATGGTGCCAGGGCTTTAGCCATTCGGAACATCTCTTGGGCTCTTCCGTTAACTCGAAAGTACTTCGGGCGTGTGTAGTTTTTTTGGGGGCATTGTTTGTAATTCTACTCCTGGCAGTACTTCGGTCTATTATACGCTTGAAGAAAAGAACATCTTCAATGATTTTCCCGATCGTCTATGCAGATTTTTGGGCATTTTATGATTTGATAACAAAACGCAGTAAAACACTGCGTTTAGTTATCAGATAATGTTATGCCAGGTTCTAAACTGTCGTTTATTTATTTTTTTTTCTCAGGCATCTTGATGCTTGTAATGGCATGTAATTCCACGAGAGAAATGGTGCGCTCTCACCGCTGCGCCCTTATTTGTACCGAGATCATTTCTGTAAATTCGCCGAAGATTCCCGATTTATAGCGATCATAATCTCCGGAAACAGCCGAGCTAATAATTACCTGTTCCACTGGCCGCTAAAAACATCTTCAACATAATGAAATTCTCAAACACCATTTGGCCTCGGATTGTTCTTGGCTCGAAAACTGAAAATAGAAAAAGAAACAATTAAAATCATAAAAATCCGTTAATCTCTTTTTTTAAACATCGTAAAATTGATTCACCACATCAAAACCATTCTAAATCGCTCTCTCGGCACTCCATTCATACATTCCAAACACTCACTCAAACCATTCAAAAACGCTCGAACCCATTGAAAAATATTGAATCAACAACGTCATTCAAAATAAATTTTGGTAGAGAAAACTTGCGATTTCACTTACATCATTTAAAATGTAAGCGTCTAATAGGTTCTTGAAGAAAGAGGAAGCTATCTTTTGAACTTGTATTCATATTTTATTAAAGGGAGGTAATCAATATCGCTAATTTTGTTCATCCTGAACAAACTTTGCGATATAGGAATACCTCCCATTAAGTTTACTCAGACCTCGCTGCACACACTCATTCAATTTCATTTCTAAATCATTCCAAACTCATTCACCTTGTCTATTTCACGATGTATTTAACTGTACCTAGATTCCATTATCTATTTTTTTAGATATAAGAAGACCATGGGGGAACCGTTGACATTTGTCATTCTCAGCAATCGTTTGGGAAAAAAGGTACATGGCATAAAAGTCATACAGTTAGTTACATCGTGAAATTGTCATTCATCTCAATCAAAGCCATTCTAAATCGTTCACTGAGCGCTCCACTCACTCATTCCTTACACTCACTCAAACCATTCACAAACGCTCAAATGATTAAAAAAGATAAGATCAACAACTACATTCGAAATGAATTAAGCTAGAAATAAGTCTCGATTTCAATTCTACAACTGAAATTGTAAGCGTCTGATTGGTTCTTGGAGAAATAGGAATCTATTTATAGACCTTGTAAATGGGAGGTAATAATTATCGCTTATTTTGTTCATCCTGAACAAAATTAGCGATATTGAATTACCTCCCTTTAATTTCACTCAAATTCGCTTATACACTCATTCAATATCATTCCAAAATCACGTGTCAATTTCACGATGTTTTTACCTGTACATGTAACTATATATTATTTCAAATTTAGCCACGATGTCTCTGTCGCCAACACTGCTTTGCATTTCGTTCTAATTTCATGAACATACCCCTTTTCAGGCTACAGTAAGTAACATCGTGAAATTGACATATACCTCGATCGAAAGCATTCCTCATTGCTCCCTAAACTCTCAATTTATTCATTTTTTCATTCAAAGCACTCAGCCGAACCATTCAAAAACGTTGCATTTACAAAACATACCCCTCCTAATCCTCAAAAACGAACGACGTTTCAATCAACTCAATCGAATCTTTCAATGATTTTATTAGCTGTTTGTTGGACATTCAAACACGAAACTACGTAGGTTTTATTACTGGCAGATACATACAAATGTCGCTGATTTCGTCCAATCTAGACAAAAATGGCGATATTGTAGTATTTCTTTTGAATTTCACTCAAAACTCACTGTTACATGTACGGAGCGTTTTGTGAATGATTTTAGTTCTTTTTGACAGTTTTAGGTTTTCTATACATTGAGCGATGATTAACCGTTTTAGTTTAGCTTTTTGACGGAGTAATTGTCAAGTTGCTTAAAGCCGTAAGACCCCCCACTCGTGACAGATATTCAGGTCAAATATTCCATGACAATTATTTTTGACCTACTCGTATTCCAAAAGACAAGAATGATTAAGAATGATTTTGATCGGAATGAGTGTAAATTTCATGATGTTTAACTGTATAAGCGACAATCATATTTCGGCCTTTTACCTACCAGGCAAATCTTTCGGGAATTTCGCATGCGATTGGGAAGGGGAATTCGCTAATGAAAATTGTTGCTTTATATAATGGTTGATTGATTGATTGATTGATTGATTGGAGTTTTACGCCGCTTTCAACGTTATTTCAGTTATATCGAGGCGGCTGGAGCACCTAGCAATGGCTTCCTGGTTTTTCTATCACCAGTACAACAACCACATCCTTTCCTAGCCTCCAGCTGCTATCTCACATAGGTCTACGATTATCAACCCATGAGTGAGAGACAAATAGTCGGAAAGATCGCCGCCGTCATAGCGCAGTTGGTAGCGCGACGTACTGTCATTCTAGAGGTCCAGAGTTCGAATCCCGACTGCCTCACTCATCCTTTCCGATTATATATTCCCCACAAATGGATTAATGTGGAGCAATGTGGGATAGCAGCTTGAGGCTAGGAAAGGATGTAACGGTAGTCCTGGATTGTGAAATTCCAAAAATCAATTTTTAGGTGCTCCAACAGCTGCGATTTAACCGAAAAAAAAATCAATCAATCAATCAATCAATCAATCAATCAATCAATCCATTTCATTACTAAACGGGAGATAATCGTACCTGAATTCAATATATACTAGAAGACGCGTTGTCGGCCTTACTCTTTTGTCTGGTTGCAAACCATTAGGGCGAAAGAACAAGCAAATCGTGACCCAAACCGGTGGGTGGATAAATAGTTCCATTGAGATTGACTATGGAGACGATGATTTCATTTCTGTTGGATTGTGTTTGGGTGGATGGGCTGTCTTAGAAACTGCTGTACTGCAAGATTGAAAAAGAATGTGTAGATTTGACAGTTTAAGGAATTTTGGGATTGCGGACGAATGAGCAGGGTCAGAATATGAATTGGTTCCGGGGTCGTTGTACCGTCAAATAGTTCCTTATTGGCGGGAAAGTTTAAGAGGGAAAGTAAGAGGGCCTTGTGTAAGTTCCTAATTGGCGGGGAAATGAAGAAAGCCGTGTAACTACTATCTATTTTTAGCAACAGAGTGGCAAACCTCGTGTTATGTTCATGTAGAAGCTGGGCTCCAGATAAAGGGAAGGATTTCGCTTTAAAGATAAAGAAAAAACAGCTCCTTTTCGGGGAGTTCTATGGTCTTGGTAGCTCTTTGAAATTGTGTTATTTAGAAAATCGCAAGCAGTACCCATAAAATGGTGTTTTGGTGTAGAGACACCATTTCGGTTGCCATCAAACCCTCTTATCTCGAACAATCTCTTTTTTTTTTGTCTAGAGATCTGGATTCATAATGGACCGTTCAGGTGGCGAAACGCTGAATGACAAAATGGGTCGGGATTAGTCAAAACGATCGCTGCTTTGGCTCGGTCTTTAATGCCGAGCGCTCCCACTGCTTCTACAAGTCGAGGCACGTGAATTCGGGATGGAGGCGTGAAACTCTGCCCGATTGTAGAGCTAGTCGAGACGAACACAAAGACACCAAAATTGTCCCGATCGACAAAATGGGGGGGGGGGGGGCAGAGCTACGGCCGTAGCGCCCTGAAAAGCGCCGCTCGGCGGGCCCCCTCCCGACATCAGCGCAAAATGCTATAGAGCAGCTACAAATAGCCGCAGCGCCGCAAAACACGCAACGATCGTAGAGCTTGAGTGGAGGAACAGGAGCGTACCATGATCGTCTTGATCGGCGCCTGGTGCGGCCGAGCGTCGTAAGTTGGCAACAGCAACCCTGTGCTAGAGCCCCATGGCTTGAATTCGCGGTACTTCGGCGTTAGATTGGCTGGGAACGCTTAACTCGCATCGGGAGGAAAGACCGGACACAAGCGGCGATCGCCGTCGAGCAATCCCGTCCCAGCCACTGCTCTTTCGGTCAGGGCAGTGAAAACACGATTTCGGCCTGTGGATGGGATGGAGGCGCGGACCTCTCTCCCATTGTAAGCTTGTCGAGACGAATACACAGACACCAAGATTGGCCAGATCGGCCCACTTTGGCCCGAGCTTCGGCCGCAGCGCCCCTGAAAAGTGCCGATCGGCGGGCCCTCTCCTGACATGATTCATAACGGCTTGCTCTAAACCGGCCTCAAATAGCCGTAGCCCCGACAAACTCGCAACGGTCGAAGAGCTTGAGTGGGGGACAGGATCGTACTACGATTTCGGCCTGTGGATGGGATGGAGGCGCGGAATTCTCTCCTTTTGTAGAGCTCATTGAGACGAGCACGCACACACCAACATTGGCCCGATCGGCCAATTTGGGGGCGAGCTACGGACGTAGCGCCCCTGAAAAGCTGCGCTCGGCGGGCCCCATCCCGAAACCAGAACGGATTACTCTAGACCAGCCTCGAATAGCCGCTCGGCCTGCAAACTCGCCAAGATGTCGGGGCTTGAGTGGGAAGCAAGAGCGTAACACGATCGTCTTAATCGGCGCCTTTGTGCTGCCCAGCGTCGAAAGCCGGCAACAGCGACGGCGAACTCGCGCCCCAGGGCCCGAATTCGCGTTTCTCCGTCGAAAGATGGGCTGCGAACGCCAAACTCGCCTCGGGGTAAAGACCGAGCACTAGAGGTAATCGCCGTCGAGCAAACCCGACCAAGCCACTGCACTTTCGCTCAGGGCGGTGAAAACACGATTTCGGCCTATGGATGGAATGGAGGCGCGAACCTCTCCCCCCTTGTAGAGCTTATCGAGACGAACACGCAGACACAAAGATTGTCCCGATCGATCGACTGGGAGCCGAGATACGGTCGTAGCGCCCTGAAAAGCGCCGCTAGGCGTGCCCCCTCTAGACACCAGCGCGGATTGCTCTAGAGCAGCCGTTAAAAGCCGCAGCGCCGCAAAACTCGCCACGATAGCCGGGCTTGAGTGGAGAGACAAGAGCGTACTCCGATCGTCATGATCGGCGCCTCGGCGTCGAAAGCCGGCAAGAGCAACCCTGTACTCGCGCCCAGGTCCCGAATCTGCGTTTCTTCGGCGAAAGTTGGGTTGGGAACGCCAAGCTCGCCTCGGGGGGGGGGGGGGGGAAACCGAGCACAAGCGGCGATGCCGTCGAGCAATCACGTCCCAGCCACTGCACTTCCGGTCAGGATGGCGAAAACACGATTTCAGTTTTCGGATGGGATGGAGGCGCAAAACTCTCCCTGATTGTAGAGCTTATCGAGACAAACACGCATACACCAAGTTTTTCCTCTCCGCCCTACTGGGAGCCGAGCTATTGTCGTAAGCGCCCCTGAACTGCGCCGCTCGGCGGGCACCATACCGTCATCAGCGCGTTTTGCTCTTGAGCGGCAGCAAAAAGCTGCAGCGCCTCCAAACTCGCCCAGATTGTGAGGCTTGAGAAGACAGACAAGAATTTACCACGATCCTCTTGATCGGCGCCTCGGTGCGGCCCAGCGTCGTAAGTTGGCAACAGCGACGCTGTACTCGCGCCCTCAGGTCCCTAATTTGCGTTTCTTCGGCGATAATTTGGTTGGGGACGCCAAACTCGCCTCGGGGGGAAAGACCGAGCACAGGCGGCGATCGCCGTCTAGCAATCACGTCCCAGCCACTGCACTTCCGGTCAGGATAGCGAAAACACGATTTCGGTCCGTGGATGGGATGGAAGCGCGAAACTCTCCCCGATTGTAGAGCTCATCGAGTCGAACACGCAGACACCAAGTTTTTCCTCTCCGCCCCACTGGCAGCTAAGCTACGGTCGTAAGCGCCCCTGAAATGTGCGGGTCCCACGATCATTTTGATCGGCGCCTCGGTGCGGCCCGACGTCGTAAGCCGACAATAGCGACCCTGTACTCGCGCCCCGAACTTGCGTTTCTTCGGCGATAGATGGGTTGGGAACGCCAAACTCGCCTCGGGGGAAAGACCGAGCACAGGCGGCGATCGCCGTCAGGCAATTTACGTCCCAGCCACTGCACTTCCGGTCAGGATAGGGACACGATTTCCTTCTGTGGATGGGATGGAGGCGCAAAACTTTCTCCGATTGTTGAGCTTGTCGAGACGAAGGCGCAGACACCCCAAGATTGTCCAGATTGGTCTAATTTTGGCCGAGCTACAGCCGTAGCGCCCCTGAAATGCGCCGCTCGACTGGCCCCTCTCGACATCAGCGTTATTTACTCTAGACCGTCCGCAAACAGCCGCAGTGCTGCCAAACTCGCCACGGTCGTAGAGCTTGAGTGGAGGAGCAAGAGCGTACCACGATCCTCTTTGATCGGCGCCTCGGTGCGGCTCAGCGACGTTAGCCGGCACTCGCGATCCTGCACTTGCGCCCAAGGTCCAGAATTTGCGTTTCTCCGGCTGTGGATGGGATGGAAGCGCGAAACTCGCCTCGGTGCTAAATCGGTGCTTAAGACTGAGCTCAAGCGGCCATCTCCGTCGAGCAATCCCTTTCCAGCCACTGCACTTCCGGTCAGGGCTGCCAAAACACGATTTCGGCCTGTGATTAGGATGAAAATGTTTTCTTATCATAAGTTTATACTTATACTCTAATTTCATTAAAAATGCGCTAATGTTACATTCGATTTTTTCGGATACAAATTCAAAATAATTCTTTTAATAGAACAAATGGACAATATTGAAACGCCTGTCTTTGGCGAAATATTGCTCCTTCACGGACCAAGTAGACGCAACGAAGTTTACTCAATCAAATGAAAGCATTTATCATTTGGAGTGTTTGGGATACTTTTTTGAAGGGATTTTTGAATTTTTTGAATGAATCGAATAAGAGTAGATTGCAGTAATGACATAAATGGAGCGAACAATTTAGAATGATTTTGAGTGAGTTGAATGTAAATTCTATCGTATTCTCACCGATCGCTCTAATTTTTCAGCCGATGATCGACCGCTATTTCATTTGAAAGTAAAAAAAAAAAAACCATCGCATAACCTGACAACCTGCTTGAGTAAGTGTTCTACGTGACTTTAGGTTATTATGGGCGGATACTTCAAATAAAACCAGATAGTGACGTCATGTCTTATCTGGTGAACGGCTTTTGAGGACCCTTAACCTGTAATGGAGCATGTGAAAAACGATTATTGAATGAACTATTTCTTTTGCATTTACAACAATCTTAAATTGAAACGGAAATTTATATCATATGCATGTCAACCAATACAAAGAGGAAAAAATGATACACTGATTCCAATACTATAGTTTACTCGAATCGAACCTTCCTTTAACAACCTTTTAAGTTGACACACACACACACACACGCGCGCGCACCCAGTGTGTGTGCGTGAGTGTGTGTGTATGTGTTTTTTTTTTTTTTTTGTTGTTTTTTTTTCATTAGGAGAACGTAGGCGTACTTTCTGGCCAGCCGTGCGTTCAGGATCACCAAACGGTGGAAACAGTGTTTTTTTTTAATTGTACCCCGCTCTGCACGCAAGTGAACGTGAAAAGCGGGGTACAGTTGAAAAACTGATTGCACCGTTTGTTGATCCTGAACGTAGGGCAGATATGTTTTGAGAATATCGTAAAAAAATCTCTTTTAACCTGGCGGGGCAAATTTATTCAAAACAACTTTTACCTTTAAGTTGATTTACACAGGCTAGATTTTTGGACAACGAGGATTTAATTACCCCGATTCATATTTGGATAACAAATAAAGTTGGATTTCGGGTGATTGTGTGAAAACTGTTTTAAACATATTCTTTCTGGACCTTTGCTTTTGCATTTGAAGAATTTCAAAAAGCTAGACGGAATAATGTGATTTGAATGCGTGGATGCACTAGCAGAGCTTTGGTAATTCATTGTTATCATAACCATAAATCATTGCATAGAATGTACGTTTATGAGTCGTTAAAGGCATACGTTACCGGACAAAACCCGGGCGTTAACGGGAAAATACGTGGATTAACAAGTAAATTCACGTGCCGTTAACACCGGCTTTTTTCACTTAAATATCCCCAGTCTGGGCAAATACACTTTATCAGTTTCTATGTCTAACATTAATATAGAGCATGAATAAAGACGTTGGTATTATTCCCTCTTTATTTTGTGACACCATAAATTTACCAAGCAACGTCGGTATAAACAAAGGTGACGGCGCAATGCATAAAGCATTTTTTCCGACACATTTCGGTTTTATGTCTAGTTTGAAATCGTTCTTATAGATTCTTTACATTTTTTTTAATACATACTTAAGTCTTTCTTTTTTTTGCAATAATAGTACCAATTCAAGTTTTTCATGCAAAGGTTATCTTCATTTCAAAATTTTCCGGGATCCGTTTACTTAAGCTGAGTCAAATTGTGTGTTTGTGTAGGGATGGTTTCAGATAGATCTTGTCAATGAATTTCGACAAATAAACAAACAAACAGACAAACAAACAATCGAAAACATACAAAACAAACAAAAATAAAGAGATAAAAAACCAATTTGCCTTTGGTCAAGGAGGAGGCCGCCGTCATAACGAAGTTGGTAGCGCGTCGGACTGTCAATTTAGAGGTCCCGGGTTCGATCCTCGACGACGGCACCCTTTCTTTCCGACTATTCGTCTCTCACCAATGGGTTGATAATCGTAGACCTATGTGAGATAGCAGCTGGAGGCTAGGAAAGGATGTGGTGGTTGTACTGGTGAGAGAAATACCAGAAAACCATTGGTAGGTGCTCCAGCCGCCGCGATATAACTGTTAAAATGTTGAAAGCGGCGTAAAAATCCATTCATTCATTCATTTTTGGTCAAGGAGGATCGAATCCATTGACCGCATGAATAAAGATTTGGGAGTCGGACACGCTGACTTTTGTTCTAAGACGACAGTTTGCAAATGTTAAGGCAGTACAACAGAACTGTTAACAACATCGTGAAATTGACATTCATCTCGATCAAAACCATTCCAAATTACTCGCTCAGCGCTCTAATCATTCATTCCAAACACTCACTAAAACCATTCAAAAACGCTCCAAACTCACTGAATAAGAAAGAATAAACAAAGGCATTCAAAATAAATAAAACTACAAAAAACATTGCGATTTTACTGACATAACTGGAATTTTTAGCGTCTTATTGGTTCCTAAAGGAATAAGAAGCTATTTATGAAACTTGTATGCATATCTTATTAAAGGGAGGTAACAAGTATCTCTAATTTTGTTCATGTTGAACAAAATTAGAGATAATGGATTACCTCTCTTGAATTTCCATCAAAACTCGCTTTTCTCACTCATTCAATATCATTCCAAAATCATTCAAATATGATTCTTCTTGTCAAATTCTTGATGTTCTTAACTATAACATGAAATCTTAAAAATAACCCGCGGTCGCAATTTTCCGTCTTCATCCGACTTGCCAAAAGATTTAATTTGACACGTTCTATTCTACTATATTTTCAATATCCCATACAAATTTAAGAAAAGGCCGTTTAAAGCGTTGAATAGTGTTTAAATATTATTCAAATGGATCATATATTTACCCAAAGGACTTAGCGCAAAAAACATAGAACGTGTCTAAACACTGTATACTATGCATTTGCTCCAAGCCATCGACTTTCATGTTACCCTCTCCTTTTTATAGCCGACTTATTAGATTTCTTAAAATATTTGGAGTCAACCGCACAAAATGACTCCTGGAAAATAGACTGGATTACTGCCCCTAGATCTATCGATGGCAAACTTATTTTTGGCCCGAACGGGGTAAGTTATTGTTGTTTTTATCAGTCGGAAACCAGTCCTGCGTTCGGGGAGACAAAACAGTTCAAGTTATAAACCGCTTTACACATGCACTTGCGTGCAAAGCAGGGTATAATTTGAAAACGGTTTGCAACATCTTTTCAGTCTGAACGCAGAGCTGGTTTTCGGCTGAATTTGGCCCGATAATAGGTACTGGAGTCTCTCGGTTGAATTTGTAAAGAGGAAAGTGTATCGATCTTGACCAGACTGCGCAGGCTTACCTGGGTGGCTACAGATAGCTAGCAATCTGACAAATTCAACGTTAATTTCTATCCCTGTTTGGATTATAATGATTTTGAAGTTACGCTGTCGAGCTTTTTACATACAACATAGTGATTTGACACGGTGAATGATTTTGGAATGACTAAAATGCGTGAATTTAAGATAAAATAAAAGGAAGGAAATCAAATATAGCTAATTTTGTTCATGATGAACAAAATTAGCGTTGTTTATTACCTCCCTTTAATAAAGTATGCATACAAATTCTTAAATAGCTTACTAATTCTTCAAGAACCAATCAGACTCTTAAACATTCAAATATGTCAGTGAAATCGTGTTTTCCTAGCTTATCTTCTATCATTGAATGTAGTTGTTTATATTATTTTTTTCTAATGTGATTTTGAAGCGTGTTTGAATGATTTGAGTGACTGTTTGGAATGAAAGAATGGAGCGCTGAGTCAGCGATTTAGAACGCTTTTGATTGAGGTAAACATCAATTTCACGTCAATGTTTCTAACGGTAGGCGTCTTGGACTACTTCCCATCATTGAATTCTGTTCTGTTTTTTTGGGGGGGGGGGAGGGGTTCCAATGGTTCCCAAATTTAAAAGTTTCTTGCATTGCTAACCTTCTGTTGCTTCCTAAACACATTGACTTGATGCATGTAGTCCTCTACACAATGCGACGTTTTTTCTTCAGTCTGAGACTAAAAGAAGTTTTACCCATGGTGCAGAAAGAATATAAAAATGGCTGTTTTCAAACACAAAAGAACGCTGTTCGTGCTGGTGATTCTCCTGGTATCGACGTATGTAATTCTTTACCAGAACGTATTCGAATCGTCAGGTAAGTATGCGTTCCTGCAATCTAAAAATCTGTGAATAAAACATGGCTTAAGGTGGCAATGGACAGCGGCCTCCCGGCTTTATAAACCGGAACTGGAATTTCGTTTGTTTTACGGCTCTTTTTGCGCATTGTTGAAAAGGACCAGTTCTCTTAAGACTCTGCGTATGGAAATATCGTAGAAAAATGTTGGTGAAATTTCATATATTAGCTTCTTTCCAATATTTGGTACCTTTTTGGTGACTGGATCATTGAATTGAACAATAAAATTACGTTATCAAATAACGAAGAGCTTTTTTTATTTGCATGGAAAGCTATACTATTTTCTTTTCCAAATAAAGGAAAAATATAGATTCTAAACATATCGGAAATAAGAAAAATCCATTGGGTAATTTCTTAAAAAAGGAGGGTTTGTAGCATTTTGCCCCTTGAAATTATAAGAAATAGATCATTTCTATATTTAGAAGGCACATTATGCAATTTCAATTGATCAAAGAGAAATTTCCTTGGCAATGGACGTTGTGTATATGTAAAAGGTCTATTAACATGTATGTGTTTTATAGCTTTCAGCTGGTACTGAGTTTATACTAGACCTGAAACGAATGTAAACGTTTTGCTGAAAAACGGCCAGTACCACTCAAGGGTAGATAACTCTAGTATGAAAAAAAAGCATGAAAAGGTACCTTCGAATTTTGTTATAGCGACTTTACATTGTTAAGCTATAATGTATGTGAACAGCAAAAAAATCATTGGGCGGAAAAAAGATGAAAAAAAAAAAAAAAACGCGCGGAATAAAAAAAATCGAATTTTAGGTTCTAAAAATGAAACACGAATACCCCCAAAACGATAATTCTTTAGTTATTTGACCTTGAGAGATGACATTGACCTGTCACATAGCCTTGACCTTGGAACCAGCAGATGCGTATCATTGACATCTATCATCATACTAAATATGGGCGTTGTATCTTGAATAGCCTTGAAAATATTGGCAATGATAAGTTTTTTGTAAAAGTTTTGCAGACAGACAGACCGACCGACCGACCGACGGACGGACAGACGGGCAACGTTAAAACAATTTGCCACCGATCTTTTGATGCGAGGGCATAAAAATCTATATTACTTGTCCGCGTGGGTTCGACTCATGCCAGCGTCGGTTAATTTTCAGCAACACGTTCTTATCACAAATAAAATTAACTTTTCTCATTTTCAAAAGCACATAACAACACATTAAGACTAATGACCAACGATATGATGGCTCTTATGGGGGAAGTGTGTTACGGGAGACCACTCAGTCCACCCAATACTAAAACAAGTCTTTTCAACTTATACTCCTTTCATGCATTACAGAAGTCCGTGGAGTTAAAGTGAGCACAGTCAGACACCTCCTGTCTCGGAGAAAGCATAGTCCACACACAACACTACAACACAAACGAATAAGTCATCTCAGACAAGTATGTGCCGACCGAGATCTGTTTACAAATAGACTGTACAGGGGTAACGAGTCCTTCACTTACTATTATTCGGAACAATACAACTTCGCCTATTGTAAAGTCCCCAAGTCCGGATGTACATATTGGACTCAACTGTTCCTTATTCTTAATAATACTTCGACAGATGAAGTCTTTGGACTGCAACGTGCATCTGTACATTCATTGGGAAAAGAGCTCTATATGACCAAAGAGGATCTCGTATCAAAAAATCCCCCCGTGATCTTGGTATCACGTGATCCATATTCGAGATTGTATTCGGCCTACATCGATAAAGTTTTCTTGGGGTTCGATGCTAGTTTAAGGAAGGAAATTAGGACCAATGACAAGAAATGTAATTTCGATATATCTTTCAAAGAGTTTTTAAAATTTATTTTAACGACAGTGAAATCGAACGGAACTTTGGATCCTCATTGGGCGCCGATCTATTCGTTGTGTATGCCTTGTGAGGTCAATCAATACAAGATAGTTAAACAAGAAACATTTTCGTCCGATGTTGAATCTATTCTAGATGAATTAGAAATTGATCCTGACAAATATGAAAAGGTAACAGATGCATTACACGAGAATAGAGTCGCGGCAACAATACCTGGGATCATTGAAACAGCTTACAAAAGAAACGGAAATCGAGAGGAGGTTTTGGAATGTATTGGATGGTCAGAGATAGCTAGAAGACTATGGAGATCGTTCAAAATTCAGGGTTATCTCCACAAAAACGCTTCTTTTCCTAAAAACACACTTAAACAAGTCAACGGTACGGTAAATTACATTAGCCTAACAAACGCAACTTTACGGTCAACCAAACATTTTCCACTAACTATCGAGGAAAGTAAAAGACAGAGGCGACAAGCTTTAGTTTCAGCTTATAAAGGTATTAGTAAAGACATAATAGCTGGAATAAGACAACTTTATCGGCCTGATTTTAGACTGTTTGACTACGATGAAAACCCGCCCAAAAAGTGAAAGTAAAGTTGTACCGGAGATTTAAAAGGGTTAAATTAGAGTATTACGTCATCCCCACTAGCTCATTTGGTAAAATTATTGAAGGTCGATATCGTGAATTCGATTCCAGGGCTGGCGTATTCTGCGTAATTAATGAACTGGCAGGGCGGGGCTTAACCGTGACGTAATTTGGCGAGTTTCCTTTTCAATAGTTTGGGTTCTTTCGAATTGTAGTCGGTAATCATCGTTAACGAGTGCAAATAACTGTATCCTAAAACCTAAAGGATTCACGTGCTTTGAAAGAGTGAACACATTTCATCGTTTGGTGACCAATGCCTCGTAAGTTCAGCTTGATCAAGCTGAAGTTACGAGGATTTGGTAACCAATCTACGATTTCTAGTCTCGATTTATTTATGTCGACTCTCTTTAGAAGTAGGTTATTTTATATAAAAGCTGATTTCCCTTAACCTTAAGTGTAACGACCCGTTACTTAGGATCTGCCCTGCCAGGGCATTAATCTTGGATAATATTCAAAAAACTAATTATCTTTCGGGGTTGACGCTTAAACCGAGGCCCCGTATGACGGTGCTTTACATTGAGAACTGTGGCGGATCTAAGCAGTGTTTTCGTCATGTTACATTGCACTACCCCCTGTAACAAATGACAGTTGTTTGTTTTAAGTCGCTCATATGGGCATATGCTACGGTACCGACGATAGATAAATTGGAATACACACACATGGTATGAAAGCGGAGGAATTCATGTGTATTAAGAGTCATATGTATAAGCCAGCTTGAAAGAGAAACATAGGCGTGACTAGGATTTTGAAATTTATACGCACACAGAAGCCGACCAACATAGAATATATAGGATAAATGCGATATGTGGACTCTGACAAAAGATGATATCCACCGGCCGCTCCCATTTCTATGATTTGAGCGCTTGTAAATAATCAAAACATAACATATGATCATTCATCAACGATATATTTCGAAAGAGGATTTATTTCTATTGCACACTTGCGTAATGTGCGGAATATTGGTTAGCCCTTTATTTCAACTCCCTATCTTGAAATGCTGTTCTACCGATGGCTAGAAGAAAATCACATGGAGTGGTTTTGCTTCATTTAAGGTGTATAAAGAGTAAAGCGATCGTGCTAAATAAATTAAACGATAAAAATGATCTTAAGAAAAGAACATTTATTGAGCAAAAACAAAGAATACATCATATCTCATCAATTGCATCATATTTCATTAAATACATACACAATATACAAACTTATTCAAAACAGCAATTCATATTGAAACATTACTCTAACAAGAGCACCCCACCTACGGATGCAACGCTCGACTGGTGGTGCTAAATAATACAAAAAAATGTGTCGAAAGGAGGCATAACTCTTACCAACATGCTTCCAGAGTTATCCCCTTGATTGTCTAGATATCTCTTGTGATGATCAACACACATGCCAAGTTTCATGAAGATATCTTCAATAACAACAGCTATATACCCAAGGTTAAAGTTTGTCACGCCAACACCAACGCAAACACCTACGAAACGCCTACACCACGGCGCCAAGGTGATCACATTGCCTCTGGTTTGTCCTAGTATTTAAGGTTTTAATTCAAATTTAACCATTTAACAGAGTGTGTTTTAAGAAGTACGAACGATATAAGTAACGTAAGCCAGTCCTGCGTTCAGGATGACAAACGTTGGATATAATTGGCAAACAGTTTGCACTGTTTTGTCAACCTGAACGCAGGGTTGATCTTTGATCGTTGACATAAATATTGTTACCTCAGCTTGAGTAAATTTTGATACGACTATTCTAATTGTCGGACATGATTTTAGACCAGTCGCGTTTAAATGAATAATTTGAATGAGGAATGGATATTTTGATTAACAATCGTTGTTTGTCAAAAGAATTACCTCGGTTCTGCTGGTATATTAATATTGTAGCTCTTGGACTTAGTAATGTTTAATCTTCTTTCTGAGACTATAGATTGTAGAAATAAAAGATTTTTTCTTTGCTAACATTTGCTAAACCATGCTTATAGAATATGTAAGAATATGCACGTTTTTTTAAAAGCAGACTCATAATGTATTTACATGTATCCTTGGGCCAGACTTAAAACAATGGATTTCTATAACAATAAGTGACCCGTCTTCAAAAGTGGCGTCAATATAGTTCTAAATGTGTAAAATTAATATTCAAAATTGACCAGAGCACCGCCTATGGGAGCCTTGGCTCGGCTGTTGAGTACTGCATGGTGGAAAAAGTCTAAGTCGAAAAAGGGACATAATTTGCACAAAATGAATCTAGAGTTATCCTCCTTGATAATATAGGCTGCTCTTTTGATGGTGAATATGCATGCCAAGTTTCAAGTGAATTCTTTTAGCAGAACCAGAGAAATCACAAATGCCACAAAAGTTTTCGCACGACGACGACGACAACGACAGCAAGGTTATAGTAAAACTTCGGGTTTTCTCCGAAAACAACCGAGCTAAAAATGCTTTTGTAGCAACAATTTCATAAGAACAACCCTTAAATAAATGAAATCCACACAGGGAGAAAGGTTAGCTGGTTTGTTTGAAGGGGGTTTAACGCCGATTTTAACAATTTATAGTCAAGGGGCACCAAACATGGATTTCTGGTATTTCTCACACCAGAACTACCATTACATCCCTTCCTGGTATCTAGCTGCTATCCTACATAGGTCTACCCTTATCAACCCATTGGTGGAAGACAAATATTTGGAAAGGATAAGTGCCGCCGTCGGGAATCGTACCAGTGAAATTTTGAATGATAGTCCGGCGCGCTACAACTTCGCTATGACGGCATCTCAACCCATGGGAGGAAGACAAATTCCATCCTGGTTAGACATCGCAATATGAAGCCACAACTCTATTAATAACAAAAAAAAAAAACAAAAAAAACAAACAAACAACGATATAACTAACAGTTCAAATCATCGCGACATCAACAATTTTTAGCGCATTTATTACAAGGCAACGTAACGAGGTAATTTGTGAACAAAGGTCTGCTTAAATAGCGTAAGAAAAGAACAAACGCAAGGATTCATCTTTTTGTAATTTCACTGGTATAACAGTGAAATTATCAGATGATTAGATATACCGATATTTATCGATTATCCATCGAAAAGTATTTAAGAATATGCTATACGATTTTTACATTTTTTCACAACATGTATTTGCGTGCAATAAGTGAAATAACGAGTTCATAACCATACCATCAAAAGTTATTATTTGTAGGTTTAATAGATCAACAATTATAATGATAATAATGATAATAATAATAATAATGATTATAACAATAACAATAATAATGTTTCAGGGATAGAAAGAAATCCGATAAAATGGCATTAGCATTGGTCGTGTTATCTTTATTATAAACAAAACTATACCGTATGCTGTATTTTGTATAGATGAACAAGTTGCAGTGAATGATCAACCGATAAAGAAAAATCATATTTGATCACCCACTTAAACCTGTGTATCTATGCCATATATTTGGAATGGTCCATCAAATAAAACAATGGCAAAGTTCCCGTTTGTTCAGTTTGCATACACATAGCGATGGATCAGTGCGAAACAGTTGTAACTGCCTATATTCATATAGGCAGTTACAACTGTTTCGGGCTGAACCATTGAAATGCAGATGTCCCGGGTTTTTCATTATAAACTGTAATGTTGTTTGATTGGTAGGGTAAAAAATGTCAGTCTGAGGTCAATAAAACTTGACAATAATATACAATGAGAAATGGAAGTACAACTCAGCAAAAATACGAGGGTGGATCAAAAAATACGTGGACTTTCACTATAACTTTGGAATTTCCCGACGAAAATAAATCAAATTTTGTACACTTCTCAAACCATTTAATGTTGACATAATACTAAATTTTCAACAGTTTCCTATACTATGATGTAAAAAATCCAACATTAGTATTTCCTGGGAAGGCGCCACCGGCGCAATCCATTTTGTAACGTTACTTCCTAAGTGTTACTACACGTAATTTTCCCCTCAATTTCGACCAAACCCTTCCAAACTTCGCT
This sequence comes from Fragum whitleyi, assembly GCA_948146395.1. NCBI lineage: Eukaryota > Metazoa > Mollusca > Bivalvia > Cardiida > Cardiidae > Fragum > Fragum whitleyi. The sequence continues at coordinate 22,452,593 of OX411560.1, read as the reverse complement.
TATTCACGTGTTGCTGTTATGTGTTAGGATATTTAAATTTTTTAGCGTAATCCATTTGGTATATTTGAATTCAAAGTCAGTAAGATAAGGGTATGCGTCAATTTTTGAACTTCGAAATGACGACACCGGCGCAGCCATAGACAATTGGACAATAATAAAGTTCTACAGGACCTATGAAAAACCTAATCGAGAGGTTAAAATGATAAAATATGCTAAAAGGTCTTCAAATGTAAGCAGATACCTTCTTTATAAATGGTTTAAAAGGTTGGGTTTTTCTAGAATGGAGAGCGTTTCTGAAGGATGACACTCGGAGAATGGAAAACGTCTCCTCGACGTTTAATCTATAATCGTCACAGAACAACATCAGTTCAGTATCGTTTAGACACATTATTCATTTAAGTTCATCATTTTGGATCAAATGGATATGATGATAATACTTATCCAATCTAATAGGCGATGCAGAAATTGTGTTAATTGTTGAGTTGAATATTTTTAAAAGTGCTGACTTTCGACGGAAATTATCAATCCCGTAGCGTCATGTTGACGTCGTTACGGTGCGCCGGTACCAAATGACTACATGTTTTAGAATGGTTGCTACAGGTGACCCACTAGTTGGATTTCATCCAAATTTACATGACAAAAAGAAAAATGTCGCTATTTAATAACAGTGTAGTTTTCTTTTCAAAGTCTGTGAAATCAGAATTTCTGCAACGCAAGTCTACGTAATTTTTTATTCACCCTCGTAAGAAATAATCATTAAATAACACACACATATGACTAAGATCACGGTACAGAAAACTGGCACTTCAAAAAAAGCACATCCCATTTCGTTATCGAAATATGCCTTTATTTATAGATATAATCATGCTAAATTATACTTTCCGTCTTATCATTCGGCTACACTATTAACTTAAAATATTATGCCGATTTGTCTGTCATTCGTTAATGATGACAAAACGGTGCAAACTGTTTAAGAATTTTACCCCGCTTTATACGTGCATTTGCATGCAAAGCGGGGTAAAGTTCCCAAACAGTTTACATAGGCTTTCTTCCTGAACGCAGTGTTGGACAAGGGTTATTGATAAAAATGCAACATGCATTTTTTTCCTTTAAAAATCTATGCTTACGTTAATAGTTATTTAGAAATACAAATGTAGTTTCATAGATACGTTTTTCACCGCAATTTAGTATGAGATATTTTGGCATAAAAATGACGATACTTTCTGTTAAGAATGAACATTTAAGAATCGATCCAATTATCGTAAATGTATATATGTACTTCGATTTTATACAGTGAAATATCGTAGACGAACTTTTGGTCGCCAATCGACTGATTTCACATTATGTTCTGTTCAGCGTCTGATTAATTAAAAAAAAATATCACTGTCATCGCAATTTACTACACCAGTAGTCGCGTTTATACGTACAAACTAAATTACAGATAAACAATTAGGAACATCGTGAAATTGACAAGACGAACGATTTTTTAATGAAATTGAATGAGTGTATGGAGCGAGTTTTGACAGAAAATAAAGGGAGGTAATCCAATATGGCTAATTTGCTCAAGATGAACAAAATTAACGATGTTTATTACCTCCCTTTAATAAAAATGCATACAGGTTCTATGAGTAGCTGTAAATGTCTTCTATACGCTAAAAAATTCAACAAGAGCAGAGCAAGCGGGTGCCAACGCTCGGCTGTATAACTTGGTACCTATAGAAAGGTCTTCCCAAAGCAATGATCATGTGAAATATGAAGGCTCTATGACTAAGCATTCAAAAAGTGTCCAAGGTTAATTTTTTTAAAGAAATTTGACCTTGAAAAATGACCTTGACCTTGAGTGATGAGTTTGAACTTGGTACCTACAAAAAGTTCTTGTCCCCAGCAATGATCATGTGAAATATGAAGGATCTATGACTTACCATTCAAAAGTTATGACCAAGGGTAAATTTTTCAAAGAAATTTGACCTTGAAAAATTACCTTGACCTTGAGTGATGACCATAAACTTGGTACCTACAGAAAGGTCTTTTTCCCAGCAATGATCATGTGAAATATGAAGGCTCTATGACATATCATTCAAAAGTTAAGACAAATGTTAAATTTTTTAAAGAAATTTGACCTTGAAAAATGACCTTGACCTTGAGTGAGACCTTGAACTTGGTACCTGCAGAAACGTCTTGTCCCAAGCAATGATCATGTGAAATATGTAGGCTCTATGACTTGCCATTCAAAATTTATGACCAAGGTTAAATTTTTCAAAGAAATTTGACCTTGAAAAGTGACCTTGACCTTGAGTGATGACCTTGAACTTGGTACCTACAGAAAGGTCTTGTCCCAAGCAATCATCAAGTGAAATATGAAGGCTGTATGACATACCATTCAAAAGTTATGATCAAGGTTAAAGTTTGTCACGCCAACGCCAACATCAACGCCAAACACCAACGCGAACAACAACGCGAACGACGCCAAGGTTATCATAATACCTCGGGTTCTCTTCGAAAACAGCCGAGCTAAAAATGTCCGTGAAATTATGGATTTTTATACCGACTTTTTTTCCATGTAGTTGATCTTTCGAGTGATTTTGGAGTGTTTTTGAATGGCCAGAGTGAGTGTTTGAAATGAATGTATGAAGCGTTGATTGAGTGATATAGAATGGTTTTGATAGGAATGACAGTCAATTTCACGTCGTTCTTAGCTATATTATTTTTTGGTCGGACGCACATATTGATTACATGTAATGGTTATAAAACAGCACGTAAAGAGACGATTGAGGAAGCGAACCTTCTGATTGTTTAAGTTTACGCAGGGTGTTAACAAAATATTACGCACTTTTATGCTTCTGTGGTTAATATCAGCGCTACGTTGTCATACGACTGTGTATTTCCGATGATTCGTCAATAAGATACGACACGTAACGTCGTGGTTGACGTCTTGAAAGAGTTCCCATTAATGAAGATCTGTGCAATAATCATCTGATTTGGCGAAGATAACGGTTTTACGCAACTCTCTGTGACGTCATAAATTACGTGTCCAATGTAGCTGTGACGAAATCGGTGAGGGCACCGGTAGCTTTCATAGAAAACCCGGTAACAATTCCTCCGCCAAACATACACGGTACGGCGATGAAAGACAACCAAGCTAGCAGTCCCATTCCCGAGAGACCATGTCCACTGAAAAGTGAAATTAAGAAACCTTTTTTTTCTAAATTTGGAATGAAATTCGGTGAACGGCATGTGTGACTTTAGATATTAAAGCCCCCGCCTGCGTTTAGAGTAAAAAATCGCTATTTCGTGAGAATAAAAGTCTAGTTTTTGTGTAGGCTACATAGTTGTAAAAGATCATTGTCTTGCGTTTCGGACATGTTTACGAACACTGACGGGGGCTTTAAGAAGAGAAGTACAATATCGCTAAATCCGATCAGCTTGAATGACAATAAGAATGATCTTAGAATAATTTGAATTGAGAGGTGAGATTGATTGATTGATTGAATGGAGTTTTCAACATTTTTTCAGTTATATCGCGGCGGCTGGAGCACCTAACAATGGTTTCCTGGTAATTCCCTCACCAGTACAACAGCCACATCCTCTCCTAGCATCTACAGTTATCAACCCATTAGAGAGAGACAAATAGTCGGAAAGAATGAGTGCCGCCGTCGGGAGAAGGAGAATAAGAAGAGAAGTACAAACTCGCTCATTTCGAAAAGCTTGAATGACAAGGGGAATGATTTTAGAATAATTATGAATTCAAAAGTAGGATGAGCGAGTTTTGAATGTCATTAAATGTCAATAATACAATATCATTTATTTCTCCGAAATAGGGCGAAATGATTAATATTGCATTTTCGCCCTATAAAAATCCCCTGCGTATATTTAACAAGAGATATCTCTGCGTCTTCGCAGGCTCTTCAAAACATATAACTACACCAGCTGATAAAAACAAGAATTTAATTACTTGTTGTCAATTAATTTTTGAAGCAAACATTTTTAATACGACACCAGAGAGTTTTCAAATATTTTGGATTCTTTTTAATCGAATTGGTTGAGTGGTAGGTATATTATGAATTTAGTGTAGAGCGAGTGACTTAGAATGGTTTTGGGCGAGATGAATGTCAATTTCACTATGCAACTTACTCAAAGGGTCAGTGCAACACTGTGAGTGCCTATTAATATGTTATCCGTCACGCGAAATGGAGTCATCTGGGAATTATTTAAAATGAATACTTGAAAAAGAGATTGGGTCCAGAATAGGTAAACCAGAGGTCGCATTTCAAAAGTTCGTTAACGGGAAGGTAGATTGATCATTCTAGATTCAGAAAATAAGCATATTGTGCAAAGTTTTAAGACAAGTCAGACTGTGCATTGCGCGCAGTCTGAATAGGGTCGACAATTTACGCACTACCAAGATGCTCCATTTTTTCGTGACGGGTCACAAACATGTGTATAGGCACTTACAAAAGTGTTGCACTGACCCCTCAAACTGTAAGATTACATACCTCGTACATCCTGCGGCGAATCTTGCGCCCCACAACATAAGGATACCACCGAGTAATGCCGTGTGTAACGTGGCGCCCTCTGACGAGGCTACGGTGTCAGACGCAAGGGCAGATAATGCGGCGCCTAGAATAGCTCCACCTACGTAGAATACCTATAAAAAAAGAGTTAATGTTCTTAATCAAAAATAGAGAATTTGAATTACAATTAGAATTGATAAAATGATAAAATATCGAAAATAAAATTAAATGAAATAAACAAACAAATAAAAAAAAGAAAGAAAGAAAAAAGAAAGAAAGAATAAATAGAAAACAAGAGGACCATGATGGTCCTATATCGCTCACCTGAGTACGTCAACTCATAACTTGTCAACAATGTTATAAAAACCAGAGATTGTCTGATGTACGTTTAGGATGGATTCAAAAGAAACAGACTTTAATTTCCTCCTACTGCAATTTGATTTTCTTTTTAATTGAAAACAAAGTTATTGATGGAATTGAATTCTTTTAATAAGTTTAGTAGACCTAAACCTTAAGAATATCCCTGCCAAGTTTAAGATATGCCGAATAGTTAAGGCGAAGATTAACCTTCTCTTATATTTTTGGCGATATTTTGACAATTCCAATACCATGGAAACAAGAGATTTTGATTGAATAAAATTATTTATACAATTTTGGTAGAGCTTCACGCAAATAACATTCCTACTAAGTTTCAGCTTAATTAGCCCAATGGTTTAGGAAGAGAAGAAGTTTTTCTAAGATTTTCGTCCATTTTCGGCCATTTTTCAACCTTTCCGTTACCATGAAAACCAGAGTTTTTGATGAAATTGAATTCTTTTAACAACTATTCAAGAGCTTCACTAAAGGAAAATCTCTACCAAGTTTCAGCTTGGCCTAGTGGTTTAGGAGGAGAAGAAGTTTTTCTAAGATTTTCGCGATTTTCGGCCATTTTTCAACCTTTGCGTTACCATGGAAACCAGAGTTTTTGATAAAATTAAATTCTTTTAACAACTTTTGAAGAGCTTTACACAAGGAACATTCCTGCCAAGTTTCAGCATGATTGGCCCAGTGGTTTAGGAGGAGAAGAAGTTTTTCTAAGATTTTCGCGATTTCCAGCCATTTTTCAACCTTTGCGGTACCATGGAAACCAGAGTTTTTGATAAAATAAAATTCTTTTAACAACTTTTGAAGAGCTTTACCAAAGAAACATTCCTGCCAAGTTTCAGCTTGATTGGCCCAGTGGTTTAGGAGGAGAAGAATTTTTTCTAAGATTTTCGCGATTTTCAGACTTTCTGTTACCATGGCAACCAGAGCTATTAATAGAATTAAATTCTTTTAACAACTTTTAAAGAGCTTTACCCAAGGAACATCTCTGCCAAGTTTCATCTTGACTGGCTCAGTGGTTTAGGAGGAGAAGATGTTTAAAGAAATTGTTGACGGACGGACGGACGGACGGACAGACGGACGGACAGACGGACGGACGATGGACGGACGACGGACGGTGAGTGATCACAATAGTTCACCTTGAGCACTTTGTGCTCAGGTGAGATAAAAATAAATGAATAAAAATTAGAGATTATTTTGTTTTAAACTTCATCGAAAAAAACATGGAACATGTATCATAGTTTCATAGTATATTTGGATTGTATTAAGGCCACCGGCCAATATACCCAATATATTTATAAACTGTACAAAAGGATAATCCATGAGGTTGTATAAAGACGTATCTTATAGCCTTCAAAACCAGAAATAAGGCATATGAAATCATATCAAATATTAAGAATATTTTAATCTTATCCTGTCGCTCACAACATTTTTATGCTTTGCAGAAAAGTTTGGCAGTCAAAAAAGACTAAGATCAAACCGCACTGGCTTGTAGTCTGATCTTCGTCTACAGAGTCTGCTTTCACTACATTATTATGTGGAAAACTTAAAGCGAACTGGCTGAAATGTCTCGAAAATTGACAATTTGCATGATGCATATTTTAGAATCAGTAGGGCAAGCATCAGAATACTAATTGGCATGATGTATTCAGTATGTCATAAAACAAACAATAGCTTTAAACAATTTAAGAGTATCAGTATGTTTTTGAAATTTCAGATGTCGAAAAAGTTGAGTGTTCAAGATTAAAGAATTATTAAAGTTTATTGCGCAAAGGGAAAGTAAGTTCTCTACCAAAAATTGCACAGTTAACAACATCAAGAAATTGACACGGTGAATCATTGAATAATGATTTTGGAATGAAATTGAATGAGTGTAAGGAGTGAGTTTAGAGTGAATTCAAAGAGTATCCAATATCGCTAATTTTGTTCAGATATTTATCATCTCCCTTTGATAAAATATGCATTCATACAAGTTCAACAGATAGCTTCCTAATTCCGCAAGAACCAATTGGACACTTACAAAATTCAATGAAGTCAGAGAATTGTGATTTTTTTTTCTAACTACATTTATCCGGAATGAAGTTGTTGATCGTATTTTTTAACGTGATTGAATGGGTTGGGGAGTGTTTCGAATGAATGCATGGAGCGCTGAGTAAGCGATTTAGAATCGTTCTGATTGAAATAAATGTCAAATTCACGATGTTACTTACTGTATTTCATGTCGTAAATTTAGGGTGCAGTTTCCTCTATCAAGTACTCCGGCCTGATAAGTCTCTGCGTGGAGTTGCATATATCTGTTACAGTTAACAACTACGTGAAATTGACGAGGTGGATCATTTCGGAATGATTTAGGTATGGAATTGATTGAGTATGTGAAGCGAGTTTTGAATGAAATTCGAGGTAGATAATATATGATCGTTAATTTTGTCCGAAATGAGTTTTGATGATTTATCACTTCACTTTAAACCACATATTCTTTCCATTTATTGTGTATTCCGGTCGTTTAAATCGTTGAATAATTTGGTAGATTTGAATGAAATATTGAATGTTTTGAACAATTTCGAAGCGTTTTAGAATGACTTCGGACCTTTTATTAGGAAAATGTCGATTTCACGATGTTACTAACTGTACACGTGTGTTCAAACTAATTATGAAAAAATGTCACAAGTCAATGAGTTTTTGCCTTTCTTTGGTCGACGAGATAAAATTATAAGAATAAAAAAACACGAAAAACAAAATCATCGATGAAAAACAAACCTAACACACGACAGTCCACTTACCTGCCACCAGTTTCCGAGTCCACATCGTTTAGACGCTAAATACGGAAACAGTTCCTGCAAGCGTTTGGTGACTACCCACTGTGACACGATCGTGACAAAACTCGTAGACCCGCCCATTGTGTCCTTGATAAGTAAAACTAGAGGTAATTGGATAAGGCCGATAAACGCACCTGAAAAAAAGAAAGATTTTCCAACGAGTTATCTACCTTGTCTAATACTGTTAATAACATCGTGAAATTGAATTGGCTAGTGTTGATTTTAAAGCGACCGATTAGTACGTGAATTTCAAATAAGTAAAATATATTAAAGGAGGTAGAAAAATAAAACAAAAACAAAATAATTCCAAAATTAATCAACTTGTCAATTTCACGGTGTTCTTAACTGTATATGGGATAGCATCTGGGAAAAGAAAGGGGAAAGGGGGTTATGGTAGTACTGGTGTGAGAAATACCCCAAATTCAATGTCAAGTGCTCCAGTTACCGCGATATATCTAAAAGATTGTTGAAGGCGGCGTAAAAACACATTTTAACAAACAAATCACATTTATTGAATAGAGATTCCGGCTGACCTTAATTCTAGAGTCAAACCCCCTTTATCTAGTATTATACTATGACCTACGTCGCGGGAATGAAATAACCCAGTTGAATAGTTTTGATAATTCACGGGTGTTATAACATTAGTGCAATAACTATGCAAAAGGAGCTCAGAGCGAAAAGCAACGCTATTTTGTAACCGCGAAAATTACGTCATAATGTATATGTTATGACGTCAGTTTTAAACGGCGTTCCGAGTTTCGCGGAAAATTGAAATGATGAATTTCAAGAATTTCGACGGTTTTTCTCAATAAATCGTGTCATATTATATAAAAAAAAAAAAAAATAGAATATTAAAATTTGTGCTCGTAAAATACAGAATTTATCAAACTCGTCATCTATAAACAGATAAAAACTCGGCGCAGTCTCGTTTTTATCTGTTTATAAATAACTCGTTTAATAAATTCGATATTCCATGACCACTCATTCAAAAATCCTCTATTCATGTGGCTTGTGTTTATTTCTACTTAAGAAGGATAGGGTTAAACTGAGTAATGATGCAGCAGTTTTTTACGAGTCGTTTCATCCGATCGAACACCTATCATATAACGAACCTCTATTGATTGTTGGTGCTTCACACAAAAAACACGACAATAAAAGGTAATAATTACAGCAAGATAATGCGTGCTTAATACTTGGTCATAATTAAACCTTTTAGGGTATGAAGCGATTAGTTGTTGATTTCATGGAAGTATGAAACCAAAAACCTAATTACAGTGGATTCATACATGTGTGAATTTAGGTTACAGCTTCTTACATCGTGAAATTGACATTCACCTCAATCAAAACCTTTCTAAATCGCTCACACAGTGCTCCATTCACTCATTCCACACTTACTCATCCCATTCCAAAACGCTCAAACACATTGAAAAATATACGATCAAACGTCATTCAAAATAAATTTTGATAGAGAAAAATCGCGATTTCACTGACATTATTCAAATTGTTAGCGTCTCATAGGTTCTTAAAGAAATAGGAAGCTATGTAAAGAACTTGTACGCATATTTTATTGAAGGAAGGTAATCAATGTCGCTTATTTTGTTCATCCTGAACAAAATTTGCCATATAGGATTACCCCCTTTAATTTCACTCAAAACGAGCGCCACACAATCATTCAATTTCATTCCTAAATCATACAAAAATCTTTTACCTCGTCAATTTCACGATGTTGTTAAGTGTATTATTACGATTGTCAAATATCACGATGTTGCTAACTTTGCATAAAGTATTGAAATGGGCCGCCGACATAGCACAGTTAGTAGCGCGTCGAACTATCAATCTTGAGGTCCAGAGTTCGAATCCCGACTGCCCCACTCATCCTTTCCGATTATATGTCCCCCACAAATGAGATAATAATTGTGGAGCTATGTGGGATAGCAGCTTGAGGCTAGGAAAGGATGTAACGGTAGTACTGGATTGTGAAATTCCAGAAATCAATTTTTAGGTGCCCCAACAGCCGCGCTATAACTGAAAGAGTCTTGAAAGCGGCGTAAAACACCATTCAAACAAACAAAGTATTGAGGTCTGTGAAACAAAATACACCATTTCAATTATTCATCTTTATCTTGTCTTTGATAAATAGGTGTCTGTTGTGAAATAAACATTGTCGTGAAAATACATAAACGAAACGTTTCAAACTGGAATCCGGGTACCGATCAAATGTCGCCTCAGTATTTTATTGATACATTTAGTGTTGGTTTTCTTTATTACAAAATGTAATTTGTCTTTCAGATCGATTATACGATTCCTTAAAAAAACAAGAGGGCCGTTGGCCCTTAAGCGCTCACCTGAGGCATGTAGTTTACAATGGAAGCAAAGTGCCAACACTTCTTATTTGAAATTCATTACTGGTTTTACAAAAGTCAAAGACATCAAGAAGACATTCATTTGAGACAAATATACTGGCCCTAGAGTGCTCACAAGGCTTGTCTAAAATTTGACCCCTTGATCCCATTTTGACCCCACTTGACCCGATTTTGATCTAGACCGAAATTTGATGGAGACAAACATTCTGGCCAAGTTTCAAGACATTTGGGCCAAAAATGTGGCCTCTAGAGTGCACACAAGCTTTTTCTAAAATTTGACTCCCCTTGACCCATTTTTGATCCAACTTGACCCAATTTCGAACTTGACCGAGATTTGATGGAGACAAACATTCTGACCAATTTTCAAGACATTTGGGCCAAAAATGTGGCCTCTAGAGTGCATACAAGGTAAAGTTTGACGACGGACGATGGACGACGGACGATGGACGACGGACGCCGGACAGCAGCCCATCACAATAGCTCACCTTGAGCACTTCGTGCTCAGGTGAGCTAAAAACATTTCATTCCAATTATTGAGATTCAATTCCGAGCTTTTGTTTTTATACTTCATTCCAGAATCAGGAGATGGTCAAAGACCAACGTTTCGCAATCTGAAATCCCAGATGACCCTTTTTATCCCGAAGAAAACAATTAACAACATCGTGAAAATGATAATGTGAATAATTTTCAAATATTTTGGAATGAAATTGAATAGACAGGAAATATTTTACCCAATGACGGAGTGTCTGCTTACGGTCGCAGAAATATTGTGTGTGTACGTTCTGAATACTTTATCTGCATAAACCCTAAAAAGGGGGTTTTGGGTGAAATTAAAGGGAGGTAATCCAATATCGCTAATTTTGTTCAGGATGAACAAAATCAGCGATATTTATTACCTCCCTGTCATAAAATAAGCATACGAGTTCTATAAATAGCCTCATGTTTCTAAAAAAAAACTAAAACAATCAGACGATTACAATTTCAATAATTTCAGTGAAATCGCGATTTGGAATAAAATGAATGAATGGAGCGATGAGTGAGTGGTTTATGATATCTTTAACTGAGATGAATTTCAATTTCGCGATGTTATTGACGGTAACATACATAATAAAATACGTACCTGCTACAGATGGCCGCCAAGCTACGGCTGTTACAATATTGTCGTATGGAGGTAATTGGCGCTGAAATGAATAAAACATGGTTACAAATTAACACGAGACACTCCCGTTACACTGCCGGGTTACCATGTATGGAAAAAAGGAAATAACATCCTTTCCTAACCTCTAGCTGCTATCCCATTTAGGTTTACGATTATCCATCCGAGGGCGAGAGTACCATTACGCACATTACCTCAAGTACGCAAAAGAAATAAATCCTCTTTCGAAAAATGTCGTTATTAATTATTCACCAACACCCAAATCATAGGAAAGGGGTGCCGGCGGAGGACATTCATCTTGTGTCACACTCCACATATCGCCTTTATTCTATTTATTCTATTCTGGTGGCCTTCTGAGTGCGTATGAGTTTAAAAATCCTAGTTACGCCTTTGAACCCTTTGGTGGAAGACAAAATATGTCAGAAAGGATACATGTATTAACTGACGCCGCTGATCGAATTGACAAGGTTAAATGATTTTGGAATGAATCTGAAATGACATTGAATGAGCGAGTTTTGAGTGAAATCAACGGGAGATTATCTAATACCGCTAATTTTGTTTCAGATGAAGAAATTTGTTTGTTTGTTTATTTTGGGGATTTTACTCCGCTTTAAACATTTTTTCATTTATATCGCGCCGGCTGGAGCACCTTACAATGGATCCCTGGTATTCCTCACACCAGACCTACAATTACATCCTTTCCTAGCCTCCATCCACTGTCCCTCATAGGTCTACGATTATCGACTTATTGGTGGGAGACAAGTAGTCGGAAAGAATAAATGCCACCGTCAGGGATCCGGATGAACAAAATTAGCGAAATTTATTACCTTCCTTTACAAACATACACATAAACGTTCTATAAATAGCTTTTTATTTCTTCCAAAAACAATCAAACGCTTACAAATTCAATTAATTAAGAGATTTTTTAATTGTATCCATTTTGAATGAAGTAGTTGATATTATCGCTTTAGTCATTTTGAGCGTTTTTGAATGGTTTGAGTGAGTGTCTAGAATGAATTAATGGAGCGATAAGTGAGCGATTCAGAATGGTTTTGATGAAGTGAATGTCGATTTCACCATGTTATGAACTGTAACAACTTGCTGTAGCGGCGGACACTTTAATGTATTGAGATTTTTTTTCAAAGGCGAGGTTTACTCTTGTAAATAAACTGGTTAGAGACCAATTCTCACCAACTTACCCGGTTTGTGATAAAGATGGAAAGGAAACCCTTCTAAATTTTAAATCATGTTGACAACAACTTCTTTTATTTAAAACATAAATGTTGCGAATGAATATTGTATTTTTATTTTGAAATAGTCAGGTGGCGAGAACTGGTACACAGAGAGAAATGGTCTCCAAACAGTGTATCACGTATTCTAAATTTTAAATAAATGATTGAAGTGAAGTGAATAATATCTAATACTGACACCCATTCTGATCAAAACGACTCCAAATTGCCTTCACAACCATTCATAGCAATCAAACATATGTAGCACTTCACTAAATCAAATCGAGCCTCGTTTATCTCTGTTTATAGATGGCTCGTTTAATAAATTTGGTATTTCATAACCAATCATTTAACATCCTCCATTTCAGATAAACGTATATTTCATATTAACCAAAACAAGATATGAATAAATGTAAGACATCCGAAATCACAATGTAATTCAACCATATTTACCCCTAAAGTTTCTAGATCCTTTTCATACTTCCAGAAATATTCCAAAATAAATACAACAACAAATAAACAAACGGACATCGGCAAGGCGACGGCTATATACGGCCATTTTAACGTCTGGTTAACTCTGAAAAGTAAATAAGGAAAAAAATAATTTTATTTAAACAGTCAATGTCATCGTCGAATTGACAAGGTGAATGATTTTGGAATGATTTTGGAGTGGTTTTGGAATGAAAATGAATGAGTATGGTGAGTGAATTTCGAGTTGTAATTCAAAGACGGTAATCAACTTTGACATTTTGTGATATCTCTAGTTCTACTTAAGTCGTTGACTTGAAACTTGATACACGTGTTTACTATCACAAGTGCATATACTTTCAAGAGGGGTAGCTCTAGACGCATTTTGTCCAAGTTATTCCCCTTTTCGAATCAAGATTTTCATCCACCATCGAGCAATCAACAGTCGAGCGTGGGCACCCCGTAGGCAGTGCTCTTGTTAGGTACATACATCTGTGTTTGAGTGTATTCACGGATAAATTATAGGCTTTAAAACCATCATCAGCCATAAAATTCGTGGAAATGTTTGATCAATTTGAATGAATCGTCGCTCGGTTTGAAATATTTCGAAGCGTTTTTGATCAATTTTGCATGATTTTGATTGGTTTGAGTAAGTTTTTTGAATGCGACGAAGGAAGCTCTGAATAAGTGAATTCGAATAGTTTTGACCGGAAATATTGTCAACTGATGGTATTATATATCTACAATGTCTTGCTACTTACGTATTTGTTTTAAACAGTCGCCTTGGCCTAGTTAGCCTGTGGATGTGTGGAGCGACAAGCCCGTACGTCAGGGCCCCGATAAGACAACCCAAAAATGTAAATACTGTAAATAGAAAACAAAATATTTTAAGTTTAAGAAATGGATAAGGCATGGAATAGCCAATCCTGCGTTCAGGCAATAAAAACGGTGCAAACTGTTTGCAAATTATACCCCGCTTTGCACGCATTGAATGCATGCAAAAAGATTGCACTTTTTTGTCACCCGAAACACAGGTGTTTTTTTTAAGTTTTTGGTGACGGGAATAAAGTTACTTACATCGTGAAATTGACTGTCATTCCGATCAAAACCATTCTAAATCGCTCACTCAGCGCTCCATTCATTCAATCCAAACACTTACTCGAACAATTCAAACACTCCTAAAATCACTAAAATGATGATTTTAACAACTAAATTCAAAAATAAAAATCAGTAGATAAAATTAACGATTTCAATGACATAAAATTGAATTTTGCAATCGTCTGATGGGTTCGTTAAGAAATAGAAAGCTTTTCATAGAATCTGTATGCATGGTTTATTTAAGGGAGATAATGAATATCGCTTATTTGTTCATTCTGAACAAAATAAGCGATTTTGGATTCCCTCACCACAAGAGTTTGTCATGAAAAGCTACCCTTTTCTTTGGTGAAAATCTTTTAATGAGTGACGGCTTTAAAAATCACATTCTTTAAAACGAAATATCTTAAGAAAATTATCGTAAAAGAAATCCTATCTCGTTAAAACTAATAAGAATCGTCTCGATGAGACTATTCCACTGAGTTTTAATGACAAAAGTTTATTAAGAAATGTACTTACATATTAAATCAAAATTATGTTTTTTACTTTTAAACAAAAAGTGTAGCGACCATTCTCTTTCACGAACGCATTTTATCGATCACGTCGTTTTTTTGGCCGTTTATACATGTTTTACATATACATGTACACTGCATTAACCCTTTCCTGTTTTACAAAACTTTCGACCTGTCCAAATTCAAAGGCTTTGTAAATCATATTTTAAAGTGGATTTAAATTGAAAAATAACCATTCAGTAGGGTAGAAAATAGTGTGGAAAAGAAGAAATTGCTGAAGCAATTTCTTCTTTTTTCACAACGTTTTCTCAATCATTAAATCACAGGCACGTAAAAAGCAGGGATTAAACAGCAAAGGTTTAATTACCAACAGACCAATATTAATAATACTTACTTCCATTCGGAACCCACGTGCCGACCTGAGCGGTTACCATTCCAGGACACTGAAAGAGAAAGGTCAAAATTCCAAAATATTTGGTTTAAACCTATTTATTTTACATCGATTGGGAAACAAGTTCTTACAACTTAGATTAATCCCTCTCGATTATGCTTCCTGGAAAATTCACCAGTACTCGCGCCGAATGTGTGGGCCTATGAAAGAACCAAGATCGATAGCCGCTCCCGGGAATCGAACTCAGGACCTTTGGGTCAAGAGGCCGACGCTCTACCCCTAGATCACGGACACCACACTAAAAATATGACATCGAAGTTTTAATTTATATATGTAAATAGTTTGCTGCATATCTTACAACTTATAAAACCTTCAATAAAATTAGTATTTAATGTACACAAATTCTATTTTCTATTTTTCAGTATGATTCAGATCTCTTGAGACAAATCGAGGAATATTCTTGAAATCCAGAGGTTACATCTTTACCGCGATAAATATCGTAAAATGAGGTAGAATCTTTTAATTTTTCGCTGTAACAAAAATGCGCCACAATACGCTCTAAATAAACCCATGTGTATATTAATTTCTCCTAGTTTTATTATGTATACCCATGTACAATTAATAACACTTCCGACCAAAAAGATTCCAAATCACTCGCTCAGCGCTCCATTCATTCATTCGAAACACACACTCCCACCATTCAAAACGGCCCGAATCCGTTCAAAAATACTTCGGTCGTAAACCTATGTGAGATAGCAGTCGGAGGCTAGGAGAGAATGTAATGGTAGTACAGGTGAAAGAAATACCAGCAATCCATTGTTAGGTGCATTAGCCGTCGCGATGTAACTAAGAAATTGTTGAAAGCGACGTAAAACCCATTCAAACAAACAAATCAAAAATACTTCGGAATCGTTTACAACGAAAATAACATTATCTCGATCAAAACACTCGAAACACTCACTCAAACTATTAAAAACGCTCCTTTTTTAACTTCGAAATTGTTCAAACCGATCGATGTTCCATTCAAATCAATCAAAACTTTCAATGATTTTTGCTGGTGATTTTAAATTGTCTAATTCATCCGTGAAGACACTCGAACACAAATGGTACAGTTAGTAGCATCGTGAATCTAAAATTCGTCTCAAGCAAAACCATTCTAAATCGCTCAACTCATTCATCCAAAACATCACTCAAACCATTCAAAAATATTAAAAAAGGACTGAAATTATAACGTCAACAATTGCAATCAATCAAAATATACTGTACCTAGAAAAACATCGCGATTTTACAAACATTTAATTGAAATCGTAAGAGTCTGATTTGTTCTTTATGAATAAGGAGCTTTTTATAGAACACTTATGTACATTTTGTAAAGGGAGGTAATAAATATCTCTAATTTTGTTCATCCTGAACAAAATCAGCGATATTAGATTATTTCCTTTAATTTCACTCAAAACTCATTCATCGCATTCATTTTCGTTTCCGAAATCAATCACATTGTCGATTTCCCGTTGTTGTTATCTGTATGTAGATTTTTATAAAGGGCGGTACAAATATTACTAATTTCGTCTTACAGTTACAGTTGGTTACATCGTGAAATCGACATTCACATCAATCAAAACTATTCTTAATCGCTTTCTCAGTCTTCCATTTATACATTCCAAACACTCACTCAAACCATTCAAAAATGCTCAAACCAATTGAAAAATATATAATCAACAACGTCATTCAAAATAAATTTGAAAAGAGAAAAATCGCGATTTCACAGAAATAATTCAAGTTGTAAGCCTCTAATAGGTTCCTGAAGAAATAGGAAGCTAACCTTTAGAACTTTTATGCATTTTTTTTATTAAAGGGAGGTAATCAATATCGCTAATTTTGTTCACCCTGAACAAAATTTTCGATGTAGGTTTACCTCCTGTTAAATTCTCTCAAAATTCGCTCCACACACTCATTCAAATTAATACCTAAATCATTCAAAAAAACATTCACGTTGTCAATTTCACGATGCTATTAACTGTACTGTCAGAACAAAACTTACCGCTCCTGAGAGAGTCATTCCACTGCCCAACACGAAAGCTCCGACAGCGCTGCTTAAAATGCCCTTGTCGGAGAAACACGTGATGTACTCCTCCACGGATTTTTGAAAGATCTCTTTTGTCAAAGGTATCACAGATAAAACACAAAACACTAACTGTCCTGAAATAATCAGATAAATGTGATCCGTCATGCGAAAAGGGACCATTTGGGTAGTGCGTAAAGTGTCGACCCTTTTCAGACTGCGCGGATTGCGGAGACTGACCAGGGTCGAAAGATTTTGCACTTTACTTATTTTATGAATCTAGAATCATTTATCTACCCTCTAGTGAAATAATGTTTAAATGCGACCTCTGGTTGGCCTGTTCTAGAACAAATCTCTTTTTCAAATATTCATTTAACAAACTTCCTAGATGGTCCCTTTTCGCATAACAGATCACAAATAAACATTATTGCAGTTATATCGCGTCGGCTGTCGCAGCTATCTATGGCTTAATGGTGTTTTTTCACACCAGATCAACCACAACATTTCATCCGAGACACAAGCTGCCTGTCCTATTTATGCATACTTTTTATCATTTGCCAATTTGCGAGAGACAAATGACGCTTGGCAACTTGATTTTTGTCCAATGCCGGATGAAAGTTGGTCGAATCGGTATTCGAACTTACTACCAAGGATAGACGGTCCGATTGAGCTAGCCGGGCTGATTATTTTAAAAAGAGGACATCCAATTTTTTCAGTGTAAGAATGTAATTCGTTCGGTTAACAGCAACGGCTGTATTTTCACCCGTGGCCCAGCCTCTGGTGAAACTTTGCTTTTGGTGTTCTCAAAATGAAATACTTCTAATCGTTCTTACGAAAAATAGAACAAAAAACATAACAAAAAAAAAAAAAAAAAAAGACAAACAAACGAACAAGCAATTGTTCTATTTTTTTTCCATCCAAAAATGATACACTATTTGAAACATTTTGGGACAATTTTTTTCTTTTCAAAGTAAGTCATTTTACACGTGTTTGCTTTGCAACGTCATGACGTCATGTGATCATTTGGACTCCGCCTAGATGAAAAAAGATGTAATGACGAAAGCAGGGTATAATCTTAGGTAATTTCACTGGTTTGGTACCTTCTCAAGTGATAATCTACCGTGTTTTTTTTCTTGACAATCTACCGAAAGGCATATCGAGAAGACAAAGTTTATGGGCGGCTGAAATCATACAATATAAGTTTCAATATACTGTAACTCAGTTTACACGAAATCCAGAATGTCACTGATTATTTTTATAACTTTATTCAAGTAATGTCCATTGTATTCAAGCATTCTAATTGGCTGACATTTGGTTCATTATTGAATGGAACAGTTTTAAGCACGCAGCTTAACTTAATTGGCAAAGCTGCAGCGGAAATTATTAGTGAAAATCTTTAAGTTTAGCTTCGTGATATTCAAAATATAAGATTAATTTTGAGGCTATTACGTTTTTAACGTTTAAAAAACGACACGGTTTGCTCATTTTTGTCATTATTTTTGGTGACGACGCCAGGGCTTTAGCCATTCGGAACATCTCTTGGGCTCTTCCGTTAACTCGAAAGTACTTCGAGCGTGTGTAGTTTTTTTTGGGGCATTGTTTGTAATTCTACTCCTGGCAGTACTTCGGTCTATTATACGCTTGAAGAAAAGAACATCTCCAATGATTTTCCCGATCGTCTATGCAGATTTTTGGGCATTTTATGATTTGATAACAAAACGCAGTAAAACACTGCGTTTAGTTATCAGATAATGTTATGCCAGTTTCTAAACTGTCGTTTATTTATTTTTTTTTCTCAGGCATCTTGATGCTTGTAATGGCATGTAATTCCACGAGAGAAATGGTGCCAGGGCTTTAGCCATTCGGAACATCTCTTGGGCTCTTCCGTTAACTCGAAAGTACTTCGGGCGTGTGTAGTTTTTTTGGGGGCATTGTTTGTAATTCTACTCCTGGCAGTACTTCGGTCTATTATACGCTTGAAGAAAAGAACATCTTCAATGATTTTCCCGATCGTCTATGCAGATTTTTGGGCATTTTATGATTTGATAACAAAACGCAGTAAAACACTGCGTTTAGTTATCAGATAATGTTATGCCAGGTTCTAAACTGTCGTTTATTTATTTTTTTTTCTCAGGCATCTTGATGCTTGTAATGGCATGTAATTCCACGAGAGAAATGGTGCGCTCTCACCGCTGCGCCCTTATTTGTACCGAGATCATTTCTGTAAATTCGCCGAAGATTCCCGATTTATAGCGATCATAATCTCCGGAAACAGCCGAGCTAATAATTACCTGTTCCACTGGCCGCTAAAAACATCTTCAACATAATGAAATTCTCAAACACCATTTGGCCTCGGATTGTTCTTGGCTCGAAAACTGAAAATAGAAAAAGAAACAATTAAAATCATAAAAATCCGTTAATCTCTTTTTTTAAACATCGTAAAATTGATTCACCACATCAAAACCATTCTAAATCGCTCTCTCGGCACTCCATTCATACATTCCAAACACTCACTCAAACCATTCAAAAACGCTCGAACCCATTGAAAAATATTGAATCAACAACGTCATTCAAAATAAATTTTGGTAGAGAAAACTTGCGATTTCACTTACATCATTTAAAATGTAAGCGTCTAATAGGTTCTTGAAGAAAGAGGAAGCTATCTTTTGAACTTGTATTCATATTTTATTAAAGGGAGGTAATCAATATCGCTAATTTTGTTCATCCTGAACAAACTTTGCGATATAGGAATACCTCCCATTAAGTTTACTCAGACCTCGCTGCACACACTCATTCAATTTCATTTCTAAATCATTCCAAACTCATTCACCTTGTCTATTTCACGATGTATTTAACTGTACCTAGATTCCATTATCTATTTTTTTAGATATAAGAAGACCATGGGGGAACCGTTGACATTTGTCATTCTCAGCAATCGTTTGGGAAAAAAGGTACATGGCATAAAAGTCATACAGTTAGTTACATCGTGAAATTGTCATTCATCTCAATCAAAGCCATTCTAAATCGTTCACTGAGCGCTCCACTCACTCATTCCTTACACTCACTCAAACCATTCACAAACGCTCAAATGATTAAAAAAGATAAGATCAACAACTACATTCGAAATGAATTAAGCTAGAAATAAGTCTCGATTTCAATTCTACAACTGAAATTGTAAGCGTCTGATTGGTTCTTGGAGAAATAGGAATCTATTTATAGACCTTGTAAATGGGAGGTAATAATTATCGCTTATTTTGTTCATCCTGAACAAAATTAGCGATATTGAATTACCTCCCTTTAATTTCACTCAAATTCGCTTATACACTCATTCAATATCATTCCAAAATCACGTGTCAATTTCACGATGTTTTTACCTGTACATGTAACTATATATTATTTCAAATTTAGCCACGATGTCTCTGTCGCCAACACTGCTTTGCATTTCGTTCTAATTTCATGAACATACCCCTTTTCAGGCTACAGTAAGTAACATCGTGAAATTGACATATACCTCGATCGAAAGCATTCCTCATTGCTCCCTAAACTCTCAATTTATTCATTTTTTCATTCAAAGCACTCAGCCGAACCATTCAAAAACGTTGCATTTACAAAACATACCCCTCCTAATCCTCAAAAACGAACGACGTTTCAATCAACTCAATCGAATCTTTCAATGATTTTATTAGCTGTTTGTTGGACATTCAAACACGAAACTACGTAGGTTTTATTACTGGCAGATACATACAAATGTCGCTGATTTCGTCCAATCTAGACAAAAATGGCGATATTGTAGTATTTCTTTTGAATTTCACTCAAAACTCACTGTTACATGTACGGAGCGTTTTGTGAATGATTTTAGTTCTTTTTGACAGTTTTAGGTTTTCTATACATTGAGCGATGATTAACCGTTTTAGTTTAGCTTTTTGACGGAGTAATTGTCAAGTTGCTTAAAGCCGTAAGACCCCCCACTCGTGACAGATATTCAGGTCAAATATTCCATGACAATTATTTTTGACCTACTCGTATTCCAAAAGACAAGAATGATTAAGAATGATTTTGATCGGAATGAGTGTAAATTTCATGATGTTTAACTGTATAAGCGACAATCATATTTCGGCCTTTTACCTACCAGGCAAATCTTTCGGGAATTTCGCATGCGATTGGGAAGGGGAATTCGCTAATGAAAATTGTTGCTTTATATAATGGTTGATTGATTGATTGATTGATTGGAGTTTTACGCCGCTTTCAACGTTATTTCAGTTATATCGAGGCGGCTGGAGCACCTAGCAATGGCTTCCTGGTTTTTCTATCACCAGTACAACAACCACATCCTTTCCTAGCCTCCAGCTGCTATCTCACATAGGTCTACGATTATCAACCCATGAGTGAGAGACAAATAGTCGGAAAGATCGCCGCCGTCATAGCGCAGTTGGTAGCGCGACGTACTGTCATTCTAGAGGTCCAGAGTTCGAATCCCGACTGCCTCACTCATCCTTTCCGATTATATATTCCCCACAAATGGATTAATGTGGAGCAATGTGGGATAGCAGCTTGAGGCTAGGAAAGGATGTAACGGTAGTCCTGGATTGTGAAATTCCAAAAATCAATTTTTAGGTGCTCCAACAGCTGCGATTTAACCGAAAAAAAAATCAATCAATCAATCAATCAATCAATCAATCAATCCATTTCATTACTAAACGGGAGATAATCGTACCTGAATTCAATATATACTAGAAGACGCGTTGTCGGCCTTACTCTTTTGTCTGGTTGCAAACCATTAGGGCGAAAGAACAAGCAAATCGTGACCCAAACCGGTGGGTGGATAAATAGTTCCATTGAGATTGACTATGGAGACGATGATTTCATTTCTGTTGGATTGTGTTTGGGTGGATGGGCTGTCTTAGAAACTGCTGTACTGCAAGATTGAAAAAGAATGTGTAGATTTGACAGTTTAAGGAATTTTGGGATTGCGGACGAATGAGCAGGGTCAGAATATGAATTGGTTCCGGGGTCGTTGTACCGTCAAATAGTTCCTTATTGGCGGGAAAGTTTAAGAGGGAAAGTAAGAGGGCCTTGTGTAAGTTCCTAATTGGCGGGGAAATGAAGAAAGCCGTGTAACTACTATCTATTTTTAGCAACAGAGTGGCAAACCTCGTGTTATGTTCATGTAGAAGCTGGGCTCCAGATAAAGGGAAGGATTTCGCTTTAAAGATAAAGAAAAAACAGCTCCTTTTCGGGGAGTTCTATGGTCGTGGTAGCTCTTTGAAATTGTGTTATTTAGAAA
Organism: Fragum whitleyi; assembly: GCA_948146395.1. NCBI lineage: Eukaryota > Metazoa > Mollusca > Bivalvia > Cardiida > Cardiidae > Fragum > Fragum whitleyi. Next base: position 22,430,343 of record OX411560.1, on the reverse strand, counting down.
ATCGCAAGCAGTACCCATAAAATGGTGTTTTGGTGTAGAGACACCATTTCGGTTGCCATCAAACCCTCTTATCTCGAACAATCTCTTTTTTTTTTGTCTAGAGATCTGGATTCATAATGGACCGTTCAGGTGGCGAAACGCTGAATGACAAAATGGGTCGGGATTAGTCAAAACGATCGCTGCTTTGGCTCGGTCTTTAATGCCGAGCGCTCCCACTGCTTCTACAAGTCGAGGCACGTGAATTCGGGATGGAGGCGTGAAACTCTGCCCGATTGTAGAGCTAGTCGAGACGAACACAAAGACACCAAAATTGTCCCGATCGACAAAATGGGGGGGGGGGGGGGGGCAGAGCTACGGCCGTAGCGCCCTGAAAAGCGCCGCTCGGCGGGCCCCCTCCCGACATCAGCGCAAAATGCTATAGAGCAGCTACAAATAGCCGCAGCGCCGCAAAACACGCAACGATCGTAGAGCTTGAGTGGAGGAACAGGAGCGTACCATGATCGTCTTGATCGGCGCCTGGTGCGGCCGAGCGTCGTAAGTTGGCAACAGCAACCCTGTGCTAGAGCCCCATGGCTTGAATTCGCGGTACTTCGGCGTTAGATTGGCTGGGAACGCTTAACTCGCATCGGGAGGAAAGACCGGACACAAGCGGCGATCGCCGTCGAGCAATCCCGTCCCAGCCACTGCTCTTTCGGTCAGGGCAGTGAAAACACGATTTCGGCCTGTGGATGGGATGGAGGCGCGGACCTCTCTCCCATTGTAAGCTTGTCGAGACGAATACACAGACACCAAGATTGGCCAGATCGGCCCACTTTGGCCCGAGCTTCGGCCGCAGCGCCCCTGAAAAGTGCCGATCGGCGGGCCCTCTCCTGACATGATTCATAACGGCTTGCTCTAAACCGGCCTCAAATAGCCGTAGCCCCGACAAACTCGCAACGGTCGAAGAGCTTGAGTGGGGGACAGGATCGTACTACGATTTCGGCCTGTGGATGGGATGGAGGCGCGGAATTCTCTCCTTTTGTAGAGCTCATTGAGACGAGCACGCACACACCAACATTGGCCCGATCGGCCAATTTGGGGGCGAGCTACGGACGTAGCGCCCCTGAAAAGCTGCGCTCGGCGGGCCCCATCCCGAAACCAGAACGGATTACTCTAGACCAGCCTCGAATAGCCGCTCGGCCTGCAAACTCGCCAAGATGTCGGGGCTTGAGTGGGAAGCAAGAGCGTAACACGATCGTCTTAATCGGCGCCTTTGTGCTGCCCAGCGTCGAAAGCCGGCAACAGCGACGGCGAACTCGCGCCCCAGGGCCCGAATTCGCGTTTCTCCGTCGAAAGATGGGCTGCGAACGCCAAACTCGCCTCGGGGTAAAGACCGAGCACTAGAGGTAATCGCCGTCGAGCAAACCCGACCAAGCCACTGCACTTTCGCTCAGGGCGGTGAAAACACGATTTCGGCCTATGGATGGAATGGAGGCGCGAACCTCTCCCCCCTTGTAGAGCTTATCGAGACGAACACGCAGACACAAAGATTGTCCCGATCGATCGACTGGGAGCCGAGATACGGTCGTAGCGCCCTGAAAAGCGCCGCTAGGCGTGCCCCCTCTAGACACCAGCGCGGATTGCTCTAGAGCAGCCGTTAAAAGCCGCAGCGCCGCAAAACTCGCCACGATAGCCGGGCTTGAGTGGAGAGACAAGAGCGTACTCCGATCGTCATGATCGGCGCCTCGGCGTCGAAAGCCGGCAAGAGCAACCCTGTACTCGCGCCCAGGTCCCGAATCTGCGTTTCTTCGGCGAAAGTTGGGTTGGGAACGCCAAGCTCGCCTCGGGGGGGGGGGGGGGAAACCGAGCACAAGCGGCGATGCCGTCGAGCAATCACGTCCCAGCCACTGCACTTCCGGTCAGGATGGCGAAAACACGATTTCAGTTTTCGGATGGGATGGAGGCGCAAAACTCTCCCTGATTGTAGAGCTTATCGAGACAAACACGCATACACCAAGTTTTTCCTCTCCGCCCTACTGGGAGCCGAGCTATTGTCGTAAGCGCCCCTGAACTGCGCCGCTCGGCGGGCACCATACCGTCATCAGCGCGTTTTGCTCTTGAGCGGCAGCAAAAAGCTGCAGCGCCTCCAAACTCGCCCAGATTGTGAGGCTTGAGAAGACAGACAAGAATTTACCACGATCCTCTTGATCGGCGCCTCGGTGCGGCCCAGCGTCGTAAGTTGGCAACAGCGACGCTGTACTCGCGCCCTCAGGTCCCTAATTTGCGTTTCTTCGGCGATAATTTGGTTGGGGACGCCAAACTCGCCTCGGGGGGAAAGACCGAGCACAGGCGGCGATCGCCGTCTAGCAATCACGTCCCAGCCACTGCACTTCCGGTCAGGATAGCGAAAACACGATTTCGGTCCGTGGATGGGATGGAAGCGCGAAACTCTCCCCGATTGTAGAGCTCATCGAGTCGAACACGCAGACACCAAGTTTTTCCTCTCCGCCCCACTGGCAGCTAAGCTACGGTCGTAAGCGCCCCTGAAATGTGCGGGTCCCACGATCATTTTGATCGGCGCCTCGGTGCGGCCCGACGTCGTAAGCCGACAATAGCGACCCTGTACTCGCGCCCCGAACTTGCGTTTCTTCGGCGATAGATGGGTTGGGAACGCCAAACTCGCCTCGGGGGAAAGACCGAGCACAGGCGGCGATCGCCGTCAGGCAATTTACGTCCCAGCCACTGCACTTCCGGTCAGGATAGGGACACGATTTCCTTCTGTGGATGGGATGGAGGCGCAAAACTTTCTCCGATTGTTGAGCTTGTCGAGACGAAGGCGCAGACACCCCAAGATTGTCCAGATTGGTCTAATTTTGGCCGAGCTACAGCCGTAGCGCCCCTGAAATGCGCCGCTCGACTGGCCCCTCTCGACATCAGCGTTATTTACTCTAGACCGTCCGCAAACAGCCGCAGTGCTGCCAAACTCGCCACGGTCGTAGAGCTTGAGTGGAGGAGCAAGAGCGTACCACGATCCTCTTTGATCGGCGCCTCGGTGCGGCTCAGCGACGTTAGCCGGCACTCGCGATCCTGCACTTGCGCCCAAGGTCCAGAATTTGCGTTTCTCCGGCTGTGGATGGGATGGAAGCGCGAAACTCGCCTCGGTGCTAAATCGGTGCTTAAGACTGAGCTCAAGCGGCCATCTCCGTCGAGCAATCCCTTTCCAGCCACTGCACTTCCGGTCAGGGCTGCCAAAACACGATTTCGGCCTGTGATTAGGATGAAAATGTTTTCTTATCATAAGTTTATACTTATACTCTAATTTCATTAAAAATGCGCTAATGTTACATTCGATTTTTTCGGATACAAATTCAAAATAATTCTTTTAATAGAACAAATGGACAATATTGAAACGCCTGTCTTTGGCGAAATATTGCTCCTTCACGGACCAAGTAGACGCAACGAAGTTTACTCAATCAAATGAAAGCATTTATCATTTGGAGTGTTTGGGATACTTTTTTGAAGGGATTTTTGAATTTTTTGAATGAATCGAATAAGAGTAGATTGCAGTAATGACATAAATGGAGCGAACAATTTAGAATGATTTTGAGTGAGTTGAATGTAAATTCTATCGTATTCTCACCGATCGCTCTAATTTTTCAGCCGATGATCGACCGCTATTTCATTTGAAAGTAAAAAAAAAAAACCATCGCATAACCTGACAACCTGCTTGAGTAAGTGTTCTACGTGACTTTAGGTTATTATGGGCGGATACTTCAAATAAAACCAGATAGTGACGTCATGTCTTATCTGGTGAACGGCTTTTGAGGACCCTTAACCTGTAATGGAGCATGTGAAAAACGATTATTGAATGAACTATTTCTTTTGCATTTACAACAATCTTAAATTGAAACGGAAATTTATATCATATGCATGTCAACCAATACAAAGAGGAAAAAATGATACACTGATTCCAATACTATAGTTTACTCGAATCGAACCTTCCTTTAACAACCTTTTAAGTTGACACACACACACACACACGCGCGCGCACCCAGTGTGTGTGCGTGAGTGTGTGTGTATGTGTTTTTTTTTTTTTTGTTGTTGTTTTTTTTTCATTAGGAGAACGTAGGCGTACTTTCTGGCCAGCCGTGCGTTCAGGATCACCAAACGGTGGAAACAGTGTTTTTTTTTAATTGTACCCCGCTCTGCACGCAAGTGAACGTGAAAAGCGGGGTACAGTTGAAAAACTGATTGCACCGTTTGTTGATCCTGAACGTAGGGCAGATATGTTTTGAGAATATCGTAAAAAAATCTCTTTTAACCTGGCGGGGCAAATTTATTCAAAACAACTTTTACCTTTAAGTTGATTTACACAGGCTAGATTTTTGGACAACGAGGATTTAATTACCCCGATTCATATTTGGATAACAAATAAAGTTGGATTTCGGGTGATTGTGTGAAAACTGTTTTAAACATATTCTTTCTGGACCTTTGCTTTTGCATTTGAAGAATTTCAAAAAGCTAGACGGAATAATGTGATTTGAATGCGTGGATGCACTAGCAGAGCTTTGGTAATTCATTGTTATCATAACCATAAATCATTGCATAGAATGTACGTTTATGAGTCGTTAAAGGCATACGTTACCGGACAAAACCCGGGCGTTAACGGGAAAATACGTGGATTAACAAGTAAATTCACGTGCCGTTAACACCGGCTTTTTTCACTTAAATATCCCCAGTCTGGGCAAATACACTTTATCAGTTTCTATGTCTAACATTAATATAGAGCATGAATAAAGACGTTGGTATTATTCCCTCTTTATTTTGTGACACCATAAATTTACCAAGCAACGTCGGTATAAACAAAGGTGACGGCGCAATGCATAAAGCATTTTTTCCGACACATTTCGGTTTTATGTCTAGTTTGAAATCGTTCTTGTAGATTCTTTACATTTTTTTTAATACATACTTAAGTCTTTCTTTTTTTTGCAATAATAGCACCAATTCAAGTTTTTCATGCAAAGGTTATCTTCATTTCAAAATTTTCCGGGATCCGTTTACTTAAGCTGAGTCAAATTGTGTGTTTGTGTAGGGATGGTTTCAGATAGATCTTGTCAATGAATTTCGACAAATAAACAAACAAACAGACAAACAAACAATCGAAAACATACAAAACAAACAAAAATAAAGAGATAAAAAACCAATTTGCCTTTGGTCAAGGAGGAGGCCGCCGTCATAACGAAGTTGGTAGCGCGTCGGACTGTCAATTTAGAGGTCCCGGGTTCGATCCTCGACGACGGCACCCTTTCTTTCCGACTATTCGTCTCTCACCAATGGGTTGATAATCGTAGACCTATGTGAGATAGCAGCTGGAGGCTAGGAAAGGATGTGGTGGTTGTACCGGTGAGAGAAATACCAGAAAACCATTGGTAGGTGCTCCAGCCGCCGCGATATAACTGTTAAAATGTTGAAAGCGGCGTAAAAATCCATTCATTCATTCATTTTTGGTCAAGGAGGATCGAATCCATTGACCGCATGAATAAAGATTTGGGAGTCGGACACGCTGACTTTTGTTCTAAGACGACAGTTTGCAAATGTTAAGGCAGTACAACAGAACTGTTAACAACATCGTGAAATTGACATTCATCTCGATCAAAACCATTCCAAATTACTCGCTCAGCGCTCTAATCATTCATTCCAAACACTCACTAAAACCATTCAAAAACGCTCCAAACTCACTGAATAAGAAAGAATAAACAAAGGCATTCAAAATAAATAAAACTACAAAAAACATTGCGATTTTACTGACATAACTGGAATTTTTAGCGTCTTATTGGTTCCTAAAGGAATAAGAAGCTATTTATGAAACTTGTATGCATATCTTATTAAAGGGAGGTAACAAGTATCTCTAATTTTGTTCATGTTGAACAAAATTAGAGATAATGGATTACCTCTCTTGAATTTCCATCAAAACTCGCTTTTCTCACTCATTCAATATCATTCCAAAATCATTCAAATATGATTCTTCTTGTCAAATTCTTGATGTTCTTAACTATAACATGAAATCTTAAAAATAACCCGCGGTCGCAATTTTCCGTCTTCATCCGACTTGCCAAAAGATTTAATTTGACACGTTCTATTCTACTATATTTTCAATATCCCATACAAATTTAAGAAAAGGCCGTTTAAAGCGTTGAATAGTGTTTAAATATTATTCAAATGGATCATATATTTACCCAAAGGACTTAGCGCAAAAAACATAGAACGTGTCTAAACACTGTATACTATGCATTTGCTCCAAGCCATCGACTTTCATGTTACCCTCTCCTTTTTATAGCCGACTTATTAGATTTCTTAAAATATTTGGAGTCAACCGCACAAAATGACTCCTGGAAAATAGACTGGATTACTGCCCCTAGATCTATCGATGGCAAACTTATTTTTGGCCCGAACGGGGTAAGTTATTGTTGTTTTTATCAGTCGGAAACCAGTCCTGCGTTCGGGGAGACAAAACAGTTCAAGTTATAAACCGCTTTACACATGCACTTGCGTGCAAAGCAGGGTATAATTTGAAAACGGTTTGCAACATCTTTTCAGTCTGAACGCAGAGCTGGTTTTCGGCTGAATTTGGCCCGATAATAGGTACTGGAGTCTCTCGGTTGAATTTGTAAAGAGGAAAGTGTATCGATCTTGACCAGACTGCGCAGGCTTACCTGGGTGGCTACAGATAGCTAGCAATCTGACAAATTCAACGTTAATTTCTATCCCTGTTTGGATTATAATGATTTTGAAGTTACGCTGTCGAGCTTTTTACATACAACATAGTGATTTGACACGGTGAATGATTTTGGAATGACTAAAATGCGTGAATTTAAGATAAAATAAAAGGAAGGAAATCAAATATAGCTAATTTTGTTCATGATGAACAAAATTAGCGTTGTTTATTACCTCCCTTTAATAAAGTATGCATACAAATTCTTAAATAGCTTACTAATTCTTCAAGAACCAATCAGACTCTTAAACATTCAAATATGTCAGTGAAATCGTGTTTTCCTAGCTTATCTTCTATCATTGAATGTAGTTGTTTATATTATTTTTTTCTAATGTGATTTTGAAGCGTGTTTGAATGATTTGAGTGACTGTTTGGAATGAAAGAATGGAGCGCTGAGTCAGCGATTTAGAACGCTTTTGATTGAGGTAAACATCAATTTCACGTCAATGTTTCTAACGGTAGGCGTCTTGGACTACTTCCCATCATTGAATTCTGTTCTGTTTTTTTGGGGGGGGGGGGAGGGGTTCCAATGGTTCCCAAATTTAAAAGTTTCTTGCATTGCTAACCTTCTGTTGCTTCCTAAACACATTGACTTGATGCATGTAGTCCTCTACACAATGCGACGTTTTTTCTTCAGTCTGAGACTAAAAGAAGTTTTACCCATGGTGCAGAAAGAATATAAAAATGGCTGTTTTCAAACACAAAAGAACGCTGTTCGTGCTGGTGATTCTCCTGGTATCGACGTATGTAATTCTTTACCAGAACGTATTCGAATCGTCAGGTAAGTATGCGTTCCTGCAATCTAAAAATCTGTGAATAAAACATGGCTTAAGGTGGCAATGGACAGCGGCCTCCCGGCTTTATAAACCGGAACTGGAATTTCGTTTGTTTTACGGCTCTTTTTGCGCATTGTTGAAAAGGACCAGTTCTCTTAAGACTCTGCGTATGGAAATATCGTAGAAAAATGTTGGTGAAATTTCATATATTAGCTTCTTTCCAATATTTGGTACCTTTTTGGTGACTGGATCATTGAATTGAACAATAAAATTACGTTATCAAATAACGAAGAGCTTTTTTTATTTGCATGGAAAGCTATACTATTTTCTTTTCCAAATAAAGGAAAAATATAGATTCTAAACATATCGGAAATAAGAAAAATCCATTGGGTAATTTCTTAAAAAAGGAGGGTTTGTAGCATTTTGCCCCTTGAAATTATAAGAAATAGATCATTTCTATATTTAGAAGGCACATTATGCAATTTCAATTGATCAAAGAGAAATTTCCTTGGCAATGGACGTTGTGTATATGTAAAAGGTCTATTAACATGTATGTGTTTTATAGCTTTCAGCTGGTACTGAGTTTATACTAGACCTGAAACGAATGTAAACGTTTTGCTGAAAAACGGCCAGTACCACTCAAGGGTAGATAACTCTAGTATGAAAAAAAAGCATGAAAAGGTACCTTCGAATTTTGTTATAGCGACTTTACATTGTTAAGCTATAATGTATGTGAACAGCAAAAAAATCATTGGGCGGAAAAAAGATGAAAAAAAAAAAAAACGCGCGGAATAAAAAAAATCGAATTTTAGGTTCTAAAAATGAAACACGAATACCCCCAAAACGATAATTCTTTAGTTATTTGACCTTGAGAGATGACATTGACCTGTCACATAGCCTTGACCTTGGAACCAGCAGATGCGTATCATTGACATCTATCATCATACTAAATATGGGCGTTGTATCTTGAATAGCCTTGAAAATATTGGCAATGATAAGTTTTTTGTAAAAGTTTTGCAGACAGACAGACCGACCGACCGACCGACGGACGGACAGACGGGCAACGTTAAAACAATTTGCCACCGATCTTTTGATGCGAGGGCATAAAAATCTATATTACTTGTCCGCGTGGGTTCGACTCATGCCAGCGTCGGTTAATTTTCAGCAACACGTTCTTATCACAAATAAAATTAACTTTTCTCATTTTCAAAAGCACATAACAACACATTAAGACTAATGACCAACGATATGATGGCTCTTATGGGGGAAGTGTGTTACGGGAGACCACTCAGTCCACCCAATACTAAAACAAGTCTTTTCAACTTATACTCCTTTCATGCATTACAGAAGTCCGTGGAGTTAAAGTGAGCACAGTCAGACACCTCCTGTCTCGGAGAAAGCATAGTCCACACACAACACTACAACACAAACGAATAAGTCATCTCAGACAAGTATGTGCCGACCGAGATCTGTTTACAAATAGACTGTACAGGGGTAACGAGTCCTTCACTTACTATTATTCGGAACAATACAACTTCGCCTATTGTAAAGTCCCCAAGTCCGGATGTACATATTGGACTCAACTGTTCCTTATTCTTAATAATACTTCGACAGATGAAGTCTTTGGACTGCAACGTGCATCTGTACATTCATTGGGAAAAGAGCTCTATATGACCAAAGAGGATCTCGTATCAAAAAATCCCCCCGTGATCTTGGTATCACGTGATCCATATTCGAGATTGTATTCGGCCTACATCGATAAAGTTTTCTTGGGGTTCGATGCTAGTTTAAGGAAGGAAATTAGGACCAATGACAAGAAATGTAATTTCGATATATCTTTCAAAGAGTTTTTAAAATTTATTTTAACGACAGTGAAATCGAACGGAACTTTGGATCCTCATTGGGCGCCGATCTATTCGTTGTGTATGCCTTGTGAGGTCAATCAATACAAGATAGTTAAACAAGAAACATTTTCGTCCGATGTTGAATCTATTCTAGATGAATTAGAAATTGATCCTGACAAATATGAAAAGGTAACAGATGCATTACACGAGAATAGAGTCGCGGCAACAATACCTGGGATCATTGAAACAGCTTACAAAAGAAACGGAAATCGAGAGGAGGTTTTGGAATGTATTGGATGGTCAGAGATAGCTAGAAGACTATGGAGATCGTTCAAAATTCAGGGTTATCTCCACAAAAACGCTTCTTTTCCTAAAAACACACTTAAACAAGTCAACGGTACGGTAAATTACATTAGCCTAACAAACGCAACTTTACGGTCAACCAAACATTTTCCACTAACTATCGAGGAAAGTAAAAGACAGAGGCGACAAGCTTTAGTTTCAGCTTATAAAGGTATTAGTAAAGACATAATAGCTGGAATAAGACAACTTTATCGGCCTGATTTTAGACTGTTTGACTACGATGAAAACCCGCCCAAAAAGTGAAAGTAAAGTTGTACCGGAGATTTAAAAGGGTTAAATTAGAGTATTACGTCATCCCCACTAGCTCATTTGGTAAAATTATTGAAGGTCGATATCGTGAATTCGATTCCAGGGCTGGCGTATTCTGCGTAATTAATGAACTGGCAGGGCGGGGCTTAACCGTGACGTAATTTGGCGAGTTTCCTTTTCAATAGTTTGGGTTCTTTCGAATTGTAGTCGGTAATCATCGTTAACGAGTGCAAATAACTGTATCCTAAAACCTAAAGGATTCACGTGCTTTGAAAGAGTGAACACATTTCATCGTTTGGTGACCAATGCCTCGTAAGTTCAGCTTGATCAAGCTGAAGTTACGAGGATTTGGTAACCAATCTACGATTTCTAGTCTCGATTTATTTATGTCGACTCTCTTTAGAAGTAGGTTATTTTATATAAAAGCTGATTTCCCTTAACCTTAAGTGTAACGACCCGTTACTTAGGATCCGCCCTGCCAGGGCATTAATCTTGGATAATATTCAAAAAACTAATTATCTTTCGGGGTTGACGCTTAAACCGAGGCCCCGTATGACGGTGCTTTACATTGAGAACTGTGGCGGATCTAAGCAGTGTTTTCGTCATGTTACATTGCACTACCCCCTGTAACAAATGACAGTTGTTTGTTTTAAGTCGCTCATATGGGCATATGCTACGGTACCGACGATAGATAAATTGGAATACACACACATGGTATGAAAGCGGAGGAATTCATGTGTATTAAGAGTCATATGTATAAGCCAGCTTGAAAGAGAAACATAGGCGTGACTAGGATTTTGAAATTTATACGCACACAGAAGCCGACCAACATAGAATATATAGGATAAATGCGATATGTGGACTCTGACAAAAGATGATATCCACCGGCTGCTCCCATTTCTATGATTTGAGCGCTTGTAAATAATCAAAACATAACATATGATCATTCATCAACGATATATTTCGAAAGAGGATTTATTTCTATTGCACACTTGCGTAATGTGCGGAATATTGGTTAGCCCTTTATTTCAACTCCCTATCTTGAAATGCTGTTCTACCGATGGCTAGAAGAAAATCACATGGAGTGGTTTTGCTTCATTTAAGGTGTATAAAGAGTAAAGCGATCGTGCTAAATAAATTAAACGATAAAAATGATCTTAAGAAAAGAACATTTATTGAGCAAAAACAAAGAATACATCATATCTCATCAATTGCATCATATTTCATTAAATACATACACAATATACAAACTTATTCAAAACAGCAATTCATATTGAAACATTACTCTAACAAGAGCACCCCACCTACGGATGCAACGCTCGACTGGTGGTGCTAAATAATACAAAAAAATGTGTCGAAAGGAGGCATAACTCTTACCAACATGCTTCCAGAGTTATCCCCTTGATTGTCTAGATATCTCTTGTGATGATCAACACACATGCCAAGTTTCATGAAGATATCTTCAATAACAACAGCTATATACCCAAGGTTAAAGTTTGTCACGCCAACACCAACGCAAACACCTACGAAACGCCTACACCACGGCGCCAAGGTGATCACATTGCCTCTGGTTTGTCCTAGTATTTAAGGTTTTAATTCAAATTTAACCATTTAACAGAGTGTGTTTTAAGAAGTACGAACGATATAAGTAACGTAAGCCAGTCCTGCGTTCAGGATGACAAACGTTGGATATAATTGGCAAACAGTTTGCACTGTTTTGTCAACCTGAACGCAGGGTTGATCTTTGATCGTTGACATAAATATTGTTACCTCAGCTTGAGTAAATTTTGATACGACTATTCTAATTGTCGGACATGATTTTAGACCAGTCGCGTTTAAATGAATAATTTGAATGAGGAATGGATATTTTGATTAACAATCGTTGTTTGTCAAAAGAATTACCTCGGTTCTGCTGGTATATTAATATTGTAGCTCTTGGACTTAGTAATGTTTAATCTTCTTTCTGAGACTATAGATTGTAGAAATAAAAGATTTTTTCTTTGCTAACATTTGCTAAACCATGCTTATAGAATATGTAAGAATATGCACGTTTTTTTAAAAGCAGACTCATAATGTATTTACATGTATCCTTGGGCCAGACTTAAAACAATGGATTTCTATAACAATAAGTGACCCGTCTTCAAAAGTGGCGTCAATATAGTTCTAAATGTGTAAAATTAATATTCAAAATTGACCAGAGCACCGCCTATGGGAGCCTTGGCTCGGCTGTTGAGTACTGCATGGTGGAAAAAGTCTAAGTCGAAAAAGGGACATAATTTGCACAAAATGAATCTAGAGTTATCCTCCTTGATAATATAGGCTGCTCTTTTGATGGTGAATATGCATGCCAAGTTTCAAGTGAATTCTTTTAGCAGAACCAGAGAAATCACAAATGCCACAAAAGTTTTCGCACGACGACGACGACAACGACAGCAAGGTTATAGTAAAACTTCGGGTTTTCTCCGAAAACAACCGAGCTAAAAATGCTTTTGTAGCAACAATTTCATAAGAACAACCCTTAAATAAATGAAATCCACACAGGGAGAAAGGTTAGCTGGTTTGTTTGAAGGGGGTTTAACGCCGATTTTAACAATTTATAGTCAAGGGGCACCAAACATGGATTTCTGGTATTTCTCACACCAGAACTACCATTACATCCCTTCCTGGTATCTAGCTGCTATCCTACATAGGTCTACCCTTATCAACCCATTGGTGGAAGACAAATATTTGGAAAGGATAAGTGCCGCCGTCGGGAATCGTACCAGTGAAATTTTGAATGATAGTCCGGCGCGCTACAACTTCGCTATGACGGCATCTCAACCCATGGGAGGAAGACAAATTCCATCCTGGTTAGACATCGCAATATGAAGCCACAACTCTATTAATAACAAAAAAAAAAAAACAAAAAAAACAAACAAACAACGATATAACTAACAGTTCAAATCATCGCGACATCAACAATTTTTAGCGCATTTATTACAAGGCAACGTAACGAGGTAATTTGTGAACAAAGGTCTGCTTAAATAGCGTAAGAAAAGAACAAACGCAAGGATTCATCTTTTTGTAATTTCACTGGTATAACAGTGAAATTATCAGATGATTAGATATACCGATATTTATCGATTATCCATCGAAAAGTATTTAAGAATATGCTATACGATTTTTACATTTTTTCACAACATGTATTTGCGTGCAATAAGTGAAATAACGAGTTCATAACCATACCATCAAAAGTTATTATTTGTAGGTTTAATAGATCAACAATTATAATGATAATAATGATAATAATAATAATAATGATTATAACAATAACAATAATAATGTTTCAGGGATAGAAAGAAATCCGATAAAATGGCATTAGCATTGGTCGTGTTATCTTTATTATAAACAAAACTATACCGTATGCTGTATTTTGTATAGATGAACAAGTTGCAGTGAATGATCAACCGATAAAGAAAAATCATATTTGATCACCCACTTAAACCTGTGTATCTATGCCATATATTTGGAATGGTCCATCAAATAAAACAATGGCAAAGTTCCCGTTTGTTCAGTTTGCATACACATAGCGATGGATCAGTGCGAAACAGTTGTAACTGCCTATATTCATATAGGCAGTTACAACTGTTTCGGGCTGAACCATTGAAATGCAGATGTCCCGGGTTTTTCATTATAAACTGTAATGTTGTTTGATTGGTAGGGTAAAAAATGTCAGTCTGAGGTCAATAAAACTTGACAATAATATACAATGAGAAATGGAAGTACAACTCAGCAAAAATACGAGGGTGGATCAAAAAATACGTGGACTTTCACTATAACTTTGGAATTTCCCGACGAAAATAAATCAAATTTTGTACACTTCTCAAACCATTTAATGTTGACATAATACTAAATTTTCAACAGTTTCCTATACTATGATGTAAAAAATCCAACATTAGTATTTCCTGGGAAGGCGCCACCGGCGCAATCCATTTTGTAACGTTACTTCCTAAGTGTTACTACACGTAATTTTCCCCTCAATTTCGACCAAACCCTTCCAAACTTCGCTTATTCACGTGTTGCTGTTATGTGTTAGGATATTTAAATTTTTTAGCGTAATCCATTTGGTATATTTGAATTCAAAGTCAGTAAGATAAGGGTATGCGTCAATTTTTGAACTTCGAAATGACGACACCGGCGCAGCCATAGACAATTGGACAATAATAAAGTTCTACAGGACCTATGAAAAACCTAATCGAGAGGTTAAAATGATAAAATATGCTAAAAGGTCTTCAAATGTAAGCAGATACCTTCTTTATAAATGGTTTAAAAGGTTGGGTTTTTCTAGAATGGAGAGCGTTTCTGAAGGATGACACTCGGAGAATGGAAAACGTCTCCTCGACGTTTAATCTATAATCGTCACAGAACAACATCAGTTCAGTATCGTTTAGACACATTATTCATTTAAGTTCATCATTTTGGATCAAATGGATATGATGATAATACTTATCCAATCTAATAGGCGATGCAGAAATTGTGTTAATTGTTGAGTTGAATATTTTTAAAAGTGCTGACTTTCGACGGAAATTATCAATCCCGTAGCGTCATGTTGACGTCGTTACGGTGCGCCGGTACCAAATGACTACATGTTTTAGAATGGTTGCTACAGGTGACCCACTAGTTGGATTTCATCCAAATTTACATGACAAAAAGAAAAATGTCGCTATTTAATAACAGTGTAGTTTTCTTTTCAAAGTCTGTGAAATCAGAATTTCTGCAACGCAAGTCTACGTAATTTTTTATTCACCCTCGTAAGAAATAATCATTAAATAACACACACATATGACTAAGATCACGGTACAGAAAACTGGCACTTCAAAAAAAGCACATCCCATTTCGTTATCGAAATATGCCTTTATTTATAGATATAATCATGCTAAATTATACTTTCCGTCTTATCATTCGGCTACACTATTAACTTAAAATATTATGCCGATTTGTCTGTCATTCGTTAATGATGACAAAACGGTGCAAACTGTTTAAGAATTTTACCCCGCTTTATACGTGCATTTGCATGCAAAGCGGGGTAAAGTTCCCAAACAGTTTACATAGGCTTTCTTCCTGAACGCAGTGTTGGACAAGGGTTATTGATAAAAATGCAACATGCATTTTTTTCCTTTAAAAATCTATGCTTACGTTAATAGTTATTTAGAAATACAAATGTAGTTTCATAGATACGTTTTTCACCGCAATTTAGTATGAGATATTTTGGCATAAAAATGACGATACTTTCTGTTAAGAATGAACATTTAAGAATCGATCCAATTATCGTAAATGTATATATGTACTTCGATTTTATACAGTGAAATATCGTAGACGAACTTTTGGTCGCCAATCGACTGATTTCACATTATGTTCTGTTCAGCGTCTGATTAATTAAAAAAAAATATCACTGTCATCGCAATTTACTACACCAGTAGTCGCGTTTATACGTACAAACTAAATTACAGATAAACAATTAGGAACATCGTGAAATTGACAAGACGAACGATTTTTTAATGAAATTGAATGAGTGTATGGAGCGAGTTTTGACAGAAAATAAAGGGAGGTAATCCAATATGGCTAATTTGCTCAAGATGAACAAAATTAACGATGTTTATTACCTCCCTTTAATAAAAATGCATACAGGTTCTATGAGTAGCTGTAAATGTCTTCTATACGCTAAAAAATTCAACAAGAGCAGAGCAAGCGGGTGCCAACGCTCGGCTGTATAACTTGGTACCTATAGAAAGGTCTTCCCAAAGCAATGATCATGTGAAATATGAAGGCTCTATGACTAAGCATTCAAAAAGTGTCCAAGGTTAATTTTTTTAAAGAAATTTGACCTTGAAAAATGACCTTGACCTTGAGTGATGAGTTTGAACTTGGTACCTACAAAAAGTTCTTGTCCCCAGCAATGATCATGTGAAATATGAAGGATCTATGACTTACCATTCAAAAGTTATGACCAAGGGTAAATTTTTCAAAGAAATTTGACCTTGAAAAATTACCTTGACCTTGAGTGATGACCATAAACTTGGTACCTACAGAAAGGTCTTTTTCCCAGCAATGATCATGTGAAATATGAAGGCTCTATGACATATCATTCAAAAGTTAAGACAAATGTTAAATTTTTTAAAGAAATTTGACCTTGAAAAATGACCTTGACCTTGAGTGAGACCTTGAACTTGGTACCTGCAGAAACGTCTTGTCCCAAGCAATGATCATGTGAAATATGTAGGCTCTATGACTTGCCATTCAAAATTTATGACCAAGGTTAAATTTTTCAAAGAAATTTGACCTTGAAAAGTGACCTTGACCTTGAGTGATGACCTTGAACTTGGTACCTACAGAAAGGTCTTGTCCCAAGCAATCATCAAGTGAAATATGAAGGCTGTATGACATACCATTCAAAAGTTATGATCAAGGTTAAAGTTTGTCACGCCAACGCCAACATCAACGCCAAACACCAACGCGAACAACAACGCGAACGACGCCAAGGTTATCATAATACCTCGGGTTCTCTTCGAAAACAGCCGAGCTAAAAATGTCCGTGAAATTATGGATTTTTATACCGACTTTTTTTCCATGTAGTTGATCTTTCGAGTGATTTTGGAGTGTTTTTGAATGGCCAGAGTGAGTGTTTGAAATGAATGTATGAAGCGTTGATTGAGTGATATAGAATGGTTTTGATAGGAATGACAGTCAATTTCACGTCGTTCTTAGCTATATTATTTTTTGGTCGGACGCACATATTGATTACATGTAATGGTTATAAAACAGCACGTAAAGAGACGATTGAGGAAGCGAACCTTCTGATTGTTTAAGTTTACGCAGGGTGTTAACAAAATATTACGCACTTTTATGCTTCTGTGGTTAATATCAGCGCTACGTTGTCATACGACTGTGTATTTCCGATGATTCGTCAATAAGATACGACACGTAACGTCGTGGTTGACGTCTTGAAAGAGTTCCCATTAATGAAGATCTGTGCAATAATCATCTGATTTGGCGAAGATAACGGTTTTACGCAACTCTCTGTGACGTCATAAATTACGTGTCCAATGTAGCTGTGACGAAATCGGTGAGGGCACCGGTAGCTTTCATAGAAAACCCGGTAACAATTCCTCCGCCAAACATACACGGTACGGCGATGAAAGACAACCAAGCTAGCAGTCCCATTCCCGAGAGACCATGTCCACTGAAAAGTGAAATTAAGAAACCTTTTTTTTCTAAATTTGGAATGAAATTCGGTGAACGGCATGTGTGACTTTAGATATTAAAGCCCCCGCCTGCGTTTAGAGTAAAAAATCGCTATTTCGTGAGAATAAAAGTCTAGTTTTTGTGTAGGCTACATAGTTGTAAAAGATCATTGTCTTGCGTTTCGGACATGTTTACGAACACTGACGGGGGCTTTAAGAAGAGAAGTACAATATCGCTAAATCCGATCAGCTTGAATGACAATAAGAATGATCTTAGAATAATTTGAATTGAGAGGTGAGATTGATTGATTGATTGAATGGAGTTTTCAACATTTTTTCAGTTATATCGCGGCGGCTGGAGCACCTAACAATGGTTTCCTGGTAATTCCCTCACCAGTACAACAGCCACATCCTCTCCTAGCATCTACAGTTATCAACCCATTAGAGAGAGACAAATAGTCGGAAAGAATGAGTGCCGCCGTCGGGAGAAGGAGAATAAGAAGAGAAGTACAAACTCGCTCATTTCGAAAAGCTTGAATGACAAGGGGAATGATTTTAGAATAATTATGAATTCAAAAGTAGGATGAGCGAGTTTTGAATGTCATTAAATGTCAATAATACAATATCATTTATTTCTCCGAAATAGGGCGAAATGATTAATATTGCATTTTCGCCCTATAAAAATCCCCTGCGTATATTTAACAAGAGATATCTCTGCGTCTTCGCAGGCTCTTCAAAACATATAACTACACCAGCTGATAAAAACAAGAATTTAATTACTTGTTGTCAATTAATTTTTGAAGCAAACATTTTTAATACGACACCAGAGAGTTTTCAAATATTTTGGATTCTTTTTAATCGAATTGGTTGAGTGGTAGGTATATTATGAATTTAGTGTAGAGCGAGTGACTTAGAATGGTTTTGGGCGAGATGAATGTCAATTTCACTATGCAACTTACTCAAAGGGTCAGTGCAACACTGTGAGTGCCTATTAATATGTTATCCGTCACGCGAAATGGAGTCATCTGGGAATTATTTAAAATGAATACTTGAAAAAGAGATTGGGTCCAGAATAGGTAAACCAGAGGTCGCATTTCAAAAGTTCGTTAACGGGAAGGTAGATTGATCATTCTAGATTCAGAAAATAAGCATATTGTGCAAAGTTTTAAGACAAGTCAGACTGTGCATTGCGCGCAGTCTGAATAGGGTCGACAATTTACGCACTACCAAGATGCTCCATTTTTTCGTGACGGGTCACAAACATGTGTATAGGCACTTACAAAAGTGTTGCACTGACCCCTCAAACTGTAAGATTACATACCTCGTACATCCTGCGGCGAATCTTGCGCCCCACAACATAAGGATACCACCGAGTAATGCCGTGTGTAACGTGGCGCCCTCTGACGAGGCTACGGTGTCAGACGCAAGGGCAGATAATGCGGCGCCTAGAATAGCTCCACCTACGTAGAATACCTATAAAAAAAGAGTTAATGTTCTTAATCAAAAATAGAGAATTTGAATTACAATTAGAATTGATAAAATGATAAAATATCGAAAATAAAATTAAATGAAATAAACAAACAAATAAAAAAAAGAAAGAAAGAAAAAAGAAAGAAAGAATAAATAGAAAACAAGAGGACCATGATGGTCCTATATCGCTCACCTGAGTACGTCAACTCATAACTTGTCAACAATGTTATAAAAACCAGAGATTGTCTGATGTACGTTTAGGATGGATTCAAAAGAAACAGACTTTAATTTCCTCCTACTGCAATTTGATTTTCTTTTTAATTGAAAACAAAGTTATTGATGGAATTGAATTCTTTTAATAAGTTTAGTAGACCTAAACCTTAAGAATATCCCTGCCAAGTTTAAGATATGCCGAATAGTTAAGGCGAAGATTAACCTTCTCTTATATTTTTGGCGATATTTTGACAATTCCAATACCATGGAAACAAGAGATTTTGATTGAATAAAATTATTTATACAATTTTGGTAGAGCTTCACGCAAATAACATTCCTACTAAGTTTCAGCTTAATTAGCCCAATGGTTTAGGAAGAGAAGAAGTTTTTCTAAGATTTTCGTCCATTTTCGGCCATTTTTCAACCTTTCCGTTACCATGAAAACCAGAGTTTTTGATGAAATTGAATTCTTTTAACAACTATTCAAGAGCTTCACTAAAGGAAAATCTCTACCAAGTTTCAGCTTGGCCTAGTGGTTTAGGAGGAGAAGAAGTTTTTCTAAGATTTTCGCGATTTTCGGCCATTTTTCAACCTTTGCGTTACCATGGAAACCAGAGTTTTTGATAAAATTAAATTCTTTTAACAACTTTTGAAGAGCTTTACACAAGGAACATTCCTGCCAAGTTTCAGCATGATTGGCCCAGTGGTTTAGGAGGAGAAGAAGTTTTTCTAAGATTTTCGCGATTTCCAGCCATTTTTCAACCTTTGCGGTACCATGGAAACCAGAGTTTTTGATAAAATAAAATTCTTTTAACAACTTTTGAAGAGCTTTACCAAAGAAACATTCCTGCCAAGTTTCAGCTTGATTGGCCCAGTGGTTTAGGAGGAGAAGAATTTTTTCTAAGATTTTCGCGATTTTCAGACTTTCTGTTACCATGGCAACCAGAGCTATTAATAGAATTAAATTCTTTTAACAACTTTTAAAGAGCTTTACCCAAGGAACATCTCTGCCAAGTTTCATCTTGACTGGCTCAGTGGTTTAGGAGGAGAAGATGTTTAAAGAAATTGTTGACGGACGGACGGACGGACGGACAGACGGACGGACAGACGGACGGACGATGGACGGACGACGGACGGTGAGTGATCACAATAGTTCACCTTGAGCACTTTGTGCTCAGGTGAGATAAAAATAAATGAATAAAAATTAGAGATTATTTTGTTTTAAACTTCATCGAAAAAAACATGGAACATGTATCATAGTTTCATAGTATATTTGGATTGTATTAAGGCCACCGGCCAATATACCCAATATATTTATAAACTGTACAAAAGGATAATCCATGAGGTTGTATAAAGACGTATCTTATAGCCTTCAAAACCAGAAATAAGGCATATGAAATCATATCAAATATTAAGAATATTTTAATCTTATCCTGTCGCTCACAACATTTTTATGCTTTGCAGAAAAGTTTGGCAGTCAAAAAAGACTAAGATCAAACCGCACTGGCTTGTAGTCTGATCTTCGTCTACAGAGTCTGCTTTCACTACATTATTATGTGGAAAACTTAAAGCGAACTGGCTGAAATGTCTCGAAAATTGACAATTTGCATGATGCATATTTTAGAATCAGTAGGGCAAGCATCAGAATACTAATTGGCATGATGTATTCAGTATGTCATAAAACAAACAATAGCTTTAAACAATTTAAGAGTATCAGTATGTTTTTGAAATTTCAGATGTCGAAAAAGTTGAGTGTTCAAGATTAAAGAATTATTAAAGTTTATTGCGCAAAGGGAAAGTAAGTTCTCTACCAAAAATTGCACAGTTAACAACATCAAGAAATTGACACGGTGAATCATTGAATAATGATTTTGGAATGAAATTGAATGAGTGTAAGGAGTGAGTTTAGAGTGAATTCAAAGAGTATCCAATATCGCTAATTTTGTTCAGATATTTATCATCTCCCTTTGATAAAATATGCATTCATACAAGTTCAACAGATAGCTTCCTAATTCCGCAAGAACCAATTGGACACTTACAAAATTCAATGAAGTCAGAGAATTGTGATTTTTTTTTCTAACTACATTTATCCGGAATGAAGTTGTTGATCGTATTTTTTAACGTGATTGAATGGGTTGGGGAGTGTTTCGAATGAATGCATGGAGCGCTGAGTAAGCGATTTAGAATCGTTCTGATTGAAATAAATGTCAAATTCACGATGTTACTTACTGTATTTCATGTCGTAAATTTAGGGTGCAGTTTCCTCTATCAAGTACTCCGGCCTGATAAGTCTCTGCGTGGAGTTGCATATATCTGTTACAGTTAACAACTACGTGAAATTGACGAGGTGGATCATTTCGGAATGATTTAGGTATGGAATTGATTGAGTATGTGAAGCGAGTTTTGAATGAAATTCGAGGTAGATAATATATGATCGTTAATTTTGTCCGAAATGAGTTTTGATGATTTATCACTTCACTTTAAACCACATATTCTTTCCATTTATTGTGTATTCCGGTCGTTTAAATCGTTGAATAATTTGGTAGATTTGAATGAAATATTGAATGTTTTGAACAATTTCGAAGCGTTTTAGAATGACTTCGGACCTTTTATTAGGAAAATGTCGATTTCACGATGTTACTAACTGTACACGTGTGTTCAAACTAATTATGAAAAAATGTCACAAGTCAATGAGTTTTTGCCTTTCTTTGGTCGACGAGATAAAATTATAAGAATAAAAAAACACGAAAAACAAAATCATCGATGAAAAACAAACCTAACACACGACAGTCCACTTACCTGCCACCAGTTTCCGAGTCCACATCGTTTAGACGCTAAATACGGAAACAGTTCCTGCAAGCGTTTGGTGACTACCCACTGTGACACGATCGTGACAAAACTCGTAGACCCGCCCATTGTGTCCTTGATAAGTAAAACTAGAGGTAATTGGATAAGGCCGATAAACGCACCTGAAAAAAAGAAAGATTTTCCAACGAGTTATCTACCTTGTCTAATACTGTTAATAACATCGTGAAATTGAATTGGCTAGTGTTGATTTTAAAGCGACCGATTAGTACGTGAATTTCAAATAAGTAAAATATATTAAAGGAGGTAGAAAAATAAAACAAAAACAAAATAATTCCAAAATTAATCAACTTGTCAATTTCACGGTGTTCTTAACTGTATATGGGATAGCATCTGGGAAAAGAAAGGGGAAAGGGGGTTATGGTAGTACTGGTGTGAGAAATACCCCAAATTCAATGTCAAGTGCTCCAGTTACCGCGATATATCTAAAAGATTGTTGAAGGCGGCGTAAAAACACATTTTAACAAACAAATCACATTTATTGAATAGAGATTCCGGCTGACCTTAATTCTAGAGTCAAACCCCCTTTATCTAGTATTATACTATGACCTACGTCGCGGGAATGAAATAACCCAGTTGAATAGTTTTGATAATTCACGGGTGTTATAACATTAGTGCAATAACTATGCAAAAGGAGCTCAGAGCGAAAAGCAACGCTATTTTGTAACCGCGAAAATTACGTCATAATGTATATGTTATGACGTCAGTTTTAAACGGCGTTCCGAGTTTCGCGGAAAATTGAAATGATGAATTTCAAGAATTTCGACGGTTTTTCTCAATAAATCGTGTCATATTATATAAAAAAAAAAAATAGAATATTAAAATTTGTGCTCGTA
Organism: Fragum whitleyi; assembly: GCA_948146395.1. NCBI lineage: Eukaryota > Metazoa > Mollusca > Bivalvia > Cardiida > Cardiidae > Fragum > Fragum whitleyi. Next base: position 22,407,756 of record OX411560.1, on the reverse strand, counting down.
AAATACAGAATTTATCAAACTCGTCATCTATAAACAGATAAAAACTCGGCGAAGTCTCGTTTTTATCTGTTTATAAATAACTCGTTTAATAAATTCGATATTCCATGACCACTCATTCAAAAATCCTCTATTCATGTGGCTTGTGTTTATTTCTACTTAAGAAGGATAGGGTTAAACTGAGTAATGATGCAGCAGTTTTTTACGAGTCGTTTCATCCGATCGAACACCTATCATATAACGAACCTCTATTGATTGTTGGTGCTTCACACAAAAAACACGACAATAAAAGGTAATAATTACAGCAAGATAATGCGTGCTTAATACTTGGTCATAATTAAACCTTTTAGGGTATGAAGCGATTAGTTGTTGATTTCATGGAAGTATGAAACCAAAAACCTAATTACAGTGGATTCATACATGTGTGAATTTAGGTTACAGCTTCTTACATCGTGAAATTGACATTCACCTCAATCAAAACCTTTCTAAATCGCTCACACAGTGCTCCATTCACTCATTCCACACTTACTCATCCCATTCCAAAACGCTCAAACACATTGAAAAATATACGATCAAACGTCATTCAAAATAAATTTTGATAGAGAAAAATCGCGATTTCACTGACATTATTCAAATTGTTAGCGTCTCATAGGTTCTTAAAGAAATAGGAAGCTATGTAAAGAACTTGTACGCATATTTTATTGAAGGAAGGTAATCAATGTCGCTTATTTTGTTCATCCTGAACAAAATTTGCCATATAGGATTACCCCCTTTAATTTCACTCAAAACGAGCGCCACACAATCATTCAATTTCATTCCTAAATCATACAAAAATCTTTTACCTCGTCAATTTCACGATGTTGTTAAGTGTATTATTACGATTGTCAAATATCACGATGTTGCTAACTTTGCATAAAGTATTGAAATGGGCCGCCGACATAGCACAGTTAGTAGCGCGTCGAACTATCAATCTTGAGGTCCAGAGTTCGAATCCCGACTGCCCCACTCATCCTTTCCGATTATATGTCCCCCACAAATGAGATAATAATTGTGGAGCTATGTGGGATAGCAGCTTGAGGCTAGGAAAGGATGTAACGGTAGTACTGGATTGTGAAATTCCAGAAATCAATTTTTAGGTGCCCCAACAGCCGCGCTATAACTGAAAGAGTCTTGAAAGCGGCGTAAAACACCATTCAAACAAACAAAGTATTGAGGTCTGTGAAACAAAATACACCATTTCAATTATTCATCTTTATCTTGTCTTTGATAAATAGGTGTCTGTTGTGAAATAAACATTGTCGTGAAAATACATAAACGAAACGTTTCAAACTGGAATCCGGGTACCGATCAAATGTCGCCTCAGTATTTTATTGATACATTTAGTGTTGGTTTTCTTTATTACAAAATGTAATTTGTCTTTCAGATCGATTATACGATTCCTTAAAAAAACAAGAGGGCCGTTGGCCCTTAAGCGCTCACCTGAGGCATGTAGTTTACAATGGAAGCAAAGTGCCAACACTTCTTATTTGAAATTCATTACTGGTTTTACAAAAGTCAAAGACATCAAGAAGACATTCATTTGAGACAAATATACTGGCCCTAGAGTGCTCACAAGGCTTGTCTAAAATTTGACCCCTTGATCCCATTTTGACCCCACTTGACCCGATTTTGATCTAGACCGAAATTTGATGGAGACAAACATTCTGGCCAAGTTTCAAGACATTTGGGCCAAAAATGTGGCCTCTAGAGTGCACACAAGCTTTTTCTAAAATTTGACTCCCCTTGACCCATTTTTGATCCAACTTGACCCAATTTCGAACTTGACCGAGATTTGATGGAGACAAACATTCTGACCAATTTTCAAGACATTTGGGCCAAAAATGTGGCCTCTAGAGTGCATACAAGGTAAAGTTTGACGACGGACGATGGACGACGGACGATGGACGACGGACGCCGGACAGCAGCCCATCACAATAGCTCACCTTGAGCACTTCGTGCTCAGGTGAGCTAAAAACATTTCATTCCAATTATTGAGATTCAATTCCGAGCTTTTGTTTTTATACTTCATTCCAGAATCAGGAGATGGTCAAAGACCAACGTTTCGCAATCTGAAATCCCAGATGACCCTTTTTATCCCGAAGAAAACAATTAACAACATCGTGAAAATGATAATGTGAATAATTTTCAAATATTTTGGAATGAAATTGAATAGACAGGAAATATTTTACCCAATGACGGAGTGTCTGCTTACGGTCGCAGAAATATTGTGTGTGTACGTTCTGAATACTTTATCTGCATAAACCCTAAAAAGGGGGTTTTGGGTGAAATTAAAGGGAGGTAATCCAATATCGCTAATTTTGTTCAGGATGAACAAAATCAGCGATATTTATTACCTCCCTGTCATAAAATAAGCATACGAGTTCTATAAATAGCCTCATGTTTCTAAAAAAAAACTAAAACAATCAGACGATTACAATTTCAATAATTTCAGTGAAATCGCGATTTGGAATAAAATGAATGAATGGAGCGATGAGTGAGTGGTTTATGATATCTTTAACTGAGATGAATTTCAATTTCGCGATGTTATTGACGGTAACATACATAATAAAATACGTACCTGCTACAGATGGCCGCCAAGCTACGGCTGTTACAATATTGTCGTATGGAGGTAATTGGCGCTGAAATGAATAAAACATGGTTACAAATTAACACGAGACACTCCCGTTACACTGCCGGGTTACCATGTATGGAAAAAAGGAAATAACATCCTTTCCTAACCTCTAGCTGCTATCCCATTTAGGTTTACGATTATCCATCCGAGGGCGAGAGTACCATTACGCACATTACCTCAAGTACGCAAAAGAAATAAATCCTCTTTCGAAAAATGTCGTTATTAATTATTCACCAACACCCAAATCATAGGAAAGGGGTGCCGGCGGAGGACATTCATCTTGTGTCACACTCCACATATCGCCTTTATTCTATTTATTCTATTCTGGTGGCCTTCTGAGTGCGTATGAGTTTAAAAATCCTAGTTACGCCTTTGAACCCTTTGGTGGAAGACAAAATATGTCAGAAAGGATACATGTATTAACTGACGCCGCTGATCGAATTGACAAGGTTAAATGATTTTGGAATGAATCTGAAATGACATTGAATGAGCGAGTTTTGAGTGAAATCAACGGGAGATTATCTAATACCGCTAATTTTGTTTCAGATGAAGAAATTTGTTTGTTTGTTTATTTTGGGGATTTTACTCCGCTTTAAACATTTTTTCATTTATATCGCGCCGGCTGGAGCACCTTACAATGGATCCCTGGTATTCCTCACACCAGACCTACAATTACATCCTTTCCTAGCCTCCATCCACTGTCCCTCATAGGTCTACGATTATCGACTTATTGGTGGGAGACAAGTAGTCGGAAAGAATAAATGCCACCGTCAGGGATCCGGATGAACAAAATTAGCGAAATTTATTACCTTCCTTTACAAACATACACATAAACGTTCTATAAATAGCTTTTTATTTCTTCCAAAAACAATCAAACGCTTACAAATTCAATTAATTAAGAGATTTTTTAATTGTATCCATTTTGAATGAAGTAGTTGATATTATCGCTTTAGTCATTTTGAGCGTTTTTGAATGGTTTGAGTGAGTGTCTAGAATGAATTAATGGAGCGATAAGTGAGCGATTCAGAATGGTTTTGATGAAGTGAATGTCGATTTCACCATGTTATGAACTGTAACAACTTGCTGTAGCGGCGGACACTTTAATGTATTGAGATTTTTTTTCAAAGGCGAGGTTTACTCTTGTAAATAAACTGGTTAGAGACCAATTCTCACCAACTTACCCGGTTTGTGATAAAGATGGAAAGGAAACCCTTCTAAATTTTAAATCATGTTGACAACAACTTCTTTTATTTAAAACATAAATGTTGCGAATGAATATTGTATTTTTATTTTGAAATAGTCAGGTGGCGAGAACTGGTACACAGAGAGAAATGGTCTCCAAACAGTGTATCACGTATTCTAAATTTTAAATAAATGATTGAAGTGAAGTGAATAATATCTAATACTGACACCCATTCTGATCAAAACGACTCCAAATTGCCTTCACAACCATTCATAGCAATCAAACATATGTAGCACTTCACTAAATCAAATCGAGCCTCGTTTATCTCTGTTTATAGATGGCTCGTTTAATAAATTTGGTATTTCATAACCAATCATTTAACATCCTCCATTTCAGATAAACGTATATTTCATATTAACCAAAACAAGATATGAATAAATGTAAGACATCCGAAATCACAATGTAATTCAACCATATTTACCCCTAAAGTTTCTAGATCCTTTTCATACTTCCAGAAATATTCCAAAATAAATACAACAACAAATAAACAAACGGACATCGGCAAGGCGACGGCTATATACGGCCATTTTAACGTCTGGTTAACTCTGAAAAGTAAATAAGGAAAAAAATAATTTTATTTAAACAGTCAATGTCATCGTCGAATTGACAAGGTGAATGATTTTGGAATGATTTTGGAGTGGTTTTGGAATGAAAATGAATGAGTATGGTGAGTGAATTTCGAGTTGTAATTCAAAGACGGTAATCAACTTTGACATTTTGTGATATCTCTAGTTCTACTTAAGTCGTTGACTTGAAACTTGATACACGTGTTTACTATCACAAGTGCATATACTTTCAAGAGGGGTAGCTCTAGACGCATTTTGTCCAAGTTATTCCCCTTTTCGAATCAAGATTTTCATCCACCATCGAGCAATCAACAGTCGAGCGTGGGCACCCCGTAGGCAGTGCTCTTGTTAGGTACATACATCTGTGTTTGAGTGTATTCACGGATAAATTATAGGCTTTAAAACCATCATCAGCCATAAAATTCGTGGAAATGTTTGATCAATTTGAATGAATCGTCGCTCGGTTTGAAATATTTCGAAGCGTTTTTGATCAATTTTGCATGATTTTGATTGGTTTGAGTAAGTTTTTTGAATGCGACGAAGGAAGCTCTGAATAAGTGAATTCGAATAGTTTTGACCGGAAATATTGTCAACTGATGGTATTATATATCTACAATGTCTTGCTACTTACGTATTTGTTTTAAACAGTCGCCTTGGCCTAGTTAGCCTGTGGATGTGTGGAGCGACAAGCCCGTACGTCAGGGCCCCGATAAGACAACCCAAAAATGTAAATACTGTAAATAGAAAACAAAATATTTTAAGTTTAAGAAATGGATAAGGCATGGAATAGCCAATCCTGCGTTCAGGCAATAAAAACGGTGCAAACTGTTTGCAAATTATACCCCGCTTTGCACGCATTGAATGCATGCAAAAAGATTGCACTTTTTTGTCACCCGAAACACAGGTGTTTTTTTTAAGTTTTTGGTGACGGGAATAAAGTTACTTACATCGTGAAATTGACTGTCATTCCGATCAAAACCATTCTAAATCGCTCACTCAGCGCTCCATTCATTCAATCCAAACACTTACTCGAACAATTCAAACACTCCTAAAATCACTAAAATGATGATTTTAACAACTAAATTCAAAAATAAAAATCAGTAGATAAAATTAACGATTTCAATGACATAAAATTGAATTTTGCAATCGTCTGATGGGTTCGTTAAGAAATAGAAAGCTTTTCATAGAATCTGTATGCATGGTTTATTTAAGGGAGATAATGAATATCGCTTATTTGTTCATTCTGAACAAAATAAGCGATTTTGGATTCCCTCACCACAAGAGTTTGTCATGAAAAGCTACCCTTTTCTTTGGTGAAAATCTTTTAATGAGTGACGGCTTTAAAAATCACATTCTTTAAAACGAAATATCTTAAGAAAATTATCGTAAAAGAAATCCTATCTCGTTAAAACTAATAAGAATCGTCTCGATGAGACTATTCCACTGAGTTTTAATGACAAAAGTTTATTAAGAAATGTACTTACATATTAAATCAAAATTATGTTTTTTACTTTTAAACAAAAAGTGTAGCGACCATTCTCTTTCACGAACGCATTTTATCGATCACGTCGTTTTTTTGGCCGTTTATACATGTTTTACATATACATGTACACTGCATTAACCCTTTCCTGTTTTACAAAACTTTCGACCTGTCCAAATTCAAAGGCTTTGTAAATCATATTTTAAAGTGGATTTAAATTGAAAAATAACCATTCAGTAGGGTAGAAAATAGTGTGGAAAAGAAGAAATTGCTGAAGCAATTTCTTCTTTTTTCACAACGTTTTCTCAATCATTAAATCACAGGCACGTAAAAAGCAGGGATTAAACAGCAAAGGTTTAATTACCAACAGACCAATATTAATAATACTTACTTCCATTCGGAACCCACGTGCCGACCTGAGCGGTTACCATTCCAGGACACTGAAAGAGAAAGGTCAAAATTCCAAAATATTTGGTTTAAACCTATTTATTTTACATCGATTGGGAAACAAGTTCTTACAACTTAGATTAATCCCTCTCGATTATGCTTCCTGGAAAATTCACCAGTACTCGCGCCGAATGTGTGGGCCTATGAAAGAACCAAGATCGATAGCCGCTCCCGGGAATCGAACTCAGGACCTTTGGGTCAAGAGGCCGACGCTCTACCCCTAGATCACGGACACCACACTAAAAATATGACATCGAAGTTTTAATTTATATATGTAAATAGTTTGCTGCATATCTTACAACTTATAAAACCTTCAATAAAATTAGTATTTAATGTACACAAATTCTATTTTCTATTTTTCAGTATGATTCAGATCTCTTGAGACAAATCGAGGAATATTCTTGAAATCCAGAGGTTACATCTTTACCGCGATAAATATCGTAAAATGAGGTAGAATCTTTTAATTTTTCGCTGTAACAAAAATGCGCCACAATACGCTCTAAATAAACCCATGTGTATATTAATTTCTCCTAGTTTTATTATGTATACCCATGTACAATTAATAACACTTCCGACCAAAAAGATTCCAAATCACTCGCTCAGCGCTCCATTCATTCATTCGAAACACACACTCCCACCATTCAAAACGGCCCGAATCCGTTCAAAAATACTTCGGTCGTAAACCTATGTGAGATAGCAGTCGGAGGCTAGGAGAGAATGTAATGGTAGTACAGGTGAAAGAAATACCAGCAATCCATTGTTAGGTGCATTAGCCGTCGCGATGTAACTAAGAAATTGTTGAAAGCGACGTAAAACCCATTCAAACAAACAAATCAAAAATACTTCGGAATCGTTTACAACGAAAATAACATTATCTCGATCAAAACACTCGAAACACTCACTCAAACTATTAAAAACGCTCCTTTTTTAACTTCGAAATTGTTCAAACCGATCGATGTTCCATTCAAATCAATCAAAACTTTCAATGATTTTTGCTGGTGATTTTAAATTGTCTAATTCATCCGTGAAGACACTCGAACACAAATGGTACAGTTAGTAGCATCGTGAATCTAAAATTCGTCTCAAGCAAAACCATTCTAAATCGCTCAACTCATTCATCCAAAACATCACTCAAACCATTCAAAAATATTAAAAAAGGACTGAAATTATAACGTCAACAATTGCAATCAATCAAAATATACTGTACCTAGAAAAACATCGCGATTTTACAAACATTTAATTGAAATCGTAAGAGTCTGATTTGTTCTTTATGAATAAGGAGCTTTTTATAGAACACTTATGTACATTTTGTAAAGGGAGGTAATAAATATCTCTAATTTTGTTCATCCTGAACAAAATCAGCGATATTAGATTATTTCCTTTAATTTCACTCAAAACTCATTCATCGCATTCATTTTCGTTTCCGAAATCAATCACATTGTCGATTTCCCGTTGTTGTTATCTGTATGTAGATTTTTATAAAGGGCGGTACAAATATTACTAATTTCGTCTTACAGTTACAGTTGGTTACATCGTGAAATCGACATTCACATCAATCAAAACTATTCTTAATCGCTTTCTCAGTGCTCCATTTATACATTCCAAACACTCACTCAAACCATTCAAAAATGCTCAAACCAATTGAAAAATATATAATCAACAACGTCATTCAAAATAAATTTGAAAAGAGAAAAATCGCGATTTCACAGAAATAATTCAAGTTGTAAGCCTCTAATAGGTTCCTGAAGAAATAGGAAGCTAACCTTTAGAACTTTTATGCATTTTTTTTATTAAAGGGAGGTAATCAATATCGCTAATTTTGTTCACCCTGAACAAAATTTTCGATGTAGGTTTACCTCCTGTTAAATTCTCTCAAAATTCGCTCCACACACTCATTCAAATTAATACCTAAATCATTCAAAAAAACATTCACGTTGTCAATTTCACGATGCTATTAACTGTACTGTCAGAACAAAACTTACCGCTCCTGAGAGAGTCATTCCACTGCCCAACACGAAAGCTCCGACAGCGCTGCTTAAAATGCCCTTGTCGGAGAAACACGTGATGTACTCCTCCACGGATTTTTGAAAGATCTCTTTTGTCAAAGGTATCACAGATAAAACACAAAACACTAACTGTCCTGAAATAATCAGATAAATGTGATCCGTCATGCGAAAAGGGACCATTTGGGTAGTGCGTAAAGTGTCGACCCTTTTCAGACTGCGCGGATTGCGGAGACTGACCAGGGTCGAAAGATTTTGCACTTTACTTATTTTATGAATCTAGAATCATTTATCTACCCTCTAGTGAAATAATGTTTAAATGCGACCTCTGGTTGGCCTGTTCTAGAACAAATCTCTTTTTCAAATATTCATTTAACAAACTTCCTAGATGGTCCCTTTTCGCATAACAGATCACAAATAAACATTATTGCAGTTATATCGCGTCGGCTGTCGCAGCTATCTATGGCTTAATGGTGATTTTATCACACCAGATCAACCAAAACATTTCATCCGAGACACAGACTGCCTGTCCCATTTACGCGTACTTTTTATCATTCGCCTATTTGCGAGAGACAAATGACGCTTGGCAACTTCATATTTGTCAAATGTCGGATGAAATTTGGTATTCGAACTCACAGCCAGGATAGACGGTCCAATTTGTTACCGATTGAGCTAGCCGGGTTGAGTATTTTAAAAAGAGGACATCCGTTTGGTTCAGTGTAAAAATGATTAATAATTCGTTCGGTTAACAAAAACAGATATATTTTCACCAATGGCCGAGCCACTGGTGGAATTATTGCTTTTGATGTCCTCGAAATGAAATACTAATCGCTCTTACTCGAAAAAAAAAAGGGATTATTCTATTTCTTTAATTCAAAAACGAGACAAAGTGTGGGACCGCAAAAAAGCGTCCGTTGTTCACGAAATGAAATACATGTATTAATCGTTCTTACTCGAAAACAAACGATCACTCTATTACTTTAATGCAAAAATGAGACATTATGTGAAACGTTTTAGAGCAAATTTTCAAAGAGAGTGCCATTTAGCACGTGATTGATATATGCAAACGTCAAGTGTTCATTCGCCCCGCTTAGATAATGTAAAAAAGAATAAAAAACGAAAGCAGGGTATAATCTTAAGTAATTTCACTGGTTTGGTACCTTGTCAAGTGATAATCTACCGGTTTTTTCTTGATAATCTACCGACGGGCATATCGAGAAAACAAAGTTTATGGGCGACTTAAATCATGCAACATAAGTTTTAATATACTGTAACTCAGTTTGTATTAGCGAGGGTTGTTTTTTGCTAATATTCGCGACCGATCGAACACGCGAAATCCGGAATATCACTGATTGTTTTTTTTTTTATATAAAAAATATTATTACTTCAGCTGTGTCCATTTTAATCCATGCATTCTGATTGGTTGATATTTGGTTTCATTATTTAATGGAACAGTTTTAAGCACGCAGCTTAACTTAATTGGCAAAGCTACAGCGGAAATTATTCCCCATACAAAATCGGTCTTTCTAGTGAAAATCTTTAAGTTTAGCTTCATTTTGTCATTATTTTTGGTGACGACGCCAGGGCTTTAGCCATTCGGAACATCTCTCGGGCTCTTCCGTTAACTGGAAAGTACTTCGGGCGTGTGTAGTTTTTTGGGGGCATTTTTTGTAATTCTACTCCTGGCAGTACTTCGGTCTATTATACGCTTGAAGAAAAGAACATCTTCAATGATTTTCCCGATCGTCTATGCAGATTTTTGGGCATTTTATGATTTGATAACAAAACGCAGTAAATCACTGCGTTTAGTTATCAGATAATATTATGCCAGGCTTTAAACTGTCGTTTATTTTTTGTTTTTTTTTTCTCAGGCATCTTGATGCTTGTAACGGCATGTAATTCCACGAGAGAAATGGTGCGCTCTCACCGCTGCGCCCTTATTTGTACCGAGATCATTTCTGTAAATCTAAATTCTATGAGCCGTTTGATGAAAAATGGGCAATAGTAAAGGGTATGGTACACATGACTGATTGATGAATCCTTTTGTCAAATAATCCACAGAAAAAACAATTTCTCTCGTTTCCTTACACACCATGTTCAATCCATTCATTTTTTCGCATTGTTTAGTTTTTTATACCTTACTTTTCTATAAAATTATTCATTTATCCATGATAAATATAAAGTAAGCATATACTAAGGTTTGTTCGATTTATCAAGCTGATTGGCATGCACAAATCTTAGTTATTTATACAGTAAACATTGTATTGAGCGACCACATACGGAACCATCAAATAGCGGTCGTTAAAGAGAATGGTCGCTTAGAACACGTTTTGTTTACAAATAAGAAAACATAATTTCATTTGAATATGTATGGACTGAGTGCGAATTTCTCAATTATCCTTTGTTGGTAAAAGTCAATAGAATCGTCATAGTGACAATTCTATTGAGTTTTAACAACACATGATTCATTTACAATAAGTTTTAGACAAACTATATCTTATTGTGAAGATATTTCAATTTAAAGAAGGGGATTTTGAAAGCGGTCGCTTAATACAAACGGTCGCTTAATAGACGTGGTCGCTCGAGCAATATCGACTGTATATTGCTGTCGTATTTAATGCCAAATAATAAAATGAAGTGCGTTTGAAACATTTCACATACTTAAAATCACATCCGTCAAAAGTACCGATAGTCGTCTTTCAAAATTAAAAAAAAAAACAATCACATTTGGAAAAATTAGCCTTAGTATGAAAGACAAAAACGTAAGATCAGATCAAGACATAACACACAAAAATAACAATAAAATATCAATTCTCATGATTCTCATGACACTCAGCTTGATAAAAAATAAATGTTTGCATACAAACTAGGTGTTAGGATTCTTTATATTGATATAATAGTATGAATGTATATGTGTATCATCATGTCATCATGGATGAATTAAAAAAAAAAAAAAAAAAAAAAAAAAAAAAAAAAAAAATTTCTGTAAAATCGCCGAAGATTCCCGATTTATAGCGATCATAATCTCCGGAAACAGCCGAGCTAATAATTACCTGTTCCACTGGCCGCTAAAAACATCTTCAACATAATGAAATTCTCAAACACCATTTGGCCTCGGATTGTTCTTGGCTCGAAAACTGAAAATAGAAAAAGAAACAACAAGAGCTGTCACTGTAAGATGACAATGCCCCCGACACCGCTTTGATTTAGAAGTTATGGCCAATGTTAAAGTTTTTGGACGGAATGACGGACGGACGGACAGCCGGACGGACGGACAGACGGACGGACGGACAAGTCAAATTTATGATGCCTCCCTATCGGGGGCATAATAAAAATTATAAAAATCCGTTAATCTCTTTTTTTAAACATCGTAAAATTGATTCACCACATCAAAACCATTCTAAATCGCTCTCTCGGCACTCCATTCATTCATTCCAAACACTCACTCAAACCATTCAAAAACGCTCAAACCCATTGAAAAATATTGAATCAACAACGTCATTCAAAATAAATTTTGATAGAGAAAAATTGCGATTTCACTTACATCATTTAAAATGTAAGCGTCTAATAGGTTCTTGAAGAAATAGGAAGCTATCTATTGAATTTGTATTCATATTTTATTAAAGGGAGGTAATCAATATCGCTAATTTTTGCGATACAGGAATACCTCCCATTGAGTTTACTCAGACCTCGCTGCACACACTCATTCAATTTCATTTCTAAATCATTCCAAACTCATTCACCTTGTCTATTTCACGATGTATTTAACTGTACCTAGATTCCGTTATCTATTTTTTTAGATATAAGAAGACCATGGGGAAGACCATTTGTCATTCTCAGCAATCGTTTGGGAAAAAAGGTACATGGCATAAAAGTCATACAGTTAGTTAGAAATTGTCATTCATCTCAATCAAAGCCATTCTAAATCGTTCACTGAGCGCTCCATTCACTCATTCCTTACACTCACTCAAACCATTCACAAACGCTCAAATGATTAAAAAAGATAAGATCAACAACTACATTCGAAATGAATTAAGCTAGAAATAAGTCACGATTTCAATTTTAAAATTGAAATTGTAAGCGTCTGATTGGTTCTTGGAGAAATAGGAATCTATTTATAGACCTTGTAAATGGGAGGTAATAATTATCGCTTATTTTGTTCATCCTGAACAAAATTAGCGATATTGAATTACCTCCCTTTAATTTCACTCAAATTCGCTTATACACTCATTCAATATCATTCCAAAATCACGTGTCAATTTCACGATGTTTTTACCTGTACATGTAACTATATATTATTTCAAATTTAGCCACGATGTCTCTATCGCCAACACCGCTTTGCATTTCGTTCTAATTTCACGAACATACCCTTTTTCAGGCTACAGTAAGTAACATCGTGAAATTGACATATACCTCGATCGAAAGCATTCCTCATTGCTCCCTAAACTCTCAATTTATTCATTTTTTCATTCAAAGCACTCATCCGAACCATTCAAAAACGTTGCATTTACAAAACATACCCCTCCTAATCCTCAAAAACGAACGACGTTTCAATCAACTCAATCAAATCTTTCAATGATTTTATTAGCTGTTTGTGGGACATTCAAACACGAAACTACGTAGGTTTTATTACTGGCAGATACATACAAATGTCGCTGATTTCGTCCAATCTAGACAAAAATGGCGATATTGTCGTATTTCTTTTGAATTTCACTCAAAACTCACTGTTACATGTACGGAGCGTTTTGTGAATGATTTTAGTTCTTTTTGACAGTTTTAGGTTTTCTATACATTGAGCGATGATTAACCGTTTTAGTTTAGCTTTTTGACGGAGTAATTGTCAAGTTGCTAAAAGCCGTAAGACCCCCCACTCGTGACAGATATTCAGGTCAAACATTCCATGACAATTATTTTTGACCTACTCGTATTCCAAAAGACAAGATAATTATTGATTGAGTTTTTATCCCAAAACAGCATGGATAATCTATCGAATTGAAGATTTGCAGATAGCTGCATCGTAAAATTGACACTCATATCAATCAAACCATTTTAAATCATTCACTCAGTGCTCCATTCATTAATTCCAAACACTCACTCAAATCGATCAAAAACGCTCCAAGATGTCTGAAAAGATACAATCAACAACTACATCTAAAAATAAATACATAAAGAAAAAAACATGATTTCATAGACATAATTGGAATTGTAAGCGCCTGATAGGTTCTTGAAGAAAATGGAAGCTATTAATAGAACTTATATGCATATTTTATTCAAGGGAGGTAATAAATATCGCGAATTTAGTTCATCCTGAATAGAATTATGACAGTTAAGAACTCAGCTAACGAACAAAAAATATTTACATCTATATATTACCGTTAAGAAGCGGACCCGTAATAGTTGAGCAACGTTTCGGATGTAATGAACTTAACAGTGTAAACCGATGTTTCCTAATGATTTTATAAGGAAACCTCGGTCATCATTGTAAAAGATCACGAGTTCCGAAAAATTGGGGATTTATAACAGGTCCAATAATTTAAAATATTACATAATACAGTAATGCAAACGACAACTTTGACGCTCATATACATTCTAAATGTATATCGTTCCGTTAACGTTAGGTATTATGTAAGCTTTTTGAACACAAACGAAAATCCTTTGAATCGCTCTGAATGATTTCATTGTCCGATCTGAAGGTTCGAGCGTCTGATTTGTCCGTTACGTGTTTGCCACACAGATCTATAGAAATGCGTGTAGATTTTATTCATGGGAGGTAATAATAAATCGAGTATTTCATTCAATTTGAAAGAAATGAGCGATATCGTATTATCCCCGCAAATGTATTTAAAACTTGCTCATTTAACTAATTCAATATAATTACGAATATTATAAAAAAAAATATCCACAGCGTCAAATTTACGATGTTTGTAAATGTACATGTATTTCTAAACGACTACCCTTATAGTACAGTCAGTTACATCGTGAAATTGACATTCATATTAATCAAAAGCATTCCAAATCGTTCACTCAGTACTCCATTCATTCATTCCAAACACTCGTTCAAACCATTCAAAACGCTCAAATTTAATAAAAAATATAAGATCAACAACTACATTCAAATGGTCAAAGAACAAGAACAAAATCGCGATTTCCGTGACTGTCAAAATTGAATTTTTAAGCGTCGGATTTGTTCCTTAACTGTATCTAATAAAACATTAGCTCGCTACAGTTAATTATATCAAGAAATTGACATTAAACTCAATCAAAACCATTCTTAATCACTCATTCAGTGCTCCAATCATTCATTCCAAACACTCACTCAAACCATTCAAAAACGCTCCAAACTCACTGAAAAACATATAACAACAACTTCGTTCAAAATAAAAAAAAGCTAGGGAAAAATCGGGATTTCACTTAATAAATTGAAATTGTAAGCGTCTGATAGGTTCTTGAAGAAATGGGGAGGTATCTATAGAACTTTAATGCATATTTTATTAAAGGGAGATAATCAGTATTGCTAATTTTGTTCATCCCGAACAAAATTTGCAATACTGGATTACCTCCCTTTAAATTCACTCAAAAGTCGCTCCACACACTCATTCAATTTCATTCCTAAATCATTCCATAATCGTTCACCTTGTCAATTTCACGATGTTGTTAACTGTATTTTCAGAATTATTGCAAAGTCATTTCTGTTCGACTTTCCTTTGTTATTTATTTAGCTCACGCGGCCATAAAAAACATTAGCGTTAGATACCCGATCTATTAAACAGCGGTAAATCGGAACCAAAGGTGTAGGATTTCAGGCTTTTAACTTTTTTTACTAGGCAGCATTTTAAATCTCTTTACTTATGACCCCGCCATGAAAGAACTTACAATGTATATTTGTGAAAAATTACAAGCATATCAGTTTTGGAATAGAGAACGCATCTGATCGTTCTTTTATTAGTTTGTACTAGTTTGTTTGTTGTTGTTTTGCTCATCGTATAGTGCTGGTGCACTTAAAACATCTTGAAATTGACAGGGTAGATGATTTTGAGATTTATTTCGTTCATTAAAATTGATTTAGTGAGCGGGGTTTGTTTTGACTGAAATTCAGGGGGGTTGGTATTTTACTGACGATTTCGTTCAAAAGGAAAGAAATAAGTAACATTACATTAACCCCTTTTCACTACGAACATGCTATAAATAGACTGATGAGTTTCTTGTAAACCCTTCCAAATAAATCAAAACAATCATGGAATGATTTGGAAGATTTTGGGGATAGTTTTGTGCGATTTATGAGCGTTTTAATTGATTTATGAGCGTTCTGAACGATTTATGAGCGTTTTGAATGATTTGTTTAAGTATTTGGATTGCTGTGAATAGTGTGTTTAGTGCATTTTTTAGAATATGTTTGATAGGGACGAGTGTCGATTTCATGTTGTTTATTTTACCTGACGCCTGTCACCTTAAATCAAAAGTGAATGAATGATCCGATTTCGCGTCTTGGGGAAAATACGAATTGATGGAATGACATTGCCTATCTGTTTATTTCAAAGAGGACAAGAACTTCCGTACAAAGTGGTCTAAATTATGGACATAATCATTTACATTTTACAACCTTAAGGTTATAATTGATATGACAGGGGTAATAATTATCTATTTAACATACCAATCGAAGCATGGTTTGCTTTGAGTTTTTGACATTTCTTTTCTGACAGTAATATTTTGGCCAAATATCAGAAGAAAAAATTATATGAGGCCCAAGTCGTACCATGCAAAATTCCATAAGAGTCAGAAATATCAGGTCTCCATTGCGGTAGTGAAATGACGAAAATTTTATATGATTGTATATTTGTGACCCGTCATACGTAAATTGGCCATCTGAATAGTGCGTAAAGTGTCGACCCTAGTCAGACTGCGCGGATTGCGCAGACTGACTAGGGTCGAAACTTTTCGCACTTTCTTGATTTTCTGAATCTAGAATGATCAATTGACTTTCAAGTGAAATAATTTTTGAAATGAGATCTTTGGTTGGCCTGTACTAGAACCGATCTCTTTTTCAAATATTAATTTTACGCAGTTCCTAGATGGCCCAATTTCACCTGATGGTTATATGCGTTATTTGACCAGTCTTTTACGGTTTGGGTTTCGGTTAAGCGCGGGTTAAGAACGACTATTCGTTTTCTTCTTAACTCAAAACATAAATCACCCATTACAGTCCGACCGACCAACATTTCAAGTGACGTCATAATTTGTTTATTATTTTATTGCTGTGTCAAATATTTAAGGTTTAATAGTACAATGTAGTTAATACACTTACTTTTGACAGGTAGGAAAATAGCTCAGTTGGTTAGTGAGATGGGACATACGTTTCAACCCCACGAAAATAAAGTGTAATTTAATATCGAGGTTCGAATCTCTGTCGGAATACACATTTTTGTAAATCATGTATTATCATCTTTTTTTAATATATTTTCAATATAGAAACAATTGATTTCAATATTTCCAATTGACTCGTTTATTCATAATATGTGTAAGAAAACATTTTTTTCAATTTATTGTTGTTGTTTTTTCTTTTCTCTACTGATGTGTCAGTATTTTCGTATTTTTCTATTTTCAACTCATACACATGTATTCATAAATGTCACAAAAATGGAAAGGGATTTTTTTTTTGTTTTCAAAATTGTTTCGTGTAAAATCGCTTATGCTTATACAAGTTTTGAATGATGAATGTAAGAAAATGAAAAAAAGTCCATTCTTATGCGCCGATACGAACCCCTGAAGCACGTTGTTAAGACTAGGGTGCGTTACCAACTACGCTAATTACGACAGTTGTTTTAATTGAGTTGAATGCCAATTTATTTTAATCTATGCCTTTGAAAAGTAAACAAAAAGTGACGTCACTTGCAATGTAGGGTGGTTGATTTGTACGTACTAACAATCTTTTTCGACCGTTTGTTTCTCTTTTACTTCTGTAACTCACTTTTCACTGTTCATAATATTTCGAAACGATTTGCAATTCGCGAATAATAAATATTTCGACAATATCATAATTTCAACATGAGTTTAAGTATATCGTCGTCGACTACATGTATAAAGCTGTAGTTAATGCATTTTATGATCTCTCAAGACATCTAATCCTCTGAACGGCGATTGCGCAATTGTTAGCGCTTCAGTTTGTTTGTTTGAATGGAGTTTTACATCGCTTTCAACAATTTTACAGTTATATCGCGGTGGCTGGAGCACCAAATAATGGATTCCTGGTATTTCTCACATCAGTATAACCATTACATTCTTTCAAAGCCTCCAGCTACTATGCCACAGAAGTCTACTATTTTTGACCCACTGATGGGACACAAATAGTCGGAAGGAATGAGTGCCGCCAGAATCTCGATCTTCAACAATGGAACCACGATTTCAATACGCATATGGCTGCGCAAATCCTTACCGACATTTTACAATTTTTACAGATTGGTGTATAATAACAAACCTTAGTAAGATAGAAGAAGGAGGCTACGGGAAACAATATAATGGCTGTACTGGTGCGATGTATACATGTACCAAGTATCCCTTACTAAGTACTCCAGTCGCCGAAATGAAGTCGAAAACTGTTCAAAGCGGCTTTAAACCACATTCAAACATTTAAAATCTACACGATAGTTGCTGAGAACGCTAAGGTTCAAAGCAATTACACATCGCAAACAAATACCATTGGAATGTCAATAAAACTAGGGTATAAAACGGAAATAAGGTCACGGATACCCTAGATAAATGATGTAGCAGATTTTTACTCTCTGACTTTTGGCGGACTGGAGAAACAAAAATTTGACTTGGGTTGTAACATTTCAAATATTTCAAATGATCGTATAGAAAAGAACCTTGGTCCCGCTTAACTTAACTTCTTACGAGTAAAATAATCGAAAGTATGAATCACAATTAGTACTTGGTGCTTTCATTCATTATTAGATTCTGCCTTTCAATATCTCATTAAAATCGTCTTTAGATGACGATTCCAGTTAGACAATTCCTCGAATCGGCAAGTTTGACCTTGATAATTGACCTTGACATTGTCAAACTGTTGGCCTTGACCTTGTCATTCAATAATGAGCCGACGTCATAGCATAGTTGGTTGTACATTGGATTTAAAATTCTCAATCATGGGTCAAGGTCAATTATCAAGGTCAAACTTGCCGCTTTGAGGCATTAGTATTCGACAAAAACATCTTGTTTCTTTTTCTTTGTCATTATATTTTGTGATATTTGCGAACCAAAAATGTAGAAACCTTTTTTTTCACATCGATCGGCATACAAGTCCATACAACTTAGTCCTCTCGATTCTGCTTCTTAAAAATCAACTAGTACTTGTGTACAAGTGTAAGGGTGAAAGACCAAGATCATTAGCAGCTCCCGGGGATCAAACTCGAGATCACTTGACCAAGAAGCCGACGCGTTACGTCTCGATTTAGGAACTTTCAAATGTTGCGACGATACACATTTTTCTGGCCACCCATACTTCAGTATGCCTTAAGGATTACTGACATTCTATTTGATATATAAAGTTAAGATAAAATCCAACTGAGTGAGCATAAGAGAAAAGAAAAATACCGCCACAAGTAAGTATATCGACTTGCAGCGACTAAAACGTCGTACCTTCAGTTTGAATAAAACTGTAGGTGGGACGTTTTGATCGCTGTCTGATAACATATCCATTCAATTTCCTGCGGATGCTGGCTGTATCTAAGAACCATAGGAATCTAGGCAATCCTCACTTGATATGAAACAGCGAGCCTTGTAGATACAGTTAACAACATCCTGAAATTGACAAGGTGAATCCTTTTGGAATGACTTCGGAATGAAATTGAATGAGTGTGTGGTGCAAGTTTTGAGTGAAATTAAAAGGTGGTCATCTATTATTGCTAATTTTGTTCAAGATAATTACCTCTCCTTGGGCCAGTCAGCCACTTTAAAGTCCTCACCAGCTATTGAAATCGTAGAATAAATAGTTTGGTTTGAATTTATTGTTGAAAGATCGATTTTTAAATGTTTTCTAATGATTTCGGAATGTGTTTGTTCGATTATTAATGAATGTTTGGAATGAATGAATGGAGCGCTAAGTGAATGATTAAGAATGATTTTGATCGGAATGAGTGTAAATTTCATGATGTTTTAACTGTATAAGCGACAATCATATTTCGGCCTTTTAACTACCAGTGAAATCTTTCAAGAATTTCACATGCGATGAGGAAGGGGAATTCGCTAATGAAAATTGTTGCTTTATATAATGGACGAGAAAGTATGTTCACAGTCTTCTAGCCGAGTAGGGTTAGCTTAGTCAGTAATGCGTTTAGCTCTGAATTCCTGGGGTCGTGGGTTCGATTTTCGGCTCGACTAATATTCATCCAATAATTAACAAAAGTTCCGTGCAACATTCGTAACTTGTAAGAAGGTACAGTTAATAATATCGTGAAATTGACATTCATCTCAATCAAAACCATTCTTAATCGCGCACTCAGTACTGCATTCATTCATTCCGATGCTCAAAAACGCTCAAAAACGCCCTAAAATTGCTAAAAAATATACAGTTATAAGCTACATTTAGAATAAATATAAATAGGTAGCGATTTCACTGTCATAATCAAAATTGAAAGCGTCAGATGGGTTTTTGGAAACTTGAAAAGCTATTTTATAGAACTTTATTACTTATTTTATTAAATGGTGGTAAAAATATCGCTAATAAATACCGCTAATTTTGTTCAGGATGAACTCTGCCGAGTCCTGATAATTTCTCGCAGCCGAGACCAGATAACATTGATATTGTAAGATACTAACGTGTTATTCTATTTATCATGCAATCATTTTCAGCGCTTAATTATAATTAAACCCTTAAAAATCAAAGAAATCCAGGAGAAAGTGTATGCAAATTGTTTCTAAAAGTAGACTGACTGATATCATGTCATGTTATCAGACAGGTGTTATCAGGGAAGTAAGGCTTCTTTGCATGATAAAACATGCATTCATCTCAAAACATTAATCAAATTATAGAGAGTCATTTCCAATTAAGCAGCATGTATACGCGTTAATTTTATGGACAATATGATGGTATCAATCACAAATATTGCTCATACAAGTTCAATTGTATTGCCAATCTACGGGATTGGCAATATTTTTGATCTTGTATTGGCAATAGTGAATATTGATCAATAAAACATACTGATTCAATATCAATATAGTCAACAACATCTTGAAATTGACTTGGTGATTTTGGTATGGTTTTGGAACGAAATTGAATGAGTGCAATGAATGAGTTTTCAGTGAACTTAAAGGAAGGTAATCAAATATCGCTAATTTTGTTCAAGCTTTTTTTATGATATCAACTATGTCAGTGAAATCGCGATTCTTCTAAGCTATATTTTTTGGGAATTAATTTCTTGATCTTTATCTTTTTCAGCCATTTCGGAGCGTTTGTGAAATGTTTAAGGTAACTGCGGACACATAGAGGGCCATTTTAGGTCCAAATTTTAAATTGTCCGCAAATCATGCCGAATGCGATAAAATTGAACTTAGAAGTACCCGCTTTCATATTTCGGTCATAACAAGGAATTTCATAACGTAGAGTTGACGTCATGACGTCATTAAGGGGCCGACCCCTTTTTTAGGTAACAAAATCAGTAATTGTCCATTTTTTTCGGAAATAATAAACCGATTTTCATCCCGAAAAGACCATTTGCTTCTTTTTAAGACGCATGATGTTATGTTTTATTGATATGAAGATATAAGTGTAAGAAATACAATTAAGTGTAACGTTTTGAATGATAATGCCTTCTGCGTTGCTGTTTTCGAGTACAGTCACTGGAAATATTTCCTTTTTTCTCGAAATTTTGTCCGGTGACCTATGCTGAAATTTATCTATGTTACTGCCAAACCATTCCACTGAAGAAATTTGAAATAAAAACCATATGTCTTCGGGTTAGATTTTTTGTAAAATTCGATTCCGCGAAGATATCGCAAATCAAAGGATATTTCAACGTCACGTCAAATGTTCACAAAAGCTGTCTTTTAATATGGATAAAACTTAAATGAAATTTTGTATTTCTTAAAATCACATTCAGATTCAAAACTTCTGAAGCCTATATTTTACAATAAACCTTAATTTCAAATTTGTTAGAATACGTTATTGCACGGAGATTGGCTCCAAATACATGTAAGCATAATACCGATGGTTTTGGAGTGACGTCGAATTCGACGAAAAATGTTGCAACAACTTCACAAAATCGAATATAATACAAAATCTAACCCGAAAACATATCATTTTTATTTGAGTTATGCAAAGCTACAAAATAACAAAAAAATCAGCATAGGTCACCTGACGAAATTTTGAGAAATTTCTACTTATTTACAAAATATGAAATGAAAAAAGGAACGTCAAATCTAAAAATTCGCGAAATAGTTAGCGTTTCGAGCCTATTTTTCGATATGAATGTGCACAGAAATTAAACGATTAGCTCGGGCGTTCTTGGACTTTCAAAATGAAACTTTTTTTCGTGAAAATCGGCCGATTAATTCAGAAAATATTTGCAAATAATGATTTTGGCGGTTCGAAAAGGGGTTGGCCCCTTAATGACGTCACAACGTCAAATTAACGTTATGTATGTATGTATTTTATGTATGTATGTATGTATGTATGTATGTATGTTATGTATGTATGTATGTATGTATGTATGTATGTATGTATGTATGTATGTATGTATGTATGTATGTATGTATGTATGTATGTATGTATGTATGTATGTATGTATGTATGTATGTATGTATGTATGTATGTATGTATGTATGTATGTATGTATGTATGTATGTATGTATGTATGTATGTATGTATGTATGTATGTATGTATGTATGTACGAATGAATGAATGAATGAATGAATGAATGAATGAATGAATGAATGAATGAATGAATGAATGAATGAATGAATGAATGAATGAATGAATGAATAAATGAATGAATGAATGAATGAATGAATGAATGAATGAATGAATGAATGAAGCACAAAGTGTGTGATTAAGGATGGTTGGATTAAGATGAATGTCAATTTGACGAATTTACTCTGTAAATAATATTGACAGAATAGAGGGTCACTTTAAGGTGCACTATAAAAGATTTACCTCTGGACTTTTCAAAACATATCCCGAAAATGACGCCGCAACATAAACATAAAACAAGGTCCAAAATTATCCGTAGAATAGACTTATCCTCATCTTCCTGCCCCGATGGCGTCTTTGAGGTAACATCACCGAGATTTACATCACTGACGTCAAGTGGGACGTCTTTACGGGCGTCTTCACTTAAAACCTTCCGGTCTATATACTTTTCTGCATCCATTTGATTAATTTTCCTTTTCACAAATACCATGATAGTCCGCGTAGATTTTGATTTTGTCGTATTTTTGTCCCGTTTAATATTCAACAATTAATCTTTCTTATATAAATTAATCTAAAATTCACTTCTTGACACATTATCCGCTTTAACAAAACGCCGAGATTCTCTCCGTAATTGATTGATGACATTAACAGAAAGTTCTAAGTGTTTATTGCATAATGCATACGACATCTAAAAGTACTGTTTAAACATGAGAAATAGTTATCTCATAAAAATATTGTATCATTTTTCAACGATTTTTTAAAATAATTTTTAATATTGTTTCTCAAAAAGTGATAATAAAAACCAAGCGCTTGAAATATGTTTTACTTGGATAAAATACTTAACCAACCCATCCACAAAATAAAATTAGAAACAAAAAGAAGAAAAACCCTCCATTCAAAAAAAAAAAAAAATACTGCCAAAAGGGTTTGAAAGCAGAAAACAATATACCATTAAATTGATAAAGACAATAGTTCCAACAGAAGATATGCGAATTCGCGTTTTATTTACTCTAGTAATTAGATGAGCTTATTCTGATTAGGTAAAGTGATCATTCACTGAACAAAAAAATTGTCACTTTTATGATATCATATACTAATGATATCTATTTACCGATGATATCTAATAAATTCGGACCATCTTTATCAAGGGATATAAAAAAAAGCCAAGTCACTTGACTTAATAAACGTGGACAAAGCGATGAATTTGACCTTGACATTGTAACAGAATAGATTGAACAATCTATATCTTATGTTAATCACAATGTTTGGAACGCGTTGTTTGGAACGCGTTGTTTGAAGTTTACAAGTTGCTTATGTGCCAAAAATACACGAATACATAGATTCAAATGTCATGATAACACTGCAATCTATTAGTACATATTATTGTGACGAGTTTCGTCTCTTTGCATGCACTTCACGGCATATTCCCAATGTGCATAAATCTCTAGCATGAGGATATACATTAAAATTTGCATTAAGCGACCACTTAAGGGATCACCAAAAAAAGTCGTTTAAGAGAATAGTCGCTCAGTACACGATTAGTCTAATTATGACGATAATAACTTTGATTGAATAAGTACGTAACTGCTGATTTCTCAATAATCCTATGTTGTTAAAAAAAATAGAATCGTCTCACTGAGACTTGAAGACGATTCTTATGAGATATTGCATGGCAGAATTCCATATTTAGTTACAACTGTTGAAGCAACTTTAATTTATCACTTAAAAAATGATCTTAAGGCAGTGGCGTAGCTGGAGTCTTTTTGAGAATACGCACAATTGAATGGGATTTGGGGTCCTCCCATATCGGGGGTGATGGAATCAGGGCCCCTTTTAGGGGAGCAGGGGCTAAAGATCCCCGGGTAAAACGAAAATAAAGCATTATAGAGGTGCCAATTATGCTCTCAGATAGCGGCACTAAGTTCGCAAATCTTAAGATTTCGTGAATTTTCGGCCATTGTCACATATCAACGGTCATATTAGCTCAATTATTTTGATCGCCAACTGACCATTTAGACACGGGAGGGTTAGTGATTCATTTTAACAAAGATTGTCCTCTGTGTATGACAGCAACATGACCAACTAGAAATTGTTAGGTCTTATTAACATTAGGCTAGAATCGTGCGACCCTCGAACGGCGAAAAAGGTGTCCTGGTGATCATAGCTTAATTTTACCATCGCTGTAGACCTTGTGATTGCTTGTAATGAAGGTTATGCTTTCAAGTTTTAGAAATCACACAACCGCACAAAGACTGAACGTAGATGCCGTCATAAAGCCAATAAATTATTTGCCATGGCAAATCCCTTCTTGTTTTGTTTCTGAAGTTGGCTGCAAAGGTATAAGTAGGGCTCCGCACAATTATCGAACGATCTAAACTAGATATACATGTAGTTAACAAATCAACAATCTCATTAAGGGGACCGCTCGATAACGGTTATAGCATCAAGGATTCTTTAATATTTTATATATATATATATATATATATATATATATATATATATATATATATATATATATATATATATATATATATATATATATATATATATATATATATATATATATATATATATATATATATATATATATATATATATATATATATATATATATATATATATATATATATATATATATATATGCAAATACCATACTATTTTGTGAACAGAAACATATTAGCATTTGAAATCATACGAAGAAAACAGAAACATACAAAAGAGTTCCAAGGCATTCGTGGTAAGATTAGACATAATGACTGCAAGCAAAGCCTTTTAGATGTTAGTAACGACACTCTTTTACTGTGCTCATGGTTATTTGAGCATAAGGTACTAAAGTAAAAAAATCATGTCGGTGCTGTGAACCATTCGGTGAAAAGGAATAAGGTAATGAATAAAACAAGAGATTCTCATTGCGGCGCATATACGCCCGAAGGGGCTTGTCAATTACCTAAGCTTGAATGGGTGATTTCGTTTTCAATTCTATGGCAGAAAATGTATGAACCACTGCCGTGTTTTTAAATTCAAAAGTCGTATGCAGAACTAGACCCCAAAGAGGTACACTGTGACAAGTTTCAGTATAATCCTCACCAAACTTAAAGATATTGGTCTTTTGCACAACTAGACAACATATGGGAGTCATTGTGACAAGTTTCACTTCATTCCCATTCAAACTGTAGGAGGAAGCTTGCACAACAAAAGTTAAATTGTTTTCGTTTAATCCAATAGATAGCATAGGCAGATAGTTCAAGATAACCAAAGCATTACTGGGGGATTTGATAAGAACGTATTTCCTGTCGATAGCTAAGGATTAGTTACGAACACAAAAATGCTAATGGCCGAACAGACTGACGGATGGACGAACTACCGGGGCCATAATACAATACGACCCTTCGAGTGTATGAATATGATTAAAAAGTAATTACAAATGCCGAAAAAAATCGCTAAGAAGCACTTTAGAGTTCATGATGTGGTATTTTTAATATTAGATATTGTCAGTCGTACACATATAGCATCGAGCTCGGACGCTAGAAATGGATGTTATGGCGTCTTTGTATGAAAGCCTGGATATACAAAAGATGGTCGTTTAACAAAGCTGCTGTTTGAGGCTTTCTCGAACGCAATGAAATGCGTAAACAGTACGTGTGGAGTACTTTTTTTTCTTTTTAACGTGTCTTTTAACCAGCTTTTTGTTTAATAGCAACCATTTTGAAGGAAAATGATTTTTATATTGAATCAGCTATATGCGAAATTCCGATATGTGAATAATTTGAAAGTATGACAGTTCAAATTGCGTCAGTGTACGCAATAAATCAATTTAGAAATGACAGTGTATCGGGCATCATTAACCGATTATACAGGCATATTGCATATTGCCAAGACCCCATGATTTCAACCAAGGATTTTCGTAAATTGTTCATATATTTTTATCTTTATTTATCAAAAGAGAGAGATTTGTCTTGCAATTTTATATACATGTAATTTAATTGGTTCCCGTTAGGCGGCTGTGAATTCTGTCAACAGCATTTTCGTCCAGATTGTATGATGTTACGGCGTGTACTATACCGTGATCGAGGCTAAGATCCCAGTTCAATATCACCTTGAGTTCAAGCTATATTCTGTCGTAGGCTAGCTACATAGGTTAAAGGTATATAAAAGTTATTTCAATAGAAACGTCATTGGAACTCTAGACATACAAGAGGCGGGCTAATAGTACAAACGGGGTGCCGTGGATAAGTTTCTAAAAATTAGAAAAACGTGTATTTTATCATTAAAACTCTTACTAATATGTTAAGTCAAATCTGCACACACTATATTAGTTTAAACATATTTTATTGCCTCTATATTACATAATATGCAACATAATATTTACACAAAAAATTCAAAAGTAGGCAAAAGGGTCTGGCCACAAGTTCTGTCAACTTAGATTCGGCCATTCCCTTTTGGTTAACATACACATTTTGAAGCCTTTAATTTAATGCATAATTGATTTGATCATCAATAGAAGAATAAAAATGAAGGGTTATCAAAGGCGACTCTGTTCCAGTCATGAAAGGGATCTCATGCGGGGCAATTTGTACATGTAATGTTGAAAAACTAGAAATTATAATGATAAACAATAGTAATAATAATGGTGTCTATAATTTTGTGAATCCTTTGTAGACACCATTATTATTACTATTGTACTATACTACACACTATATTACTCATCATTCAGACTCATTATTGTGATTGAAATTTGTACGCACGTGCGTATGTGCGTACATGGCAGCTACGCCACTGTAAGGTGTTTGATAAACAGGCCCCTGGTTTGTGTAATTTAAGAGTCCTCGAGATCGAACTACTTCTCTGGAGTAATTTTTCAGGATCCATTTTACATTCAACGTTGAAATTGTTCTTTTGAGAGCAACTAAAGAATAACAGTGGATTTAAATTCATAGCTCGAACAAAACAGTGCCGTTTTCAAAATAATTAATAATAATAAAAAAAACCCACACGTTTGTTGTAAGTAAATGCAGCAGGTTCAAGCTGAAGTTACGATATTTAACTCCTAAAGCGCGACTTTCTTTAACTTATTTCTCCGAACAATATCGTTGTTGGGCGACGAAACCCTCGTCACTACAGCTTTATTCAAGCTGTAGATAACAAGATTATTGTCGCAAATTGAGGACGAAATCTTTGGTTGACAATCAAGTACATTGTTTTTACCGATTTTTTCAAGCTGTGGTTTGCGAAATTGCGAACTTAAAACAAATAAACATCGTTTAATTTCAAAGAAAAATTAATTTTTCAAAGGTCATAGAACATGGCTAGCACTAATCTAATCGAACAGCACTTAACTGAAATTCCACGAGCTCTTGACCCATTAATTGTCTCCCCCACATTTTTCAAAAGTCATGAATTAGTAATTCTCACGCATCATTCTATTAAATGGCGTTGTCATGATTTATCAAAATTGACACCGATTTATGACCTGTTTTATCTCAAATCATCTGTCGATGAGGTAACGACCGTTTTATTGAGAAACAATTAATACCTGTACATTTAAGTAAGGCCATAGAATATTTTCGGGATATTTTTTCGAGAGCCCCTGTTCAATCCAGCTATGTATTCAGGATAAATTAGCACTATCGAAAGCAAATCGCTGCGTTTAAACTAAAACAGTTGTGGTGACCGACCGTTTGCAAATATATACCCCAGCTTTCACGCAAGTGCACATGCAAAGCGGGTTATAATTTGTAAGCATTTTGCTACTCTGAAGTAGTCAAAATTGAGGAAATAATTCTTACAAAAACGTTTCCCGAGTTATGGCCCTTTGGTCGTTACCAGGGATGTACACATGTTCGTTTAATATTTTAGTAGATGATGCAAAGGCTCCCATATTTGATCATATACGCATAAACACACCACGCGATAAATACCCATTAAACACTAATGAGTAATTACATGTAGGATTCGTGTAACTTCATTAGAAGCGTCATAGCCCGATACTTGTACATGCTTTTTCCAGTAAACGAATGAAACTGACACAATTATTCACATTATCATACTTGTATATAGACGTTACGAAATGGAAAACTCATTAAATACTAGTAGGATTCATGTAACTTCAGTACGCGCTAATAGCCCCAAAACTTACATGTATTTTTCTAGTAAATGAAAGAGTTCACACAAATATTCACATACACAAATACATGATAACTAAATGAATACTCATTAAATACTAGCAAGTAAGTGGGATTCTTATAACTTCAGTAGCACGCTCATAGCCCGATAATCACCTTTGATTATAAAATATTTATAGGACCAGCTGACTTCAGCTGTCTTATTTCCATTTCAATGTTTCTTGTATACGGCTTTTACTAGCCCTGCGTTCAGATGGAATTTCAAGTGGATTCAAGCTGAAGTTTCTTCTTTTTTGTGATTTTTCCTACGCAATTTTTCCTGAATTTCGAGTGGATTCGAGCTTTAGTTACTCCTTTATTTCATACTTTTCCTACGCTTTTCCCTAATGAATTTCATGTAGGTACATGTACTAGCTTAATTTACTTCTTTTTTTAAGATTCTTCCGACGATTTTTTTTTAATTATATTTGGAAATATGCCTAGGTTACTTATTTTTTTTGGGGGGGGGGGGACGCTTGTTACCTGAATTTTATGTGGAAACAAGCTCCAGTTACTCCTTTATTTCAGACTTAACCTCCGCTTTTTTCTCATGAATTTCATGCAGGCACAAGCTTGAGTTACTTCTTAAAAAAAATTCCGACGATATTCTTCCTGAATTATATGGGGACAAAAGCTCAAGTTGTTTCTTTTTTTTCATATCTTTCATGAATTATATATAGACATAAGCTTAAGTTACTTCTTTTTTCAGATTTTGTTCAAAGCTTTTTTTCACTGAATTTTATGTGAACACAAGCTTAAGTTACTCCTTCATTTCAGACTTTTCTTGCGCTTTTCCCTCGTGAATTTCATGTAGGCGTTAGCTTAATTTACTTCTTTTTTTAAATTTTTTCCGACGCTTTATTCCCTGAATTACATGTGGACACAAACTTAAGTTACTTCTATTTTTATTATTATTCGACGCCTTTTTACTGAATTTTATGTGGACTTCTTTATTTGAGACAATACCCCCGCCTTTTTTTTCTCGTGAATTTCATGTAGGCACAGGCTTGAGTTACTTTTTTTATAAGATTTTTCGGACTTTGTATTTTCCTGAATTACATGTGGACAAAAGCAAAAGTTATATCTTTTTTCCATATTTTTCCGATGCTATTTTTCCTGAATTACATGTAGGCATAAGCTTAAGTTACTTCTTTTTTTCAGATTTTTTTTGCAATGCTTTTTTTCACTGA
This sequence comes from Fragum whitleyi, assembly GCA_948146395.1. NCBI lineage: Eukaryota > Metazoa > Mollusca > Bivalvia > Cardiida > Cardiidae > Fragum > Fragum whitleyi. The sequence continues at coordinate 22,378,097 of OX411560.1, read as the reverse complement.
ATTTTATGTGAACACAAGCTTAAGTTACTCCTTTATTTCAGACTTTTCTTACGCTTTCCCCTAATGAATTTCATGTACGCATTAGCTTAATTTACTTCTTTTTTTTCTAAGATTTTTCCGACGCTTTAGTCCCTGAATTACATGTAGGCATAAGCTTTAATTACCTTTTTTTCAGATTTTTTCCAATGTTTTTTTTCCTGAATTATATGTAGACACAAGCTTTCATACAAGTTACATGTACTTCTTTTTATATATGTTAAATGTACTTCTTTTTATATATGTGACCCGTCACGCGAACAGGGACCATCTCGAAACTCCGCAAAATGAAATCGCGAAAAAGAGATTTGTTCCAGTCGAGGTCAACCAGAGGTCGATTTTCAAAAATTCCTTCACTGGAAGATAGGTTAATCTATCTAGATTCAGAAAATCAGAAAAGTGCAAAATGTTTCGATCCTAGTCAGCCTGCGCAACCCGCGCAGTCTGACTAGGGTCGACATTTTACGCACTTCCCAAATTGTCCCTTTTCGCGTTACGGGTCACATATGACTATTACCGAGATGACCTTTTTTATACTCGTCAAATTTCAACTAAGATGTGTTCCAAACGACAAGTTTTTAGCGCATTAAATTTCATGAACCTTTTCTGGAATAATAAAGACGGTGTAGAAATTGCTTCTGACACGTCGATTCTATATTTCCAATTATTTTACGAAGCTATTTCTTCTTCAAGAGCATGAAAAAGCTGTCTGAAAATTTGTAACAAGAATAGGAGTAAATTCTCGTTTAATAGTTCTACGGTCAAGATGACAAAACGTAGAAAACTGTCTGAAAATTATGCCCCGCTTTGCTCCCTCACTTGCGTGCAAAGCGCGGTATAATTTTCAAACACTTTGCTAAGTTTTGTCATCCTGAATGTAGAGCAGGTAAAGTTTTGGATATAAAGTTCTTAGCATGAATTCTTTCTTATTCTCAATTTACCGGCGTAATGAGTAACGTATCGTATAAATTGTTTCTCAATTAAGAAAGAGCCTCATTTCTCGATTTATTATACCTTAATGATTGCACAAATATATGAATAACAACACACGCGATGAAATAAGAACAATCCTGAAAACTCTTGTAAAATGAATGTTTTAAGTCTAAATCAAATACACAAAAAACGATGGAATATAACAATAAACAAAACACAAGATCTTCCAACTTTTTATCAGTTTAATTCCGCTATATATCTCTACAGATCTTTATATATCTAATTTATAGAGGCGTTATTCGCCAATATTTCTAACCCTTTTCAATAAAATGGCAATATTGGAAGCAGAAATGATGTATTTTTGTTCTGGCTTAAGGGATTCCACCGAAAATGAAATTAGTTGAAATCGGCTTGACTCGTGTTTTAACTGATGATGGCTGTCGTTTTTTCTTATTGATTACTATCGGAAGATAAATTTATTATTGTTTGCGTCATTCTTTACGTCACTGTAGTACTTAAAAGCCTTACATTGTATAGTCACCTACAGCATCATTCGGAACACCACACGGCCAATCTCACGATCAACCTCGGATGTACATAGACGGACTATTTTTAAAAAGTACGGGAAAACATTGGAAAAACTCGATGACGTCAGTTAAAATGGCGTTAGCCCTCAATCATTCTCAAAAATTAAGATTTTTAGCCGTTATTTAAGAATCTAAGGTTATTTATATAAGGATACGATGGTTTTACGTCAGTGACTTCAAACGAGTAGCGTTGGCGACGTCGTTTTCATTCAAACTTTGACAACGACACAATGCAATAATAATACATGCTGATCGCATGAAGATGGAGTAAGACCTCATCTATCTATATCGCGCATAGTGAAGATCCTGGTCAGACTGTGCGGCTGCACAGGCTGGCAAGAAACTTTGCTTTGCACACATTTGAAATTGGTGGAAATGCCACGCAAAGGCTAATTTGTAATTGCATGCTATGATATTATTGATATTCTATTATATAGTTTTAATATTTGTTACCATATTTTGCAAAATTTCGTGTTTTTCCCATTTTATAAGGTCCAGATTTTTTTCTGTTTACATTTACACAGAGAAGTGTGTTGATTGGGATGAAATATCACATTTTAACAATATTTAAGTCCCATCTCGGCAGTTGGATCATCTAACAATAAATTGCTAGTGTTTCCCGCACCAGTACTTCATGTTCAATTCATTCGATCCAAACACTCACTCATATCACTCAAAAACACTCCAAATTCATCAAATACATAAGATCAACGACCACTTTCTAAAAAAAATTGATGGAAAAAATCTGCAATTTTCCTGACTTTATTGAATTTTGTGAGCGTCTGATCGGTTCGCGAAAACACACAAAAACAATTTTAGAACTTTAATTCATATACTATTAAAGGCAGGTAATAAATATTATTTGTTCATTTGATAGAAATTGGTAAAATTAAGGTACCCCCCTTTAATTCAATTAAAAAACTACTCCCTTCACCCATTCAGTTTATTTAAAAAATCATCCAAATATCATTCAGCTTGTCAATTTCACGTTTTTATTAACTGTATATGCTCCATTACATCCTTAGAGACAGACTGTCAGAAACGACAGATTCCGTCGTAGATTACACCAAACATGCTTATGCATATGTCTGATTATATTTAACAACATCGTGAAATTGACCAGGTGAATGATTTTGAATGATTTATTAATTAAATTGAATTAGTGTGTGGAGCGAGTTTTGAGTGAATTTATGGGAGTTAAACCAACATCGCAAATTTTGTTCAGGATGAACAAAATTAGCGATATTGATTACCACCCTTTAATAAAATCTGCATACAAGTTCTAAAGATACCTTCTATTTCTTCAAGATCATATAATAGACGCTTAAACTTTGAATTATATCAGTGAAATTCCGATTTTTCTCTATCCAAACTTTTTTGGATGACGTTTTTGATTCTTTTATTTTTCAATGGGTTTGAGCGTTTTTGAATGGTTTGTGTGAGTGTTTGGAATGAATGAATGGAGCGCATAGAGAGTGACATTGAATGGTTTTGATCGAGATGAATTTCAATTTCACGATGTTACTATCGGTATATTTTTTTGTTTTAAACCATATTAAAATCATACATCATCAAGCTAAGAAGTTATTATTTTGCCATTACCTCGCAGATTACCTCGCAAACTAAATTTTGCATAAGCGCACGTGGAATTGTAAACTGTTGTTCACTAATTCAGAAAGCAACCATTTTGGTGTGCCTTACAAGATATATCAAGGAAAAAACCCCACTTAGCTTAGAATCGAATAATTAATGGACAAAAATTGCCAAGTCATTGTTGAAACGAGGAAATACGTTTACAATGAAGCATAAAGTAGAAAGTTCCGCCAACCAAATTATAAATGAATAAGAAATAGATGTCAATGCGTCAAGTCCGTGTACATTAATCGACATGTCAATCTGTTACAGTTAACAACATCGTGGAATTGACAGGATGAATGATTTTGGAATGATTTAGGAATGAAATTGAATGAGTGTGTGGAGCGAGTTTTGAGTGAATTTAATGGGAGGTAATCATATATCGCAGATTTTGTTCAGGATGAACAAAATTTGCGATATTGATTACCTCCCTTTAAAAAAATTGCATATATAGTCTATAAATAGCTTCAATTTTCTTCAAGATCTAATCAGACCCTTTCAATTTCAATTAATTAAAGTGTAATCCTGATTTTTTCCCAGCTATTTTTATTTTAAACGAGGTTGTTGTTATATGTTTTTCAGTGAGTTTTGGAGCGTTTATGAGTGGTTTGAGTGAGTGTTTGGAATGAATGAATTGAGTGCTGAGTGAGCGATTTAGAATGATTTTGATTGAGATGAATGTCAATTTCACGATGTAATTAACTGTACTTTATAATTTGATCTTAGCTATTTACACCAAGTTTCATGCACTCTGACTGACTGAAAATTTCATTTCATTCCTCCACGAAACCATTTATTGTATGCAGCTATTTTGTAAGCTTCCGTACAAAGTGTTTCCCTGTGAATTCGGTCTACTTTTTTTCAAATGTTTGCATCATGTCATCAAATTACAAGATATGAAGGTAACATCTATCTAATGCATGGATGTATAAACTTAAAGCGTCATCGCACTTAAGCATGCATCCATTTTGCTTATTTATGCAGTGTAATTTTGTTTTTAGTAATACATCCGTGAATTAAAAGAATATTCTCTTTCTTCATTTATAAATCGCTTTGAATAAAACATAGCCTTTGCTCATATATCAAAATTTATACATTCCGAAATAATGCTGAAAACGTTCATCTTGTTAATTTCACAATGTTTTAACTGTGCTATCATTTAGAGAAGGTATCAGAGAGAGCATGTCCAAGGATCATTCCCCTGAAATTTGATGAATTGATTGATTGAATGGAGTTTAACGCCGCTTTCAACATTTTTTTCAGTTATATCGCGGCGACTGGAGCACTCAACAATGGATTCCTGGTATTTCTCTCACAAGTACAACCATTACATCCTTTCCTAGCCTCCAGCTACTATCTAACAAAGGTCTACGATTATTAACCCATGTGTGAGAGACATAAAGTCGGAAAGAATGAGTGCCGCCGTCGGGGATCGAACCCGGAACCTCTAGATTGACAGTCCGACTGTAATTTGATGAAATTCTGCTCAGTAGTTTCCTAGAGGGAGATTTTTACGCACTAACGTACGGAAGCAGTGACGCATGGACTAACAACGGACAACCGGCCACGACGTAAGGGGTCCGTTTTACTAAACATCTTACGATCATTTTTTGCGTAAGTCAAAAATTAAAGTTGCTTCTACATTAGCAACTAAATATGGAATTCTGCCAGGCATTATCTCATTGGAATCGTCTTCTGAAGACGATTTCAATGAGATAATACAAGGCAGAATCTAACAAGGAATGAAAACATCAGGTACGATTTAAGATTGTGACTTACGATTTATTTTTTTCGCAAGAAGTTTAGTAAAACTGGCCCAAGGACAGGACTCAGTCTATAGGAGCTAAAAACATATTTAGACACAAAATTGATGAGAAAAGTGAATTATTACTCTTATCATTTTTACTCTCAATTAAGATGCATTCGTTATTTTGAAGGTCTGAACATCGGTTTTCAGACGCTAAACAGTCGTAAGTAAAGAACGTAACCGCTAATGTTAGGATATTGTAGTCGTCACACGAAGATATCTCACAATTCATTTTAATGATAAAAAAATGGTTTAACCTATATTTCAACAACTGTAGTTGCATTCGGTTACAGTGAATTGTTAAAATATAAAGTAGATCATAAAAACTTCATAAAAAAGCATGCAAAAGACAGATATTGAAGAGAAACTGTAAGTAATTCACGACGGAGGCAACTACAGTTGCATTTGATAACATCGTGAAATTGACATTCGCCTCGAACAATACCATTCTAAATTATTCACTCGGTGCTCCATTCATTCATGGGACGAAATTATCGACATTGTAAAACATTGATAAAGCGATATTGTGTTACATTGTAACCTCGCTTAAATAATTTCATTCAAAACTCGCTCCTCCCGGTCATTCAGTTTCATTCAAGCTCGTGTCGACTATCCTCACAATGGGTGTTTATTCCGATTCACCCAAGATAGCTTTCAGTCAGTGTTTCTGGTCAAAATAATGGAACTGAAATTTATTTCAAAACAAATTTACACGTATATCATAGGAAGATAATTACATGTACAGTAAACAGAATCGTATTATTGACAATTTGGATGATATTGGAATGATTTCGGAATAAAATTGACTAATTAGCGAGGTTTTTTCTATAAAATTATTGTGGAGTAAAACAAAATTGCTAATTTCGTCGAAACTGGGGAAAATTATCAATATCTTATCACTTCTCTTTACAATAACCTACATACTTTTCCACATATAGATTTGTGTTTCTTCGCGGACACGTTTTTATACACAACGGCTCATACATGTATAAAACAAAGGAATGAAATGGTCGATTTGAATAACAAAGTCGAACATTCTGAACATTTCCAGGGTATTTCCGAACGATTTTGGAGCGGAAAATTTAATTGCGTGCCTAGTAGGAATGCTGCGAAGGAATGGCGGAGTATGCACTATAGAACGATATAGAAGAGTGTCAATTTCACGATGGTATTACAGATAAAAACATCGTGAAATTGGTTCCCATTCAGATCTAAATTATTTTAAATCATTCACTCAGCGCTCCGTTCATTAATTCCAAAAACTCACTCAAATCGATAAAAAAAAAAACAAACCCAAAACCCCCGCTAAGAAATCATTATCATTTAATCAGCATTAACATTTCGAAATCGTTCAAGACGGATCAACTTTTTATTCAATTTGATCAAATTGTTTTACGATTTCATCGGCTGGTTTGGATTTTAAAGGGTCTGATTTGACCATGAAGACACACAAATAGAGAAGAACGTATATTTAATGAAAGGGAAGTAATTCAATATAGATACTTTTGTTCATGACGAATACAATTAGCGATATTGCATTATTTCCCTTTATTTTCACTCAAAACTCGCTACACACACGCATTCTATTTCATTCAAAAACCATTCATCTTGTCAATTTCATGTTCTTAACTGTTACTGTATCGTATTGTAGAAGAAAACGAAAGCACACATTTAAAATGCTGCTTAGTCATTCGAAGACTTTCTTAAATAATATCGAGTTACTAATCTAACAAGAGCTGTCACTGTAAGATGACAATGCCCCCGACACCGCTTTGATTTAGAAGTTATGGCCAATGTTAAAGTTTTTGGACGGAATGACGGACGGACGGACGGACGGACAGACGGACGGACAGACGGACGGACGGACAAGTCAAATTTATGATGCCTCCCTATCGGGGGCATAAAAATAGTTTAAAAGCAATTATCTCCTATTAGACTATTTGCACCTGTCCTACTTTTTTAAATCGTTTCTCCGTCTGTCGAATATTTTTACTTCGTAAATAGTATCATGAATGTAACAGCCATTTCAACTTGTTATTGACATTCGATTGTTTCACACTCGTTTTATTGTTGTCTTGTACGTATTTTTATAAAATGAGTATCATATATGATGCATACGACGAAAAGGGGCCATCTTGGAAGTGCATAATGTGTGGACATCATTTAGACTGCGCGAACTGCACAGTCTGACTGAGTCGTAATTTTTCGCTCTTTGCTTATTTTCTGCATCAAAAATGATAATTCTACCTTCCCATATAAAGATTTTACTTATGTGTCACTTGAAAGGTCGCTACTGGATTCTGCATTAAAAAAAAAAAAAAAAAAAAAAACGAGTTACAATTACGTGCAAAACAATGCGGTTTGGGAACTATTTCCTACAATGTTCGCATTTTCTCTCATTTTTGCACATGACAAATAAAACAATCGTTTGTTTTTCCGATTGAACATTTTGTGAACAACTATTTTTCACTCGTGGCTTTGCCACTTGTTGATCCCGTGAAGCCCATGTCACCAGCTCGATCGGAATTTTAAGAACAAATCTGAGAGACCATGCCCGATGGATTGTCCCTGTGAAGAAAGGTTAATTCGGCCCAGAAGGGGCCTTGGCACTTCGTAAATTGTATCATGAATGTAACAGTCATTTCAATTTGTAATTCATATGCGATTGTTTCAAAATCATTTTCTTTTCGTCTTATACGTAATTTTATAATATGATTATTATATGTGATATTTACGGTGAAAAGGCTCATCTGGGAAGTGCATAAAGTGTGGACACTATTCAGACTGAGTGAACTGCACAGTCTGACTGAGTCGATTTTTTTAGGTTATGTTGTTCACTCAATTAAAGAAAAATCGATTTTACTCTGAAACGAATGATTGTCCCATGTAGGCAGTACATGTACTATTCATAGTAAAGCCCATAAAGATCATTTAACTGTTTAATGACTAGGATAGAATTAAGCGGACCGAAAAATTGCCTTGTCATCCAGTAAAAGTTTAATTTAAGATTAACGTTAAGACGGGATATACTTTAACGCCTTTATTTCATTACAAGACGACCGAAGCAACGTAAATACAGCCTAGATTAGCTGCAGTTTCGAGGGATTGGTGGAAACATGACGAATTACTCTGTAGAGTTCCTTGTAGATGTACATTTAATGACATCGTGAAATTGACACGGTGCCTGAATTTCGAATGAATTTGTAAAAGAAATTGATCGGGTGGGAGGAGTGAGTTTTGAATGAAATTAAAGAGAGGTAATTAAATAGCATTTATCTCGTTCCAAACGAACAAAATAAGCGATATTCTATTACTCCCCTTTAATATAATCTACGAACTTTAACTGTTTGCGTGTCCCTAAGGTCCAATCAGACGCTACAGTTAATAACATCGTGAAATTATCTAGGGGAATGATTTTGGAATGATTTCGGAATGAAATTGAATGAGTGTGTGGAGCTAGTTTCGAGTGAAATTAAAGGGAGGTAATCCAATATTGCGATATTAATTACCCCCTTTAATAGAAATCTGCGTTCTTTTCTGCTTGTACGTCTCCATGGGCCAATCAGACACTTAAAAGTCCACACAGCCAATAAAATCGTAGAATAAATAGATTGATTAGAATTTATTGTTTCAAGTCTTGAACGATTTTTAAATGTTTTCTTATAATTTTGGGACGTTTTTGATCGATTTGAGTGAGTGGTTGGAATGAGTGAATGGAGCGCTGAGTCACTGATTAAGACTGATTTTGATCGGAATGAGTGAGTGTCATGTTTTAACTGTATCAAATCCATGCCAGAAAATAAAATTACGAAATAATTTAATCAAAATGAATGATAAGGCCAACGCTTTGAGTGATTTCGAAGCTTTTTAGAACAACTTCGGAGTGTTTTTGAGTGATCTGAGCGAGTACCTTGAATGCAAACAATGGAACTCTAAATGAAAAAGTAATAATGGTTGTGATAGGAATGATTGTCAATTTCGCGATTTCGTATATTCTAGATGTCTGTGAGTCCTCACAAGCAACACGAGAACAACTGCAACGCGTTCAGGATGCAAGAGGTTTAGCAATCGTTTATGTCCAAGCTCCCCGCCTTGCATGTCAATCCAAGTATTAATTACTTAAACGTTTTCATTCTGAACTCAGGCACTGGACAGGAATGCGAAAACTATCTTTTTTTTCTTCGCTGCTTCAACTTTGAATTCTAGCCACAGCGTATAATTTCGATATCAAGTATGACGTAAGGTTTTATTTCTCTTTCTTTACATTGAAGCTCTAACCGCCGCGATATGAGCAAAATTCGTTAAATTGTTAAAAGTGGAGTTTTAACTCCACTTTTAACAATACACGTATTTGAGTCATATCGCCATTAATACAAGTCAAATTGATTGATAAGACAGGGTTCAAGGGGTTAAAGTAGCGATCCATAAATTCATATTTGGCAGTGACTTAGCAATCTTTCGCTATCACGTTTACATACTTTTTCCAATGTGTTTATAAATGATAAAATCCACATTATAAATAAATAAATCAAATATGTGTACCAAAATGGAACACTTTTCCTGATTGATCCTACTTTTAAGAATGAAAAAGCCAAAATTCAGTCTATAAAAAGCAGGCAAATGTTTTATTATTGAAGCAACCTTCGTGATATAACCGCAAAAGTGGTGAAAGCGACGTACAATTTACTCGAAAACAAATAATCATACATAGCTTTGCGTGTTAAGGGATCATATGGCATATCTATTGAATATTTGTATATTATAAATTACTATACACTTATGAAAAGAAAGTAAGCGAAGGTCACTGTACTTGGTTAGTCACGTTCGCTTATAATAAATCATAACTTTATGTCTATGCTGCCGATAAATTATTGAAGGTTTGAAAAGGAAAGCTTCATCGGTATCATTTGAAAGTCGATGGGTACAGTTATTAACATCGTGAAATTGTCAGTCGTTCCTATCTAAACAATTCTAAGTCAATCGCTCAGCACTCCACAGGAGTGTGGACTTCCCATGCCCGACTTGCCCGACACAGGTTTTTCTACCTGCGGACAAGTACGTTTTTCTATGCCACTTGTCCATGGACAAGTTAATACCAGGACAAATACAGTCAAACCTGACTTAGTGGCCACCTGTATTCAGCAAGCAACCTGTCTTAAGCAAGCGGGCACTGAGTTCCCAAATGAAGCAATTACACTGAAATTGACCTGTATTAAGCAAGCACCTGCCTTAAGCAAGCACTTTTTGAATGTCCCTTGGGTGCTTGCTTGAGACAGGTTTGACTGTATCCGAATAGTACTAAACAGATTTAAAAGATTGATTATCATAATGTCAATATCAAAGGGAAGAAAACATTGTTTTTAATGAAGAAAATGCCGAATTCGAGCATTTTCCTCCTTAAAAACAATGTTTTCTAAAAAGAAATTATTTTTTTTACAAACAGCATTTTTTTTAAACTGGACAAGAAGAAAATAATCTTTTACTTATCAATGGACAAGCGGAGAAATTCTGTATTTCCACATCCCTGTCCCATTTATAGCATTCCTCAATCAAACCGCTCAAGAACAATCCGGAATCATCCAAATCGCCCAAGAATTGTTCTAAATACCTTCATGAACTAGTGTTGCTTTGGAAGGGTCTGCGAAAGCACGCAAATATATTTATAGAAATGTCCGAATCTTTTTGTAAAGGGAGATAATAAAATATCGAAGTTCTGTTAGGTAAACAAACAAAAGCTTACCTCGTGATTTCTCGAACATTATTCCAAACACAATTCCACACATCAGACAACCTGCCAACTTTAACACGAACGTCCCGGTCTTCGAACCACACACTCCCGGGTCTTTATCAATCGTCAGTTTGGTACAGCTACCGTCGGAAGAAATTGACGGAGATTTGCTTAGGTCTCCGACTTTATTTGAGGTAAATGTGGGGTCATTCGGGGACACAATGGGTCCATTGTCATTTATGTCGGAAACCTTGTTTCCGTTCGATAGTTTGTCGGACATTTTGCGTGAATGATCGTCCGTTTGTAGTTGGGTGTACGCTATTGGTCGTTCTCGCACCGGCATCTGAAAAGATACGTTTGATATTTTTTTAAAGTGTAGTAAAAAGGGATCACTTATCTTTCGTTGAGTAAAAAAAAGGCCCCGTAAGGCCAAGGACATTCTACTGATGATTGTGAAAATCTATGTAGTTGTTGTAATAGGTCTGTATATATAATACATACTTAGTGTTTTGTATGAGAAAAAAATATCTATGAGGTTGGGAGAATTGATCATTGTCGAGGCTCTGCCGAGACAATAATCAATTCTCACAACCGAGTAAGATATCTTTTTCATACAATACATTAATTATGTATTATATTTATCTTATAACCTTTATTCATCTTGTTTTCGTCGATGTTTCTAACTGAAATGCAAGTTTCTAAAAATAACCGCATTATATGACTGTTCTAAAAATAACTATGTGATATCAAAAAAATATCATACGGGATGTTATCACACGAATATTTGTATAGTTATAAGATAAAAGGCAAAATCACATGTTATTTGAAATAACCTAAGAAAAAGACCTTCTTTTATAGGCAGTCAAAGGTAAAAAATGTGGCTAATGTTATCAAATTTCCATAATGCCCCATTTTTCTGTGATACTTGACGGACCTGAATCATTTACGACAGGAAAGGTGTTTATGATAAATGTAGTACAGCCATTTCGTGAAAGCTTGAAGAAAATCGGATGGAAACTGTGGACAACGAAGATACTTCAATCAAATTTCGATAAGGCCCCCTTTTCCATGATAAATGACGGATCTGACACCTTTTCGAAATGAATAATCCACTAAATATCTCGATATCCAATTTTCTTAGCTTATCTTTACTGAGTAATCAGAGAAGAAAATGTGGCAAATTGTCACAAGATACATCCGTTACACTGCTTGACGGCATTTATGAAAAAAAAACAAAGGAAAATAACCAAAACTTAGTTATCTAGAGTAACGGTTCCTGTGCACTGCACTCCGTATTCAAAAGAGGAACATAAACGCAGAGTTTCAAGTCAACTGGACATAAGGTGAAAGAGTTATCGTCCAGACAAGGACGCGGCCCGACCGCCCGGGCTGGGCGTCATTAGTGATCACATTATACGTCCCGTCTTTCTGTTTGAATTCGGTTTAACGGCGATTAAAACAATCTTTCAGTGATATAGTGGCGGCTGTTGCGCCTAACTTTTGATTCCTGTTTTTTCTCACACCTGTACTACCATTACATCCTTTCTATCTTCCAGCTGCTTTCCCACATAGGTCTAAGATTATCGACCTATTGGTGGGAAACAAATAGTCGGAAATGATGAGCATGTTGAAGATTATCCTCTCTTGAACTGAATTAATTTATACGTTTTTGTTAATCAGTGTAATAGAACGTTTCACCGTTCAATTTCGTGTCTTTTCATCGACAGTGTACATCACATATTTTGCTGCATCATTTCGATTATTTATTTAGATATGCGGTAGGCCATGTAATATAGGTTTGGTCAATTATTGAATGATTTGTGGGCCCGAGGCTAGAAACAATACATTTCTGTTTTAGTAAAATGATTAGTAGTATTCTCTATTTCGAACGTGAATTGAAGTGTATTGCAATCAAATGTCACAATAGCATTACAGTTAGTTACATCGTGAAATTGACATTCATCTCAACCGAAATCATTCTAAATCGCTCACTCAGTGCTCCACTCATTCATTCCAAACACTCACTCAAACCATTCAAAAACGCTCCAAACTCAGTGAAAAACATAAAACAACAACTTTGTTCAAAATTAAAATGGCTTAGAAAACAACCGGGGTTTCACTGAATTAATTGAAATTATAAGCGGCTGATTAGATCTTGTAGACATAGGAAGCTATTTATAGAAAACACAATGCAAGTTTTTTTAAGGGATGTAATTGATATCGCTAATTTTGTTTATCGTGAGCAAAATTTGTGATATTGGATTACCTTCCATTAAATTCACTCAAAATTCGCTCCACAAACTCATTCAATTATATTTAAAAATCATTCCAAATAATTCATCTTATCAATTTCACGATGTTCTTAACTGTATCAAGTCATAAGTTTAGATCATCGCGTAAATGATGAGGTAGTCTTTTGACTTGTGAATGAAATAGAATGAGTTAGATGAGCGTGATTTTGAATGTTGTTAGGGGAGATAGTATCGCTAATTCGTTGGAACGAAATTAGCGATATATTATTACCTCCCTTAGGTAGATCGTCCTCGAGGACCACTCAGTAGTGTCCAAATCTACGCCAGCCAAAAAAATCATGGAACTCTTATATCGGTTGTGGTGCGCTTTGAGTGTAAAGTCAAACCTGTATTAAGCAAGCTCATACAGGTAAATTGAAATGCAATTGCTTCATTTGAAACAAAGATCGTTTGAGACAGGTTGCTCTCTAAATATACAGGTTGCCGCTACGGTAGGTTTGGCTATATTTGAATAGTTTCGAAAGGTCAAAAAAGCGATGAGTGTCTATTTTTTCACTAACTGTGGGCTTACATCGTAAAGTTTGTTCTTTTTTACGAAAAAAATCTCTCATGACCGACATATGGAGTATTTTAATTATCGAATTAATTGCGTACTACTTTGAACCTAAATATCGATTGACTTTGTTGTAACAAGTGAAATCGATTTAATACCATAGAGGTTAGCATCGCATAAATCGTACAAATCATGTAGCTTTTTTTTTCACCGATATGCTTGGTTAAATGACCTTTAAAATTGGCCCATGGAATTAACTGGAATATAGATCATCCCAGCGTTCAGGCTGACAAAACGCTGCAAACAATTTGCAAATTATACGCCGCTTTGCATGTTCACTTGCATGCAAAGCGGGGTAAGATTGTCAAACAGTGTGTTTTTTCACCGATATGCTTGGTTAAATGACCTTTAAAATTGGCCCATGGAATTAACTGGAATATAGATCATCCCAGCGTTCAGGCTGACAAAACGCTGCAAACAATTTGCAAATTATACGCCGCTTTGCACGTTCACTTGCATGCAAAGCGGGGTAAGATTGTCAAACAGTGTGTTTTTTCACCGATATGCTTGGTAAAATGACCTTTAAAATTGGCCCATGGAATTAAGTGGAATATAGATCATCCCAGCGTTCAGGCTGACAAAACGCTGCAAACAATTTGCAAATTATACGCCGCTTTGCACGTTCACTTGCATGCAAAGCGGGGTAAGATAGTCAAACAGTGTGTTTTTTCACCGATATGCTTGGTTAAATGACCTTTAAAATTGGCCCATGGAATTAACTGGAATATAGATCATCCCAGCGTTCAGGCTGACAAAACGCTGCAAACAATTTGCAAATTATACGCCGCTTTGCACGTTCACTTGCATGCAAAGCGGGGTAAGATTGTCAAACAGTGTGTTTTTTCACCGATATGCTTGGTTAAATGACCTTTAATATTGGCCCATGGAATTAACTGGAATATAGATCATCCCAGCGTTCAGGCTGACAAAACGCTGCAAACAATTTGCAAATTATACGCCGCTTTGCACGTTCACTTGCATGCAAAGCGGGGTAAGATTGTCAAACATTGTGTTTTTTCACCGATATGCTTGGTTAAATGACCTTTAAAATTGGCCCATGGAATTAACTGGAATATAGATCATCCCAGCGTTCAGGCTGACAAAACGTTGTGAACTGTTTGCAAATTATACCCCGCTTTGCATTGAACATGCAAAGCGGGTTAAGATTGGCAAACAGTGTGTACCATTTTGTGATCCTGAACGCTGAGCAGGTAATTCCTGATCCGCTTTTCGCTTGGTTTCATATGAATAAAGTGTGAGCGGTTTTGAATGCTATCTATATTTTGTGAAATTAACATAGCAAACAATATAGTAGGCAAATGACAAAAATAATTGTTGAAGAAACAAAAAATATACTTCTGGAAGAAAGAAAGAGAGATAGAGAGAGAGAAAGAGAGGGAGAGAGAGAGAGAGAAAGAGAGAGAGGGAGAGAGAGAGAGAAAGAAAGTAAAGGAGATAGAGAGAGTAAGGGAGAGAGAGAGAGAGAGAGAGAGAGAGAGAGAGAGAGAGAGAGAGAGAGAGAGAGAGAGAGAGAGAGAGAGAGAGAGAGAGAGAGAGAGAGAGAGAGAGAGAGAGAGAGAGTGAGAGAGAGAGAGAATGGATGGATGGATGGATGGATGGATTCTTTTATTATTGTTCAAGCATTTTTTCCTAATACTCAATCTAGTAAGAAATTGATAATTTCGATTGTCGTATTTCTGTAGCTATTTTTACGAAATTTCTTCATTTCTATACTTTTTATCATTATTTGATAACCAACTTATCCCGCCTTATTGGGAAAAAATGGTACAAATCCCTATGCCTTACCTTGGTGAATTGTTCCGTGCGTTCTCCAAGAAAGAAATTATGAATGAATACAAAATCCAAGTTTGTTCAAATAAAGACACACTAACGCTGAAGTATTTTCCTTTATTGCACAGAAAATAGTTTTGATCTACTTCAAACATCAAGAAAAGTTATAAATAATTTAGTATTTTCACACTTTATTGAGCACAGTAGACGCTTGATTGATCTGTAAAAGTTTAATCAAGCAAAAACGATACTTTTGACAACTTCCTCGTTGACATATAAAGTAACTTCCGATGAAAAGCAAATCTTTCTCTTTCTCTCTGTGACTGTCTTTCTCTGTTTCTCTGTCTTACCGTCCCTGTCTGACCGTCTTCCTCCATCTCTTTCTTTCTATCTCATTCTTTCATTCTTTCTCTTCATCTCGCTCTATCACTGTTCCTTTCGCCTTTTCTCTGTCTCTTTCTTTCTTTATCTCTCTATCTCTCTCTATCTTTCTCAACATCTCTCTCACACTCTCCCCTTCCTCCTTCTCTCTATATGTGATAGTGAGATATATGTTTTAAGTGCCATACAGCCAAGGAATTAAAGATCACTCCCTTCATAGCTTATAATTTAGTATCAAGAGGCAAAAACGTTAATATTTATAAATACACACTAATTTCGATTGTTACGGGACAGTTTTTCGCATAAGCTTTAAACAAAGCTTCGTGCAGAAATGTTTTCATTGGGAAATAAAACGAATGTACAGCCAATTACTGTACCAATATCGTTCGACACAGTTAGAATTTAACATACTTACGCTCAAAAATGTAGTTCTATATGTTTTACTTTGAAGAACTTAAGTGTCCATGTATATATTCATATTTCTTCGCGAAACAAGAGTTTGATGGCGGAAATGTATATTTAACAAAGCGGAAGCAATCTCAATTATACAGTAAATCCCATCGTGAAATTGACATTCATTCGGATTAAAACCATTCATTATAACTCTCTCAGCGCTCCAGCATACTTTCCAAGCACTAACTCCAATCATTAAAAAACAAAACAAAACAAAAAAGCGCTCACACACACTTCGAAATATGTAAATAAAAAAAAACTCTTCGAAATGCTTCAAAATGATCACAATATCACATATTCAATCGCACCAATCAAATAATTGCATGATTTTATGGTTGTACATGTATGCAGATTTTATTGGAGAGAGGTAGAACATTTCTGCTTATTTCGTCCAATTGAACGAAATAAACGATATAGTATTACATTCTTTTCACGTCATTCACAACTAGCTCGACTCAATCATTCTTGACATCGCCGACGCAACCGGCCGACGCTATTTGTTCCTTATCGGCCGATGAAAATAAGAATCGCCGACGTTTAGGGCATTAAGGATGGTATCAATTTAAAATGACCGAAAAGCTTACCTTTTAAATCAGTTTACGACATTCCAAATCACTATCTATTTATTATACAGTGAATGATAACGCGGTGACTTTGCAATATGTTAACTAGCGAAACCCGATACCCGATAAAGTCGTGCGAATTTCAATTTAGTTATCACTGGGGATAAAAACAGTTTAACTTGATATAAAGGCCTGTCGTGCAAAAAAGGGACCGATTTGAAAATAAAAATGATTGATTGATTGAATGGAGTTTAACGCCGCTTTCAACATTTTTTCAGTAATATTGCGACGGCAGGAGCACCTAAAATGGTTTCCTGGTATTTCTTTCACCAGTACAACCACAACACCCTTTCCTAGCCTCCAGCTGCTATCTCACATAGGTTTACGATTATCAACCCATTTCAAGCGTCTGGTTGGTTCTTGAAGAAATAGGTAGCTATTTATAGGAAAATGTAAGCATATTTTATTAAAGGTAAGAAACATATTTCCTTAATTTTGTTCCTCTTGAACAAAATAAGCGATATTGGATTAACCCCTCCCCCCCCATTGATTTCACGCAAGACTCACTCATGGTAATCATTTAATTCCATTTCAAAATCATTTCAAAATCATTCACCTTGCCAATTTCATGATGTTATTAACTGTAAGTTGATTTTGTGTCGCTTTTTACGGTATTTTTTATTCAAATTTCAAATACTTACTGTTACAAACATAGTAAAATTGACAATCATTACGCTAAAAGCAATTGAAAACCACGCATTCAACGCCCCAATTTTTTTGGCATTCAAAAACCCACTAAAATTACGAAAAAACGCCCCGAAAATGTTCAACAACGCTCCGAAATCTTTGAAACGACCACCTTTTCAATTTTATCGATTTCATCACTGCGTGGTTTTAATTCATGGTGGGGTATTAAGGCATTTGGTTGGTTCATGAAGACACAAAATCGTGGGGATTTATATATATAAGTGGTATTGAAATAGAGGATAATCGCTTGTTTCAGTGTAAGATCGATTTATATTTCATTGAGTGATCAACAAAAGCTATATTTTCACGAGTGGCAGAGTCACGAGTGAAAATATAGCTTTTGTTGTTCACGAGATGAAATATTAATCGATCTTACACTGAAACAAACAATTATTCTATTTCTTTCATGCAAAAATTGGACAAAATGTGAAATTTCAAGGACATATTTTCGTAAAGCGCGTCATTTTGCACGTGATTGCTATGCCACGTTCATTGTGACGTCACATATTTCGCCCCGCATAGATGACGTCAGATAGGACCAAATGCACAAAAGCAGGGTATAAAATCTTGATAATTTCACTGCTTTTGCGGTGAGTTTATCAAGTGATAATCTACCGTTATTTCTCGATAAACCACCGAAAAACATTAAAGAAATATAGTTAATTTAGTTCAATTGGACGAAATAATCGATATTGATTTACCTCCCTTAAATTTCATTCAAAAATTCTCATCTTAAGATAACCCAATTTCATTCCGAAATCGTTAAATAATTATTCAACGTGTCAATAACATTTTGATCCTTACTGTATGTTTATTCTTACACTGGTATGGAAAAGTTTGTAAACTTTTTGAAAGGGAAGTAGTTATATATCGCTAATTTATTCCATTTCATCAATGCGATATCACCTTCGTTTAATTTCCATCAAAACCCGCTCAACACACTCATCCAAATTCGTTCCTTACTCATTCGAAATCATTTATCAAGTCAATTTCCAAAAGTTTCAACTGTAATGCTAAGCATTTGAATAAAACACACGGTATCTAAATATTTCAGCTAAAATTGCCTAATTCAAGAAAAATGAAATAAATCCTAACACATTTACAGAGTAATATAAATCGATACAGCCATTTATAAAGTAATAAGATAAAATGAAATGTGTTGTATTCTATTCCATAAGTAGAAAAATGTGATATTGTTATGCTAAAGGCACATAAAATCGGCGACCCAGACAAGTCGGCGATTCCTATTTTTCATAGGCCATTTAGTAACAAATAGCGATAGCATGGGCAAATGCTACAGTTGAGTCGATCAGTAAACTAGCCGCCGTCATAGCGCAGTTGGTAGCGCGTCGGACTATCAATATAGGGGTCCCGGGTTCGATCCCCGACAGCGGCGCTCATTCTTTCCGACTATTTGTCTCTTACCAATGGATTAATAAACGTAGACCTATGTGAGATAGCAGCAAAAGGCTAGGACAGGATGCGGTGGTTGTTCTGATGAGAGAAATACCAAGAAACCATTGTTAGGTGCTCCAGCCGCGCGATACAACTGAAAAAATGTTGAAAGCGGCGTTAAACTCCATTCAATAAATCAATCGATCAGTAATCTAAAACAAATCTTCAAAACATGCCGCGACATTCAAAGGGTGTGCTTCGAGCGAAAGGCGTTCCAAATGTATTAATGTAAGCAACATAGTAAAATTGACAGGGTGGATAATTTTGGAATTATTTTGAAATGGAATTAATTGAGTTGGAGGAGTGGGATTTGCGAGAAATTCAAAAGAGGAAATACTCTATCAATAAGTTGGTCAAAATTGGACCTCTCTGTACCTCTCTTTAAAAAAATGTACATAATTTTCTGTTTTTGTGTCTTCGACGCACAGGGTGTAAGACTAATCAGATGCTTTTACATCCCTACCAGCCGATAAAATCGCGAAACAATTTGCTCTATTAGAATGAAATGTTGGTCATTATGAAATATTTCTAGACGTTTTTAAACGACTTTGGAGCGATTTTAAATGGTCTGAGTGGGTGTTTGGAATAAACGATTGGAGCTATGAGCGAGTGTACGGAATCACGGTTGTCAATTTCACAATGTTACTAACTGTATAAAAATACATGTGGCCCATCTTTAAATCAGACAAATGCGAAAAATTATATCACAGTCAGTCTCCGCAGTAAGAGTAGGATCGACACTTCACGCGCCGCCCACATATTTCATATTCTATCACTGAAAGACTGATCGGCGTTGCATCCCAGTGACTTCAATCATATTATGTTACTATGACTTTCCTACCTCATTTGGTGTCGGTTAATTTTGTTATTTGTACATTTTTTTAGTACGGCGGTTTTCGGAGAAAACCCGAACTATTGCCATGGCTTTTATGTCGCCGACAACGTCGTTGTCGTAGTCGTCGTCGTGCAAAAACCTTTTTCGGGTACCCTGATATTAATAATGGCATTAACTTGGAGCTTGGAAAGTTTGTTAACATGTACTACAGTTAATGACATCGTAAAATTGAAAATCATTCCTATTTAAACAAGTGTAGGTAACTCATTCAGCGATCCAACCGTGCTATTCAAAACGACTACTCATATCACTCAAAATCCCTTCGAAACACTAAAAAACCGTTTCGAAATCTTCATGATATTTGTTAAAACTATATAGCCGTTTGTAATAGCTTTCGATGTCGTCGAAAGACTTCGATATTTAATCCAAAAACCAGCCCACAGCAGCCGATGATAAAAACCTGTAGGTGGTATTCTGCGTTATTAATGAACTGGCAGGGCGGGGATTAGCCGTGACGAAATTCGGCGATTTTACTTTTCAAAACCTTGGATTATTTATTGTTAAGGCATGGAAATAACTGTAATTAACCTAAAGGATTCACGTGCTTAGAGAGAGTGAACGCATTTTATCGCTTGATTAAACTGAAGTTACAAGGATTTGGTTACCAATTTGCGATTTAATGATTCGAGTTATTTATGTCGACTCTGTAGAAATAAGTTGCTTAAAATTAAAGCTGATATACCTTAACCTTAAGTGCAATGACCCGTTACTTAGGCCACGCCCTGCCAGGGCATTAATTATGGATTATACACGTGTATTTTTGTTTATCCAGATCAATTTACGATTTACGGTATATTTTACGTTGGCCATCTCGGATATTGCTATAAATTCGCGCGGAAACCTTGGAATTATTAAAACGACCCGACCAAGTGATTGCATATGGGTCAGAAACAATGGTCTGATACATGTGTCTATTCGTGCTTCGATGATTCTCTAATATAACCCTTGGGTGAATAATTTTAAAGCTCCATATTGTGTAAATGGACTTTAAGTGATAAAAAAAATTCCTTGGTGTGTAACAGGGGTTTAAGTGATATAAAATCTCACACCCGTATTGACAAATAGATAAAAAGAAAAGAGGATAAATTGATAATAACGTGTGTATTGATTTATGAAATACTTGATAGATTTGGGTCGACTTAGATAGATTATATAAGATACGGGTTTTGAGTCCGATGAAAAAGATTATCAAACTTTGACATTGCTTCTTCATAAGACAAACGGTAAATGTTAAATAAGAAATACTTCGAGGTTTTAACATTGTGTCAATTGTCAATACGCAGAAAATTTGTTCGTGGTCGTGTTCATTGTTCAGAGAGTCGGCTTCCAGAAGAAGTCTGGTAGCGGAAATGGATATCGGATTTCTTTGACTCTCCTATTACTCAAACTACGGACTAGCGGCCCCTTTTAATAAACTTCTTACGAAAAAAAAAAATCGTTAGTCAAAATAGAAAATCGAACCTGGTGTTTTCATTCATTGTTAGATTCCGCCTTGCAATATCTCATTAAAACCAAACGAATCTATTGAGATATTGCATGGCAGAATAGCATATTTAGTTCTCACTGTAAGAGAAACTTTAATTTTTGACTAACGAAAACAACAACAACAACAACAAAAAAAAAAAAAACCCATCGTAAGACGTTTAATAAAACGGATTTGGTCTTCAGCCCTTAGTTCATGATGACAAGACGGTACAAACTGTAACAAATTATACCCCGTTTTGCACCCACGTGTACGTGCAAAGCGGGCATAATTTGCAAATAGTTTGCAACATTTTCATTCTGAAAGCAGGGCTGGATAGTGATGCGGTCTGATACAAGACAAATTATTCAGCTAATTCAATATTTTGTTGAAATAAATAAAAAATGTCTTAAATTGTAAGATTTCAATATACATGTGCATGTGCTATTATTTGGCAACTTTCTATTATGCAATCATTTTAAGGCAGTGTTATATATTAATGAATGAATGCCTTCATTACTTTAAATCGAATTTTGAATTAATGCTCTTCGACAATAGTCTCATTTCTCTACTAGTGTATTTCTAAGGCAAAACGTGTGATTGAAATTCACTAAAACCCCTAAAAAGTTGTTCAAGTGTTATATGCCATGCCATGTCTGACAGTTAACAACACCGTGAAATAAACACAATTAGTACTACAATTCATAAACATTTATGTTTTTTTGCGTTTTTTATGTGTCCTGATGAATCAATCAGCCGCTTTGAAATCCTCGGAAGCTGATAAAATTGTTCAGTGATTTTATCAATTAGAAGGAAATGTTAATAGGTTATATATATATACTAATTTTGAAGTGTTTATTTCTATTTTACTTTTTGTTAACGAATAGAAAGTTCTCTTCTTGAGATAAATACGTTCATAATAATATAATATTTATACACTAGCTTTCAGCAGCACAGCCGCCTTCATCAGGCTAGTTCAATTGATAAAGGCGGCTGCGCCGTTGATAAATATAATATTATTATTAAGTTATGTTCTATATATAAATAATTTGGGAGCATTTTGTGCGGTTATGAGTGTTTGGAATAAATTAAACGAACTTGCACGATGATGTTAGAGTTCCTGTATTTCATGCCACGTCCTAACTTCAAACACATACCCACGGTGCTTTTGTCTCTTTGATTGCTGACAGCTAAAATATTGGTTTCTTATCTCTATGAAATATGGTCTCTAAGATATCGTCCGTTGATTTAGAATTTATCGACAGATTCTCAACGTGCAAAGAATTTTAATCACTGCGATCTATCACAAAAAAAATTTCAGCTAGACAAGAAAAAAAGAGCAAAGTAGAATTTTTTTGGTTTGTTTATTTGTTTGGTTGAATTGGGTTTTAAACCGCTTTTAACAATCTTTCAGTTATATCTCGGCATCTGGAGCACCTTACAATGGATTCCTGGCATTTTTCACACCAATTCTACCATTACATCCTTTACTAGCCACTAGCTGCTATCGCAAATAGGTCTAGATTATTTGCCCATTGGAGAGAGACAAATAGTCGGAAATTACGAGCCCCGCCGTCGAGGATCGAACCCGTGACCTATAGAGCGATAGTCCAGCGCGCTAGCATTTGTGCTATGCCGGCGGCTATCTGCTATTTTGTGGACGAAGAAAAAACCGACGGTTTTTAATTGCGTGTAACAAGGTTGTCAGAAAAATATGATTGTATGTTCAGGTGGGAACATGGTGAATTTGACAAGATGAATTGATTTGGAAGGAGTTTTAGTTTATATTCATTTTGAATGTAATTGTTCAACTGATTTTGGAGCGTTTTCGAATGGTTTGATTGAGGTTTTGGACTGAATGAATGGAGCTCCGGTCAGTGATTTTGAATATTTTGATTGGAATGATTGTCAATTTCATGATGTTACTAACTGAACCACCTGATCTGGGACGGCGGCTAGCTACTTTTTTTTCTCTCTTTTTTTTCTCAATACTTTCTTAAACATCTTACAGTCTGTTTTCAACTTCATCACATATTTGACTTTACGGTTGAAACTCTTTGAACATGGATTCGTCTAAAATCGTTAGTTTTATTTTAGTCTTTGTCCTACATTATCATCCAATCAGAAGGCTGGATTTTCAAATTTTTTGAAGGTTTATTTTCCATAAACTTTCCAGCCCAGGTTTATTTTGATCAATATTTCATTTAAACGTCGAGGTTTATTTGTAATAGCACGCATGCGTACAGACTAGAAACTACCCCTTCATAAATATACAATGGCCACGTGATAAGTACACTTGAAAATCCTAAAACTCGTGCTTATGTTGTATAACGAATATACTTTGTAGATTTTGATCTGGCATGTCATGAATTACCATGTCGAATCTCTTATGGAACGATGACTTTTCTACTTGTCTGTACATTTATTCAAGAAAAGTAACGCTAACGAATGAGATCTAATTGAACAGTGCAATAGGATACATGTACTTCTTTCTTAACGTTTATTCGAATAAACTTCTCGTTTAATTACTCTTGGCCCCTTTCTAAATTTGGCCAAATCACGTTTCATGATCGGCTATAAATGAGGCGTATTATAGTCCTCCTAAATCAACTCAGTTGATGACACAAGAAAACGTCCACGAAGAGGGGTCATTGCATGTGCATATATCCAAGGTGTGGTGGACTGTATAACATTTTTTTCTCAACAGAATAATATAATCTGCTAAGTTATTTATGTCTTTAGAATGCTCTTCATACATAGGTTTGTAAATAATTACTGGCACATTTATTCAATAAAGAGACTTTTCAGTATTACAAACGATAATACGATTCCGTAAAGTATTTTATTCTTTCGAAGAAACGTGCTAAACAGAGTGAAAAAGTATTAGATTTTCGTTCTTCTATATTGTCGGGTAAATAAAACCAAATTATACTTCATATTTATCTTCTTTAGTCTTTGTCCTACATTATCATCCAATCAGAAGGCTGGATTTTCAATTTTTTTGAAGGTTTATTTTCCATAAACTTTCCAGCCCAGGTTTATTTTGATCATTATTTCATTTAAACGTCGAGGTTTATATGTTATTCCACGCATGCGTACAGACTAGAAACTACCCCTTCATAAATATGTAATGACCATGTTAGTAGTACACGTGAAAATCGTAAAACTCGTGCACATGTTGTATAACGAATATCCTTTGTAGATTTTGATCTGGCATGGCATGGATTACCTTGTCGAATCTCTTATGGAACGCCGACTTTTCTACTTGCCTGTACATTTATTCAAGAAAAGTAACGTTAATTAATGAGATCTAATTGAACATTGCAATATATCCTATACCTTTTTCTTAACGTTTTTCCATTATTTTTCTCGTTTAATTACTCTTGGCCCCTTTCTAAATTTGGCCAAATCTCGTTTTGTATTATATTCCACCAAAATTAACAAAGACAATTAATTTAGTTGATGACACAAGAAAACGTCCACGAAGAGGGGCCATTGCATGTGCATATATCCAAGGTGTGGTGGAGTGTATAACATCTTTTTTTTCCTCAACAGAATAGTATAATCTGCTTAGTTGTTTATGTCCTTAGATTGCCCTTCATACATAAGTTCGTAAACAATTAGGCCCTAATAAAACGATTCCGTTAAGTATTGAATTCTTTCGAAGAAACGTGCTAAACAGAGTGAAAAAGTATTAGATTTTCGTTTATCTATATTGTCGGGTAAATAAAACCAAATTATATTTCATATTTATCTTCTGTAATGGCTCTTTAAAAGACTCAATATTTCCGTACATATTTCAACAACTCCATATTTGGAAAGAGAGGGGCGTTATTTGTAATAAATTTATTCGGCTTATTCTGTTTAATCGTGCAATATGATGCCAATAATATAAAAGGCGGGAAAAAGACTAAGTCAGTTAAACGCTGATAATTGAAAATTAAACGATTTAAACAGCCTCAGTCGGTCGCTACGCTCCCTCCTTTCGGCTGTTTAAATCGTTTAATTTTCAATTATTAGCGTTTAACTATTACGTAATGGCTCTTTATAAAGACTCAATTTTTGCGTGCATATTTCAACAACTCCATTTTTGGAAAGAAAGGGGCGTTTACTTGTAATAAATGTATCCGGCATATTCCGTTTAAATCGTGCAATATGATGTCAATAAAATAAAAGGCGGGAAAAATAAAAGTCAGTGAAACGCTAATAATTGAAAATTAAACGATTTAAACAGCCCCAGTCGGTCGCTTCGCTCCCTCCTTTCGGCTGTTTAAATCGTTTAATTTTCAATTTTTAGCGTTTAACTATTACCTAAACTAACGAATCAACTAGATTTAAAAATGTCGTCATTTAGGAGAAAGGAGTGTGTATTTATAGCACCAATATGTATGCATATTTGCGAATCATGCACATGTTTGATAAAAAGTAACAAAAAGTCGACCATGAAATGAACAAGTAAAAAACGCGAAATAATAGGGTAAAACTTTGGTCTGATTGTGTATAATATCATACCTTTTGACAGATAACCCTTTTGGAATCTCTGATTTTCGTCAAATTTTCCTTTTTTTCTAGGCTTAAAAGATGCAGGATACTTATTCATAAATACATATATAGATCCGCAATTTAGAGTGAGTGATAAAAGATCAATTTTGTCTATAACCTTGATCGCTCACTCAAAATTGTGTATCTATAGCACGTAACTATAAGTATAATTCAATCATTGCTTCTATGACTATCGGTACATATTCGGAAGGGCTGAAATGTTCTAATGTCCCGAGGAAAAAAAAAAAATGTTTTCAGCAATAGTGTATGCTTTCACAGTCAGATGTTTACTACGGTCAATGACATCGTGAAATTGACATTCGTATCGATCAAAACCATTCTAAATCATTAGGTCAGCGCTCCATTTCTTAATCCGAAACACTTACTCGAACCTCCAAAAACTAAAAAAAAAAAGCGAAAAATAAAAATGATAATAATAATAATAATAATAAAAACACTTCGAAATCGTTTAAAACTATCGATATTTCATTCAAATCGATAACATATTTCCATTGTTTTATTGCCAGGTATGGGTTACAAGTGTCTATTTGATCCACGAAAAATAACCAGACACTAGAATAATGTTGATCTTAACAAAGACAGGTAAAGAATATCGCTAAAGTTGTCTAATTATGCGAAATTTGCGATATTGATTACCTCCCCTTAATGTCATTCAAAACTCGCTCCCTCATTCCATTTCATTCCTAAATCATCCCAAAATCGATCACCTGATCAATTCCTAGATGTTGTATACTGTATTGCAAAATACAATACAATAAACTCGTATTAATGTTATTTCTTCACGAAAGATATATGAGCACAACTACATGTAGTCCAAAATAAGGTGTTTTGATGTAAGAATGTATTCTGCATATTTTAGTCTAGAAATAAGAAAAAAAATGCCAACGACCATGAGGTGTTACACAATTGACAGTCCGCAATCTTCGATTTTCAATTTAAATGAAACCAAAAGAATACACCCTCTCTCTACACCCCTCTGTCTCTCTCTCTCCCTCTCTCTCTCTCTCCCCCCTCCCTCTCCCTCCCCCCTCTCTCTCTCTCGCTCTCTCTCTCTCTCTCTCTCTCTCTCCTTCTCTCTCTTTCTCTCCCCTCCCTCTTTGACACTTTTAAACTTATATTTGATCTGTTTATTTCCGGATGTCGTCATAAATGACACTTCCTTCCATGAAATGTACATTTTCCTCTGGATATCATGGATAAATTTGTGATTCTAAAATGGTATGTCCTTAATTTTCTTTTACACGCGTTGGTCATATCCGCGACCTTTCTTTGTTGGAAACCTTTTTTTTGTCTGGGGTTTAACGCTTCTAAATGCCTCTTAAAATTATACAGTTGTATATGGGCGGGTAGGCGACCTACGCATGGTATCCTGGCGTTTCTAAGACTATTTCTACAATAGCATTCAATCTTAGCCAGCAGTTGCTTATCCTACTTAGCCGCACCTAACATACAGAAAATGGCGTAGATTTGATAAAAGGAAGTAACAAAATATCGCTCATTTCGTCAATTTGGGCGAAATTATCGATACAATATTACATGTACCTCTTTTTGAGTTATTCAATACTCGCTGTTCATGCTCATTCAGTTTCACATTTTCATTCACTTTGTAAATCAAACGATGTTATCAACTGTGGAAAACCAACTATACGTTCAGAATGAAAGCGTTCGCAAAACGTTTTATAAATGTTACCCCACTTAGCATCATTTTTCAACGATTTCAAAGTTTGTGCATACTGAACTCTAGTGTGGTAAGTGCTTAATTAGTTCAACTATAAACTGGCCAATTTTGGAGGGAAAAAATAAAAAAAAAAATCCAAACATTCAGTTTGTGGTCGCAATTCTAACGTTACTAAGTAGATGTAACTTTATGGTAGTGGACCCGTAAAAGTTTTGCAACATCTTAGAAGTAATGAACTTGACAGTGTAAACCGAGGTTTCCTAATGATTTTAATTAGGAAACCTCGGTCAACATTGTAAAAGATCATGAGTTCCAAAATGTAGCGGAACTGTTACGTGTCAACTCCCTTAAGTCACTTTGTTTGAATGGAATAAAATTCAACTTGATAAGCAATATTATTTAGCTTACTAGGGGGTAAATTATTTTCTAAACTTTTCATGAACGTTTGCATCTTAAACGCAGGGTAAAATTTAAAATGAAAGCAATTTTTCAATTATACTTACCTAACGTTGTCATAAATTTGCATAATGGCTTTTTCTTAACTGTTTTCAACTACGGTGCTTTATCATAAATTTTAGGTTTCCATGGTTACGCTTTTGTGCAAGCGTCCTTTAATATCCAGATCTTGGCGTCAGAATCACCGTTTGGTATCACTATATCACCGATTTGTCATACACAGACGGTTATGCTTATCAAATATCAGTAACCGGTTTCCGAAATTTGAATTTTTATTGCTGGAATGAGGCACCTGAAAGAAAATAAGAACAAAATGAGAAACGAATGCAATGTTTAAATTACAAATGGTCTTTATGATACAACGGCATAACACCGTTGATTAAAGAAGCTAAAACGCCACAACATTTGCAATAGTATTGAGTACAGTTAATAACATCGTGAAATTGACCAGGCGAACAATTTTGGAATGATGTTGAATGAGTGAGAGGGGCGGGTTTTTATTAAAATTAAAGGGAGGTAATCCATTATTGCTAATTTTGTTTAGGATGAACAAAATAGCGATATATATTGCCTCCCTGTAATATAATATAAATAAAAGTTCTATAAATAGCTTCCAATTTTCTGAAGAACCAATCAGACGCTTAAAATTCCAATTATGTCATGAAATCGGGATTTGGTACTTGATTAAATCATTTTGAAGGTAGTTGTTGATTTTATATTTTTTATTAATTTGGAGCGTTTTTTGATCGATTTGAGTGAGTGAATGGAATGAATAAATGTAGTGCTGAGTGAGTGATTTAGAATTGTTTTGAATGAGATGGATGTCAATTTCACAATGTTACTTACTGTAATTCGTTAATATCGTTAATAAAGAACTTAAAATATTGTCAATAAACCGGATAGTCATAGTTATTGGTAATAGATGGGCAACTTTAACTAAACTTGTGCTTGGCCTTGCCAACAATTTCACATATGCGCTATATATATTCTTACAGATAGATATGTGAGCCTGTGTGTGACAATTCCAACATTTAGGAAACGTTTGAGAGGTGCCAACACCGAGTAGCGTTGACAGCCACATGCTTTAAATATAGAATTACCAGATGGTCTACAGATACTTTGAGACCTTATCCAGCTATTAAACGCATAGACAGCGGATGCACAGGCTGGTTAGAGTCTTTGCTTTGCACATATTTGAAATTGATAGAAATCTCACACACAGGCTCATATATATAAGTCTGAAACATGACTTAATGTTGTCAGCAAAATTAATTTTCTTATTGCATTTTGTGGGTGTATAGTCTTCACAATCACACACACACACACACACACACACATATAAAAGTGTTGAAAATGTCACTCACAGGGTTGTGTAAAGTTAGGAACATCGTAAAAATTGACAAGTTAGATGACTCTGGAATGTTTTTGGAGTAAAGATAAATGTTTGTGCACTTGCAAAGCGTGATATGATTTTCAAACAGTTTGCACCGTTTTGTCACCCTGAACGCAGGGCTAGTCTCATTTTAAAACCGAATTTTGTTTTTAATCAGATTATATATATTTATGAAACGATAACTCTATACTAATCTGCAATAAGACATAACTCAAGGTGAGATTATACGATTAATATTTTAAAACTCAGGGTACAATTAATAGCTTGTGAAATTGACACTCATTCCGATAAATATATAATATGTACTTTATGTTTTATATGAAAAAAAAAAAATCTAACGAGGTTGGGGCAATCGATAATTGTCGACGTTCTGCCGAGACAATTATCAATTTCCACAACCGAGTTAAATATTTTTTCATACAATACACTAATTACGTATTATATTTATCTTATAATATATATAAATATTATAAGAGTGACGTCCTTGTAAGTTAAGCCGACCTTGTTTTGACGTCGTTACGTTATCTTCCTTGTTACAACGTTTATGCTACTGATGAGCATTGTGAAACCGGTTGAGGATTATCATATTAAATTAATTCTACCAAACCAAAAAATTTTAATGCTGCATTTCTGAATGCTGAATTTCGTTGGTTCTGTTAATAAGCAGGTTTTTCTTAAACCAAATTGTGAGCAACGAACGCGCAAAAGTGAGACAAAGGTAGTGCTTATCATGTTGAGATCACCATTTAAATAATAACGCATTACATGTATTTGTATCGCATTTGGTTGTCATTCATTTGATTTTGATTTGAAATACTTATTCGAGTATATGTACATTTACTAAAGATTATGAAACAAAATCGCGCATTTTGACTTTAAAAAAAGAGAGAGAGAGAGAGAGAGAGAGAGAGAGAGAGAGAGAGAGAGAGAGAGAGGGAGAGAGAGAGAGAGAGAGAGAGGGAGAGAGAGAGAGAGAGAGAGAGAGAGAGAGAGAGAGAGAGAGAGAGAGAGAGAGAGAGAGAGAGAGAGAGAGAGAGAGAGAGAGAGAGAGAGAGAGAGAGAGAGAGAGAGAGAGAGAGAGAGAGAGAGAGAGAAACATCGGAGCACACACAAAGGTTATTAAGTGATCATTGTAAAATGTTAAAAAATGGAGAAACATTTTTTTTTTTCGATTTCAAAATGTACTTTTAAAAATTCAAGAATAAACAGCTCCATAGAAATGTCTTAAATTACTTCGTATTAAGTCAAATTTCTCCATTAGTTTTCTTTATTTGTTTGTTTTGATTATTTTTAAATTGAAGTAGACTTTTATATTACATTAATTCAAGCCTCACAAGTTATTTGGTTAACGAGTGCATAGAAGTCGAAAAAAGCAATTACATGTAATATATTACAGAATTATGTTATTGCACATGTAATTTATTGAATATATAATTTTATGCATGCAAGGAGCTGTAAAACCTATTTTCATTCATTCTATTTTTTAATGCGACTTTTAAACATAGTACAATGTATTTCAATGAATGAGCGAGAAAATAAAGTTTCTTATGATTCACTTTATAGTTTCAACAAATAAGATTTCGAAGAATAGACCGTTTATAAAATGTACCTGAAATTGCGACCTGGTTTTTATGTCCCTTTTTCTCAACTGAACTTCTTCCGCGCGATATATCAACAATTATTGTTTCGCGACAATTATAATAACATTCCCTTGTCAATCAGTCTCCGCCCCCTGTAATATACTTGTCAATTAAACGCTCGTGCATGTAATTAGATCACTAAGCTCTAGAAGTAAACTGTCCTCTCGAAACGCGGGTAAAGTTACCTAACCTATGCAAAGCGACCCAAAATGAAAATAAACACCTATTAAAACTTAACGATCAAGTTGTCCTTTTAATTTTTAAATAGACAGTGGAAACTAAGGTATTATGCTATCCTAATCGAGTGTAAACGAATTAACGTAGTTTTCACTCGACCGTTCTGTTTTCGTTATGATTACTAACATTTTTCTTGTGATTTATCCGATTGATCTTCTACCAGGAAAGTCGCTGTGTTATTATTTATAAGAATATTTTTTTGTTATGTTTCTGTTTATTTATTCATCTATTTATCTTAAATTTTAATTATAATTTTTATCAACTGTCATACCAACTGAGACAGGCTTTTGATGAGAGGCTGTAATTGCTTTAATACCTTGCCAAAATTTGATTAAAGAAGTTTTATTTTAAGAAAGGGAAAATTAAGATGAGTTAAGATGAGGGTTTCGTAATGTTAAAAACGATATGAAAAAACTACACGTCTTTATAAACTATCAAGTCTTCCTTTGTCTGGAAGACATAAACAATCCTGAACGACCATACACTTTAGTTCGCTTTTTTCGATCTAATACAACCTTCCTTTGAACTTTTGGTTTTGTAGAAGATTCTAAAAACAATTCAGAATTTATTAAAAAAGGAAATTGGAACTTCGATGGATATATTGTTATACTTGCGTTTTCATGATAATGTACACGAACCCCTCATCCTTATGGGTACCTAATGAAACCGCCATCTCGCGATGAATTGAATAAGTTTCAAACACACAAAGTTTTGAATAAGATATAGAGACCTTACACCAGGGCGCACTTCTCTTATCTTTATCTATAACACTGTACCGTTGTTGTAAAAAAAATCTTTTACGTTTTAATCTTTTTTATCTATACAGAATAACCTTGTATTTGTGACCCTCTAGGAAAAAGAAAGACGTACAAATGTATTTATCGTTGAAAAATCAATTTTTCAAATAGAGATCAACCAGCGGTATCACTCGAACAATTCTTATACAGAAAATTCGAATGATAATTGTAAATTAAGTACGCCAAATGACTTTGATCTATATTAATCGAATAAGCATGTAAAGCTGAGGAGTTAATCTACAAAACGGGTGTATAGTTTACTTAATTTAAAGAAAGTGAAAAAAGAAATGAATCAAGATGAAAGAAACGGATCGAAAGAACAATGATGTATAGGTAGAATTCGCTATTTTGACTCGCCGATCGTATACAAATGTACTGTAATCACAAGTCACGATAGCGTATTCGAGTTATAGCATTGACGATTTTTTTTATTACGCGAATGTTTATTTTCATTGCGGGAGAGCTAAAAATTGAGTTAGTTGTATACAAAAAAGGTAGTGTTATTTAGACTGTAAAACGGAACGGTATGAAGACAGTTAATATAGCATGCGATAAGCGGTCCATTTTGATTTACTGGAATACCCGATGTTGACCTAAAAAATCGAAACACATAGATAACAACGCATGACATGGCAAAATGAGAAAACGTACATTGGGTAATTGTTACTTACACCATGGAATTGACCAGGCGAATGATTTTTGAATGATATGTGAATGAGGTTGAATAAGTCGGATTGGCAAGTTTTGAATGAAAATAAAGGGAGTATCACAATATCGCTTATTTCGTCCAATATAGATGAAATAAACGGTAGTTTATCATCTCCCTTTAAGAAGGTGAGTTCTCTATAATTAGATGTGTGTGTGTGTGTGTATGTTTGTTGACCAATCGGACGCCGCCAAATCGAATGATTTAATCGAATTGAATGAAGGGTCTAGAGCTTTTCAAAGAGTCAGATACGTTTTCGAATGCTAAAGCGGAGCTTTTTTTGTACGAGATGAGTGGATGGTAGGACTGCTGTGGAGCGCTCCAATCAAAATTTCTCATAAACGCTTCGAAATTGTTCAAAGAACGCCCGAGATCATTCAAATCGATCACCTTTTCATTCACATTGGTTCAACAATTGCATGTTATAACTGTCTGGTGTGGATTTTATGGCGCCTGATTAGACCGTTAGGACACACAAACAGAAAGGTTCATTGATTTCATTAAAAGAAAGTAGATACAGTTAACAACAACGTGAAATTTACAAGGTGAATAATTTTGGAATGATTAAGGCATGAAATTGATTGAGAGTGTGGGGCCAGTTTTGAGTGAAATTAAAGGGAGGTAATCCAATGTTGCTAATTTTGTCCAGGATGAACAAAATTAGCGCTTTTGATTACCTCCCTTTAATTGAATATGCATACAAATTTTAAAGAAAGCTTCCTATTTCTTTAAGAACCAATTAGACGCTAAAAATTTGAATTTATGTCAGTGAAATCGCGATTTTTCTCTATCAAAATTTATTTTGAATGATGTTGTTGATTCTATATTTTTCAATGGGGTTTGAGCGTTTTTGAATGGTTTGAGTGAGTGTTTTGAATGAATGGAGCACTGAGTGAGCGATTTAGAATGGTTTTGATTGAGGTAAATATCGATTTCACGATGTAACTTACTGTAAATACCGACAATTTCATCCAGCCGGACGGGATTACCAGTATGATAATATATTACCTCCCTTTACTTTCATTTCAAACCCGCTCCTTCCACTCATTCAATTTAATTCCGAAATCATTTCAAAATCATTCACTGCGCAATTACACGATGGTAGGCCCATTAACTGTACACGTCAAAGGAGTTTCAAGGATTACGAAATATATCTATCAGTGACTGATTGCCAGCGATAGGCTTGAATATTTTTTTGTGTTGTGTTTGTTTGTTTATTCTGCTTATTCTCTCACACTCATTAAGATATCGGCGAGTTATCACCCACATCCTACATCGCGCGTTTTTTTTTTGTTTTTTTTTTCGTACACTGGAAATATATAGGACGTAAGCGTGACGGTGATGTTGGGTCAGTTAGGTAATTCGGCTTCGGGTTGTACTTTTGTTAATACGCTTAAGAAAAACATATTTTCTTTATTGATCTCCGCTCGTACATGTATATGTTGGTATTTTTACTAGTTTAGGAAAATTACAAACTGGTGACAAAACAAGTTTTACTTTGAAACTATACAGTTAAGAACGTCGTGAAATTGTCAAGGTGAATGATTTCGGAATGATTTCGGTATGAAATTGAATGAGCGTGTGGAGCGAGTTTTGAGTGAAATTAAATCAAGATGAACAAATTTAGCGATATTTATTACCTCCCTTTTAATGAAATATATAAACTCTTCTGTTTGTACGTCTTCGTGGACCAATCCGACACTTGAAAGGTCACACCAGCTATTAAAACCGTAGAAAAAAAAGACCAATTTGAATTTATTGCTGAAAGGCTTGGACGATTTTTAAATATTTCCTAATGATTTCGGAGCGTTTTTGTTCGATTTGAGTGAGTCTTTGGAATGAATGAATGGAGTGTTGAGTGAATGATTAAGAATGATTTTGATCGGAATGAGTGTAAATTTCACGATGTTTTTAACTGTACAGTTAACAACATCGTGAAATTGACAAGATGAATGATTTTGGAATGATTTAGGAATGAAATTGAATGAGTGTGTGGAGCGAGTTTTGAGTGAATTTAATGGGAGGTAATCATATATCGCAGATTTTGTTCAGGATGAACAAAATTTGCGATATTAATTACCTCCCTTTAAAAAAATTGCATATATAGTCTATAAATAGCTTCAATTTTCTTCAAGATCTAATCAGACCCTTTCAATTTCAATTAATTAAAGTGTAATCCTGATTTTTTCCCAGCTATTTTTATTTTAAACGAGGTTGTTGCTATATGTTTTTCAGTGAGTTTTGGAGCGTTTATGAGTGGTTTGAGTGAGTGTTTGGAATGAATGAATTGAGTGCTGAGTGAGCGATTTAGAATGATTTTGATTGAGATGAATGTCAATTTCACGATGTAATTAACTGTACATGTAATTGAAAAAATCTTTAAAACTTTCGTTGGTTTTTTTTTCTATACGTCACCTTGATGCTTGTGACGATATATGAGGGTTGTCCAGAAAGTTCGTAGACATCGTCTAGTACACATATACTGTATGTCTTGGGTTTTTAACATTACGCGTCAATATTCAATATTATTCAAAGAGTCGTAATGCAAATTGTCAAGGAGATTCTCTACTGAATAATAAAATTACACGAAAATTTGTAAAGGCATGTCAGTTGTCGCGGAGTACAAAATGGCGTTAATCACAATCTGACGTCGACGTAAAAATACAGCTATTTTTAGCAGTATCTATAAACGTAACAAAACCCACGTGCGAAGTGACGGGCTTTCCTGGCTGCACCTTTATTATTTCCGAGGTCTATTCTGTCGTATCACTGAGGGTACCCGATTGGTAGCATGCCTACACAAAATAACCGATTGTCCATCATACAAGATAAACGTATGCCTCATGGATGGCGTCGGCAAATATGTACTGTGTAAAGACCGATACAGTTATGCTCTTTTTGAAATTGACTAGGTAAAGAATGCTGAATCTTTTCGAAATAAAATTTCATGAGCGGGATGGGCGAGTTTTACATGTAGATGGAATTGGACGACATTATCGATGATTTTATTATTCATTTTAAAAAATCTACGCCCTTTTCTTTAGATAGATTTGCATATCTATGTGGAATCTTCCAAATGAACACTACAT
Source organism: Fragum whitleyi (assembly GCA_948146395.1). Lineage (NCBI taxonomy): Eukaryota > Metazoa > Mollusca > Bivalvia > Cardiida > Cardiidae > Fragum > Fragum whitleyi. Next base: position 22,342,200 of record OX411560.1, on the reverse strand, counting down.
GTAGCTTTAAACCCAAACAAGAAATGATTTGTTCCTTTTGAACGATTTCAGTGAGCGATAGTAATGCTTTTTTGTGGAACGATTAGCGATGGATTTAGAATAAATATGATCCGAGTGTAACTCTCGGGGTATTACTAACAGTATACAGTGTCTTTCATTTACGCAAGGGACTAGGAACAAGTCAATATGTCTTGGTTCTGGTTTCGAAGAGATCGGTCTCCGATCAGATTGTATACAAAGGGCAATATAATCTGTATATTTTTATGTACTAGATATTCATGTACAAATCCTGAAAACCTCCATCTTTAATAGGCGAGGGGGGGGGGGCGGTATTTTTTTTACTCGAGGATAACACGATAAAGGGTCGAATGACTCTTATTTCCATCGTGGTCCTAACTTATTCCAGATCTTATCCTGCACATAGAGAATGGGGCAATGGTTTCTAACCACTGGTACCCTCTTTTTCAGCTGGGTGGACTGGGGCCCTGTCTATAAAGTGTCCTGTCCAAATACACTACCCGCCTCCGCTGGGACTCGAACCCGCAACCACCAGGTTACGAGTCGAGCCCGCTAACCACTCGGCCAACGGCCAGACAATCGTATCGATATGTTAGTATTTCCGTTTATTTATCGTCGCAACTGTAGCATATGCACATGAGCGATGCCCCCAGAAGACGGTTAGTTATAACGGGGGATAATGTGAGGATAAAAGACAAAAATATATTGCTGAGATCCGCTATGGTTCGTAAAACCATCATCCGAAAGACATTACTGTAGTATGAAAGTGTGCCAAGCCGAGAATCGAGCCCATGGGGACGAACTTTAATTGTTTTGAAGTCAAGTGCTCTGTCGACTGACGGCATTCGGAACATCGCTCGGACTTTTCCGTAAAGTGGAAAGTACCTCGAACGTAAGTGTAGTAATTTGGTCATTTTTAGGTAATTCGGCTCTGTGTGGTACTTTGGTTAATACGCTTGAAGAAAACCAAAATTCTTAAATGCTTTTAGATTGTCTATGGAGATCTTTTTGACATATTATGATTTGAAAGCAAAACGCAGAAACACTGCGTTTTGTTTTCAAATCAAAATATGTCAAATTTTTACCTTACGCTGATTTTGTTTTTCGCAGCGTCATCCTCAGTTATGATTGTGACGTCATATAAACCTACGTGCGAAATGACACGTTTTCATGGCTGCGCCCTTATTATTCCCGAGGTCTATTCCGTGGAATCGCCGAAGGTTCCCGAGTGGACTGACGGGGCTGACATATCGATATTTGTTTCTTTGAATGGAGTTTTATTCTACTTACAACAATCTTGCATTTATATCGCTGCGATAGGAGCACCTAACAATAGAGTCCTTGTATTTATCACACCAGTACTATCATTACTTCCTTTCCTAGCCTCTTACTGATATCCCAAAGGTCTGCGATTATCAACCAATTGTGAAAGACAAGTAGTCGGAAAGGGTAAGTGCCGCCGGCGGGACTCACATATCGAATCGGAAGCTTCTTCTAAATAATGATAAGTAAAACATTTGCAACCCTTGGTACTGCAAGAGGGAAAAATATCATGCACAAGCTATTTTTCGCATCTTTACTAGATCAGTCCTAGATATGAGACGACGCAGTAAAAGCAATTTACTTAATTAAGAGATCTAGCCTTAGGGGCGAATTGTTATGTAGGAACGTTTTACATAGTATTGATCATCGACTAATGAAAAAGATGCTGTGTCATCGCTTCGTGAAGGATTTTGCTTGTTTGTTTGAATGGGGTTTAACGCCATTTTCAACAATCTTTCAGTTATATCGCGAAGGCTGGAGCAACCTACAAAAGATTCACGGTATTTCTCACACTAGTACTAATACAACATCCTTTCCTTGACTCTAGCTACAATCCTACATAGATCTAAGATTATCAACCTGTTGGTGAAAAAACAAATAGTTGGAAAGTATGCGTGCCAATGTCGGCGATCGAAGCCCGGACCTTCAGATTGACAGTCAAACGCTTTCAGTTTCGCTTTGACGGAGAGTTTCGTCAATGAAGCTTCTGAAATAGGATTTCTTCTACTCTGAGCCGATCCGGTCTAGCTGAGCGGTAACGTATTGGGCTGCTAATCATGGGGTCGTGAGTTAAAACAAAGCAGCGTAAACTTTCTTCCGCCACTTGGCAAAAGTCAATATGACACGAATTACAGTTAAAATGATTAAACAAGATGAATGACTTTGGAATAAAATTGAGTTTGTGGAGCGTGTTTTGAGCGAACATCATGGGAGGTAAACCAATATCGCTAATTTTGTTCATCCTGAACAAAATTAGCGACATTTATAACCTTCATCTAATAAAATATGCGTACAAGTTCTATAAATAGCTTCCTTATTCTTCAAGAACATATCACACGCTTACAATTTCAATATGTCAATAAAATCGCAATTTTTTCTATTTATTTTTATTTTCAACGTAGTTGTTGATTGTATCCTAGTTTTTGACCCCGATTGTCCCAATTTTTGAACTGTCCGAGCTGTTATCAAGACAACCATACTGACCCATTTTCAAGTAGATTGGGCTAAAAAAAACGTGGCTTTTAACGTAGATTACACTTCATACCCTCGGGTCATTTTCGATAAACTGTCACAGGAATCTCCATTTTATGACTTTTGGGAATTGTGTAATAAGTTTACCAACGTTAATAGGTCACATACTTAATATAAAACAAGCCGCGGCAATAACGCAGTTGGTAGCGCCCGGGCTTCAAATCCAGGGGTCTATAATCGCACGGGTTCGACCCCCGGCCGCGGCACTTATCCCTTCCGACATTTTTCTTCCACCAATCGGTAGATTATCGTATACCTATGCGGAATAGCAACTGGAGGCTAGGAAAGGGGTGTGGTGGTAGTACTAGTGTGAGAAATACGTGTGAGAAATACCAGGAGTCCATCGTTAGCTGCTCCAGTCACCGCTATTAAACTGAACGATTGTTGAAAGCGGCGTAAAACCCCATTTCAGATCAAATTACATATAACAAATAAATAAAATTTAAAGTTATATACGTTATATCTTTAAACATTCAAACCAACACAAGAAGGTATTAAAACGTTTATTTATGAAATATTTTACGATTTGACATGTTTACGTAGGTTATCTTCTTAGGGAAATCTTTTAGATATTCTTGATCATAGTTTTCTGAGAGTAACTGACGAAAATACTTGCAAATAAATAAACTCATTTCGTTGATTTTGCAAATTCGAACCTTACTGAGAAATTAACGAAAGTGATTTCTATAGAATAAATACATATATTTTATTTCCAACCAAATACATCCTCAAATTGGGTATATCTTGTGAGAATGGGTGTTTAATTGTCTGTTGTGGATTTTACAGCGACTGAAAAGATTATAACGACAGACATCTAGAAAATTTCGCACAGTTTTTAAGCGAAAGTCTTAAGGTATGATTGTTTTCGTCTATTTGAACGAAAGTATCAATATTATGTTTCTCTCCTTTAATTTCATTCAAATCTCGCTGCTCCCGCTCTAGTCCAGCTGCCAGACTCTTCTTTGCAGTTTCTCCAAATGGAATTAATAATGATTAAGTCATTACAAAAGTTAAAATTAAGTCCCCTGTTTCTAAAAAAGGTTTCGTTCATTACTTGTTAATACGAACTTAGATTTAAGACTCTTCAAATAGAACTAAAACGAAAATATACTGAGCGACTTTAAAAACGCAATTCTTAAAAACGTCACTTAAATGCAAATATTAGTGAATAGACTCGCACAGAAATATACTTAATTTGTTACTTTAACAAGTTACCTTTAGTCCAAAATCAATGTTATTTCTCTTGTATTCCCAATACGGGGACACTTTAAAGCATACCCACGAAAGTTGAAATTTCTCCATAGCCCTACTGCTTGAACGATATTTTCTTTTCAAATGAAACAAAAGCCAAACAAATTTCAGAGTTTGGTTGAACGAATCAAGAGGTCAAACAAATCATGAATACTGCGTTGAGGCACGTTTTTTGCTTTTCCATTCCAGTCGTAGAACCACAAACGTGGATCATGTGAATGCGGTTTTGGCAAACATAGTCTGTTCACGCTTTTAACCTCTTACCAGACAACTCGTTAAGAGTTGAGATGCCATTTTAAGCGTGTTTACGGCATTACACTAACGTCATTTTAACACGTTAAGTCTTCTGAAACTCCTTTTTGGCAAGGTCCTACAATGCAAATGTTTAAATATTGAACAAATCAATCAATATTTTTTAGTCTAATCGAGGTTAACGACGTTCCGATTCTGAGGAATACTCTCCCTTTTGACTTAGTCAATTAAGAGTACATTCTTTGCAAAGCAAGTGAGTTGATTTCGCTTCTTTAAACGGTTTTGGAAATGTCTATCGTTGATTACCCTCCACACTTCTGATTTGTTAAATAAATCAACCTTGAAAAGTGCAGTGACAAAGAAAGAGTGAACAGTAGATTGCTATGCCGAAACTAACCAAAGCGTCAAATCAAATCAAGATTAAGTCGATTCAACAGAGGATCTTGTTTGTATGATTTCAGCTAAATTTACATAAACCAAATCTACTTTTCTGACCTCAAATTTCAAATTTACTTTGTTGCGTTTTTAATGTCGCTCAGTATATATTTTCTAAAATTGCAAACAAAAACAACTGAACCCAGTCTACTGCCGCTCGTTCAATGTAATTCTGATTCATGTAAAAATAACTTACATTCTTAGCAACTCGATGCTATTAACTGTAAATGTTATAACTTCCAAGAAAGAAGGGCCATAGTTTTAATCAAGCAGATGCAATTTCTTTTTAGCTCACCTGAGCACAAAGTGCTCATGTGAGCTATTGTGATCACCTTTCATCCGGCGTCCGTCCGTCGGTCGTCGGTCGTCCGGTCGTCGTCCGTCGTCCGGCGTCCGTCAACAATTTCTTTAAACGACATCTCCTCCTAAACTACTGGGCCGATTTACACCAAATTTTACAGAAATGTTGCTTAGGTGGTCCCCTTCAAAAATAGCTAAAAGAATTGAAATCCATGAAAAACTCTGGTTGCTATGGCAACAAACAGTGAAATTTTAAGAAAATCTTTAAAATTCTTCTTCTTCTCAACCAGTAGTCCTAAAGACTCAAAACTTGGCATGGATGATCAGTTCATAGACCTGAATTGAAATAGCTAAAATCATATCTTTTGGGCCACCAGGTGCGGAGCACCAGGGGGGAGGGGGTAGTACTTTGGGTAAATTTTGTAATCTTCAAGCTGCTTCTTCTTCGGAACCAGGAGCCCTACAGACTTGAAAATTGGCATGGATGATCAGCTCATAGACCTGAATAAAAATAGCTAAAACCATATCTGTTGGGCTGCCAGGTGTGGAGCACCAGGGGGGAGAGGGTAGTACTTTTGTGAAAATTTTGTAATCTTTAACCTTCTTCTTCTGATGAATCAGGTGCTTGACAGATTTGAAAATTGGCATGGATGATCAGTATATGGACCTTTATAAAAATAGCTAAAATCATGACTGTAGATTCACCAGGTGCGGAGCACCAGGGGGGAGAGGGTAGTACTTTTGTGAAAATTTTGTAATCTTTAACCTTCTTCTTCTGATGAATCAGGAGCCTGACAGATTTGAATATTGGCATGGATGATCAGTATATGGACCTCTATAAAAATAGCTAAAACCATGACTGTAGATTCACCAGGTGCGGAGCACCATGGGGGAGAGGGTAGTACTTTTGTGAAAATTTTGTAATCTTTAACCTTCTTCTTCTTCTGAACCACAAGCTCTACAGACTTGAAAATTGGCATGGAGGATCAGCTCTTAGACCTTAATAAAAATAGCTAAAATCATGACTGTAATGCCACCAGGTGCGGAGCACCAGGGGGAAGGGGTAGTACTTTTGTGAAAATTTTGTAACTTTAACCTTCATCTTCTAAAATAACCAGGAGCCCTTCAGACTCCAATATTGGCATGGATGATAAGTATATGGATCTTAAATATAATAGCTAAAAGCATGAATGTAGGGCCACCAGATGCGGAGCATTAGGGGGGAGGGGGTAGTACTTTGGATCAATTTTGAAATCTTTAACCTTATTCTTCCCCTGGATCAGGAACCCTACAGACTTGAAAATTGTCATGGGTGATCAATATATTGACATTAATAAAAATAGCTAAAATGATGACTGTAGGGTCACCAGGTGCTGAGTGTCTTGGGGAGGGGGTAGTCCTTTGGATCATTTTTGAAATCTTTAAACTTCTTCTAATGAACCAGGAGTCCTACAGACTTGAAAATTGGTATGAATGATCAGCATATGGACATCAATTGAATTAGCTAAAATCATGACTGTAGATTCACCAGGTGCAGAGCATCTTGGGGGAGGGTGAGTGCTTTGTGAAGAATTTTGAATCCCTACAGCCTTTATATTTGACATGGATTGATCAACTCATTAAAGAAAACTTTTAAAGTCTCAGACTCAGCCTGTATATCTGGCATTGATTAGCTGATCACAGACCTTTTATGAAAAAAGCTTAAATAAAGACTTCGCCTATTTTAGTGGTACTATACGTCTTGTACGAAATGGTTATGGTGCAAATCATCAATAATTCTCCCTGGTTCTCGATAATCTCGTCTTTGTCTTTTCTTGATATCTACTAAAAACTTCCCTTTTTTTGTTTTGTTTAATTAAACCACATTTCAAGATTCACGAGAGCCAATGATGATTATAACGTCATTACAACGAATCGAGCAAACACATACACGCTGGTGTCGCACTATATAAATATTCTTTATATGAGAGGATTTTAATAAAGTTTCTAAAAAGTCTTTTGATATATATCATAATACTCCATATCTTGAATTGTGTACTTAAAACCCCTGGCCAAGTGTATTTAACAAGGAATCTCGTCATACGACTTATTTTGTTTAATTGCTTACTACACATCTTGAAATCGACACTCATCTCGATTAAAGCTATTCAAAATAACTCGCTCAACGCTCCGATTAATCATTCCGAACACAAACTCATATCACCCATCACTCCCACCCCCACCCCATTAGTTAATGCTAAACTATATCATCACACAAATTCCAAAATCAATCAAAAACTGTTCATCTTGCCAATTTCACTATGTTATTAACTATTAAAGTTTAAACTATGGTTATTTCGTTGATACACATGAAACCGCGCGTGACTCAGAATTGGCTGACCATCAACATTTGTCTTTCCAGGTGTATTAAAAAGAAGGAGCGTAAGAAATAGATGTATTAATCTCGCGATATAAATTAAAACCCTCTAAGATAGTTTGTCAAACTCTATACTATTAAGTTGTAGGATATCCGGGGCCGTTTGTGAATTTACAAAAGCTCTTTCCAGGGCCCAACAATGAATCGACCTTCACCTTGCATTCTTTCCCACGTCCTTCGTCGTCAACTATAGCATAACGCATGCGTATACCTGTCTTCTCTTTCACGTTCACAGGTTCTTTTTCGATTCATAAAAATCACAAGGTATCGTAGTTGTAAAGGCATTTCATTCTTTACTGTATTTGGTACTATTTCCACAAATATAGACGACGAAAAATGAGTAAAACTGATAATCAAAATATTCCTTACATGGACAATATTTAGTTAAATAATTCATTATAGGTCTTATCGAAGGAATGCTAGATTTTGAATACTAAAATCATTTTTGTGTCAAAGTTTACATATAGTCGGGTCTGGCAAGAGACAAATAAAGAGTTGTCACATTGAAAACCGATCATATCAGTATAAAGTTTATAATCGTTCTAGTAATCTTATATATCACTACACTTAAGCTTTTGATTATAGTTAAAAGATGTAGTATGATTCTATCTGAATTAACAGGAACCTTATATCCAAATTTCTTAAAAACGGGAAGAGTTCGTGTCTGTAAATTTTCGCGCCTTCGCAATTTTTATACTGAATGTTGAAGGTATCTGTAATTGACCAGTTAAATGGTTTTGGAAATCAAATGAATTAGGAATGGAAATGAATGAGCGGGGCGAGTTTTGAATGACTTTTAGAGGAGGTAATACAATATCGATAATTTCTTCTAGTTGAACGAAGTTAAAGACATTCTATTATCCCCCCTCCCCCTCTTAATCAAATCAACGATCTTTTTGTTTGAAGTCCTTACTGTCCAATCAGATGCTTAAAAAAAAAAAAAAAAAAAAAAAAAAAAAAACACTCCAGCGTTTTTCATTCACTCCGTTGCCCCCTGACCCCTGTCAATTAAAAAATGGATATAACCTTTTTATTATCTGATAGAGCCTTCATATTTTATATGGGTAATAGTTGTTTCAAGACCATTATGTTGCCTACATGTACCAACTACAAGGTCATTATTTAAGATCAAGGTCATTTATCAATGTCAATGCCAAATATCTGTAAACTTAAGACTGGATATAACTTTTGAATGTTTTGTTCATTTTTTACTTTCATATTGCTTTTTGCAAGACTTCAAAAAAATATAATATTGTAATGTTATTATGCAAAGTCAAGGTCACCCACTTGCAACATATACACTAAAATAGTATTGTATTGTATTATTATTGTATTGTACTTTGATATAGACATTAACTGAAGGCAAGTTGTTGAGTCTTACAGGTCATCAGTTAAGGTCACTTTTTCGAAACTAAATTAGTGCAAAATAAAGCTTAAACACCGGCAACGTTCATTGGTGAGTGATATATTTTTCGTATTTTAAGGTAGTGAAACCGTAATAGTTCTGCTATATTTCGGACCACATAATCTTTCACAATATAAACCAAAGGTTTCCTAATGAAAATCATTAGGAAACCTCGGTTAACATTGTTTAAGCCATTACTGTTGAAACGGTGCGGATCGTTTACGGGTCCACTACCTTAATTGACAATCGTTTTTAACAAAAACTTACAGTTGATACCACTTTCAAAAATCCATTTAATTTCAATATAAAGAAAAAAAAATCACAACATTTGAAAGAGCCTAAAGAATATTATTATTACTCCAGCTGACAAGAACTTTTTATAAATGTCAAGGTCATGAGCAAATACAAGTATGTGTAGAATTATTACTTTGACCTCAGCAATAATGTACATTTTGTATTGCTTTTGACAAGACGTTTCAGTGGATACCAAAGTAAAGGTCAATATCATATTTACTGGTCACTGAATTTCTACATAGACAATAGCTTTGGAAGACACTAATGCCAAATTTCATATCAAAAGTTCACTGGTTCATACAGCTAACCTTGAGGTTACCCCCCGTGCTAGCACTAATCCTTTATTACGCATTGGACCTATGTAGTAAGATATGGCTCAAACAGCAGTTTTAAACAAACGAAAAACTTGTTATAGGTAAGGTCAGTTTTTATTTCGCTTCTGATTCCCATATCAATGTATCAAATTACCGTATTCAACTTATTTTAGCTGTAGGGGCATCTTTGCTAAGCTCACTACCATAGGGATATTTTTGTTTTGGCATTTCCCCTATCAGTTACTTTCAGATACTTTCGTTAAACAATTTAGCCATTAAAATGAAAGTCTTTGTATTTGCCTTCTCTGAAACTATATTTACCTTCATTATCGTGTAATTTGTTAGCAACGACATTCTCTTGTATAACATTCTGAAATCACTCAATACAAGTGTCATCGAAGACGGATTAAGCTTCCCGAATATACGATCTTATCCTCGGATCTCCGGGGTCACCCTATTTGCTACGCCATATAGTGTAGCAAACGGGGAGACCCCATGGTATCCGAAAATGATATGATCTAGGGTTGCTGTTTAATCATATATTTTTATTTACTTACGAAGTAAAGAAGCATTCAAACTTTTTTTATATTTGTCATATCTTACGGTGTAAAAATTAAACACAGGGTGTACTCACGATTGTAATATAGCTTATTAAAAAATAAAAAAAAACCTTGATGCAACGGAAGAGTGAGTGCAATAATTCATTTGATCACACTTAAAAAATTGTTTTTCTATAGCAAGATGTTTGTTAATGATTTAATTGTAAAGAGTCAAGACTAATCTTACAACTTATAAATCGTTTGTTCAGTAGGAGTTATATCCCTTGATTTCGCTTAGAGTAGACCACCGACGCTTAAGGTTCATGTAAAGTGTTTGATGTCCAATTTTAAAAAAAAACTTCATTTGCCAAGAAAAAGCAGTATGTCCAGGTATATTATATATCAAAGTGAAGCTTTTCTTTAGCACAAGCAGTTGAGCAAAACAAGACTGCTATAGCTATAGCGGTATAGCCAAAACATTGTGGAAAAGGGTCATTTTGTAACTGCAAGGCTGTCAGCGATTCGCAAGTATCTAGCTCATATGAGCAGCTGGTAGCTTGGAGGATATCTTATTGTCGTAGAAATAGAGGATAATCGTTTGTTTCAGTGTAATATCGATATATATTTCCTTGAGTGAACAACAAAAGCTATATTTTCACGAGTGGCAGAGCCACGAGTGAAAATATAGCACTTGTTATTCACGAAAAACAAACGATTATGCTATTTCTTTAATGCAAAAATGAGACAAAATTTGAAATTTCTAGGACATATTTTCGTAAAGCGCGTCATTTTGCACGTGATTGATATGCAACGTTCATCGTGACGTCACTTATTTCGCCCCGCTAAGATGACATCAGATAGGGTGAAATGAACAAAAACAGGGTATAAGTATTTGATAATTTCACTGCTTTTGCGATGAGATTATCAAGTGATAATCTACCGTTATTTCTCGATAAACCACCGAAAAGCATTAAAGAAACGACAGGAAACCAATGAAATGTGCATATAATCTTAATCTAGTTGAATGTGGTGTCCCAACCCCCTTTAAAGTAAGATAAAGAAAACACATATACATATATATACACGCACACACAAAAAACTCATTTCATACAACCAAATTTGTCACCATCAAAAATAGACAAAGATGTTGACTACAACATTATCGAAGACGACAACAAATCAAATGATTAGGCAACACAATTTTATCCTTGAAGTGGTTTATTTGGAACAAATAAAACATTTTCAATAGAAGGATGGATGCAAGCAAATATGTAAATAATATCAAAATGGACATATGACCCGTCAAGCAAAAAGGACCATCTGGGGTCTCCGTTTATTAAATATTTGAACATGTGATTCTTTCCAGTATGGGTCAACAAGGAGATGCACTGCGCATATTCATACACAGTTAAAAATGTGTTAAGCGACCACTCAGGAGCCATAAAAATGCGACCGCTCATTGAAATGGTCGCTTAATAAATAGTTCATGAAAAACTAATACAGGTATTTAATAGCATATATAGATTGCCACATTATTCTTACTGAATCCTTTGATATTCAGACCTAATAGAGTCGTCTCATTAAGACGATTCTAATGGGTTCTAACATCATAATATTCAATAATGAACAATTTTCCGTTTACAAATTAACATTTTAGAGGTTTTGTTCACGGCGATGGTTTTTTTTAATGACTGTCGCTTAATAACAGTGTTCCCTTGATAGAAGTGGTCGATCGAGTAATATCGACTGTGCAAATAGGTAGGAAGCATATCCTAGTATCAGAATATGTGTGAAGTTCAAACGTTTAGACCCAAGTCAACCTACGCATGCAGCGCAGTCTGACTAGGGTCGACACTATACGCAACTACCCAGATTGTCCCTTTTAGCCTGACGGTCACAAATATATGCAAAAAATGACACATACTTTACAGTTAAAATAACACTATGTAGAATGAAACTAATTTCTAATCGACCTCTTGGCTTTTGCTAAGGAAAAGATATTTCTAGTAAGTCTTAAGCGGATAATAGTCGATCTGTGGAATATTATCCAGGAAGAATACATGTATTTCCTAAGTCTCGATCAGAAATATTTTAAGAAAACGACAGCTTTGTATGAATTCAATGACACAACTGTTTTCTGAATGAACATTAGTTGCCATAGTTGGTGGGTTTTCCTAAAGTTTTATGCTAGTGTAGAAAATGGATTTTTTAATTTTTACAAATACGAGGTCCATCATGGAAACGTAAAACAAAACAATCAAAAGCTTGTTACACCATTTACAAATGTCATATCTAACAGCAAAACGAAATACAAAACATTCAGAATGTGTCTGAGACTATTTACATGTAACATCTAACTAGGAAACGTAATCGAAGAATGTCGGTTATTTGAGTAATTTCCAAGAAATTCTGAAAATTGAAATTTAGAATTCCTCTTTATTATAGGGCGAATATTGGATTATTGTGAGTACTTATGTTCGACTGTTGTAAGGATATCAAGAAGTACATTTCTATAAGTAGTCTGACCGAAGATGACAGTTTTGAACGATTCTCAGACAGCCCTTCTATCGGGTAAGGAGGAGAGGGGGGGACACGATGGATGAGGTGTATAGTTAAGAACATCGTGCAATAATTTGAACAATTTTTTAATGAACACGGAATGAAATTGAAAGAGTGGGAGGATCGAGTCTTGAATAAAATTAAAGGGAGGTAATATAATATCGATTATTTCTACTGATTAGACGAAATTACCGATGTTTTATTACGTTCCTTCAATAGACTTTACGAACTCTTCTGTTTGTGCGTCCTCACTGTCCAATCATACGCTCTGAAATCTTTTAAAATTTTCGAAGCGCTGTTGGAAAATTTCGCAGCGTCTATGAGAGTGCTTAGATTTCCGAGAATGGAACGTTCATTGTGAAATGAATGATTTAAAATGCTTTTGATGGGAATGACTGTTGATTCTACGATGTTGTTAAACTATGTGATGGGATTTTGTAGACAGCTGTTCAATGTTGATTTCTTTTTGTTATTATACAGTGCCTTGACGTCTGGTTAATGGAAAGCCCCCAGTACCCATTCCTGCTCCCATTGTGCCCATTCCTGCTCCCATTGTGCCCATTCCTGCTCCCATTGTGCCCATTCCTGTTCCCATTGCCCCCATTCCGGCTCCCATTCCTGTACCTAACCCTGAAATGAAAGAAAAATAGAAAGATTATGTGAAATTCAATTATGTTGAAAATATTGTACAATTAAAGATTAATATATAATTATATTTTTTCTTAGTTAACGCATTAACTAAATTATTAAAGAAATAATGTCATCTTTATTTTTCAAACAACATTATTTATTATTCAAAGGTAATTATAGTTGTTGTATTATTATATGACATGAAACCTTCATTGCTTATAGTTGATGTAGTTTACTAAAAATGGTTGTACAGTTAGTAAAATCGTGAAAATTGACATTCGTCGCAATCTGAACTAGTCTTACTCGCTCACTAAGTGCTCCATTCATTTATTCAAAACACTCGCTTAAACAATTCAAAAACGCTCCAAAATGACTGAAAAAGATGAAATCAGCAACTACATAAAATATGTATCCCTAGAAAAAAATGCGATTTTACTATAATAATTGAAATCATGAGTGTTTGATTTTTTTCTCAAAGAAAATGGAAAACGAAGCAAATTTTATAGAGGGGAATAATAAATATCACTAATTTTGTTCACTCTGAACAAAATAAGCGATATTGGTTTACTACCTTTAATTTCACTCAAAACTCACTCATCACACTCAAAACATCGGTAATTTTGCCCAATTCGTAGGAATTATCGATATCATATAAAAATTCTCACTGTATTCAAGACTAAGCCCTCTTGCTCATTCAATGTCATTCCAAAATCATTCCAAAATCATTCACCTTGTCAATTTCACGATGTCGTTAACCGTAGTAGATGTTACATTTACTAAAATAGAGGTACGGCGCAAACGAGCAAATTTAGATCTTGCTCATATTGCGTCTCATCTTTCTCATTTTTTGAATTCTTAAATTTTTGATTCGCATTCCTGATACCATAGTTCCGCAGCTAAGCGCGCGGATGCTCGCGAAGTCTACCGCCCGTGTTCAAGCCGACTCATTGCGTACCTCTTGATATTGTCCTCCATGTGTTCCATTTCACTAAATTATTTTACCGTTTGCATTGTTACAAAAAGTAATTTCTTTTTGCAACCAAATACAAGTGCCTTTTGTACATGCCCCAATAGCTATGACTGACGGGTTTCGACGTCTATATTGTAAAACGGTCCCAAGACCATCTGAAACATGGTTCACAATTCGTCCCATTTCTTTCATTTTCTTTAAGCCTTTAACTGCTAAACAACTATTTCAAATTCGGACCAACATGCCTGTCGCCACTGCTGCTTACGGTTTCCGCCGTTTTTATTGTAGGACGTCCCCAAGCACTTCTACAATGTGGTCTACAACGCGTTCCATTTTATTCATTTTCCCACAGTTCCCTACTGGTTTAATACAGTTAACAACATCGTGAAATAGACAAGGTGAATGATTATGGAATGATTTAGGAATGAAATGGAATGAGTGTGTGGAGCGAGTTTTGAGTGAATTTAATGGGAGGTAATCCAGTATTGCAAATTTTGTTCAGAACGGACAAAATTTGCAATACTGATTACCTCCCTTTAATAAAATATGCATACAAGTTCTATAGAAAGCTCCCTATTTCTTCAAGAACCTATCAGACGATTACGATTTCAATTAAATAAGTGAAATCCCGATTTTTCCCAGCTATTTTATTTTGAACGAAATTGTTGTTATATGTTTTCAGTGAGTTTGGAGCGTTTTTGAATGGTTTGAGTGAGTGTCTGGAATGAATGATTGGAGCACTGAGTGATTGATTTAGAATGGTTTTGATTGAGTTAAATGTCAATTTCACGATGCAATTAACTGTAGCCATTCAAAAAAGTATCCATATACCTGATGCCATCGCTCCGGCAGCCATTGCTGCTAGCGGGTTCCGCCGCCTATGCTGTAAGACGTCCCCAAGTACATCTACGATATGATCCACTGTATGTCCCATTTTACTCATGGCTTCAGCTTGTAGAGCTATGTCCATAGGAACTGGACCAGGTTTGCCTCCCATTAAATCTGACACTTGGTTTGCGTCCATTCCTAGAACAGAAATACATCCGTTACTACGTGTTTTAGGCAATACATTATGTTTGGTATTATTAACACATTTATTTGTTTTATGAATAAAACGAAGAACAGAAATTGCAAATATCAATTATATACACATTCCGAAACCATATACGAGAATCCCCCCCCCCCCAAAAAAAATTATAAAGTCCTAAGACAGAGCGTATTATCACGATACAAGACAGAGAAAGAGGGTGGGAAAAGAATACATGTATTGAATGGGAAAAGCTTTTCTCCCCTAAACACAATTTTCTATCTCGTTGAACTTTTAAGTTTAAGCTTGGGTGAAATAACATTCAGTTTTCAATTATCACATAACATCTGGGTAGCTATTTTGCAAAGAACTTAATCACGAAGGCCATACAATGAACTGTTGGAAAGACTTTAAATTTTGTTGTATTGGCTTAATTGCTCATATTCAACAATCATCGATGCAATGATAACACTAGAATGATACAATGCTTTAGCAAAAACAAGTACTATAGCTTTAAAATTGCAAGGTTATTGTTTTTTGCCTCTTTGTTTTGTCGTTTAAAGTTCTTTAGAACAATATGAACATTGCCAATCTTACATGTGTATTCTAAATTTTATCTAAAATTTGAATGAAGCACATTAAGTCGAAATAAGATAAAGGCTTTCAGGTTTGGGGTTTTCAGAGCCAATCATAAAATTAAAATTGAACTTGAATTAATTAAATCTAGTACAATACAATACAAGAAGTCTATTGCATTAAACAATATTACAATGTTTACAGCAAATATCAATATAAGTCAGACAAATAAGAGAAGTGCATGGATTAACAGAAGAACATATAGTAAACGTGAACATATTTAATCAATTTCTACGAGAAAATGCGTAATAAAGATATTTTGCTAAATTTAAAACAACAGACTTCGATTTGTTTGTCATAAGATTCGTAAATTTTTGAATAGTAGGCCAAGTATGATAGTATCTTTTAATATATTTGTTTCTAAGATCGGAGTATTTTGGACAAATAAGTAAAAAGTGAAATTCTGTTTCGACCAAATTTGTATTGCAGTGTCGACAAATTCTGTCTTTTCGTGCAGTGTTAAAGTATCGACTATTTTCTATTTCTAGGTTATGGGATGAAACTCTGAATTTTGTTAGTGTACATCTTATTTTCCTATCATGTATAAAAATCTAGGTAATTTTCAAAACTAAATTCGTGTTTAAACAATGAGTATGTTTCTAGGCGATTTGTATTATTTATTTCAGAATACCATTGTTGCTGATATATATCAATCAATCTTTGTTGAATTAATTCATAATTAATTGGTGGGGTAAACTGGTTTTGCCAAATGAAATGCAGACCGCATTCATCAATAATACATTTTACTTGGTAAGCCCAATTGCATTTATCATAGTTCTGCCCTATTTCAACATCGTTTAACAGCATAATATAAGTATGAAATAACAATGAATTTTGTTCAGAATTAATAATCTTAATCCAATATTTTACTATTACTAGGGTATGCCTCCTAGTTCACCATACATTGCTTCTAAGTTTGTAGATTTTCTAACAATTAGTAATTTACGACAAAATTTCAGAAAAACTGATTCTATTTCCGGCGCGGGGTGACTACCCCATATTTCTGTGGCATAATGTAGGGCTGGTAACAATATACTATCGAACAGTTTTAATTCATGCGAAATAGGGAGATCAATTACGTTAAAAATAATCTATGTTGCGAATACGCGGCGCGTTGTGCGATATCCGATTGAGTACGGTTCCATTTTCCATTTTTATAAAGATTGACACCCAGATATCTAAAAAAATTGACAACTCCGAATCTGGTGTTATATAAATAAATAATAAAAGAAGGTCTTTAAAATACCAACCTCTAATCAGAGGTCGTCCAGGTCCCATTGGATTCATTAAGTTAGCCAAACCTCCTGGTCCCCCACCGAGGCCAGGGCCTAACCCGAGGCCAGGACGTCCAGATCCCTTGGCTCCAGGACCCTTTGGTAATCCTGGCAAACCGCCAGCTGCTCCTGGCAACCCACCGGCTCCTCCTCCCATAAGTAACGCACCAAGACCTTCCATGCCCCCTGATCCTCCGCCTCCTAGTAGGGCTCCAAGGCCCCCGAGACCTCCGGTCCCAGCCTCGGCCCCACCTTGGCCCATTCCGGGCAGACCGCCTCCTCCACCGAGTAACGCTGAGATATCTGGCATACCGCCTCCTATAGACGAAAAGATTTCATTTAAGAGATCAAGATAATATTTCTTTGAATTTCATTGTTCAAGGTATAAAGTAATATTTTATTGTTGAGCACGATTCGTGCTTTCTGATTGGCTGAATCATTGGTTTCATCATTTAATGAAAACAATTATAATTTTGAGTACGCACCTATATTGTAAGCTACCGCCGGCCTCCGGCAATTAATATCATCAATTAATCAACAACTATATAAACAAGAAGCATTATCGCAACGCCAAGGCTACATGTGCTGGATAATGCAAAAAATCTTATTCCCAAAAGAGGCTTAACTCTTACAAAAGTGCTTCCAGAGTTATCCTCCTAGATAGTCTTGATAACTAGTGTGATGGTGAACACACAAGCCAAGCTTCATAAAGATATCTTAAACAACAACAGAGATATGATCAAGGTTAGAGATTGTCACACAAACGCCAACAAGTACCCAAACGTCAACGACAGCGACGCCAAGATGATCATAATACCTAGGGTTTTCTCCGAAATTTATAAAATGCTTTTTTCCATTCAAAGATAGTCTCCAGCAATGTTCCTATCTGATAATTGCCGATTTTCTTCGCAAAAACTAATTAATGCTAGCATAATGATATTACCTTGCGTTCCACCTCCTAACAACATTTGTAAAATATCTTGGGACCCGGCATTATTGATGGGTTTTGGCTGGTTTCCCATTGGCTTCGTAAATGATGGTTTCTTCTGTGGGTATTGGGGTCGTATTGGAGGTGGAGGCCCTCTTTTTATATTCTGGTTATTTTTATTCTGATTTCTAAAGTTGAAGTTTTGTCTCTGATTGCCTCCAGGTGTGGGCCGTTTAGATGTTGCTGTTTGTTTGATTTTTATATTTCTGCTGGTCGGCTTTTGTCGTTGAATATTTATCCTGTTTTGGCCTTTAAGAATAATATAAAGAACAAAGAACATGCTTACATTGTAGCGAAATATACCAAACTACTTTTTATGTAAATACACATAATCTTTCTCTATTCAAATAATAATTCAGATGATGACTATTGGTTATATATATACTGAGCGACTTTTAAAACGCAATACTTAAAAACATTACTAAAAAGCAAATATAAGTGAACACACTCAGACTAAAATATACTTATTTTGTTACCTTAACAAAGTACCTTTAGTACAATATCTTTGTCATTTTGAAACATTCTCGTGTATTACAAATACGGTGACGATTATAAACATACCCACGAAAGTTGAATTTTCTCCATAGCCCTACTGTTAGGACGATATTTTCTTTTCAAGTGAAACAAAAGCCAAACACATTTCAGAGTTTAGTTGAATGAATTAAGAGGTCAAGCAAATCATCAATACTGCGTTTTAGCATGTTTGTTTCAAAGACGACACCTAAACGTCGTCTTTTTGGCCAGAAATGACGTCACTTACATGCTTTTCCATTCCTTTCGTAGAACCACAAACGCTGTCCATGTGAATGCGGTTTTGACAAACAAAGCCTGTTAATGGTTTTTAACCCTTAGCAGACAAGTCGTTTCAAAATGAGATTACATTTTGAGCGTGTTTACGGCATGTCATTAATGTCATTTTATGAAGTAAAGTCTTCTGAAACTCCTTATTGGTAAGGTCCTACCTTTGAGATGTTAAAACATTAATGGAATAAATCAATATTTTCTTTTAGTAAAATCTAGGTTAAGGACGTTCCGATTCTAAGGAACGATTTCCCTTTTGACATTCTCGATTCAGAGTACAGTCTTTGCAAAGTGAGTGAGTTGATTTCATTTCTTTTGATAGTTTTTGATATGTCTATCGTTAATTTCCTTCCATATTTCTGATTTGTTAAATCAATCAACCATGAAAAGTGCAGTGACAAAGAAAGAATGAACAGTAGATTGCTATGTCGAAACTAACCAAAGCGTCGGAACAAATAAAGATGAAGTCGATTCAACAGAGTATCTTCTTTTCATGATTTTAGCCTAATTTTGTTAAAACAAATCTACTTTTCTGTGGTCAAATTTCAAATTTACTTTGTTGCGTTTTTAAAGTTGCTCAGTATATAATACGTACCTAGTGTATTGTATGAAAAAAAAATTTAATGAGGTTGGGAGCATTGAAAATTGTCGTGGCTATGTCGAGACAATTATCAATTCTCACAACCGAGTTAGATATTTTTTCATACAACACACTAAGTTTGTATTATATTTATCTTAGAGACTCTAATTGTCTTCTTTTCTTTGAGGTTTCTAACTGAAGTGCATGTTTCTAAAAGTAACGGCATTATATCATTGTTCTAAAAATAACTATGTGATATCATAAAAAATATCATATGGGATGTTATCACACGGATATTTGTATAGTTATAAGATAAATAGGCTTTATCATTAATAAAATTGCTTTGAATGTACTACTGCATGTATAATTGAGCCTGTGCGTGAGATTTCCAACAATTTCAAAAATGTACAAAGTAAAGACTCTGACCAGTGCCTCTGTGTCCGCACAGTCTGGGCAGAGCCTCACTGTGCGTTTAGTCGTTAGATAAGGTCTCGAAGTATCTGTAGACGATCAGGTAACTTTATATTTACAGTTTGTGGCTGTCTACGGTATCCCATGTTCGCCTCCGCAGATATTTCAAATTGTTGGAAATGTCACGCACGGGCTCAATTATCTTTGCAGGAAAATCATATCACTCTAAATACTAAAACATTACCACAGAGCATATTTTGCAAAAAAGGTTTTAATTACAAAACAAAAGGTGTCATAGTAACATTATTTACAACAGAAGAGATTTTCACAAACTGCTTCTGTGAAACAACTTGGTATGAAAAAAATATCATAAATATTCATAAGGAAACAATTCCACAGTTAAGGATAAAAACTACTCAATTTTACAGCTACATGATCTAGGGTTCTGTCAGTAAAAAGTCCTGTCAAACGACTAACCACTCGGCCAAAGAACCAGACGCAAATACAATCAATAGCATCGTGAAATTGACACTCATTCAGATCAAACCAATTCTAAATCATTCACCCAGAGCTTATTTCATGACTTCGACTCACTCAAATCAATCAAAATCGATAAAAAATCATTTAAACCAATTCGAAACCGTTCAACATTTATTAAAATCGATCAAATTATTTTATGATTTTTTAGGCTGTTGTTGATTTTAAAGCGTCTGATTGTTCCAGGAAGACACACAAACTGAAAAGTTTTGAACAAAACTTGCGATATTGGTATTATTGGATTGCTTCACTCAAATTCCACTCAAAATTCATTCAGCTCACTTATTCAATTTCATTCCAAAAGCATTTCAAAACCATTCATCTTACCATTCATCTTGTCAATTTCACGATGTTCAAAACTAACGAATTCCTCCAAAATTACCTGGTCGTTTTGTGATCTTCTTTGACGTTGCTTTTGAAATAGCACTCTTAACATCGCTCATTCTTTTCGGAGTGATTGCTTTAACAGGCTTGGACTGCTTCACAATTTGTTTTTTATCCTTTGCTGGTTTTCGGTTCTGTATATCTTTTGGTGGAACTGTTATTTTGTTGACTACATAGAAACATACGAAGTCATGTCATCAATATATTAAATAAATGAAATATTTAGCGAGATAAGATTAAATCATCAACCCCAACTTGTGTTTGGATGTTTTTTCTCAAAGCAAATAATTCAGTCATTGGTCAAAAAAGCGTTTCAATTGTTCAATACGCTACAATAAAAGTGCTTACATCATTTTGACTTTAATTGAAGATAAGGATTCGTTAATAAAAAATAAACCTACCGGAATTTAATCTCTTTAATAACTCCATTTTCATCTGTTTGGCATCAGCTGGTTTTCTTGATAAATTCTCCACGCTGCTTGGCAAAGGTTTTCTAACAGGGGTCGCAGCGCTTGGTTTAGCAGGCTGTTTGTTCGAATCTACGATTTGCTGAAAGCCGCTGCTTGGGACTGGCGTTTGACCGCTGGCGGCGGCCGCTAAAAGCGCATTCATTGCAGGCCCGCCTAAAAGAGAGTAACGAAATATAGATTAAGTGGATGCTCAAAATGCCTTAAACACGAATTATCTTAATGAGAATAAGTTGTAATCAATATTTTGACCAATTTTCAATATCTTCCATAAACTATCTAAGATATAGAGGATACATTTTTTTTATTTTGTTTCAATTAAGGATCGAAGTATCTTTCATCTATTTATGTAGTGCCTACATGAGATCTAATGAGAAATTTTAGGACAAATTTTCTTTAAGTGCGTTATTTTTCACGAGATAACTAAGCAACGTTATGAGGTCACTTGTTTATTGCGCTCCGCTCAGATAAAGTATTAAACGTCAAATAGGGGATATACAGTTAATTACATCGTGAAATTGACATTGAACTCAATCAAAACCATTCTTAATCACTCATTCAGTGCTCCAATCATTCATTCCAAACACTCGCTCAAACCATTCAAAAACGCTCCAAACTCACTGAAAAACATATAACAACAACTTCGTTCAAAATAAAAAAAAGCTATGGAAAAATCGGGATTTCACTTCATAAATTGAAATTGTAAGCGTCTGATAGGTTCTTGAAGAAATAGGGGGGTATCTATAGAACTTTAATGACTGAAATCATTCCAAAATCGTTCACCTTGTCAATTTCACGATGTTGTTAATTGTATGGACAATATCTTCATCAAATTTTAAGCAATACATGTATATTTATTGATATTCAGTATAGTCCAGAAACGAACAATCTTATTACCAGTGAATAAAGCTTCGGTCTGAATGTGAATAATGGATATCGCGTATTTGTCACTTAACGTATCATTATTTATTCCCATTATAAATGTAAGCTGAACTGGAAATTAATAATGACGTTATAATATTATACGATATTTTTTTTTATTGAAATGTAATAATAAAAGATTACGACAAAAAGAAAGACGTAAAAGTTTTAGTCAATTTATTTCTTGGAATCTTGTTTGAGCATTGCATTTGTGAAAAAGTAATTAAAAAAGAAAAGAAAAAGCGGAGAAGAAACTTTTTTTTGTTTTAATTACAACATTTCGATGTTTTTTTTGTTTTTTTTTCTTTCTTTCTTTTAACCGTTAAAGTTGTATTTTACTAGTCTACGCTTGCTACTCGCTATGTTACTTTGTATGAGCGTGCAATCCGTTACACGAAAAGGGATCATCGTGGCAAAGATAAAATCATCCACTTTAGAAAGATTACAGTGACTGCGCAGACTGATTGGGATTAATTGTTTAGTGTTTTTTAACTGAATTATCAATTCCGTATAATATCTCATATAACAGCCATCTTTTATACTCATTTGGAAAATCTGCCTAAATAAAATTGATTAGTAGCATCTGTAAACAACCCACATACTTTGAAAAGGAACCAGTTGAGACTAATCTAAATTTAAGGATTATTTAGGCGTTAATTCAAAATGCATTCAAAATCGAAACTTGACTACAAGTAATTGTAGAAATTATTTAGAAGAAAAGAAGTAATTGCTATTTCTCCATTCCCCCCCCCAATGTTTTCAAACTTAATTATAATTAAAACATAACATTCGTAGTTCGTAGGTATATAATTACTCTCATAGGTACAAAGTATTTAATCATTTTTTGATAATAACAAACTTTACTTTTTTTTCTAAAAGTGACATTTGTTTTCATTTAGGCAGGTTTTCCAGGAAACTGATTCAATATTCACATAGTTTCTGGTGATCCCATATCGTGTTATGTGTCATTTTCCGCTTAAAAGCGCCATCTAATAAATAATCGAGCAAGCGCGATCTACTGACCAGGCAAAGCATCTATACTGACGGTTGCTTTCATTGACCAAATCGCTCATGCTCGAAAGAATATTACATTGTATCAAACTTTAAGAATATAGACGACAATAGTTTCTAAAAGTTGCAAAATGTTTATCTGTTTATAGTTGTATTAATCGATTGTTACAGAAAGGACCAAAGACTTTAATCCTCTCTAATAATTGTACAAGAACAATAAACAGTTATTTCATGGTGTTTCGTGTAACAGTGAAACTATTGTCCCAAGGTGAAGAGGATGACGTTCTGAACTGTAAAGAAAATCATTCCCGACACGGAGCACGGAGGGCAAAAGTTTTTCATTGTAACAAGATTCACCATAAACTAACTGTGTTTATACATGAACAATATTGCGTAAACGTGTTTTTCGCCAAAAAACTATTTCACAAAAGGAAAATATGAGTGAATAAGATCATACAAATTTCGATTGAAATCCCTATAAAAGCGTCATTTCGCACGTTTATTAAGTGGAAAAAAGGTTTTCGATTTCTTTTCTTGGTCAGCAGATCAGTAAACATACATGCATGCTTGCAATGACAGGCGCTCACTTGTGCATGCTTTTATCAATGATGTCAGGTAAATGAGTTGTATTAATTTCAATGGCTAAATATGATGTTTAGTAATGTGTAATGTAATACTTTTTAAGATAGAAGGAAAGCATTTTCAATTAAATATAACATATTGTTATAATTTCAATTCTCTTAATTATTACCTTAATTAAACACACACTGTTGATAATGATGCCACCGAAGACAAAATGGAGAAATCAAACTATGATAAACACAGTGAAAAATGAAGAGTTTACTTTTAAATAGCACTTTCTTCATATTCTACAATGTTTTCTTCACAGAAAGACAAAGATTTTGAAAATTTCGTTAAATGACAATTATAATCTGTACCTTCTTTTACATTGGACCAGTCTTAAATTTTGTCATATGGAAAAAGATTCAATTCCAGAAATACACAGTTAATACCGATTTAATCGAACAATCAAACATCCAGATACAGTTGAGAACTTCGTTAAATTGACTAGAAGGTGAGTTGGAATGCAATAAGAGTGAACTCGAAGTTGTTTGTGGAGCGAGTTTGAAATGAAATTAATGGAAGGTAATCCAATGTTGCCAATTTCGTCCAATTGCTGCAGACTACGACCTTTTCTCTTTGTGTGTCAAACGGTCAAACCGTAGTCGCTTTGAAAAATTACACGTACAAAGCAAATAATGGCAATACTTGATAGATTTGAATGAACTGAAGTTCGATGTTTTTTAACGATTTTGGAGAGATATCGAATGGTTTGAGTGAGTGTTAAGCGAGCATGAATGGAGCGCTGAGCGAGCGATTTGGAATGGTTTACATTAAGATGAATGTCAATTTCACGATGTTACATTACTGTACACTCTAGTAGTACGATCGGCACCACTTTATATTTCTTGATGACTATTTGACCAATAAGCATAATTAGGCAATCGTTCTTCCTAATAGTGTGCTTATTTTTTTAAAGGTATTTACTCGTTGGTTTTCAAAAGATGTAGTTAGAACTCATTTTCTTTGGAGAAGGTTTCTAGAAATCAATGTACACGTTTCAACTAGTCTGAGAAGACTAGTGCACTGTCGCAAAATCTTTCATTTGTTAAGATCGGGACTTGCGTTTGAATATTTTCTAACAACACACCATGGTCTTATCATGAAGACATAAATCTAAGTTTTAACCAATCCGACACGACTCTGACTCGTGCTTTAGATTATCAACATTCGTTATGTTATGCGAACTGAACATCGATTCATTTGTTTCTTGTTTTAGTGCACACTCACACTTTTCAAATAAGACAAGAAACATCGGTTGGAGACAAAAGTCCCTTAGCTTAAGCTTGTTAGATATACAAAATATGATGAAGATACAAGTTGAATGTAACAGGATAGTTCACTGGGAAATATCTACTCTAAAAAAGTTATAACAAAATCTAACAACAAAAGATCTAACAACAAACGATACAATCTAATTTTATTTCAACAAACTTTGTATTTTGTTTCATTTTGTTTCATTCACTCTGACATTTCGGTATAAATAAACCATCACTACAATGTCTATAAATAAGACAATCTTAGAGATCTGTCTATAACGAAGATCTTGTCCAGATGAACGGTGTATAGTTCACGACTTCGGCAAATTTCGGCAATTATCGGGTATTTCCGTCTACGCTCCGAATCCTCCCAACATTCCGAGTCCTCCGAGTCCACCAAGTCCGCCAAGTGCTCCCAAACCTCCTGTAGTAAAGTTAGTGTTGTTAGTTGTCATGGAGACGAAATAAAGTATTTGTGCTTTTAATGAAGAATTTATTTGCACGCGTGTGTGTGCATATATAATAGAATATATGATTTGGTTTTACGTTAGTAATATTATTTATGCAGATGGAAAACCAACACCTGCAGTACTTAGATGATATCAATATGATTAATGAAGTTGTGTATACGTGTCCCCATCCCCCCGAAAAAATGTCTTCATTACTTAAGCATTTAAAAAAAAATATAAGTGAGAATGGGCTTCAGCTAAAGTAGATGACGACAACAAACCTAAAATAGTGTAAAATACCCCTACAATGGTTTTTCGTATTATTTTTCAGCATAGGCATAAAATCGAATAACTTCAAAAATCCGCGTATCAAATCATTTTCTTTGGGTATTCTATATAAAATCATATTCAATAATATATAAAGGAAAGTATACATTCATTTCAATACATTTTTCTTTTCTTTTTTATAAGTGTTCTATTAATTCAACATATATTTCAATCGCCATACTTTTACTGTTTAACCCCGGATCTTGAGTTATAAAATTCAATTAGAATATGAAAATCTTGTGCCCTTACCGGCTTAACACTATCTTGCATTAACTTTAACGGATGAATCAAGACATTTAGTGCATTTATATGTATGATTACGGTATATATTGAAGAAACAATACATTCTCTATATGTAATAAAGCACATCAAAAATTTTCACAAACACAAAAAGCAACGAATACAAGGATAATACAGCAATCGATTAATTAAGCTTTTTCGAGGATGTATAAGTGAGGTTTAAGTTAATATCAAGTGTCTAAGAATTAGATTGTTATTAGATAAATTATGAATGTAAATGAAAGCTAAAATTCATTCAGGAAATGAATCTGTGCGTGACATTTCTACAATTTCACATGTGCGCGAAATACAAACGACACAAAGCAATAAGAATGTATTTTCATTGCCAGAAGAGGGATTAAAATATCACCTATCTATATACCGTACAGTAAAGTCTCTGGCCAGACTGTGCGGCGGCACAGGCTCGCCATAGGCTTTGCTTTGCGCACATGCGGAATGTTACGCACAGGCTTAAATGCCAATATCAGTCACAATTAATTCCATCATGCTTGATTGTTAATGTATATTAACATTTATATTCTTCGACGAAAAATATTGCAGATACTACCGATGGCATTTGTTTTTTGATCTGCACTGATCTTCGAAAAAGTAATATTATGACTTAACAAGCTGTGAACTATAATCAATTTGGTCCGGTCAGAAAGTAGATAAATGTGCATAATGCCTTGTACAACAGGGATGCACTATTACATGTAACATATGAATTACAATAATTGACAACTTGATTAAACAACTTATATAACATTGAGTTTAATGACCACTTGTACAGTTATTCACGCATCTACTCATTATGGAATGTTTAACTGTAAGCGTTTAATTATAGATGAAAGCAGATATATTAAATGAATAAGAGTTAAAGCTAGCAGTGGTCAATTAATGACCTACCTGACGTCAAGAAATCTGAAAGAATATCAGTTAAACAGTGTATATTAAGGAAATAAACTTTCAAGATATGACAAAACTATATTTTTCTTTTTTGTACGCTATTTCTCGTTAGTGCGCCCCTATCAAGGACGATTTCTACAGGTAAATTGATTATCTAGTGCATGAACGCATTTGCCATTTCAATTTTCTATGCAGAAGTATGATCTAAAACTTCTTTTAACACGTAAAATAAACAGTGGTTAGAACAATAGATAAAGGTAAATGACAAAATTACGAAATCGTCTCGAATTGTCTCTTGAAAATGCTTTGGTTGATCAGTCATTAACTTTTTTTAAAATGATACTATTATCTGTAGTTATTTGCAGCCGTCTAGAGTATATCTTTTGTGGATATCAAAAATGCGAGAAGAAAAACGAGAAACGAAAACCAAAGGGCCATGGTAGCCCTGAATCGCTCACCTGAATGACCTTTCTAAAGTTGTTTGATATAGGTTTTGAAAAGGAATATGATGAATGTCCAATTAGATAAACAATGTCGTTGCATCTATACAACTAGGAAATCATTTTTGCCAATTTACAGGTTGATTTGGCCTCTAGAGTGCATACAAGTTTTTTTCTAAAATTTGACCCTAATTGGTCCAATTTCAAACTCGTCATAGATTTATAAAGACAAAACTTTTCAGGAAAATATGAGGTGTCCATCGGCATACAAAAGTTTTGACTATTTGACCTAGTTTTTGATCCAAGTTGACCTCATTTTTTTTACTCGTCCTAGATTTTATCAATCATTTTGGCCAAATAACAGGTCGAACGGACAAGTATTATGGACTCTAGAGTGCATACAACGTTTTTTCTGAGATTTGTCCCCGTGACCTCGTTTTTGACCCCAATAGACCCGGTTTCGGACTCGTCCTAGATTTAATCAAGGCAATCTTTCTCAAAATGTTTAGGATGATCGGGCAAAACCTGTGACATCTACAATTCATACAAGATATATGTTGTTGACGAACAACAGACGATGGACGCCGGACATCCACCTTACCACTAAAGCTCACCTTAGTGACACAATGAAACCAAAAAGGCATGATTATAATACGCTAGGCTAGCAAAAGATGACACTTTATCTTAAGTGATGAAAAGCAGGAACTTAACTCGAAGCATTTGAGGAGTAGGCCTATTTTATTACAAAAATGTTATATTCAGGGTTTATATTTATTGTAAAAAGTAGCATAAAACAATTCTGATTCTCATGAATGAGTGGATAAATGTAAACCTACGGGAATTTGCAGCTGCAGACTTGAAAGGAAATAATCATAGTACGGGTGTTATGAACACGAATAATCCACATAAGGTAATCTAGCCGCCTTGACTTAACTGATAAATTGTTGAAAGCCACCGTGATGTTAAACCTCATTGAAACAAAAATTCTACATAAATGTGTTTCCGGATACCAAAAAAAAAATAATAATAATCAACAATCTTTATTTTTTCGATACAGGAACAACCAATTCACCTTATGTTCCTTATTCTCGTCTTGAAATTAGGATAGTATAGTATAGTTTAAGTTATCTTGAACACCCAAATTCATATACAGGAAGGTTCCTCGAGATGCATGTTTGATAGATGTCGTAACATTGGCTTAATTGTACATCATACTTGCAATTTTGTTTGTAATTAAGATATGATATACAGCTTATTACCAATGTTTCATAATGAAAAGATAAAATTGTTAAGTAATAACCACTCGCGATCATGCTGTTAACAACATATTCCTGCTTTCCTTCGCAAAAACGGGAGCAAATTTGGTTTAGGTGTTATACAAAATTCAAATTCAGTAGCTTAATTATGCAAATACCTGGTCCATCCGGATTCATCATTGCAGCTCCTAGCGCCCCTAAATTGCCAAGACCGCCCCCTCTGCCGCTTGGACCGCCGCTAAGCATTCTGGCTAAACCATTAATGCCTGTACAAGAACAATAATGAAAGCACACGGAGGAAATAGTGATACGGTGTCGCCGAACGGACTACGTTGTTTTAAACACGCGAGGCAAGGCAAAAATTCACGTTACACTCTGTAACTTGTAAAGTATACAGTCATGTAAGCAAACCATAGCATATATATTTTTTTTAAATTCCAGCGCTTCTTTCTTTAAGACAATGTTTTTAGTTGCATTAGCACAAAGATGACACATATCGCATAATGAAACTTGTAAGCAACACTGTGGATACATACACTCAAAGCCAAGTTTTGCGATAAAACAAACACTTAAAGCATTATGAATTCAAATTTTGATGCTTGAAAGGTATAAGCCTTGTTTACAACAAAACAAGAAAATAGACGTGTAAAAAGCATAAAATGATATGGTTAACGACGCACACGTAAGAAGCGTCCAATATTAGTAGTCATAAAGTTATGGAAAGATACATGATTAAGTACTGTTTCTTTCTGTTTCCCTCTTTTCTTGTCCTTTTTTTTTATCTTTCTATTAATTTTTTTGCTTTTGCATCACCCACAAAAAATCTGTGTACATGTACCTTTTAAGGATTCTATACGTCTATTTTCCCCCCTTTTTATGTTAAAGTCATTTTCTGTTGTTCTTTCTTTCTTTGGCCAATTTCTCAAGGTTTTTTATTTGAAGTATGGAACATTTGCATGTCAAAGTCAGTGAATGTCTTTTTTGGCAATGTGGTTGAATAAATATTTTTCGATTGTGTATTTTATCTCTAATCGAATTGTACTAGTTTTGAAAATCTAAATCAAATTTAATGATAGACGTTTATAGATTTTCAATAGACGTTACCCCTGTTTTAGTAAATCATGAAATACTGTACAGTTAATTACATCGTGAAATTGACATTCATCTCGATCAAAACCATTCCAAATCACTTGCACAGCTCTCAAATAATTCGTTCCAAACACTCACTCAAACCATTCAGAAACGCTCAACCCCATTGAAAAATATAGAAACAACAAGGTAATTCACAGTAAATTTTGATAGAGAAAAATCGCGTTTTACTGACATTCCAATTTGTTAGCGTTATATAGGTTCTTGAGGAAAAAGGAAGCTAATTAAGGAAAAACATATAGGCTAATTTTTTAAAGGTAGGTAATTGACATCGCTAATTTTGTTTTGTGCGTCCTGAACAAAATTAGTAATATTTGATTACCTCTCTTAAAAATCACTCAAAACTCGATCCGCACACTCACTCAATTCCATTCCAAAATCATTCCAAAATCATTCCAAAATCATTCATCGTGTCAATTTCACGATATTCATAACTGTAATTTTACAAATCTAAATCAAATTTAATGATAGACGTTTATAGAATTTCAATAGACGTTACCCCTTTTAAGTTAAATACAGTAGTAACCAACCTGCTGCTCCTCCGCCACCGCCTCCTCCGCCTTGCATCAATGCTAACACTGAAAGTAAAAATGATGCAATAAGCACTAAAACTAGAAATGATGCAACACAGTTTCGGAGATAAAACCGTTAGATAATTATAAAAATCATATTGAAGCAGTTTCGAATATCCATCACAATGGCCGACATGGGAATGTACATGTATTATCAAAAGACTCAACTTTCCAGTGAGCTGTCTTATATTTGGTAACAAAAGAATATTAATAAAAAAGATTAAAGAAAAGCATTTAACATTTTCAATTAAAATGTTATTTATCAGTAACGCAAGGCAATTGTTAAAACTAAACATTTAGAAAAAATAGAACTTACGTGCTGGGTTCATTCCTCCGTCTGAAAATATGAATACTTACAGTTAGAATTGGTTATTATGATAAAATTATTTCGTGTTTTCCTCTAGATAGTTGTTTGTTAAAGACTTTCCTAATACAACTGAATATAAGTCCTTAAGAGAAAAAACTAGTTATAACCCTACAATTCAATTTGAAAAACCCAGTATACATTCTTAACTATAGATTAATCATTTTTGACAGCATTTGTCTTATGATAAGAATACATTGACTATGTCTTTAGCCTATAGATGAAATAGAATCAACAAAAACATTCTTACTAAAAATCATACAAACTATAATGCAGAAACCTGTGTGTTCACTCATACAGACATACCCGGAGGGGAACCAGAGCTTCCGGTCCCTGACCGACCCCTTAAACCTCCTAGGATAGCAAGTGGATTACCTTGAAAATAAAAGGACATATTTTCGAATACATGGACGTTGTCCCTGTCGATAGCTATGACAACGATGTATGTCCTTTACGCAGCACTGTCATTTTGCATTCGATCTTACTGTTGAGTTCCAAGCCAGCTTTCCGCAGCGTCGGTAGATTTAACAGCAAGGGGCAGTATTATTCGATATGAGAAGCACGAAATACTTCTTGATCCAAATAGTACTTGTTTGAAAAGATAGTTACAGAAACACGACTACAAAATCCAAGTCCAATATAGATAAATAGGCACACAAGGAAACAATGAGAGTAACGGTACAATACAGAAACAACTTTTGATTTATACATAAATATTGCATCACAGAAAGATACCACCAGACCGTACGCACACGAAAAACAAGAAATATGCGTTGGCTGCCATCACTTTATTCATGATAAATTGTCTTTAATAAACAGGCTCTGTGTGACAAAATGCAGTCTCTTTGGGTATTTAAAAATGATGTTGACACTATAATCTGGACATTTATATAGATATCTCACATCATCAAAAAACAAGGGGAACCACAAAAAAAGGAACAGAAACCATAGAAAGCATGTGTCAAACTCAGCATTTCAAGTCGCAGCAATAGTGCGAAGAACAACAAAAGATTGCATTAAAAAGCAGCACAAGTATGCATTATTTGCGACATCGGAAAGCAAGCACATTAACACCCAAACCCATGAGTAAACAAGAAGTTCAAATACAGCAAGCCTTAAATGGAGCACTTGGTTATAAACAAAAAGACACTGAGTCGTTACCAGCCGGGGGTGTTTGTTGGCCCGCACCGCCACCTCCGCCTCCGCCCATTAATGACATTAGGTCCATCTGACCACCTATATGTGTTTGTGTTAAAAGAAATATGTTTTCACATCTCTCAAAAAAGGGTATTGCAAAGCTATTGAAGCTAGCGTTTGATAAACTCTAAATTCATAGCTCAGCGGGCAATATTTTGCGATCTCAATAAAGCTAATAATATAAGAATAACTTAATTATGAAAAGATAGAACTTCATGAAAGCTGTATTCAAGATTAATCAGAGAAAAATCAAATATTCATCTTATTAAAAAACACATCCGTAAAAGGCATAAGGATTTATATAGTAAACTTTCCGTGTAGAAAGTCAAATAAGGATTCCAATATTTTCCCTTCAATGTATTATACTTTAAGGAATATATAGTTTCTGTTGCTTTTACTGATCGACTTTAGTTTTTTTTTCAAAAAGTGTATTGCTTTACGCCTTGATTCAAATCGCTATCTTTGCACTTGATGTAGAAAGGAGATGCAAAGCAGTTTGTTGGGGAAAAAAATCATACTTAATGTGATAGAAATAAAGTTTTACAAAGTAAATCAATACCACGAGGAAAATCAAAAATATAGCCTAATTCATACACCTGCCCACAGTTGTATAAAAGTTACCCATTGGATAAAATGGACCGAAAGTTATTTTTGGCAAATTCATTTTGTTTTTAAATTGGTACAATTGAAACAACAAACCTGATTGGGTGAAAATACAAATTTGTTAGAAAGTTACCAATAGTTTTCGTTTATACAACCGGGCCTTATCAACGGAAAAACTGTCAAAAAAGATTTAGATAGTAAGTAAAACAAATACCTCCACCGGCACCTCCTCCCGCCATAAGAGCTGCAAGTGCTGAAATTGTATGCAAAAGAAAAAAAATTATCATAAGTAACAATTTAAAAAAAGTCGTAACATACAGTTAACAACATCGTGAAATTGACAAGGTAAATTATTTGGTAATGATTAAGGAATGAAATTGAATGAGTGTGTGGGGCGAGTTTTGAGTGAATTTAATGGGAGGTAATCCTTTATCGTAAATTTTGTTCAGGATGAACAAAATTTGCGATATTGATTACCTCCCTTTAAAAAAATACATTCAAGTTTTATACATGGCTTTCTATTTCTTTAAGAAACTATGAGACGCTAACAATTTGAATAATGTAAGTGAAATCGCGATTTTTCTCAATCAAAATCATTTTGAATGACGTTGGTAATTCTATATTTTTCAATGGGTTTGAGCGTTTTTGAATGGTTTGAGTGAGTGTTTCAAATGAATGAATGGAGCGATGAGTGAGCGATTTAGAATGATTTTGATTGAGATGAATGTCAATTTTACGATGTAACTAACTATATGCAAAAGAAAAAAAAAATATCATGTGTAACAATTAAAAAAAATCGTAACATAGACATTCAATCCGATTAAAATCATTCTCAATCACACTTTCAGTGCTTCATTCCAAACTCTAACTCAAAAACGCCCTGAAACTGCTCGAAAAAGAAATCGAAATTATTCTCAGCGATTATAGATTATATCAATTTTATCGATTTTGTCTGGTGTGGATTTTAAAGCGTCTAGTTAGACCGTGTGGACACACACAGGAAAGTAATGGGAAGTAATAGAATATTCATTTCGTCGGATTGGACGACATTGTCGACAATGTATTACCGTCCTTTAATATCGTTCAAAACTCGCATCTCCCATTCACTCATATTTATTCCGAAAACCTTCCTTAATCATTTACCATGTCAATTACACGATGTTCTCAGATGTTCTAGATTTACTTTACAAAACTCTCCAAAACCCTCAAAAATTATATAAATAGAAGTATGTAAGGTCACAGTCGATCTTCGGTACACGTGCTGAATGGTTTTAGCCCTTCAATAAGTCGGCTAGATATTTCTACTATCATGAGAAAACATGCTTACTAAGTATTTTTCTTATTCGGCTAAAAAATACATATGTCTACTCTTAAAGCAAAAAAAAGCGTTTACTACATGTAAAAGGTCCTATTATATCTTATTTTGTTTTCTATGCCAGCATACAAAAGTATGTATGTTTATATATGAAAATATCATATACTTATTTAATAATTGGTAAGCATAGCGCACGTGTTTCATACGATTTATGTGAACTCCAAATAAAGCCTAGATATAACCCTTTTCTGCAAAAAATGTGCATTAAATTTACAAAAGATTTAAATTTCATATTTTTATGAAATATTAAGAGACGAATTATGCAAATGCACCATAAAATTCAAATTAATGACGATTTAAATTCCAAGCTATTTATCATTGCATATATATTTCAAAATACAAAGTGATAAATACATTTACAAAATGCATCGGTGTTACTGAGAGGAAAAAAAACCTTATACAGTTAATACCATCTTTCATTTTCTAAGCCTTCACTCAGCGTTCTATATATTCATTACAAACACCCACTCAAATCGATCAATAAAGCTCAGAAATCTTAATATTACATTTCGAAATCGTTCAAGACGATCAACATATAAACATATATATATATATATATATATATATATATATATATATATATATATATATATATATATATATATATATATATATATATATATATATATATATATATATATATATATATATATATGTGTATATATATATATATATATATATATATATATATATATATATATATATATATATATATATATATATATATATATATATATATATATATATATATATATATATATATATGCAGCTTGAGGCTCGAAAAGGGTTTGGTGTAATACATAATGCCGCTGATATACTTCGAAGGTATGGATTGGTGCTAAATACGCTTTAAAGCTACTTTGAAATTATATAAAGACTTACGATTGGCTCCTCCACCTGAAATGGACAAAAATATAAATGTCTTATGGGATGATTGTTTGTTTATATGTGAGATTGATTTTTAGTTCATTTTGTGAACAGCAAGGTCTATATTTCACGATTAGCAAAGTCTCCAAAGAAAATATAGCTTTTGTTGTTCATGTAATGGATCACTTTTATTAAAATGCAAAATATGTCACAAAATTTAAAGGTCTTTTTTTAAACCGAGTCATTATGCACGTAATTGCTATCTGACGTTCACGATGACGTCACTTGGGCTCTGCTTCGATATCGCCAGATAGGATTAAACGAACAAAAGTGGAATATAAGTTTTTGATGATTTTATTGTTCAGGCGGTGAGTTTATCAAATGATGGTCTAATATTATTTCTGTTAATTCCACAGCAAAGCAGTTCAAAAATATTTTCACTCCCGCCGAGTTGGTGAAAGGTTATTTTATTTTAGAAATAACTTTTACTTTCTAATTTAACAGTGAACATTATAGATATTTATTTCCGATAACTGTTGCATGATTTCCATTTGGTGAACCCTTAAGTTAGTTTTTCTTGAGTGTTTTTTATGGAGTTTCAAAATTCATAAAGCAAATATTGGATTTTTTTGTTTTGGCATTTGATATATACTTTGAAAAAGTAATAAAATATTATCAAAATTTATAAAAAATATCTTTTCTAAAATGCGATTTTTCTAAATAGAGAATGACATGTTTGTGTCTAAAAATAACAATGTTATATGGTCGAGGTTGGGAGAATTTATCAGGACGAGGCTCTGCCGAGTCATGAAAATTTCTCGCAGCCGAGACCAGATAGCATTGTTATTTTAAGACACTAACGTGTCATTCCATTTATCATGCAATCATTTTCAGCGCTTAATTATAATAACCCTTAAAAATAATAAAAAAAAATCATGTGAAAGTGTATGCAAATTGTTTCTAAAAATAGACTGACTGATATCATGTTATGTTATCGGGCAGGTGTTATCAGGGTAATACAGGCTTCATTGCATGATAAAATGTGATGACATACCTCCGCCACCCAAAAGTGAAGCTAAACCTCCTCCTTGGCCCCCTTGATTCATCAGCATACCTACAACAAGTTTGATAAAATTTAAATGTAAATTAATGTAGAAAAAGTGTACAACAATTATAATTTTGAGTCCAAGTCTAACATCGGGAGTTCCCGACGGCGGCTCTTATCCTTTCCGAAGGATTGTCTCCCACCGACGGGTTGATAATCGTAGACTTTATATGGTATAGCAGCTTGGGGCTAGGTAAGTATGTAATGGTAGTACTGGAGCGAGAAGTACCAGGAACCATTGGTAGCCGCTGAAATATAGCTAAAAAATTCGTTGAAAGCGGTGCAGAACGCCATTCAAACAAACAAACAAACCAACAAATGGGGTTTAACGAGTTTATAACATATCGTACTGCGTCTTTCAAATCGAAAGCGGAATTAAAAAGATGACATGTAACTAAGTCATAACAAGGCAAAAATACATTGTTCTGCAATTCGGACGTATACAGGTATGTATTAATCTTTATCTTGAGTACTTCGCCATCAAGCCAATTTCCTAATATGCAGTACATAGTTTCTACATGAGGGGAGTGGTTGTTGTTGTCCCTCTCTCTCTCTCTCTCTCTCTCTCTCTCTCTCTCTCTCTCTCTCTCTCTTGTGATCTTACCGACGACAGTTACTTTACGCTATAACTTTCTTATCTCAGTGTCATATAGTGAAAAAGATTAATATGCAACTCTAACTTTTTAGGGTTTTTTTCAAGACATTGCCTGTGTTCAGGATGAAAAAACGCTGCAAAATGTATGTGCAAGTGCAAAGTGGAGTATAATTTAAAGTAGTTTACATCGTTTTTTCAGCCTGAACGCAGGGATGTTTTGTGGTTTATCTAAATGTTTTAGAAAAAAAAATTCATTCTACCAATCTAACTTGATTTTAGAAATTTATGTTTCAACAGTTGCTGTGTTATTGCATTGGAGTAAAAAAAAACATATATCAAATCAACGTACCCATCATAAGTGGATTTCCTAGCAGATCTGAAAAGAAAGATCGAATAGTTAAATAGATAAGTTGCAGAATATTGATATTGAATAAAAATCATCTTTCATTCCTTACAATAACAACCGAATTTATGCCAAGAACTTATCAATTTAGTGAAATAATGTGCTTACAAAATACCTTGATTCAGAACGGAACAAACCTAGTCTATCACAAGTGATATACTACAGTTATGAATATCATGAAATTGACACGATGAATGATTTTGGAATGATTTTGGAATGAAATTGCATGAGTGTGTGGAGCGAAGTTTGAGTGATTTTAAAGGGAGGTAATCCAATATTGCTAAATTTGTTCAGGACGAACAAAATTAGCGTAATTTATTACCTCCCTTTAAAAAATTAGCATATATGTTCCATATATAGCTTCCTTTTTCTTCAAGAACCTATAAAATGCTAACAAATTGGAGTTATGTCAGTGAAATCGCGATTTTTCTCTATCAAAATTTACTGTGAATGACCTTGTTGGGTTTGAGCGTTTCTGAATGGTTTGGGTGAGTGTTTGGAACGAATAAATGAAGCGCTGTGCGAGTGATTTGGAATTGTTTTGATCGAGATGAATGTCAATTTTACGATGTAATTAACTGTATGAAGTAAAAAAAGAAAGTTAGAAATTCTAACTTAACCGATTTTTCTCTGTTTATTCAAATGTTACTTGTTATTATGGAATAGGGGATGATTATGCAAATTTGATGTGACATAATCTGGTCAGAACCTCTCTAATTGTGCTTCCGCACAATTTTAAAATCAATGTTGCTCTCCTACTACGGAATTGATATTAAGGAAGAAAATCGACATAATACTACCAAAATACATCCATTAGTGCACACGGTAAAGCACGTCGTGAAGAAAAAACAAGGTGAATGGTGTTGGAATGATATTGTATGAGTGTGTAGATCGAGGTTTGAAAGAATTAAAGGAGATAAACGAAATTAGCGATATTGAATTACCTCCCTCCTTTATTAAATTCCTTGTACGTTTGTGTTGTGTGATTTCGCGAACAAATCAGATGCCAATACAATTAAAAGATTAGATGAAAAGATTTGACTGTTTCTGAATCAACAGTCAATCGTTTTGAACAATTTCATTTTTTACTAATTTTGGGGAGTATCCGAATGGTTTGAGTGGATTTCTGCAATGAAAAAGATTTAGCACCAAGTGAGCGATTCAGAATGCTTGTGGTCGATGTGAGAGTCGATTTCACGATGTAAGTAACTACTTACTTGTTGGGCCTTCTCCGGCTTCCGGTGCCTCACCTCCGGCTGCAGCCGCGCCCCCTTGTGATCGACCAGATAGCACTAAAGGGAAAGAAATGGTGACAGAATAATGGATTCAGAAAAGTAATCTTGTTAAATCCCAAAATCGAATGTATAATGCATTCATTAAAACAAATTCAGCCCTGCTTCAAGGATGACAAAACGGCTAAAACTGCTTGCATATCATATTCCGCTTTGTTCGTACACTTGCGTGCGAAGCGGGGTATAAATTGCAAACGTTTTGCAATGTTTTGTCATCCTGAACGTAGGATAGAATTTGCAAAATTTTACCTAATTCAATTCATCCTAACCATACTGTTATTTCATTAAATAAAAATAGTGAAAAACGACGGGCAAAAAATAAATTGCTACAAATATAGATAATCGTTTAAAGACTGTTTCTTTTTATTTTTATTTTTCATTAATTTCTTAACATAAAGTAAGAAATCGGAAACTTTTATGGTCTGGTCTGTATTTATATATACACAAGTATGCACATGAATGCAATTTTTAAAGAGCAATTATTCATGGATGTGCATTGTCAGAAATATGCAGAATTTATCTCATTATTATGCAATCTTATTTGAATATACACAACAATGTCATAAAGGTATGCATCATTTACATAAAAATGGATTTTAAACAATTTATCATCACTGGGAAATGAGAGAAATCAAAATTACAGAGAAAATATATAATCTCTAATTCATCTTATAGTTTTTTTTTTTTTAATGTTTCTACAATACTGCATGTTTGACTAGTGCATTTCTCAAGAAATCTTAACAGTTAAACAGAAAAAAAAAATTGTTGAAAAGAGAAATTAGTACAAACTTACACAGGCTGTGTTCAGGATGACAAAACTGTGAGAAACGTTAGCAACTTGCTTGCAAAACGGGGTATAATTTGCAAACAGTTTGCACCGTTCTGTCATTGCTAATGCAGGACTGTTATCAAACGGACCTTGATGGTTTTCATTAAGACATGAACACTATTTAAATATACTGATACAATAATGTGAAAGTTATATGTGTACACATTGCGCGTGAAAATAATTAACAAAGCAAATTACTTAATCGGAAATGGAAAAAAAGACAAAGGAAAAACTTAACTGAAAAAATACAGTATTATAGGAAATTGTTTGTATGGAACTGAAAACAAATATGAAAATATCTTAAGGAAGGCGAAAATTCTTATCGAATAATCCTTAAAGAAAAAGAAACATAGTTTTTATGTATCGGGTTTTTCTACCTCATAATTATTAATATGATTTGGGCCTTCGGAAAGTTTTATATGTATTTAATTATTAATATGATTTGGGCCTTCGGAAAGTTTTATATGTATTTTCTTGAATCATACTCTTTCCAGAATTGCCCTTTTTTCTGTGGAGTCACTTTCATCCAAAACATTTAAACTATCTATATAAGATATGTTAGATCTAGGAATGCTGTATCGGTTTATTGTGGGTCTTTGTTGCCTTTTCTAATATTGTTCTTTTGCTAAAATAATTGTGCAAATTGCAAAAGCAAACATTAATGGTGTGTGTAAAGGTATATAACTCTTTGCTTACACATATAAAGCAAGATTTGATTTTCCTTGCAATTAGTGTCGGATATTTCTTTGTTTTTTCTTTGTGTTTGCACGTTTTCGTCAATAATTTACAAATATTACAGTAGTATGGTATATATCTTGTATGGTAAACACGTCCAAAAAAGATTCTCTGCAAAATCCCAAAAGAATAACAGTAAAAACAAGAAGCTCATTACTTCTTTGTGGCAAAATTCTGACACCATGCATGTTTTTTTTCTCATCAAAAGACATCGAACGTTTATAAAGACACACATACAAATTCCTGAATTTGAATCACTTTCTGGAATACCGACACTAATTATCAATGTATCTTGGATCACTTCTTCTACTTACTTTTACTAGGACCTTCGATAATTATAGAAATATTTCAACAAAATTCATTACTGACATATTCGAATCATAATATTCGTCCAACAGGTTTTTATCACCAAAGTTACAATATATACTTGGCGAAAAATGTAACTTTACATGACTAAGTGAGGGCTGATATGCAGATAATAAATAACATAGAATACACAGGTATATAAAACATGAAACTTAAAGAAAATGTCTGTAGGTTTATGGAAGAATTAATAAAGAATGTATGTAAATTAAGGTTTTATTGAAGGTCACAGGATAAAGGGGTCGATTTCAAAAATCACAAAACAGAAAGAAGGTGTTTTGAGTATCGGTTCTGGAAGTTTACGCTCATCAAGTCTTATAAATACCGAGTGTTGCCAACGTCTGAGCCGCAAACCCCTAATTGTTTTGCAGTTACCGTTCCCTAGATAATTGATTAAGAAAATCTGCATTTTATGCACTCAGCCACTGTAAGCCTTCCACAACAAATCCAGAAGTATGCAAAGTTTCTATTTTTTCTAAGTATATTTAACAGAATCTCAGAATTAGAAAAATCCTTATTGCTTAAAATCTCTCATCGGGTTTACTAATAGATGTCCATTTGCCGGTGGTGTATAGAATAAATTGCGTTATGACGCTTTTTTTTAAAAAAAAAATATGCCTCAGGGGGGGGGGGGGGTTGAAAATACCATATTCAGATCTTTCAGAAAAAGTATGGTGCTTGCTCTATCAAAATAGGGAGTTAATCAATTTGATAGTTAAAATACGCGTAGTTTGTCGGTAAAATCAACAATTTTCCGTTGGACAAAACAAACGAACGTACATGTACACGTAAAAGCTCCACCTCCGATTTCATGTATAATTTAGATGTTAATATCGTCAGATCTTTTGAACATTGTTAATAACAATAATGTTAGAGCTAAATTAGCAACAATTATCTACAGTAATATACATGTTGACATTACGAACAATGATATTAGGTGCAAAATAATTAAGAAAAGTACGGTAAATATTTTTATTCACCTTTCTTTTGCAAATATATAATCATCACACAAAATACAATTATCTTAACCTTTAAAAAGCGGATTTATGTTTTCACCGTTTATGGTATTCATCGTGTTATACATTTTTCGCTTTTTTTTCACTTCTGGAATCCCGCATAAGAATTGGGAAAACCTCATAAAGAGCTTTGCTCCATACATTTACTAATAAATAATGTCTTTGTAGTCTATACTACGATTATACTTTGCTTGTCTTGATGATAGGTTTTTATGCATTTTTTAACTTAGTTTTGTCGTAAAGATCATACTTTTAAGTATAATGAGGAAACTGATCCATAAAACGAAAGAAACAATAACTATTTTATACAACATGGCAGCCAAACAGTAAAATTACACAGCATTTTGAGAACAATAGATTCTATTTGACAAACCAAACTTTTGAATTGGTTTAATTCCTGTTGTCTTAATGATAGCTGCAACCCTGTCTACTTAAAATCAGATTGATAGCCCAATCACCGCTTGTAAATTGACTTCCTAACTAGATGGCGGCCAGGAATGCAAAATGAGAATAATACCATTTTAGATTAACAACAAATGTTAAATGACCTTTATACTTTTTTTAATATTATTATTAATCGGATAACTCACTGTTTTCTGATAAAGCAAATACTAGTTTTCAAATTGATAATCAGAATTGTGTTTATAAGTTAAGATGGCTGCCTATCTTTATGCTGATGGTTCTCTGTTGAATTCAACTTGTTTTGCCCTTAGATCTTGCAATTTGATATCAAGTCATACCAAAAATCACATAATGTAAACGTCCTTATTAAGGCTCAGAGAGGTCCAATGAACAAATGAATATCACTCTTCGACATTCATTTGTGATCATAAGGTGACTCTTACTGGTCCACAGACTAAAAGAAAAAGAAAGACAATTTTTGTTCTTAAAACTGGCTGTAATCTCGAAATTAGAACCTGATGATTTTCTAATTGACCATGATTTATAAAGATGGTGTAAAGAACTCATATAACAGATGTTTGAGTCATAAAATGTAGAAACAAATGTGGAAGGACATCTACAAAAGTGTTTCTTACATATAAGTTATTTTAGCTGCCATCTTGAAATTCACCCTTATTTACCAGTCGGACCAGAGATAACGCATATTAACGTCTTGGATCTGCGTCAAATGAATAATTCCATACCATATATGCAATATCGCTTCGAGGAGTGTATGATGCCCCCTCTGATCTTATTATTTTACATGTATTTGGATACAAGCTAATTTAGTATTTAAAACTGGTTGCCATCTCGCATTGAGAATGTTGTAATCTTGAAATTAGCACTCCATGATTGAAATGAATACTGAAATCTTTAATAAGATACATGGGCCACTATAAGAATATAAAAGGTAATAAGAAGCGTAGACAGTGTTTTTCAGTCAATTTTTAAATTCTTTGGCGACATCTTTAGACCGCTCAGAACTACAAGTAGAACCCAAAATATCCAATGTTGACAACTTGATTCTTACACAGTACGGTCAAATGATCATTTCAATCAATTGCCTTTTTGGCTGTCATTCCACATTTTCAATAATTATCATTTTTTTAATTGTGAATTAAAATTTTATGTTTGTCTAAGCTTGGCAGAAAGCTTGGTGACTAAAGAAATGTTATGTAAGGGAAAGCTGCAAAATCAGTTGAGTTTTTTTTACTTTGGTTTACAGCCACTTTTATCAGTATTTCAGCAAAACGGCATTGCTTAGAGCACTGGTAGACACACGTTCATGCAATATTTGCCTCGGCCGGAGATCGAACCATGGTTCCTATGGTTGAGAGTCCGACACTGTGCAATGATTTAGGTCTTAAAAGTCAACTGTGATAAACATTTAAATTTTGAAACTTTTCATCTGTTCAGGAGAGTCATTATACTTAAAATAGCTCGCGCTGTAATTAACATAATAACAAGATTCCAATAAAAAGTCTGCATTTTTATAAGGGAAGTTCTACAGCAAACTCTTGATAAAATACGATACAAAAGTCTTGATATAAGCTGATACATTTTTTTTAAACCTTTTATTCCTTTCATTCGTGGCTGCTATGTTGAATATTAAAAATGTTTCATTTAGAGAAATACATTTTTGTTCACTTTTCTGACTTTTATCTTAGGTATTACGACATATATACACGATAAAGGCTGTCATCCATCCAAGTTTCAAGTAAGCATAATTTCAGATTTAGATTCAACCTAAAGAAATATATTTCAATTATTAAATGGCATGTTATATTAGTAAAATTCATTTAGAGCTATTGCCTTTTATAAAGAGCTCAACTTTCTAAACACTAACCTAATAACCATAATCCATTTCGTTTTCTCACCTATTTTGGCAGGGCGTGTTAATAGCGAAAATGGCAAGTGGAAGGTGTATTTGTTTTTAGGTGGAAATCTACATTCATTTTTTCCTGACTGACTTCAAATTTCAGAAAGAAATTAGATTAGAGGTTGGTTTTATGAGCCATTTTTAAGTTGGAATGCGGAGCAATTCCAACTTAGATTTAACAAAACCGCAAAATGAACACAAGATAATTTCATTTCGGGTTTCTTGATAACACATATCACGTGAACAGGATGTGAATACACTCCGGCCTATTTTGTATATATCAGCTTGACATAGACATACAGTTTATTCATCAAGAAGTAACAATGTTGAACAATTACACAACTATCACTTCATGTAAATTATTAACACGCTAATTTTTGTTTTAAACGAATTTACTAGTAGCAAATGTTTGCATTACTATATTTGGAAATCATGTGATAAGTCAAGTCCAATAAAGTAAGCTATTGACAACAGCATTGTCCAATCACGTGATCTGCTTATTTGGTAATACGCGACCTGTTTTTCGCAGAATTGTGGCGATAGCACAAGCCAATCACGTGATCTGCTTATTTGGTAACGTCGCGACCTGTTTTTCGTAGAATTATGTTATAGATTCTTTTAGCGGTCTAGTTTCTCTTTCTGAACGAACTTTTTACACACTTCAACAAAATACCGCAGTTCAAATGTTTTTTTTATCTAATTGTTTCGTAAACCATTATTAGAAACGCGCAAAATCTGCAGATTATTTATCTGTATTAACAACCCGATCCAGCAAATATTTTTTTTTTTATTACTTCTCTTAAAAAAACGGAACCCCATTTCCAAATCGAGCGACAATTTCACTTGATGGTGGACGCAGCAAGGATCGATGAAGGTATAGATCTATAAGTTTAAGTTATAGATCAAAGATCAATTTTGTCTATACCTGTATAGACAAAATTTACCTTCGATCACTCACTCTAAATTGCGGGTCTATAGGCATCCATTTTTTTCTCTTTCTGATTTTGTCCATTTTCTTTAAAGTTGCTTAGACATAAATTCACTTGTGCAAAAATACGCACGTGCGCAATCCTTTAAATATCATTGATATTATCACAAGTTAATTACAGCCTTTGTTTTTATCAAATATCTGAACGAGTTTACCAACCCCACATGTTTTGCCTTCAGGGGCCACGTTCTAGAAAGGTACTTCGACCGAAATTTGATCGTATCGAAATCGTACGATTGAAATTGGCTTTCAAGAAACATTTTTGGCTTTCAAAAAACATGTATCGTTTAATTTACGCGTTACCGAAAGGCTAGTCTTGAATTTTGCGATTTTGACTGTACAAGCATAGTATTTTCTCGGATTTCATTTTTATATGCAGCTTGAGGCGGTTGTACATTAGCGTCATCTTCTCCGTCTGT
This sequence comes from Fragum whitleyi, assembly GCA_948146395.1. NCBI lineage: Eukaryota > Metazoa > Mollusca > Bivalvia > Cardiida > Cardiidae > Fragum > Fragum whitleyi. Next base: position 22,297,477 of record OX411560.1, on the reverse strand, counting down.
GTCTGTCCGTTAGTCCGTACGTACGTCCACTTTTCTTGTGAGCACAACTCCTCCAAAATTTCTTGTTGGATTTGGATGAAAATTTCACAGAATGTTCCTTATCACCTGACCTCGCGCATAAAGTCACTGTTTGGTGAATTTTAGCCGCGTCATGGAAAAAGAGCATTCATGTAAAAAAAATCTTGTTAACACAACTTCTCCCTCATTTATGGACCGATTTGTTTCAAGTCACATAACCTAGTGCCTATTGGCTAGGGTTTGGTGAATATTAGCCGTGTCATGGAAAAAGAGGCCTCCATTTGAAAAAAAACTTGTGATCGCAACTCCTCCTCCATTTATTGACCGATTTGGGTGAAACTTTTACAAAATGTTCCTAGTCATCTGACCTAGCGCATATTTTAACGCGGTTTGGTGATTTTTTTAGCCAAAAGTCGAGACCACCTGGGCGGGATGCGCCAGATTAGTTAGTGGTTTGGTGTCATAGTCTCTTGAGCGCATTCCAACTTATCAGTACTTTCAGTACTTTGATTCAAAATTGATCTGATGACTTGCGGACTAAATGTTTAAGTTATCAAAAGGTTGTTGTTGGTTTCAACGTGACTTTCAGATTCCGACTTAGCTACCATCTTGGTACCTTTTGGTAACATTTCTAAATTTAAGCATGTTTTGTTTTTTTAGTTCTTATAAGCTCAGAAAATACGAAATGATATGTTAAAAAAATATGTAGATATCATGCTTCATATGCTTCATATGCTGGGCTTGTATTTTGAATGAAAGTCCTGGCTGCCATCTACATTTCAAAAAAAAAATAATTCAATGATTACAAGGTGTCATCAGTGTTATTATTGATGAATGCCTTTGCTAGAAGAATCAATCTAGGAATCAGCTAAACTGGCCTTAAAAATCTTCCAGATTGACAATTCATTTTAAGCACAAATTTGCATTTATGCATTCCTGGCTGCCAAGTTCAATTTCCGAAAAGAAATCAAATCAGATGACTAGAATTCTGTACCCATTTTCAAAAAGAAAATGATTTCAGCCTCTGAACAAAATGGTTGAAATCATTCTGAGGTTGAAGTCTGTCATAACATGGCTTTTTACACTGTTATCTAATACAGAATTCCATTTGGCTGCCATCTTGATTACAAGTCCAAATTCAAATTTCAATTCACACATTGATTTAATTTCTGAGTTCTAATAAGCATCTTGGTGACCAGAATAAGTAAAAAAGTAGGTTCAGAAAAATAATTTCAGCAAGTTAATGATCAGTTTGTATATTTCACAATAACCCTGGCTGCCATCTCCATTTTCTCAAAAAGCTCAATGATGACAAGATGTCATCATTCAGATTCTTGATGTGCAATGTCTTAGCTACAAGAATCAATCAAGAAAAAAACTTTATACCACACTACTAGGTCCAGCTTAATTTCTGCCGGACTATATTGTCTTATCATTCGAACAACTTATGTTAAAATTTGCGACACAAAAAGCATTGACATCAAGGAAAAATTCAAGAACTGCAAGCATATGCAAATGGAAGATGGATATATGTTAACTTTTTTTCATCAACAGAAAGAAATAAGATTAGTGTTTGCCATATAAAATGTCATAGCTATAATATAATATAGCGCCAAGTTGCACTCAAAATTGTCATTGGTTTATTTGAATCCAATCGGTATTGTCAGCAAATCGTGTCCATTGTTTCAATTGATGCATATGAAAACAACAAACCCGATTCGCTGAAAATAACTATTGGTTAAAATTTAACCAATAGTAATGTTTAAACAGCGTGACCAATTCGTATATTTGCATACACTTTCAGATTGTTAAAACAAAAGCTGCATACGTTTATTCTATCTTAAACACTTAATCCAAATAACATAGTTCGTGTTATTCTTACTACTTTTCATGCCCGGTTTAGACATAACTGCAACACAAAATTTCGACAAAGCCATTACAGATATGAATAAGAGATGGTAAAATATAACATGTGAGTGTCCCGCAATCCGAAAGAGGTCCAATTTGTTATCCTTTAGTTTCTTTAAGAAATCGATTTGATGTATAAAATGTTTTACCCTGGCAGGACGGAGCCTATGTATCGATTCGTTGCATATAAAGTTTAAGTAAATCAGCTTCTTTTGTTCATATCTCCCTACTTTTATAGATAGTCGAAATATGTAACTTGACATGTGAAATCGTCATTTAAGTACCACACGCTGGATATTTGAGCTCGTCCAAGTTGAAGTTACGAGGTTTTGATACCCAAACGATAAAACGATAAAATCTGTTCACTTTTGCCACTTTTGCAAAGGGACGAGTTGTCACAAACATGTTTGTACAGGGTTCTTTAACGTTTGTTTCTTTTGAGATCGATTGTAAAATTAAAAAAAAAACTTATTTTATGCCATTGAACTTATCTTAATGCCAAGTATATATGCTTGTAAATACAATTGGGAACACAAACATTGAACAGCCGAACATTTCATAACAAATGTGACCCGTAACGCGAAAAGGGACCATCCGGTAACTTTGTAAATTGAATTATTGAAAAAGAGAATGGGTCCAGCATAGGTCGCATTTCAAGAATTCTTTCACTGGAAGGTAGATTGTTCATTCTAGATACAGAAAATAAGCACATTGCTATGTGTTCGTTCCTAGACAGTCTGCGCAATACGCGCTACCCACATGGTCCAGATGGTTTCGCGTGACGGGTAACACATATTAATTTAAAACAAGGTGGCAAACTGTCACAAGATACGCCTATCAAACTGCTGAAATAACGATGGTACAAAACTCAAAACTAGATTGAGCTAGGTATTTTACGACCATTGTGAACTGCACTCCTATCCATAATCGTGAGGGGAAAATAACTACAAAGTTTCAAGACAATCTGAAATAATGTGACCAGGGTTATTCTCCGGACGAAGACAATAATGCTGGCCGCCAACCCGCCCACCGAACACCGGACGCTAAAAGCCACGGTTGATCACATAATACGGCTCCGTCTTTCGACGGGCATATAAAAAGGACGACAAAGTTATTTTATATAGAGTATTAGTGTGTGCAGATCCGTCTTTTCTGATTTCATTTTCGGTGCATAAGATTAAATATCCTTTTACATGACTATCCTTACGATTTTTGGGATGTCCCCCTTTTTTAAGGACTGCAATAAAATATCTAATGAGCATTAAATGACAGATGTCAAAAAAACCCAACATGTAGTGTAATGGTAAAAAATTAGATCATCGTGAAACGGAAAATTTGTTAAATTGTGGTTTACACTGCATTCACCAATCTTACAGTTACATCGCTGTGGCTGGAACGCATAACAATGATACAGTGCAAGTCTTACACTAGTACTACCATTACATCAAGCTATCAAACATATGTCGAATCTTCGTCAGTCAAAAGATTCAATATAATCATTGAATGATTGAGCAATTTTAATGTCCGAAGCGTTTTGAAATTTTCAAGGCGTTACGAATGTTTAAGTGAGTGTCTTCCAAGCTATGAATGAAAAGCTTATCGAGCTATTTTAACCCTTTCCTGTTCAATCCCTGGTTTTTAAGATTTTGTAATTGAGAAAATATTGTAGAAAAAGAGGAAATTGTTTGTGACAAACATTTTCTTCTTTTTCTACAAAATTTTCTACTCTACTGAATGGTTATTTTTCAAATTAAATCCACTTTCAATTTTCGTCTGCAAAACCTTTGAATTTGGACAGGTCCGGTATTTTGTAAAACAGGAAAGTGTTAAATAGTTTCTACCTGGTTAGTGTCAATTTCACGATGTTCTTGACTGATACGATGTAAAAAACACTCGACCAAAACCACAAGGACCTTAACCGTTATTAACCCGTCGTTAAACCGAATTTACCCCCTTTGCAACACAGTTATGAACCCGTTGTTAAACCAAATGTACCCCATTTGCAAAACTTCTATTAACCTTAAGCAAAACAAACCATTTTTAAGCGGACATGATTTTATGACTTTAATGTCTTTACCACTTAACTATAGTATCCATAAATAGCTGTGTAGCATCTTAAACCTTAACTTAATATCAAGAACTTAAACTATTTTAAATATTATTTCCAACAAGAAACGTCTACATTGAATAATCCTTCTTTGAGGATATCGGCATTATGATGAACTTTCCTATCATTCAAGTCTTTGAAAGATTCAACAAAACTTTGAAAACCGCATAAAACAGAAGTTTGCCTAACAATAATGCGTGTGTTTACATAATATCGCCTGCCTGGTAACATGAAATTATCAGGCAGTTTTATTTTAGATTGAAATAATTTGCACATACATTATCTGAACAGAACAACTGTCACATATTTTTAATTTTTGAGGTTTCATAAATTTTAATACCTGGAAATTGTTCGCATTTTAAGGGGACTGAAAGTTTAGTGTATTAAAATAACAGTATCATCTGATATCGGCTGTGAGCAATTATCATGACGAGAAAAATCATTTGACTCGTCAATATCAATTCTCCCAACCTCGCTAACAGAGTATTTCTATTTTAAGACTCTTAAATATCCTTTTCTATTTACCTCTTATAAGGCGAGCTACTTGTGGATTATTGATGTCGAGACCTCCAAACGGTCCTCCTTGTGGACCCCCTGGTTGCCCCATTGGACCTGAAATTTCAAAAAGATAAATGTAAAGATAGGAAATGTCACGATTTTTAATTTGAGACAAAATGATTTTTAAGTAATCTACGGACACATAAATTGGTCAAATTGTCGACTGTGCTGACTTTTATTTTTGAACTATGGACGACATCAAAGATTTGTTAAAAGGGTTGTTTGAAACACGCCCAGTTGACGTCATGGCGTCATTTAGTGGCCAATCCCTTTTATAAACTCCAAAATGAATATTTGTGAGTATTGCCTGAGTTAAAAAAGGTCTTTTTTCACCGGAAAAAGTTTCATTTAGCAAGTCAAACAACATTATCCGAATTTATTATTTAAGTCATTCAAATTAATTCTTGGGCTTAAACGCTATTGATTTTGTAAATTTATATACTTGTTTTTAACTTATTTGAGTTTGTTAATGAACAAAATTTCCAAAAGATTTGTATGCTTAACTACGCTTATGTTTGGGTATATTGTAGCGAAACAAATGCGCTTAAGATTTCTCAAATTAAAATGTTCTTGGGTTATAAATTTGCGTTCATTTTGATAACGTTGTCTTATCAGATCGCCTCTCACTTTAGCACTAAAGAAATCGAATATGCATTTGGTCGTGTAAGAATTATACATTTTACATTTTGTGAACAAAATAAAGCTATATATACAACTTCGTCGAAATATTACTTACATTGTTCATGAAATCATCAACAAAGCTATATTTCATATGGCTCCACCACACGTGAAAATACGGCGATTATTGTTAACCCAATGAAAGCAAATTCGATCTTACACTTAATCAAATTATAATCCCCTATGTAAGTTCCTCACCTCCCATTGGTGGTCCTCCCATAGGGCCTCGACCCATCGGGCCTCGTCCCATAGGACCAGGACCCATTGGGCCTCCAGATCCCCCTGGACCTCCTCTGTTCCACTGTGGTGGTGGACCCCCTCGCATATTATTTTGTTGACCGTAATCCATGTTTGATCCAGGCATGGGGTTATTTCTTGGCTGTCCACCAAGTGGTATACCCTGATTTCCCATCATCTCTCTGGATGGACCTCTGTTTTGTGACCCTGAAATACAAGTGATTTGTCTTTATTTTGTTAGGGTTTAACCAACATTTTTAACATTATTGCAGTTATATCTCATCAGCTGGTGCATCTATCCATGGTTTCATGTAGTATTTCAAACCAATACAAGTACAATATTATATGTGAGTAATCAGCTGCTGATACAACTTATCTTACATCCATTTATGGGAGACAAATGATTCATGTCGCATTGACTTTTTGTAAAGTAAAACACTGTCGCGTGTAAACATGTAAAACACTGTCTTTTGAAAACATGTAAAATACTGTCGCGTGAAAACATGTAAAACACTGTAGTGTGGAAACATGCAAAACACTGTAGTATGGAAACATGTAAAACACTGTCGCCAGGAAACATGTAAAACACTGTAGTGTGGAAACATCCAAAACACTGTAGTATAGAAACATGTAAAACACTGTCGCCTGGAAACATGTAAAACACTGTAGTGTGGAAACATGCAAAACACTGTAGTATGGAAACAGAGCACTGGAGTTATTTATAAAGATATTGTATGGACTCATATGGACCAAATTTAAACTTAAAGAACCAAATGAACCTGTGCGTGACATTTCCATCAATTTAACATGCACACAATTTGATTACTCAGGTCAGCCTGTGCAACAATGTGACCCAAAAATTCTGACCAGACTCTCCACATTGGAGTCTTTTAGAAAATAGAGGATAATCGTATGTTTCAGTGTAAGATCGACTCATATTCATTGAGTGAACAACAAAAGCTATATTTTCACGAAATGAAATATTAATCGGTCATACTCGAAAAGCAAACGATTATTCTATTTCTTTTTTTGCAAAAATGAGACAAAATGAGAAATTTCTAGGACATATTTTCGTAAAGAGCGTCATTTTGCGCGTGATTGCTATGCAACGTTCATTGTTACGTCACTTATTTCGCCCCGCATAGATGACATCAGATAGGATGAATTGCACAAAATGCAGGTATAAGTTTTTGATAATTTCACTGCTTTTATGGTGAGATTATCAAGTGATAATCTACCGTTATTTCTCGATAAACCATCGAAAATCATAAAAGAAAAGAGAGGTCTTTACCAGTTAAGAACATCGTGTAAATGACACTCATTCCGATCAAAATTATTCTGAATCATTCATTCGACACTCCGCCCATTCATTCCAAGCATTCACTCGAGTCGATCAAAAACGCTCCGAAATTTTTAGAAAGCAATTTTAAATCGTTCAAGACGCTCATAATTTATTTCGTATCGATCAAATTGTTCTACCATTTTTTTTTTTTGCCTCATGTGGTTTTCAAAGTGTGTGATTAGTACATGAAGACACACAAGCAGATAATAAATAGCATAAGATGATAAAAAATAGCGATGTAAAGTCACCTTCCTTTAATTTCATTCAAAAATCGCTCCACACAATCATTCAAAACGATTCAATGTTATTTACTGTCACTTAAAGTTGAAATTAGTTGAAATAACTGAAAATTGAAATGATGAATTTCATTTTTCGCACGAAAATCAGGTCGTTTTATAAATAGAATATGAAATGTGTGCTCATAAAATACAGCATTTATTAAACTCGTCATCTAAAACAGATAAAACATCGGCGCAGCCTCGTTTTCATCTGTTTAAGGTAATGGACCCGTAATAGTTCTACAACAGTTCGGAACGCATGAGCTTCATTAGGAAACCTTGGTTGACACTGTTAAAGTTTATGACTTCCGAAATGTTGCGGAACTATTACGGGTCCACTACCTTAAAGATGACTTGTTTAATAGATTTGGTATTCAATGACCACTCATTCAATATGCTCTATGTATTTGTCTTACCTGGTGGAGGCGGTATGTAAAGCTGTTTAGGTTTTACATCAGCCACTGGCTTGGGTGTAGGCTTTGGTTTACCCTCATTTGATTTTGCTTGTATCAAATCTGAAACAAACCGAAAATGATTATCGCTACTTAATCATAACGTTTTCTTTAGCAACATTGCATTGTCTTGTTTTTTTCTTAAATCGACAATCAAATATGTGATTCGGCTGATACTAGGCTGAAGACTTGCTATACACACAAATGAATTAGCTTCACGTAGATCTGTTACTATTTTGAGTGTGCCGATCAAATCTTAATATTCAAATAAATTCAAGTAACAATACTTTAAGAAGAAGAAGTTTTGATCCGTTGATTTCATATTGATCGCCATTGGAAAAGAAAGGGAGACTGTATCGGGCGTTTTTGAAAAATATGAGAACAGAGTAATTTTTTAAATAAATTTTGTTCATTTAAGACTTGACATAAGTTTTAAAACGGTCATGCGATTGATAAGTTTTGAGGACAATAAAACAGTCTGTGTCAGATATTAAAATCAACTCGCAAATAACGTTGTCGCTGATTTTTTGTGATATCTCGGGTACTATTAAGAGTATTCAACTGAAACTTCGGATAAATGTTTTCTGTCCAAATTGAGGGCTACAGTGTACGATTAAGGGTAATAATTATTACAGCGTTTATGTACAAATTATTTCCCCTTATCGAATGAGATTTTAATTCACTTTCCAGCTATCAAAATCCGTGCATGGTCACCCGTCTGTGGTACTATTGAAAGAGACGATCAATTAACGCTAAATTAAACTTAAATAAGCTAAATTTAAAATTGTCCACATTTAGTCATCATCCGTACACGAGTATGTTTGGTATATTATTTAAAGTTCATTATACGTATATTTGTACATTGACATATTTGGTAGAGACATTATTTTCAATTCATATTGTCACTTTTGAATCTGTTAGTCGTTAGAATTGTTTCAATAATAATCTAAGGTAACATTACTTTGTTAACATAAGACTTAATCTAAGGAAACATACAATTATTATGATACTACCTAAAATTAATAGCAATCACCATCTTTGAGAAAGCGTGTAAAAATGATATGAAGTGTGCATTGATATGTGATTTTCAGGAATGAAATGTTACTTTGTGCAATGGGCGTAGTCCGAGAAATTTAACTTGTTAGCAAAATAATAACAATATATCACAAATATATAAGAATGATATCAAATATATAATAATAATATAAAGTTCACATTGTATTGTTGAGTAATTGGATGGAATTGATAGAAATAAATCAGCTGCTAAATACAGCAAAACAATGATAAGGATTTTTGAGATAACATGTATGTATTTATATGATTACCGCCTTTTTCCCCACCATGAGAGAACATGCTTGAATAAGAAAAGATCATTCTTTTCTGACACATTTTTAAATCTATGTCAATCGTTATAAAATTAGTTCTGAAACTCTGAGCACATTATTTGATTGTACACTCTTAAAAAAAGATGGCGGCTGTTTTAAGTCTATGATAAACAATCATTTTTAAAAGCATGTAATATGTTTTCACTTCAAGAAAATATAATTTCAACGGTAGTTTTCAAATAATATAAATCCGCTTTAATGCTGCATATTTGCACTTTTAGAAAAATATGTCTGATGAAAACGATGAGACATTTTTTTTTTCTTTTACATTAGCTTTATATTGAAATTAGAAAAAAACATAGTTGAGAAACGTTTTTTACCACAGTAAACAACATCGTGAAATTGACAAGATGGATGATTTTGGAATAATTTTGGAATGGCATTAAATGAGTGCGATGAGTGAGTTTTGAGTGAAATTTAAGGGAGGTTATCGATTGTCGCGAATTTTGTTAAGGATGAACAAAATTGGCGACAATTTTAAACTCCCTTTAATAAAATATGCTTATAATTTCTATAGATAGCTTTCTATTTCTTCAACAACCAATCAGACGCGTATTACTTCAATTATGTCAGTAAAATTGCGATTTTTTTAGACACATTTATTTTGAATGTAGACGTTGATCTTATCTCTTTTTAGTAATTTTGGAGCGTTTTTGAATGGTTTGGGTGAGTTTTTGGAATGAAAGAATGGACCGCTGAGTGAGTGATTAAGAATGGTTTTGGTCGAGATAAATGTCAATTTCACGACGTAAATAACTGGAAAAAGATGATTTTCTTATTCAAGAAGCAGCAAAAGCATGCTTCTTTACTTTTACATTTACCCATTAGGACAGCCGCCATCTTTGGCGTTAGGAACGTTCCAAATTATCTACCATGTCCAAATTAATTTTACCAAACAGAGATGTAAGAAATATAGGAAAGATATTCTTAATTGACAGAGATTAAAACGGCAGCCATCTTGATTTTGTAAAGAGAGTAGTAAAAAGTTCGGTTGCTCAATGTCCACTACTACTTATACATACCAACGTGTACTTTTCCTTATAAGGTAATATCATATCTTATATTAATCGTCCAGGTAAATTGATCAACATTTCCAACTATATTCATGTTCGACAAAATTCGTAAAGTTTGTAATTCCTCTGCAGCAATGATTCATACTAATATTAAAGAGTGTAAATGATATAGAGAATATAATGTTAGTGCCTAAAAATAACAATGTTATCTGGTCGAGGTTGGGAGAATTTATCAGGACGAGGCTCTGCCGAGTCATTATATTTTTTTTTGCAGCCGAGACCTGAAAACATTGATATTTTAAGACACTAGCATGTTATTATATTTATCATGCAATCATTTTCAGCGCTAAATTATAATAAAACCTTAAGAATCAAAGAAATTCAGGTGAAAGTGTCTTCAAATTGTTCTAAAAATAGACTGACTGATATCATGTTATGTTATCAGGCAGGTGTTATCAGGGTAATACAGGCTTTATTGCATGATAATATAGTAACTTCAGATTAAAAATAGTATTTCACTAACGACTTTAAATATAATTTTGTTAGAGTAAAAGACGATTATTTTTTTCTCTTTTTAGCAAACTTGTTATTTTTTTTGACATTTAGATAAGATGTTAAAGAAAACGTAATTGATAACCGTTGCCTTTAGGACCAACATGAAGTTTTCTTCATTTATATAGTACTAAAGAAGTTGTAAAACTCACTGCAAAAACATTTTGTAAAATTCAAATTAATTGTCCTGGATGTTATTTATGACAATATTCACGTTAACCCTTATATCGAAAATTCACCGCTATGTATTCATTTCGATTAATTACAATATTCCTCTAACTTACCGACAAGAGTTTGAAGCTGTGAAGGAGTAATACCCTCTGAAAAAGAAACGAATTAAAAAGGTTATGGCATTTCTAAAACCAAATCAATCGTAATTACGCTAAATTTCCGGAACTATAGTTAAACTAATATCAAGTTGATTCTTAGAGGGGGTAAGTGGAACATATTTTTATGCAAACAAGTTCTATAGATAGTTTCCCATTTCTTCAAGAAGAAATCTAATACTTACACGTTCAAATATGACGGTGTAATTGCCTTTCTTTTTCAGCTATTTCAATTTAGCAAATAACTGCTAAATTTATCTTTTTGGATGATTTTGTAGCGTTTTTGAATGGTTCGAGTGAGTGTTTGGAATGAATAAGTGGAGCGCTGAGTTGGCGATTTAGAGTGGTTTTAATTGTGGTAAATGTCAAACCCACGATGTTACTAACTGTATTGAATTTTAAAAACAAACTGACTGATTGATCTTTTAACTTACTTAATAGCAATTCCAGCTGTTTCAATGTATCATTACCCCCACTCTTTGGTTCTTTTTTAGGTGTCTGCACGCGTGTTGACACAGCTGTAAACAGAAAATATTAAAACAAGTTTGTAGAGATTGAATCGACGATTACACTATAATTAGCTTTTTGTGCGGTGAGTCATGAAATCTATATTCTTATATAGATTCCGGAGCTCAGTTTGGAAAATACACATAAAACTTACGTTCAGTGCTCGTTTGTATAAATGATAAAATAGGTTAAATTCTTTTAAAGATCTTCTTAGCCAATCGTGTGTATTGTTTCAATTGGTGCAATTGGTCTATATTTAATCGTAGTATTTCATACAAATGCTTTTGAATGAAATTTGAACTAAACCTTATGCAAAAAGTGTAAACATAAACCATCGAGTATACATAAAAAAGCAAATAATATTTTTTTCAAAATTTTGCTTTATACTTACGATGCTGAAATAAAAAGATGTTTTCTAATGCATATTATTCAAAATACATAACATAAAATAAGAAACTGAATACAATTGACTCCAAACTAGACAAAATCTTATCTATGCATCAAATCTTGACTACAATCAGGTTTTTGAACACCTACTTTTACACGTATTTCTGTAGTTTCATTTTATAATTGCTGCCATGTTCGAGACTTATTTAGGGGTCGTTCATGCATCACGTTTTGGTATTATAATACTTACTTGGTCTGTATGGTGTCATCCAAAATAGATAGAAGAAATGAAAGGAAACGTATTCAAAAGGGGAAAAATCAACGTCTTTATCCGGAAAATCCGGAATATATATATATATATATATATATATATATATATATATATATATATATATATATATATATATATATATATATATATATATATATATATATGTATATATATATATATATATATATATATATATATATATATATATGTATACGTATAAGTTTTCTGCAATTCTCTAAGTTACAAACGATGTATACATGTAAAAAGCACATTAAATACTATGTTTTATACATTTCTCGTCGCTATTGATTATCTTATCTTTATTTTATCCTTTTTCAGTTATAAAATCTACTAAGTTTCAGATTCAGATATCCGTTTATATCTTAGTTATTGTACAAAGACAAACTTAAAAGCGAATGTAAGACAAGGTGAGCGTTCTTCATGTATATTAACTCATACACATATTTGAATAGACTAAAATATGTTAATTTCATTGTAAACTTAAAACATTGATCTAGGATGAGTAGTTTTTCAAAGTTTTTTTTTCTTTTTTTTTTCTAAATGGCTATAAAATGATAGATGCATTTATCAAAGCCACCAATAAGCACATAATACACAACAAAAGAATGCTATAATATGACCTACGTCGCCGGAGTGAAATAACCCCGTTGAATATTTTTGATATTACACGGGTGCTCATTACACAAGTGGAATAAGTATGCAAATGAGCAAAGAACGAAGAAATACGTAATGTTTTTGTTAAAAAAATGAAGTCATAATGGATCTGCTTACGTCATTTCGCAAACGGCGTTTTATAAAACGAGTTGATAAATATCGTACTTTTTCTTGTTTTATCACCAAAATTCGGGTCATTTCATGAAAAGAATATAAAATATGTGTGCTCATAAAATACAGAATTAAATGAACTCGTGATATTAAACAGACAAAAACTCGACACAGCCTCGTTTTCATATTTTTATAGATGATTCGTTTAATAAATTCAGTATTCCATGACCACTCATTCAATATTCTTTTTAAATGCTATGTTCCCAGAAATGACGCACACAGGTACCGCCAACAACAAGTTTGCGATTAAACACAATGCGATAAAATGATATAGCTAGCTATTTCGATGTCCTACACTAGCAATAGAGTCGATAAATTAAAAAAAAAAATAAAACACCTAATCTACCAATCCCTCGTGGTTTACAGTAGCTCAACGAAGTTAAACGCTAATATTATGATTTAATCTAGCAGTAAACGCACTATTTAAGGAACTCAATCTAAATTATACAATTAGTGTTGAGAATAAAAATAATAATCAAGACGAGTTTTGTTAGATGACCAATTACCAAAAGCATTAATTACATTTACCATGCGATCACAATATTCTTACCAACAGGTATTGATTTAGGCTTAGAAATTACAGCTACAGTCTTCTTACTGACTTGTTTACGGGGCTTTTTAACTCTCCTTCTCGGTTTGGGTTTAGGTCTAAATGGCCGTTTTGTTGTGGTAGGTCTTCTTGTTGTTGGTTTCGGTGGATTTTTTGTTGGAATTGGAACACTATCTGATGGTCCTCCAATAGAAAACTTGAGTATTTCGTTGATGTTTGATCCTAGATTTCCAAGCGGTGACCAAATTTTACTCGGCTTCGGCGACTTCGTTTGACTTTTAACCGCAGATTTTTGTGGCAGAGGCGGAATTTGAACAGTTTGATACGGAACGGACATTTTAATTGGGCTAGCCTGTCCAGAAAGAGGGTCGTAATTCGGCTTAGCGGCGCTCTTTCTACGGGAGACAAGTTTTTGCTTTCTTCGATGCGCAGCGCGTTCTTTAGCTTTATTTTCAAACAAACCTGGGTATCTGCTGAATATCTGCGTTTTCTTTGGGCTTGGAGTGGGCGTTGTTGGCTGTGTTTGCATTACAATCGATTCTTTATTGGAGGATTTATCAGCTGAAAGAATTGCCTTTGGAATATCGCTTGGTCGTTTTGTTTGTCGTTTTGGAAATAAATTCATAGGCCCTCGTGGTTCTGAGCGTTTCGGAGGTGGAGGCAGATTGCTTTTTGGTATTTTCATAGGCTTATATTTTGGTTCAGCTTTTTTTGGAGAATTCATGTCAGGTAATGCTGATGGGGAGTCATATGACGAAGAAAATCGACCATTGGATGGCTCTGGTGCGGATGGAGGAAGTGCCTTTTCATTACTTTTTGGTGGCTTTGTGTTCCAATTTATTTTTGGTGGGGTCGGAACATTTGGTGGAGGTTTAAAAGCATCCTGGGATGGAACGGGACGGAAATAAGCTTGGTTGGGAAATGGATCAAGTGGTTTCGGGGCTGATTCCTTCACATAAGAAGGGTTTGTTGGTCTGACATTCTTAAATAGCTTGGGCGCCGGAGGTGGGGGACCACGTTGATGTCTTCTTTGTTGAATAAAGTCTGCCATGAAGTCTTGTTTTCCAAATTGACCTTGTGGTGCTTGGGCAGTTGGTGGTGGTCGGTTTCTCGGAGCTTGTGGCATTGGTTGTGGTGCCGGTGGTGGCGGTGGGCGTGGTTTGGATGCCTGTTTCGGCGGAGGTGGTGGCTGTGGGGCACCTTTTGAAAAAAAAATCACAACTTGAATAAGGTTGTGTTGGAACAGTAAACATCGTGAAATTAACACTCAAGTCCATCAAAACGATTCATTATCTCTAGATCAGCGCTCCAATGATTCATTTCAAACACTCACTCGTATCACTCAAAAATGCTCCGAAATTGTTCACAATGATCAACATCTCAATAAAAAGCAATCAAATAATCTTATAATATACAAGCCATTCTAAAATATTGTTCTACTTTCCGTTTATGATAATTTTACACAATCTTATATTCAATTAAAAAAAACATCATACAGCATTTATGAAGCATTTCTGTTTTATACACATGCGTTTGTCAAATATTTCAATATAACCACTCTATAAATAAATGATTATAAGTATTAATATATCTATTATGAAAATACAAATTAACGTTATAAACATAAAGTAAATTTCATACCTGGCGTAGTTGGAGGTGGCTGTTTAGCTTTGGGTGCTTTAGCCGCAGCCCTAGCTGATTCTGCGGCAGCCCTCGCTGCATCAGCCGCTGCTTTGGCTTGCTGTGCTTGTTGAATCTCATGAAATGCCCTTGCAACCATTCTTAAAACATTCAAACCACGCGGTATTGGTGGAGGACGGGGCCTCATCCAATTAGGGTTCCTTATACGAGCAATCTTTTCTTCCAGAGCGTTTACGACAACGTCAGCTAAATCTAATCCGATTCGGTATACTCCGGCCGCAGCTTTCACTGCACCAACTTCAGTTGTTGCAGTGTTAATATTATGAACTGCCATATCTAGTTCCCACTGTGTCGGCTCATAAGGCGAATACATCGCTCCTGGACCTGCAAAGCAAGCAAATATGACCTGTTATTTATATTTCTAAAGGGCCAAAATTTGAAGTGCCTTTTTTTGTTTAAGTCCGATATACCCTATCATATTTTATATATGTCACTGATTATATATGTCCCTACTTTTTTAAAGGCATTTGCTTCCATATCTTGTGATCTTGGTTTGAAAATCAATTTTGCAAAAAATTGTGTAAGTACTGGTTTCAAATTAATAATGAAATAAAACAAATATTTCTTTGTATAAATCAATTCATGATATAAAACCTTTTTTTAAACATTTTTATAAACGCTTCATTTTTTTATCCATGCTAATCATTTGTTAATTTTTAAAGGAAACATACTTACAGATTTTTTCAACGTTTTCCTTATTCATGCACCATAGACTCTGGATTGCTAGCAGACTACTATTTTTAATGAATCGTTAAATGCACAGTTTTTATACCACCTTCACGGTTCTTTTTTGAAAGATGATAAATAGGACCTGTTATGTGATTTTTTTTTTGAGACAAGCTGATCTTGACCGAGTCAAGAATAGAAATGTTATCAAGCGAGCGCCGTAGAACTTAATAACATTTCTATTCTGCAACAATTTAAGATCAGCTTATCTCGACAAAATCGAGGATCGGATTCTTTTTCTCACATAGGTACTAGTTTTGTACGTTAAAACCCATTCTTGTTACGCCCTTTATAAAAAAAATAGAGCGATTACGTGCGTTATTTGACGTCATTGAGAATGTGATCTTTGTAAGACGAGGATATCTCTGATGAATGTTCATTATAGAAAAGAAGAGAAGCTATGTGAGAAAAATATCTATTTGTATATAATGTTCTGAATATTCTTCCTTGACGTTGGCATGTTTAAAACTGCCAATTATATATATTAAGAAACATCGTGAAATTGACAAGATGACTAACTTTGGCATGGTTACGGAATGCAATTGAATTAGGTAGATTTTCCGATGAATTATAGTGGAGTTTTATACACCAAATAAGCAAATTACTATTGCCTGTCTTTTAACAAATCTGCTTACTCCGTTATGAAATGGATTGCGTTCTAAACAGACCAATAAAATACGCCACGTCAGTATTTATATATAGCGCATGCTTTGTGTTTTGTATGAAAAAATATCAATTCCTACAAACGAGTTAGATATCTTTATACAATACACTAAGTACTAAGTCGATATTTCCAACAAAAATATCAGTTTCTAAAATGACCGCATTATGTCATTGTTCTAAAAATATACCATGTGATTTATTAAACAATATCATATTGGATGTTAACACACGGATATTTGTAAAGTAATAAGATAGAAAAATTTCTATTCGAATAAAGTTGTGAAGTATTTAAGGTAATTCCGAATCATTTATAATTTTAGTTAGTGTCATGAATGCGATAAATTGATATCAGAATTGTATTAATCTTGATGAGTGTCAATTTCACGATGTTAACAACTTTACCAATCACTTATGTTTAATTTGTGATTTACAACTCATTATTAAGATCAAAAGTATTAATAGTTCCCCTGTACAAACACAAAGTTCCACAAAAACATCGACAAACTCTGGAGAATCTTTGAATACGTTAATTCAACGTCATCTTCTTCATTCCTTTAAGTGAATTTCTGTTTCTACAAATGTGATGTGTTACTTGGGTAACAAACTTGTCATTAATCTTGGTGGTAACTAGAATTCGATGCTTAACATTCATTTGCGAAAAAAGAGATTTTTCGCAAATAAGAGTTTGACATCGAATTTCTATATTCTGATAGGATTAGTGACACTCATTTAACCAAAGTACATCATCCCAAGTGGTTTCTTTTTCTTACCAAATTGGCGACATTTCTGACTCTAATTGATGTTGCTTTTTTATGGGTGTACATAGTCAAAAGATAGAGCACGGCCTCTTGACCAAGAGGTACCGAGTTCGATCGCTAAAAGCAGCCATCGACGATGGTTCTCCCAATAGTCCTTAAATTTGGCGCGGGTACTGGTAAATTTCAGATTTTTTTTAAATTTTCACGGCCGAAAGCATAAATTATTTTTGGTAAAATTGGGAAAATTAAATTCTGTCGTACGACTTTATTTACGTGGGTCACTCATGACGAATCAAAGATATATCTCATTTTTTCTCCATCGTCAAAGGTATCTAAGACTTTTGCTGTTTCCTTTTTAATTATTCATTTTTTTTATATTGAAAAACCGTTTGACTTCTTTTGGTGTCTGAGACCCTCGACTGAGCCCTTCTGTTATTTTTCTAGCAAGTTTCATATGCATGATTACCAAAACTTACAGGTGCTGTTAACGACATATTCCTTTTGCTTTGACAGGCTGCTTAGAAAAAGATCAGGCTGCATAAACACGGACATTGACTTAGGTCTTATACCCTTAAACCAGTAAACTTTTTTTATCGATGGGCTCAAGTCTCTCCAAAAATATTAATTGACAGCTGGCAGTATAGGTTCAGATCTGACTGCATGCCTTTGCAGACTAGTCTTTGTCTGTTTAGATTACCAAAGCTTTGTATACATAAAGAATATATCGTGTATAGCAGGTTTAGGGGTATATGCAAATAAGTTAAATGGCTATAATCATCTCAACTAGATTAAGTTATATAACGTTTCATGGCGTTACTATTCCGTCATAACGTTTTCGATAGCGAAATCATTTGTCCTGCGTCCAGGATGTCAAAACCATGCAATCTGTTTTCAGATCATACCCCGCTTTACTAGCAAGTGAGATTGCAAAGCGGCGTATTATTTGTACAACTTTCACCATTTTGTCATCCTAAACGCCTGATATAACACGGGCCTTTAATAATAAATTATCTGATTCTCCGAATGTTTGTTTACAAAAATCTAGACATAAAACACCGACCACATTTCTTTGTCGTGCTCCTTTCACACAAAGGCTTGAAATTCCAAAATCTATCAAATTTACATAAGAAAATTATATGCTTTATTCATGTTTATTTAGTTCGTTATTGTATAATTTCAAATAAGCAAAATCTTTATGGTGTTGAAATTTTAAATGAAAGGATATTGAGTGATAGTTTAGCTATACGCCTTTGCCAGTGAGTAAAAGGTTAATTGTACAACCAAAGAGATATGGTGATATTTCAAGCGGATGGTATTTGTCCTATAAACTAGGCTTGCAACAAGCGCATCACGTGCTTTTAATTGTGATGCAAATTATGAACATTTTTTGTCGTTTTTTGTGACAAGTAACTGTTTTCAATCTAACAATTTTGCTTGCAGTCATATTTAAAAGTAGTTTTAAAGCTAAAAGCAGGTAAATATTAAAGCATATCAAGCTTAATTTAAAGGACAAATGTTATCCTTTACTATACCATTTCATATCGGCAAAATGAATTTTATTGAGGTGGATGTTGTATCTTACCATACCTTCTTGTTAACAATTTATATAGATTCAACTTTTTAAATCAAGAATTAAGGTTATCAAAGATAGAAAAATATCTAAGATGCTTCATTTAACCGATAATAATGGTATGTCTAAGCATATATATTTGATTACATTTTTCCGAATATATTTAAGCACGCAATGCGCTCGCGGATGCAGCCTTTTCAGCTTTGTTTGGGCTAAATAAAACGTAATACTGTACGTAATTTTTTGGAATGTCCAGTAGAGTTCAAGGGGACGTCATCCGGATCTCTAAAAGGATAATTGTAGCTCAGCAGTTCGATCATTTACCCTGTTTTCTGTGATAAGCACTTATCGGGTCTTGAAATGACAAATGCACCTGATTTCTGAGCTATGTACACTTATTTTCTGACAGTTGTATTAAATGAGAAAGAACAAAAGTTGGTGGACTTTGAAAATGTATAATGTAATTATCACAAATTTTAAATGAGGTATTTTAGCGGTATCAATAAATCATTACACCGATCAATATAATCGTTTAAAACATGTCTTAAACTTTTATAATAATGTTGGTATCTGCTTCATAATGTCTAGCTGTAAGGTATTTAGACATAAAATATTAAAGACAACAGATCTAATAAGTATTTCCAAATATGTGGGTGGGTCCTATTTTTAGATTTTGTGCCGTTAGCAATAAACAATCTATCAGTAAAAAAACGGAACGCAGTCCTACACTTTTTATTTTTTCCACCAGCTCGGAGCAGGGGTGGAGGTTGGGTTAAATAATGCACTCATCCAGCTTGGTATATCGCCTGCAGGCGGGGACGCTGCGTTATTTCTAGCCGGAAACCCTGTCTCACCTTGCGCACGACCACTATTCCAACTATTAGAATTCTGACCCCAACCACCTTGGTTCCGATTGTTCCTAAATCCTCCTCCCATCGCATTTCCGAAATTCCGGTTATTTCCGAAGTTACCTGCGGCCATTCCTGGACCCATTCCAGGTCCCATTCCGGGGCCCATCCCTCGGCGAGGTCCCCTGCGGACAGATGTGGCTGGACCAGGTTGAGGACCGAAATTGTAAGGTGGGCCAGACATTGGTGGGCCATTGGCAGCTTTAGACTGTGGTGCATTTCTGTTGAGTGTTCCGTAATAGGCTCCGATCACAAGGTTCATGACGTCGAAGTTAAACGGTAAAGGTGGAGGAATTGGATGAGCCCAGCCGGGTGGGGTCCTCAGCTGTCGAACCTTTGTTTCTAGAGCCTGCTGAACTGCATCAGCCATGTCCATGGCGGGATTATACACAGCGGCCGCTGCATATGCTGCTTGGTTTTCCGTTTGGGCGGCATTTACTTGGGCGATTGCCATGTTGATTTGGTAGTCCGTGAAATCTGGTGGAGCGGTTGTCATCCCTGTAAACGGAACGATAGCAATATTTATATATTCGAAAGCTCTATCGTAATAAGATTGACAATTCTTCCATCGTGTTCATTTAATCATTACTTCGTAACAGAATTCAACTTATAATTAAATGGTTTTCATTAGCTTTGCACTCTTTTAGACGCGCTTGCATGGCGCTTTTAAGACCGCGGGCAGGCATGCCAAGCTAAAAACTACTCTACTTATAAATACATTTACTATTATTTTCAACAAATATTATCAAATTTATGATTTTGTCATTATATGTATATATGAAATAAGAAACATATACAACTAATATTATTTTAGTTCATGCGAGTTAAATGAAATAAAACAATTAACGGTTAGTAATGAACTGGATGAACAAAAGACGAATAATTACCTTTAGTTTGGTCTTTGTTCTGTTGCCAACTGTTTCAAAGTGCACGACGAACATTCTTCAACTGGTTCTTTAAGAATTGCGATTAAGATTCTTATAAAAGTTCAGATAATATTTGTAATGCATGAACTGACCCTTTCGTTTAAGATTTTTTGTGTAGTCAAGATCTGATGCATATAATCAATACTAAATATCTTATCTAACAAGTCACAAATCTAGAATTTTCAAACACCTCTACAAATTCTTCCAAAGATAATATTAAAGTTTACTTTTTTACACAAACGATTGAATACTATTTGAGGTAGTCCACCCCTAAATAAAACTGATAAAATTCGACAGGACTAGTTATCTTGAATAGTTATTTCTTTTAAACTAATGGCGTGGTTATTTCGTCATTGATTTCATATTCGCAGAACTGAAATGCCCTTAGTGCCTTCACAATTTATAGGCACTAATGATATTTCAGGACTGCTAGTACGATGACATAAACACGGAAAGGTTTGATTACACTGAAATAAAAGATCTCTTCCAAAGTTTTCAAATATTGAGTCGATATAAACTTTATTTTTAGGTATGTATTACCTTAAATGAGCCTGAGCGTGACATTTAAAACAATCTGACATCTGAGTGAGATGCAAAGCAATCCAGACTGTTACTAAGTGTAAGTAGAGGATTGCCTTACTATCTATGTAGGTACTTAAATACCTTATCCACCAACAAATCGCATAGTGAAGACTCTGATTAGACTGTGCGAATGCACAGACTGGCTAGAGTCTCTGCTTTGCGTACTTTAACATTGTTGGAAATGTGACGCACATGCTCGAATGTAATTCGTAAGGAATGAGAAACCAACACTTATATCGTTAAGCACCATATGAGCCTGTGCGTGAGATTTCCAACAATTTCAAAAATGCGCAAAGCAAAGACTCTGACCATCCTGTGCATCCAGAGTCTTAACTTTGCATTTAGTAGATAGATACGGTCTCAAAGTAGCTTTAGACCATCAGGTAACTTTATATTTATAGTATGTTGCTGTCAGCGCTACTCAATGTTCGCCCTAATGAACATTTCGAATGTTGAAAATGTCACGCACAGTCTCATATGATTTAATGACTCATTTTTCTGATATTTAAATATTTAGTATAAGAGATTAGTTAATGTTATTCAATACTTATAAAACACTATTTTTTTAATTAGTAACATATCAAAAATTGACGAAACGAAACAACTTTTACTCGTCACTAAAATGTTCAAAACGTTACATGCACAAAACGAAATGAAATGTGACTCATAACGCAAAAAGGACCATCCTACGAATTCATCAAATACTTATCTTGAAAATAAAGAGATTCTGATAATAGAGGATAACTTTGAACACAGTTAAAGGGACGTTAAATGTTTTATACATTTGGTCCCATTTTGCGAGACGAGTCACACATATTAATAATGCGCCCGTACGTGACATTTCCAACAACTTGAAATAAGCGTGAGGTTCAAACATTGAGCAGAAAAGACAGTTCCATAGTACAACAGAACGATTTGCTGGTTGTCTGAAGACACATCTATACCTGATCTATATGTAAAGTGAAATGCGAAGACTCTGATCAGACTATGCAGGTGCACAGACTGACCAGAGACATTGTTTACTTTAACATGTAATAATGTTGGAAATGTCTTGCATAGGCATAATAATAAATTAATAAATAACATGTTTAGTAAACGATTAAATGCGCTACCTGGAGCGATCTCTCTCTGCGGCATGGATGTTGTTTCCGTATTGAAAATCATTCTAGACATCGTCACTTTTTGTCGAGGCTCGGGAATTGCCGGTTTCACTTCGACAATAGATTGCTTCATTGTTTTGGAAGATTTTGTCGGAGATGCTTGTGTGATAGAGAGAGATGGCTTGGTAAAAGCTAAGCCTGACTTGACAGTATTTGTGTTAGAGCTTTTTGTGGGTTCAGCAGGCTTAATCAATGCAGGTACTGGTGCCGACGGTGATTTCGGTGCGCCTCCTTTACCTTCATTGGACAACGCTAAGCAAATGAACATAGACATATATGATGAATGACATGTTATGGAATAAATATTTTATCGACTTGCATGTAAAAAGCATACAATGTTGAAAGCATGAATTAAAGCCTTACACCATGCATGCCCTTTTAGATCGTAAAGGCGTGCGAAAGTTAAAAGCATGCACATAGCAAAGCAAAGTATTTCTTATGGGCAGTGTTCTTTTTTAATCAACTTTTTTTTTAATCTATCACATTTAAAGGTTGTCATTTTCTCTGAATATAGATAAAATCAATGGGAAAAAATCTTAAAACAGCGACAAAAATGTTTGGTCAAGCTGAAGGATTGATATCTGTAAACGGTCATGCATTTGTTAAATATGTTTGTTTCATTGGAATTGTGTCGGACCATTGTAGTTAGTTAAAAAAAACAACAACATTGTTTTATGCAGCTTAAACTATAAATATCGAGTTAAAATAAATTCCTTAGGTGCTTATATTAAGTAGATTTCAGATTAAAAGCACCGACAAAAAATAAGCGAAACTATATTAGAAGATATCACCAATGTTTCACGGTAATAAAAGCATGAACTTATTAAGAGCTTAAGGTTAGCATCAAAATATAAGATTTTCCCTTGTAAATAATTCACAATCTAAAAAAAGTTGGAACTGCTTGTGTTGGAAGAAAATAAAAAAGAGAAATGGATTTCTCGTCGAACAAAAAAATGAATATACTAAACATAGTTTGGATGTTGAACATTAAAGGTACTGCTATAAGAGGTAAAGCATGTTTGAATGTTAATCTAACTGTAATATATTGAGGAAAAGCGGTACATTTATTTCAGAGACATTTCCACTCCGCACACAGTAACACATTAAGCAATTCTTAGCAGCCATTGTGGCTCACCTTCCTTGAAAGTATTAATAAAGTCAACGATTTCTGGCTTCAGGGTATTTGTTTCTGGGGTTCCAGCTTTTGTCTCAGGGACTGCATAAGCTTCTGTTGTCGTTGTTGGTTCGATTTCCGTCGTTGTCTCGTCATAATAATAAGGCTCTGTCGTTGTCGTCGGTGGTTCTGTCGTCGTTGTTGGGGGCGTTGTTGGAGCGGGTGTTAGATATATAATTTGCGGGGGTAAAGGTTTACGAGTAGGTTGTGTTGTGGTTGGTGGTGGTTTTGGCGTGGTTGTTGTTGTCGTCGTAGTTGTTGTTGTCGTGGTTAAAGAATCCTTGATGTATTTTTGTATCATATGCATTGTTTTGAGCATCACAAGTAGGGTATCAGTAAGGGCCTTGCTATCATAATCAAGAGCTACATTAACCTTTTGTGGCAAGATCGGTTGCTTGCTTATCACAGTTTCACTCTTTGATATTGCTTTAGGAATAACAGTGTCCGTTTTTGGAGGAACATTTCCCATGATTTGCTCAGAAGTTTTGCTAGCAACAATTCCGGTGTCTTTGTCTATATTGTTTACTATATTAAGCGGGGGAATAGTATTCGCCATTATTGGTTCAGTAAAGTGTGATGGTCTTTTAAATGTTCTCTTTGAATTTGAGGAAACGAGAGGTTTGTTAAAATGTGATGGTCTTTTGAATGATTTATCAATATTTGATGGAACGATTGGCTCGTTATACGATGGATTAATTTTCATTACAGCATTGTTCGGGCTTTGTAATTCCTCCATATTCTTTAATTGCTGAGTGATGATACCCAATTTTATTCTTGGATTGAAGCCGGTCTCTGCAACAAATTCCCTTTCGGATGGAATATCGATTAGTTTATTAGGTGCTGCAGCAATATCCTTAAGTATATTACTCAAAAGATAACTATCATTAAGGGTATTCGGCGGGATAATGGATTCTGGATTTGTTTTCAAGACAATAGAAGGCTCTTGTTCGGACTTAATTGTATTCGAAATGGAGTCTATGACAGTTGGGGCCTTTTCCTGAATCTCCGATTCTGATGTCAATGTTTCTACTACTGTCGTTTTGGTCGTTTGTACCGTCGTCTTTGAACCAGGAAGTAAAACAATTGAATTGCTAAGAGGAGACAGAATGCCTCTTTTTAAAAGGTCTAAGATCCGCTTGTCTGTTTTAAGTGCATTGTACATAACCCGTAGTCCTAGGAAAAGAAATGCGATAAATACTGATTATGTAATCAATAACGTGTTTGTATGTAGTACAAGTGTCAAAGTTATGTACTTGTGTATTACATTATTCCATACAGAATATCAAATTTGAGGTTATGAAATACCAGATTTATCAAAAGTGTATTCTTTAAAAAGATAACAACGAGGATTTGTCAAGTAAAGGATCCGAATGAGTGGTTATAACATACCAATTCCTTTAAACTAGTAATCAATATAAACAGACAAAAAAAACTGTGCCCACATTAATCTGTTATAAAAGATGAATGTAGTAAATTTGATACTATACATTTTATATGACCTTTTTTTTTAGATAAAAAAAATCTTGAATTGCATTTTTTCCGCGTATCGTATTTTCCCGTTTGTACAAAGACGTCTCCACATTCATTGTGACGTCAATTTTGAGATAGTCAAATAGCGTAGTTATATGCAGTAAGCTGATTTGCAAATGGATGACATTTAATAACACCCGTGTTATATAAAAGAAACTGTATTCATCAATTTTTTGACGTTGGTCATATTATAAAACTTTTTCAGTTTCCTTGTCAAAACCGGAGTTGTTAGGATTAACAAAGGATATGAGGTACAGTCTTTAATCTCCAAATCCTTGAATTACATTATTTTTTTAAAGAATTCGTTTGAGATTTTTTTCAGAATGTTCTGTTCTGAATCTTTTTCAAAGTTTCTTGGTTAGTAAAATAGAACCATTCTCATTCCAACATTTGTTCGACCATTTGGACAACAAAGTTCGATTCATTGCAAGTACATAACTATGCCATTTGCATAATACATTTTTCAAGTTCGATATACATTGAATAGAACCAAAAACATATACTGTCCCCTAATTTGAAATTCATGCCTATAATCCAAACAGTTGGTTTCGATTACCTTTTTCAGTGTTGACTATCAAGTGTGTCAAGTATTGTTTTGCATTTTGTTCTCTCGTGAATTCTGTGATGAATATTAAGAAACAATTAATCATTGAAATTTACGGTTCGCGCTATCGCTTATGTGAACAATCAATCTTGAAATTAAATTAAGTCCACTTTATGCACAGTTTGGTTAAGGCTTTCATCTGTCGTTTTGCGTTTTTAACTGTTTTACTAATGTATTTAGTTTGATAAATATATCCATCGAAACCACTTGACAATTCATGTAAGAAGAAATTATACGTTAACCTCCTCCGGGAATAAGAATGTAATAATTTTTATGTTAATTAGGTTACAGTTCTACGGACTTTGTGTTTTACAAAGATTTATTTCACGTACTGTAGATTAAAGCAACCGCGGAAATACATGCGTACGTAAAGCTATGTGCAACGCTTTCACTTACCGGGGGAGTTTCCTGGAACAGCTAATAAGCTTACCGGAACACCCTCTGAAAAATTATTATCATACAGTGCATTGAGCTATTGAAAAAGCAGCGCTTAGTCTATAAATAACTAATTGCCTAGCGCAACAGTGGCATGCTTTTTGCTAATTAAGATGAGTACAATCGGCGCAAACGACATGCAATGTACGCAGTAACGCTGAAGCACGATTCGGTAGTGGTGAAAATGTACAGTGAAAATAAGTTAATAAGGACAAGATATTAAATCGATAAATATAATGCTTATAATGCTTAGAATTAGTTTAGCTCCTGAGTATTTTTTGGTGGTGGGATCCTTTTTTTACATTTTAGGCAAAGATTAAAATTAAATTAAATATTTGGAATGCGTTCTATCAATAAAATCTTATTCGTCAACAAGTCATTTAAAACGCAAAAATATATTTGCACGCATAGAAAGAACGGTTAAGCTTATTTTTCAGCAATGCGCCTATAAACAAATGGTGAAAGATGACATGATGTGACAAGTTAATTGTGTTAATAATGCTTTCGGTATATCCCAATACATCAAGACGCATAAACTGAATAAAATGAAACGTTACGCGGTACGGATTCGGTCATAGAAGACAGCCTTGGCTGTTGGGGACATATTTGAACATATTTGATTGACGTTTCCGATACAGTTAAGAAAATTGTGAAATTGACAAAACGAATGATTGTGGAAAGAATTGGAAATGAAATTTAATGAGCGGGAGGAGCGATTTGTGAAAAGGAGGTGATATGATATCGTTAATTTTAACAAACTGGACGAAGTTTCCGATACTTTTTTACGTATCCTTACAGTTAACATCTTTCTTAACTTGACACGCATTCCGATCAAAATCATTATAAATCATTCACTCAGCGCTCCGTTCATTCATTCCAGACACTGACTCTTGAATCAATAAAAAATAATTAGAAAACAATTCGATATTGTTCAAGAAGATATAACTTAATTCAAATTGATCAAAATATTCTATGATTTTATTGTCTGGTGTAGATTTTAAAGTGTCCGATTGCTCCACGAAGACCCACGAACAAAAAAGTACGTATATAATCTAATGGGGGGTTATAAATGTCGGTAAATTTGTTAGCCTTGAACAAAATAAGCGATTTGGGGTTACCTTCGTTTAATTTCACTCAAAACACACTCCTCCCACTCATTTATTTCAAAAATAATTCGAAATTACTTCAACCTTGTCAATTATCAAGGAAGGTTACACGTTATCGATAACTTCGTGCTATTGGACGAAATAAGTGAGATAAATCCTCGTTTTAATAAAATATACGTATTTTTATTCTTTTTTTTCCACAGACAATTCAGACGCTTAAAATCAAAACCAGACAACAACACCGTGCAACTATTTAATCGATTTGATCGAAATGTTTCTTATTTTTAACGAATTCAAAACACTTTTGAACTACAAAATGTATTTCGGAACGTTTTGGAGTGATTGAGGAGATTGGTTGGAATGAATGATTGGAGCGCTTAGCGAGTGATTTTGATTGGTTTTGTTCGGAATTATTGTCATTTCGGTCTTGTTCGGAATTATTGTCAATTTTACGATGTGACTGTACGCAAAGAATCATTTACACATAACTTGCAACTTTTCTGCTTTTTGATTTGTTGATTGTATAAATTACGAAGAGTTCTATTATTCGTCGCAGGTTGATCGACTGTAAGCTGCTAAACCAAAAATATACCGACAAAGCATCACGTGTTGAATGTTAGCCAATCTAACAGCTCGGCAATCCATTGCCATGATGCAGTGTCTTTAACTTAGATTATTAAACATTGAAATCAGCGTTTCCACAAATTACAATTGGGAGTCATGTGTAAGCGAAACTTAACCCTTGCCATGCTGAATAAATTATGGCTAAAAATTTTCATTAAAATCAAAGGGCAAAAGGCACTGAAAGTACCAACTGTTGGTCAATTTTTATTTGAAAAACTAAATCTATTGACCATTCTGGTTTGAGAGTGAGAAGCAGGTGGTGTAGACTAACATCAAACTGCACATATGTGCAGGCTGATGTTTGTCTATAGCTCCTGACAGGGCAGGAATATTCCGGGTTCAGCATGACTAGGGTTAAGATACTACTACATTTTGCGTCTCTCATGCCGAAATCATGCGCTGAGGGGAAAGCATGCGTGCGATCTTCTAGCTTGCTACGCTAGCGACTGGCTATGCAAAGCCAACGAAAACCATCTTAAACTACATGTATAAACGAACACAAACATACATGTCGGTGATGAATTGTGCTTTCTTGACAAAACTATCCCAGTTCTGCATTCTGGATGCAAAATGATTTGCAAACGTTTAGAAATAGTTACCGACCTTGCACTTAAATGCTCACTTAAGTACACGTATAGAGTGGAATAATACTCCGCGAACGTTTCACTATTGCTTTCATCTTAAATACAGGACAAATCTGCGTTCGAAATGAAAACGTCCCCGAAACGATAAAGATGTGCAAATCCGATTTTTTATTTAAGTGTGCGAGCCTGCAAAACGGGGAACCGTTTTAAACATTTGCAAACCTTTTGTCAGCCTGAACGCAGGACAGATACCAGGCTTATAAACTCTAGAATTTTCCCAAATATAATGATTTTGGTATTGTCTACCTCAATCAAAGAAATTTAATCAGAAATTTGTCGTTTAGGAAAAGATAAACGCTCCTAAACATAACCTTGGTCAGCATGTGCAGCTCGTGCAGTGTGACCAGGGACCCTTTTTACTAAACTCCTAAACCAAAAACTAATCGTAAGTATAAATCCCATATCGTACTTGGAGATTTCATTCATTGTTTGATTCTGCCTTGCAATACCTCATCGGAAGACGATTCCAATGAGATGATGCAAGCAAGAATTCTACTTTAGTTACTATTCTAGTACATTTTAGCAGCTGTAATTTTTGACTCAAGCAAAAGTTGATCGTAAGATGTTTAGTATAGCCGGCTTCAGGATCACACTTCACGAACGGTCTCTTATCGCAAATCGGGTCATAATTCCAAGATAGATAATAACAAAAAAACTTTTTTCTAATTGTCATTTGACCAAACTCTTACTTTACTAAAAAGATATATCTAAAGGGTCTATGTACAACATACGTGTATAAACAATATGCGAATAGCCTATGATTTTAGATTTTCCAAAAACAAAATTTGCCTATACATGTATATGTTTCTAGATTTACATGAAATTCGGGGTGTTTTCTACTAAGCCCCATGTTATCTTTTGCATTTCGGCTATGTTTCATATCTCGTATATAAAAGATCTAAAATCCAAGATCTGTGGTACATCTCTTACCCCGTAAAATTAAACATTAAGGTAGCGGATCGATACTAATTTTGTAACATTTCAGAAGTAATAATCCTGCACTTTGTTAACCGGGAAACTCCAAATGATTTCATTAAGAGACCTTGGTTATAGACTGGTCCCACTGTCGGCTAACAAAAAGCCGCTCTTTACATGCGTCGATAGCAGTACCAGTCTACCTTGGTTAAAAATGTTAAAAGATCAGTTCTTCCAAAATATTGCGGAACTATTATGGGTCCACTATCTTATTCTAAAAGTAATCCACAGAATGAAGGGAGTACAAAAATTAATTCTCAATTCAAAGTTTAATCATTACACAGACCATGTGTTATAAGTAATTTTTTGAAGACGTCTAATGAAGAACATCACAATGAGTACTAACAACACATGGATGAGGATTTTAGACCGTCCCCACCCTTTCAATCTTCGCAAGCTGAGGGTTTAGACTGGTACCATTGTCGACTCATGTATGTAGCCTTTTTGGTAGACGACAGTGGGACTAGACTGGTAAACATGTCCCATTTACGCTACCCTCCGATACTGGCACCGACAGATTGAGGCAGGCTCGCAAATCAACAGTGGGACCAGTCGAGCCAAGGGATTTAACTCCA
This sequence comes from Fragum whitleyi, assembly GCA_948146395.1. Taxonomy (NCBI): domain Eukaryota; kingdom Metazoa; phylum Mollusca; class Bivalvia; order Cardiida; family Cardiidae; genus Fragum; species Fragum whitleyi. The sequence continues at coordinate 22,267,401 of OX411560.1, read as the reverse complement.
CTATGTCCTTAAATTAAGGAACATAGTGGAGTTGCAACCCTTGGCTTGGGAGGAAGTACCCCCTCTCATCTAGACCTCTGTGTAACTAACTACATGTTGTACATGGCGATGTTTAAAGCAACTTACCTAAACCTGGTACTTGAGCGGCTGACCATGTTGTTCTGCTGGATTGTGATGAAACTGAAATAATACAATTAGACATATTTCATATGATGATTTCTCGGGAAATATCTCGAGGTATTCTGCGTAATTAATGAACATTGCAGGGCGGGGCTTAACTGTGACGTAATTTGGCGAGTTTACTTTTCAATACTCTGGGTTCTTTCAAATTTTAGTCGGTAATCATCGTTAACGCGCGCAAATAACTGTATCCTAAAACCTACAGGAATCACGTGCTTTGAGAGAGTGAACACATTTCATCGTTTGGTGACCAATGCCTCGTAACTTCAGCTTGATTAAGCTAAAGTTACGAGGATTTGGCTACCAATCAGCGAATAAAGGTCTTGAGTTATTTATGTCGACTCTCTTTGGAAGTAGGTTATTTTAGATAAAAGCTGATTTCCCTTAACCTTAAGTGCAACGACCCATTACTTTGGCTCCGCCCTGCCAGGGCATTAATCATCGATAATACTGCTTTAGTCTTGCCCTTCGTTCAGGATGACCAAACTTAGCAAACTGTTCGCAAATTATACCTCACTTTGAACGTGCACATATGCGAAAAGCTATGTACCATTTCAAAACGTTCGCATACTGAACGCAGGGTTGATGTATCTTTTAATGTTGTATACGTTGGTTGATTTGACCCGAGTTTGACCTCTGTGGAAAAAATGCTTAAATAGCAATTACCGACATATCCTATCAATTAATAAAATTTTTGATAAATTCAATACAGTTTGTTATTTATTCCTAATCACCCCCAAGAACCGTCACAACGGAAAAATACCTCTGCATGAAAACATGTTAAGGATTCTCAATGAAAACAGTCACGATTTCTGTACTCACGGGGAACAAAAAGGCTAAGCCTTTCAAAATAATATCTTTTATCCATCGAATTTAAAAAACACAAGTGTAGCTTTTACAGTCTGATACTCCGCATAATCATTTACTTTCATATCTTATCCTGCAAATAACTAGAATTTTGAAGATTAAAGGGAAATTAGAAGTAATGTGTGTCATCTTTCAAAGTAAAGGCATTATAAGGCCACGCTCTGCCAGATGAAAATAATGGAAGATAGCTACGCCAATTTACCGCTCAGAGAGACCCGTTATTGTTTTTTATCGAAAATGAGAAAAGATAGAAACATCTCTTTATTCTGTCTTCCTTAGCTGATTTTGGTAAAACAATTAGACCCAGATGAATTACTTCGAAAATTACACACCATGACCGTTTACGTATATAGCCCCGACCAAAAAGTAATTAAGCGATAACATTTGTTTTTCTACCTCTCCTACTGTATAAGTTAATGATGATTTATGCCCCAAAAATGACATAAATGTCCGCTTTTCTCCAATAAATCTTGTAACTATGTACAATCGTCACGTGTAACAGTACGGGCGACAATACTTCACCCTGTAGACGACCCTCGACTTCGATTATGGTAAATAAATGTGGCGTCAAGCAATGCTGCTATCCCTTTTTTCATACTTTTTTTTATGTCATCGTATCGATACATCGGATTTGAGCATTTGTAATAGTTGTTTTTCAGTTCTTAATGGCAACTTTTATGTTTATATTCAGCGTCAGGTCACTAAAAGGTTACCACAATTAATAATTTACGTATGTGGATAAATATGCAATGTACAATTTATTGTAAATAAACTATCTAAATAACTCATTTACAAAAATAGTGAGCTTGTTGGTATAAGTGCAGCCAAAGAAAAATAAATACGTGTAATAATTCCATACGATAGTAAAATTTGAAAAGATTAAAGGGTGTTTGGGCGGAGCTTTTCTGTTTACACAGAGTATAAAAAATTCTTAATTCGGGAGACTTAATTTGATCGTCCATCAGAAGGGGATATTTTTTTGTTGTTGTTCAAAAATGTGTAATAAAAATCCAATAAATCTTGAAACTATGTGCAATCGTCACGTGTAACAGTACGGGCGACAATACCTCACCCTGTAGACGACCCTCCGACTTCGATTATGGTAAATAAATGTGGCGTCGAGCAATACTGCTATCCCTTTTTATACTTTTTTTTACTCTCCATAGAAATCTTCGTTATTATTTTTTGTCTTCTCTTATCTAGAAAAAGTATATAACATTTCATATGTAGGGACGATGACCTTTTGAATGTCTGTTATCATTTGTTTTATTTTCGTTTGGCTTTTTTTTCTTAATCAAAACTCAGACTCATACACTAAATGAAAGGTGACTAGTCGATGAGTGATGCATGATCTTTTTTATCATTTATTTGTTACTGCATTATTTTCGGCATTCATGAAGATGTTTCAAAGCTTAAAAAGCTGATCACAATTAACATAGAAAGTAGACCAACATGTGAAGGACACTTTGAAATTGTGATACATTGATCATTGCGTGATCATATCTTTGACGCCATAAATTCGATTTGGAGCTATTCTTATGATCGAAATGCACTAACCAGTCTAATTTAGAAAATTGCTGCATAACTAAAAAGAATCAGTCATTTTCATTACGTAACAGTATTGCACATGAATGATATAGCTATTTTGTAAAAAAAGATACAGCATTTCTCGTATATTAAATGTACTCGTAGTTACTTTGTATGTAAATGTATACTATTGGCATAAAGTTAAGAAAATCTAATTTCGATTAACCAATTTGTTGGACCGAAAAAAAAAATGAAGCCAATCTAATACCACTTGAATTGCAATTTATTAAAAGACCAGATAAGTTAACATTTCTTGTGTACACTAATTAACACTTTCACTTGCAGATGCAATGAGTATGCGTATTTGAAATTCGACCTCTTTTTTCAAAATAATTAATAGTGTTCGCAAACACGCTTCAAGTTTTCTAAAGTAACATCACAATATGAATGCAAACTCCAAAATTCTATTCATTTTTGGGTAACACTTTCATTATCAAGTGATAAATAATAACTTGCAGTCCGTGGCTACTTTCAACTTCCGGTTTATACTGTATAACGCTTCGCCCCTTTTTTTAAAGACAGCTATGCAACTTTCGTTCATCAAAAACACAGGTTGTATGTGTGTTTATACATTGAAATTCCGAAAGCTATCTCCTGAAGCTAAATACTACGAAGTTGTTCAAAATTCTCAACATGTGGCAGACAAATATGCTTAACCTTAAGCCAACAGTATATTTATTTTAACATAGAAACTAACTTTCATAATTTGCAATTTTTCACACAATAAGTTGACTGTTTTTACCCGAAATTAAATGCATTTCGTTATTTTTGAAAAAAAAGGGAAGGTACGGCTTAAACTGTATATACAAACTCCTTTCGCACGAGAGCTAAATAATAATTTGTTGAAGTCAATAGATCGATAGGTACAACTAGAAAGGCGTTTGGTCACTCGTTTTCACGGGGTTGTACACCTTAAATCTTAACCATTCAAATGATGAATCTGGAATATTCCTGCTTTTGCAGGAGATATGAACAAAGGTCACCCTGCGTATATTGCCAGGTGGATTTTGTACAGTATAAACCACCTAAATCCCCTTTACTACCAGAAAAGTTAACAAAACTGGATTTCCAAATTAATTTATACAGTAAGTAAAATCGTGAAATTGACATTCATCTCAATCAAAGCCATTCTTAATCGCTCATTCAGCGCTCCAATCATTCATTCCAAACACTTACTCAAAACACTTTAAAACGCCCTAAAATGGCTAAAAAGGACATAATCAACAGCTACATTCAAATGAATATAAAAAGAAAAAACTCGCGATTTAACTGATATAATACAAAATTGGAAGCGTCTAAATGGTTCACCAAAAAATTGGAAGCTTTTTTACAGAACTTGTATACATATTCTATTAAGGGGAGTAAATAAATATCGCTTATTTTGTTCATCCTAAACATAGTAAGCGATATTGGATTACCTTTCCTTTGATTTCACTCAAACCTAACTCATCACACTCATTCAATTTCATTCCATATTCATTCCATAATCATTCCAAAATTATTCACCTTGTCAATTTCACGATGTTGTCAACTGTATTCACAATAAGAGATATCACTGCTTGCAGCACTTTCTATTGAATATATTTTTACTAGGAGTATTATATGCACAGAGCATGAATACCGAAGAGGTGTTACCTGTCATAAACTTCGTAAATTTTTCGGTAAGATGTTTGAATGGGGACAGAAAGGTCTTAAATACTTACGTAAAATGTTTGAATAGGGAGAGGACAGCTTAAAACAGGAAAGCTCTCCTTGTTATAAATGTAGTTTGCTGCATAAAATTTCTGGTTTTGCATAAAACCTGTTGGATGTTTTAATAAATCAGACTTAAACTGTCAAATTTGAACAAATTTAACTGCCCTAGACACCTTAACGAAATCCTCTGACAGCAAACCATATTTCATCCTTGTCATCCAAAGATTTTTTGTCAAGCATTGTTGTGCTATTAGAGTAACTACAAATGTAGATCACCTGGTTGACGTCTTTACAACAATGTTAAATTCCAATTATTTATTTATTTATTTTTTAATTGAGTTAAAATTTGAGTTTTACGCCGCTTTAGATATTTTTCCAGTTATATCGTGGTGGCTGAAGTACCTAACAATGGATTCCTGGTATTTCTCTTACAAGCACTACCCTTTCCTAGCCTCCAGCTGCTATCTCACATAGGTGTACGATTATCAACCCATTGGTGAGAGACAAATAGACGGAAAGAATGAGTGCCGCCGTCGGGGATGGAATCCGGGACCTCTAGATCGGCAGTCCGACGCGCTATGACGGCGCTTTCAATGTTTAAAGCAACCTAGGGTCTATGTTTCCGTTGGTGTAAGACACAAGAAATCAATCGCAATGAACATGAACATAATCACAATTTTGATTTTTTTTACCAAACTTGTAGCAGGACATTAGATATGTTGCATAGGAATCTTTGCTGCTGTCACAGTGTATTGCATTTGTGACCCGAAAAGGGACTATTGGATTAGTTCGTCAAGTTGCGACCCTAGTCAGACTTAGCAAACTACGCACAATGACTAGGGTAGGAATTTACCGCATTTTGCTAAGTTTCTGTATCTACAATGACCAATCTATGTCTCTTTTCTAAATGCGACCTCTCGAAGACATGAACTTAAACCAATTTCTTTTTCAAAAAATCATTTTACGGAATTCCCTTATGGTCCCGTTTCGCATAACAGATCTAACTCAAATTTGATATACGATCGCTTTGTTATTACAAAAATACATCTTACCGAAACCCATTTCTATTTGTATCGATCTTGGTTATTTTCAGAACCCCACATTTATTTATGGCCAAGTGATTCGCCATTTAAAGTAGGCCTAAAATTACCGTCAAAGAAAGGTCACCAAAGCCTTATTTTATGTACATTATATACATAATTTATATTTAGGCACTCTTTTTGTGCATTTAATATTTTTTAAGATTATTATAAAACATTACTAATTTTATTACATGTGACAAATTTTCTTTCACGGTACATGTTGTTTTTTGTAATTTTCATTCTTTATGCATTGTTATTATCATTTTTTTACACATCAATTACAACAATTTGCCCATGAATGCAATCTTGCGTTGATGATGATGGCAAACCGTTGCAGACTGTTTGAAATTATACCCGCAATAGCACGCAACGGGATGTGCAAAGCAGGGTAAAAATTGCAAATAGTTTGCACCATTTTGTCATTTTTATCGCAGAGCTGTTTTTGAAGCTTACATGTAAGATAGCCAGCAGCATAAATAATCGAAACGGCGTGAAGATTTCTTAGTTAACGCAGACTCCAACATAGTAATGTGCCATTCCAGCCTCAATAGCCTCAACATTTTATTTTTTTTTTCAGTAATCCAGAGATCCGACCAATTTCGATTGCGTAATGCGCTATCATTAATCAAGGGCAGGTTATTGCCTGATCAAGTAAACAAGTAAATTATTCTGCGTGTTTGTTCTTAAGAAAGTATGGCCCTTCATGCAAACGTCGGAAAGGTTCGAATTAAACGTGTCCCTACATACCTTAGTCGGTATTGTGCAGACTGACAAGGATCGACTTTTATTAATTTCAAATTCCCATTATCAATAGGATAAATCCCCACTTACAACAGTCAAAAACATCGTCAAAATGACACTCCTTACGATTAAAATCTATTCGAAATCACCCATTTAGCAGTCCATTCATGGCAATCAAAGCACTCTCAAATCACTCAAAAAAAGAGGATAGACCGAAATTGTTCAAAATGCTTCGAAAATCTTCAAAACGACCACCTTTTCGTCCATATCGATAAAATCGTTGCTGGTGTTGAATTTTTTAGCATCTAGTGTGTCCTTGAAGACACAAAAACACATAGAGTACGTCGATATGGTTTAAACCTATTATTTTTACATCGATTGGGAAACAAGTTCTTACAACTCAGATAAATCCCTCTCGGTTCTGCATCCTGGAAAATTTACCAGTACTCGCGCCGAATTTGTGGGCTAATGATAGAACCAAGATTGATAGCCGCTCCAAGGAATCGAACTCAGGACCCTTTGGTCAAGAGGCTGACGCTCTACGACTAGAACACAGACACCACAGTACGTTGATGTCGTTAAAGGGAGGTGAAAAAGTATCGCTAATGGAATATCGATATTGATTTACCTCCCTTTTAAGATCATTCAGAACTCGCCCCTCTAACTCATTCGTTATCTTTCCAAAATCATTCAACCCGTCAAATCTACGATGGTCCTAACTGTATCCCATCGTGCGAAAGTCTTGAAAATTCGAACAGTTCTGACCTTTGTCAGTCTGACAATAATCGTTTAGTATTATTTATTTATTTATTTATTTATTTATTTATTTATTTATTTATTTATTTATTTATTTATTTATTTATTTATTTATTCATTCATTTATTCATTTCGTATTTCCTGAATCAAAAAGGAAAATCTTCGATCATGTGAAAATGCTTTCGCTATGCAGTCGTTTGTACATGTATCAATCTGCTGTTTGTATAGTCTGTATCAAATATCTTTGTGAATTCGAAGGTGACCCTTATTTGCGAGGCCGATTACAGCCTGCGTTCAGGATCACAAAACGGTGCAAACTGTTTGCCAATTTTACCCCGCTTTGCACGCCAGTATTCGTTCAAAGCGGGGTAAAATTTGCAAACAGCTTGCACCGTTTTGTGATCCTGAACGCAAGGCAGATGTCCTTATCTTAAAAAATAGGGTTAAATTACGTTTACGTTTATGAGGCCGATAACATTTGCAGAGAGTCTCGGGGACCGTAAAAATGGTTGAACGCCCCAGTACGAAGCACGAGGATGCTAAAGCATTTAAAGTGTCTTTGCAAAAGTTTACGTGGATTGTCGCTATCATTGCATTAAAAGAAAAATTTGAGTAACCCTTGAGTAACCCTTGAATTTGTTTTCAAATAGTGATTGCAAAAAAAAAAAATCATAGAAACGGTTTTAAAATAGTTCCAAACCTACGGGCATACCGAAAACAAATCCGTTATGAATTACAACGTCACTTTTGTTTATACCGATATAACTTCGTAATTTTATGACGTTTTCTCCCGTTAACGCCCCCTTTTTTGTCCAATAATGTATACTTATAACGACCCGAAAATGTACAATTTATGAAATAATATCTGTTAAAGCACTCCGGAGTGTTTCCTCTCCAAAATATACTACACTGAACGAGAAGGGTGCTATTAATGTAAAGACATTTTATTTCCGGAACTGACATTTTGACAGCATGTCACGATTTCTGATATGTACATTGTGCATTTCGTCCGCATAATAATACTTAAAAATATCAAATATTGAAAAGCATTTAACTTTGAGTAAATTTAAATCATATACGAGGGTTGATCAAGAACTTCGTAAAATGGGGTAATAAACTTTAGAAAAGTAGACTATCAAAATAAAATTTATACATTCACTTAAAGCAACATTTGTGTAATAAATGTGGAAATTTTCGAATGTGAATGTTATATAACGGCAGTATAATGGCTATACGCTCTTGAAAACTCTTCCAAAAGTGTTTAAATTATGACAATCGATTCCCTATTTGTTTTTTATTTACTTCTGGCGAGAAATAAAAAAAATATATTGCCAACACTCTAAAAAAAGAAATATGTATGTACCAGATTTTCATTATTTTTAACGGTCCCCGCGTAAGCATACAGGTGTTACTACGGAAACGAAATTTAAGAACGCTTAATATTATTTTGCAAGGATAAAAACATTATTGCTCTTCGTAGGTGATGAACTGCAATACTCGACAAATTATTAGCAGAATAAGCCAGAGCTGCCAAAGTTATAGGCCCATTGTACGAATTTTTGGATCATCCCTCGTGCGTCAACTGCCTGATATTTTCTACATGGAATTGTCTAGGAAATGACACGTTTAAGAATTCAAAGATAATTAAACAAGTACATATATGCATGAAATATATTGAAGAATAACAATATACGTTATAGCATTGCAAATTCAAAGGTTTCGTTCTGTTGCTTCTGCAGCTTTTTTAAAACCAATACTTAAGCTTCCAATATTTATTAACCTTAATATTATTTTTTTTTATTTTAATCAAAATAAGATTTAAGAAAGGCGTTCCACGTTTGCAAATGCTGTGTTCGTTTATTCTTCTATTCGAAATTTCTAACAAACTATTTGTCCGACGTTGTAAATATTTGACGAACAAAATGGCTATAATTTATATATGCATGGAAGTTTATTCATGCATAAAACGTTTGATGACGGCATAAACAGCAACAAGTGCTATTTTATTACGTTAATTCGCTGGCGGTATTTGACAGAATTATTATTATCGAATGTGTAGGTTGCATACTTCCTTTTGCACCTCAAGAAACATCTTGAATTTGACAAGGTGAGAGATTTTGTAATGATTTCGGAATGAAATTGAATGAGTGTGTGGAGCGAGTTTTGAGTGATATTTATGGGAGGTTATCCAATATTACTAATTTTGTTCAAGATGAACAAAATTAGTGATATTGATTACCTCCCTTCAATAAAATATGCGTACTTTTCTGTTTGTACGCCACCTTGGGCCTATCAGAAACTTTAAAGTCCACACCAGCAAATAAAATCGTCGAATAATGGATTGATTTGAATTTTATTGTTTAAATTCTTGAACGATTTTTTAAAGTTTTCTAATGAATTTCAAGCGTTTTAGATCGATTTGAGTGAATGTTTGGAATGAATGAATGGAGCGCTGAGTGAATGATTAAGAATGATTTTGATCGGAATGAATGTCAATTTCACGATGCTTATAACTGTAACATGTCAATTTCACGATGTTTTAACTGTAACATGTCAATTTCACGATGTTTTTAACTGTAACATCTCAATTCTAAAACAATGATTAAAGATTGGCAACATTCTTCGTTTGAGCGACATTATTTTGGCTTCTATTTCTGACTATGGTAGCGCGTCGGACTGTCAATTTAGAGGTCTCGGGTTCGATCCCCGACGGCGGCACTCATTCTTTCTGACTATATGTCTCTCACCAACGGGTTGGTTATCGTAGACCTATGTGAGATAGTAGCTGGAGGCTAGGAAAGGATGTGATGGTTTTACAGGTGAGAGAAATACCAGGAAACCATTGTTAGGTGCTCTGGCCGCCGCGATATAACTGCGAAAATGTTGAAAGCGGCGTAAAACTCTAATCAATCAATAAATAAATAAATAAATAAATAAATAAATAAATAAATAAATAAATAAATCTATTTCTGACTTAATTAAGAAGCAGTATGACTCAGCTTTCTCTTGGATTGGACAAGGGTACCACAGTATACAAAATAATGAAATTGACAATCATTCCGATCAAAATTAGTTAAAATCATTCACTCAGCGATCTATTCGTTTATTCAAAACACTCACTTAAATCGATCAAAAACGCTCGGAAATCATTGGAGAAGATTTCAAAAATCGTTCCAGAAGATCAAAAAGTTATTCGAATCGAACAAATTATAGAACGACTTCAATCTATGAATGGGAGGTAATAAATATCGCTATTTATGTTCATCGTGGATAAAATTAGCAATATAGGATTATCTCCCATTAATTTCCATTAAAACTTCCTCCAAATACTCGTTCAACTTCATTCTATTATCTCTGATACTCCTATTTGATTTTTCTATGAATTTTATGTTGCTGTTGTTGTTGTTTTGTATGTATGTGCCTGTGTGTGTTATGTCTTATGTATTTTGATTTGTGTTATGTAATGTTATGTTAGCAAAACCTAATATTTTGATTCGATATGTAGATAAGAAAGGGGTTAACGTGGGAAATACAGAGAAAGAAATGAAGAGAGAGAGAGAGAGAGAGAGAGAGAGAGAGAGTGAGAGAGAGAGAGAGAGAGAGAGAGAGAGAGAGAGAGAGAGAGAGAGAGAGAGAGAGAGAGGAGAGAGAGAGAGAGAAAGAGAGAGAGAGAGAAAGAGAGAGAGGAGGGGAAGGGAGGGTTTAGACCCCGGTGAAGCCTGCAGTCTGTGCCAACAAGGGTCCAATATTTGCGCTCTCCACAAGTAACACATTCTCTTTCTATATAAGCATGTTAAGGGATCATTCCTGATTCAGAAATCTTCAAAGAGGGAGAAAGTGTTCATTCCGGTCAGTGCAGGCGGACAAGGGTCGAAACTTCACCCACTCCACAGTGGGTTTGCTCCTTGTAACATTGACTGGCCTCAGTAGTTTTTGCTTGCATTTTCAGAAGATTTTTTTTCTTTAATCCAAGTTCAAATTAACAAGTGCTGAACAAAAAGTTTTTTTAGGAGACGGGGGACTTAAAGCTGCTCTTTCACAGTTTTTCATAGAAAAAATACATAACTTGTTCTAAGTTTTGGAAATGTGTGTATTTTTAGACTATTAAGAATGGCCCAAAGCATTGGCACTAGAAACAACATATTTCAATAATTTTGTAACTTATTTTTTTCGAAGTGGCAAGCTCAGTAAGGTATCCAGTCTATTTATTTCTAGTCTTTTTATAACAAAATTGTTATTTTCCGTGAATAACCTTTCATTTTTTGCTTGTATTGATATGAAGTTTCTAGCTGTCAAATACTTTAACCTTAATCTTTGATTGAATAAGACAAACATGCCGAATGTCAAGCAAAAATAGTTGGCTCGAAATTGAAGAATAATTTTTTTAGCGTTAGTAGTCACTTTATTTTTCAGATTGAATTTAGCCTAAATTTGGGTATATCGCTCTTTCTTTCGATGCATTACCAGATTGAATCTTGTTATTTTAAAGGCTTCTACATGATAGGGGTAGTTTATTCCGATTGATTTTACGAAAAATGTTAAAATTCACATGTTCCCAATCTGTGCAAGAGCAGCTTTAAATGGACGTTTTGAACAGTGCTATCACTACAGTTAAGAATATAGTAAAATTGTGTCGAATGCTTTTGGAATGATTTCTGAATGAAATGTGTGTGTGGCGAGTTTTGTGTGAAATTAAACGGAGGTAATCCAATATTGCTAATTTTGTTCAAGATGAACAAAATTAGCGATATTTATTACTTCCCTTTATAAAATATGCGTACTTTTCTGTTAGTACTTCTCCGTGGGCCAATCAGACACTCTAAAGTCCACACCAGCTAAAGAAATTGTAGAATAAATGGATTGATTTGAATTTATTGTTGAAAGTCTTGAACGATTTTTAAATTTTCGTAATGATATCAGGGCGTTTTTGATCATTTTGAGTGAGTGGTTGTAATGCATGAATGGAGCGCTTAGTAATTGATTAAGAAAGATTTTGAACGGAATGAGTGTCAGTTTTACGATGTTTTTAACTGTACTTTTCACGATAAGGGCCACGGATGATTAGTTCATACAAACTTACCTAACTGGAACGCTAACAGCCCTGGAATAGAAAATAGTAAAGAAGTGTGATTGATAGAGTTTATGCATGTTGACGATGTGTCATATTTTTTTATAGAGATTATAATTTCGCCAAATTGACACTAGGCTCGGTACAACATTCTAAATTGCTCATTCGGCGCTGCATTTAAATTCACTCGAATCTTCAATGAGAGGGTGTTAAATGAGTGGTCATTGAGTACCGAATATATTAAACGAGTCATCTATAAACAGACGATAGACCAAAGAGGGCCAAAGAGCGCTCCACTGGCTTTTAACATCTTCAGACTGTCATTAAAAAAAAAGCTTACTTAGACTGAAAACAACACTTTGAAGTTCCTTTAGAACTATCGTGTAACGATTTACTGGTTCTGGTACATATTGCACCAAATTATCACAATTAACTTGCATACCCATCTACCAATTTTATTATCAACATAAAGGTGATTGTAATACGTAGTCCATTCTAAACACATTTTCAGCAACAATTTTAAGTAAAGGGTAATTCATTGTAAAATTAAATGGAATTAGTCCACTTGGTTCGGAGGAGATTTTTTTTTTAATTTAAAAGTGAAAATAAGCCCCTCCCTGCCACATTTATGGGCCCATCAAAAAGTCTTGAGCAATTTAAGTGAAGGTGCACCTAAGGAATATTCATTCCAAGTTTCATTGAAATTGGTCAAAGTGACAAGGACAGAGAAAAGATTTTTAAAGATTTTAAAGTGAAAAAAACCCGCCCTGCCACGCCCTATTTAAGTCAATAAAGATTTCTTTAACAATTCAAGTAGAGGGTGAAAAAAGGAGCATCCATGTCAAGTTTCATTGAATTCGACCAAATGGTTTTGAAGGAGAAAGCTCTCGAAGATTTAAAAGTGACTAAGACCCGCGTTGCCGTACCCATATGTGGGGGTCAGTACCATTTTCTTGAACAACTTTAGAAAAAGGTCACCCAAGGATCATACATGCCAAGTTTTATTGGTATCGGGCCAATGATTTGGGAGGAGAATATTTTTCAAAGATTTTATGTTGGAAGTAAGCCTCGCCCCGGTCACTTGTGAGCGGGTCTACAAAATATCCTCTCAGCCTATTTCAAAATCAATAATCCATGATGGGTGATAGTTAGGATTTTTTTGTCGCCAGTCATTTCGCCAATTTCATTTTTTTTTTTTTTTCAAATTCATTCCAATTTCATATTTGGCGACAATGGCGACCCCCAGAAAAGGCCCAGCCCCCCCTCCTCCTGCCACGCCCATTTTTGGGGGTCAATCAAAATTTCTTGAACACCTATAGAAGAGGGTCAACCAAGGATTATTCATGCAAAGTTTCTTTGAAATCGGGCAAATGGTTTGGGGAAGCAAATCTTAAAGATTTAATAATGACACCCCCCTGCCACGCACATATTTGGGGGTCAAGCGAAATTTCTTGAGCAACCTTAAAAGAGGGTCACCCAAGGATCATACTTGCCAAATTTCATTTGAATCGGGCAAATGGTTTTGGAGGAGCAGATTTTTTAAAGTTTTTAAAGAGAAGTTAAGCCCCCCCCCCCCCCCCCCCCTCACACACACACCTGCCACGACCATATTTGTGGTCAATCGAATTTCCTTGAAGAACTTTGGAAGGGGGTCACCACCAAAGGGTCCTCCATGCAAAGTTCCTTTAAAATCGGGCCAATGGTTTCGGCGAAGAAGATTGTTGAAGATTTTATGGCGAAAATGAACACCACAATGCCACGTCCATATCTTTCAATCAATCCACATTTCTTGAACAAGTTAAGAAAGGGGTCACCCAAGGAACATTTCTGTCAAGTTTTATCCAAATCCGCCCATTTGTTTTTAAAGAAAAGTTAACGCACGGACGGACGGACGCACGACCAGCACACCGCCATGACAATAGCTCGCTGACCTTCGGCCAGTGGAGCTAATAAAACGAGACATCGCCGAGTTTTTATCTATTTTAGATGACGTCTTTCTAAAATTCAGTATTTTATGGGATCATGTTTGATATTCTTTTTTATCAATCGAGAAAAAATCCAGAAATTTATGGATTCGAGTTATTCAACGAAGCATTTTACGCCGTTTGCGATTTCGCGTCGTCAAATACGTCATGACGTCATGTTCACAACGCAAAAATAACATTGAATTATGTTCTTAGCTAATCTGTATAATTAGTCCACTACTGTAATAGCACCCGTGTAATATAAAAAATATTCAACGGGTTATTTCAATACCGCGACGCAGGTCATTTTATAAAATGAACACACTGGCTGCTGTAAATATCAAAGCATATAATTGGTTCTTGAAGACTCGAGAATCTATTGTTTGAAATGTGCGTAGACTTTATTGTCTTAAAATTCGTCCAATAAAGTGAAGCTCAGTTTCTCGGTGATACCATATTTTTTTTGCAATCTGATTTGCTGAAAAATTGGTTTTATTTCCCGATGAAAACAATTTTGAGTACACACCTATATCGTTAGCTCCAGGAAGAAGTAGTCCCGTTTCAAATGTGATTCATAATTGAATAATATTATCATTTTTGCTTCTTGATATTAAACTATAAGATATGAAGACAGTATTGGCAATTTTTAAGGAAGTATTAAACTAAAAACATAATCACATTGATGTAGGCTTACATTTAATGTCCGCTTCATACATCTATACAGCGGAATTAGGTTTTTAGTTTCAAGCCTCCATGAAGCCAACAAATGCTCTCTTCAACTCTAAATTATAAATAAATAGAGGATAATCGTTTGTTTCAGTGTAAGATCGATTTATATTTCATTGAGTGAACAACAAAAGCTATATTTTCACGAGTGGCTACCACGAGTGAAAATATAGCCTTTGTTGTTCATGAAATGAAATATTAATCGACCTTACACGAAAAACAAACGATTATTCTATTTCTTTAATGCAAAAATGAGACAAAATGTGAAATTACTAGGACATATTTTCGTGAAGCGCGTCATTATGCGCGTGATTGTTATGCAACGTTCATTGTGACGTCACTTATTTCGCCTCGCATAGATGACGTCAGATAGGATGAAATGCACAAAAGCAGGGTATAAGTTTTTGATAATTTCACTGCTTTTGCGGTGAGATTATCAAGTGATAATCTACCGTTATTTCTCAATAAACCACCGAAAAGCATTAAAGAAGGGTAGAATAATCGTTCATGATTTGGTATGAACACAAATTGCCATCGACAGTTTTTTCGTTCACAAAAAGTTCCATTTAAAATGTCTACTCATACATGAAACCAATTCTTAAATTAAAGCCGAATCATACATGTATGTAAGATCCCACTATGAATAACCAATCGTGAAATTATGGCTTACATATTTCGTTCATTCCTCCGTGAATTAAAAATAATAATATTTCATTTATGAAATTCAATAAAGTTACTTACCAGTCAGGGCTATCAAAATAAATTTGTTCATAGTTCCGTTTTATCGATAAGCAGTCTTCTTTCACAATTCGTTTGTTTTTTTTTCCTTTGTTCACGTCTAATTCCAGAAAAAAGTTCTATTGAAAGTGTTCCATTGATATCTTCAAAACTCGTTAAAACGTAAAAAATGACGGTACGAAACACTTTCACAAACCCCCAACCGTCAATGCCGAAATCGTTTCTACGCTCTAAAAACAGTTGCGTCTTTACATTTACGTCGGTTTGCGTTGATAACGGAAATTACCGGAAAGTGCCGAAAACGACGCACACCGACGCCACGGATCATAAACATAACTTAAGAAACGTCACCTGTTATTCGACTGTTGCAGTTAATTTAGTTCCCTTAAAATGCTGTATCTATTACTGACATTGTGTGTACTTAAACGGCTTTACAGTCAAGAAAATTATTTTATGGCTTCGGATATTTCCGTAAAAAATAATCGTAAACCCGATGGTATTTGAGAGAGCTTTCGTGATATACCTATCAGAAAAACGCCTGAGGGGTTTCGAATATATCCTAAGCTGTCAAGTAAAACAATGAACGCAGTCTTTACGTTGATGCGTTAATTCATGAAGATGTCAAGGTTTACGTTAAATGCGCTGTTGACGTTTTCTTGACGTTTCTTCATTTTTTCGACCGGTCCACAAATAAATAATCTTGATACCAAAATAAACACGGAAATCAAATTCCTGGTCAAAATAAATAAGGCTTTGTATTAATCTCCTTGGAAACTTTTACATACACGTAAATATGAACTTTAACGTCATGAAATATTCTTGATGTTTCCGAACGTTTTGAGCGAATGGTAACCAATAGAATTGAATTACTTAATTAATATCTGAGAAATTATCTATTGTTTCGATTGATTGACGTTTTGCTGAAACAGTTCGGTACTTAGCCGACAAAATCTTCGGAGAACGGCGTGAATACTGGTGCGCCAAAGAGACAGTTCGGCAAAACGTTCGACATTATGGACAAGCGAAACACCAAACGGGAACCCTCGGCGAACCTACGGAATAAACCTCGGGAATAATACGGATGCAGTCATGAAAGCGCGTCGTTTCGCACGTGAGTTTATATGACGTCACAAACACAACTGAGGATGACGCTGCGAAAAGCAAAATCAACGTAAGGTAAAAATTGGGCATATTATGATTTGAAAACAAAACGCAGTGTTTTACTGCGTTTTGCCTTCAAATCATTTTATGCCAAAATGATCTCTATAGACGATCTGAAAGCATTAAAGGAATTTACTTTTTTTTCAAGCATATTAACCAAAGTACCACCAGGAGCCGAATTACCTAAAAATTGACCAAAAATTACTACACTTACGTCCGAGGTACTTTCCAGTTTACGGAAATGTCCGAGCGATGTTCCGAATGGCGAAACACCAAACGGGAACCCTCGGCGAACTTATGGAACAGACCTCGGGAATAAAACGGACGCAGCCATGAAAGCGCGTTGTTTCGCACGTGGGTTTATATAACGTCACAAACATCAAGGTTCTTTCGAAGGATGACGAGGCATTAAATGAAATCAAGGAAAAACTAAAAGTGGCCAAATTTAAAATTTGATAACAAAACGCAGTATGTTACCTAAAAAATGGCCCAAAATTACTTCACTTACGTCCGAGGTACTTTCCAGTTTACGGAAAAGTCCGAGCGATGTCCCGAATGGCGAAAGACAAATCGGGAACTCACTCAAACCATTCAAAAACGCTCAAACCCATTGAAAAATATATAGTCAACAACGTCATTCAAAATAAATTTTGAGAGAGAAAAATCGCGATTTCACTGACATATTTCAAATTTTCAGCTTCTCAAAGGTTCTTGAATAAATAGGAAGCTTTGTATATAACTTGTATGAATATTTTATCAAAGGGAGGTAATCAATTTCGCCAATTTTGTTCATCCCGGGCAAAATTTGCGATACAGGATGCCCTCCCATTAGTTTCACTCGAAACTCGCTCTGGACACACATTCATTCAATTTCATTCCTAAATCATTCCAAAATCATTCACCTTGTCAATTTCACGATGCTGTTAATTGTATTATAACTTAATATAAAAACGCAGTGTTTTATATTGCGTTTTCTAATCAAATTATTATACGAGCTAAAGATCATCATAGAAGCAATTAGGAAATTTATTTTTCTTCAAGCTCATTGACCAAAGTACCCAAGAATAAAGCCGAATTACCTAAAAAATTACCCCAAAAAATGCCATATTTGTGTCCGAAGTATTTTCCAGTATACGGAAAAGTCCAAATGAAAAAAGAAAAACTTATACAACTGCCGACTTATGTCGTTTCAGATTCAAACGGTAAGGCTGTAAGTCATAATTATAACTTGATTTAGTAAAATTTTCCGGATGTATGATTTGGGCCAAGCTATCATTTTCCGGGCATTTTTGTGAACAATACTGGTTAGAGATCGATTCTCGCCACGTACCAGTTGTCGCCAACTGACAAGTTTTACAGTTTATTCACAATATTCATTTACGACAAATTATTTTCTGAATAAAGGAAGTTGCAAAATAAATTGTGATTTAGAAGATCTTCCTTTCTGTCTTTACCGCTTGTGTAGTTGGCGAGAACTAGTATTCGGCAAGAATTCGTCTCTAACCAGTAATCGCGATTGGGAGACTTGAACATCGTAACTACAGCTTATTCAAGCTTAAGTTACAGCGTTTAGTCTCTCACCAACGATATGTCTTACAATTATCTTTTTTCGCGGAAAAATGACGTATTAATGACGTATCAACTATGTGTTTCAAGTTGAATGCGCTATAATTTAACTAAATCAGAGTCGCAATGAATAATTTAAGGTACATGAAACTAAGAACACATAGTGGATCATGCTAGGTTTGAATTTCAAAATGTCTCGAAAATTTGCTAATGCTACAAAATCGTTCATCAAAAACGCGCTTTCAAGTTGTGATCATAATAATTGCTTTTATAACTTTGCGTTGAGGCCATGACGTAATCAAGGGACCGGTCCCCTAATTAAGGGACTAATTTAGTAAACATTTTATTTCGAGAAAAAATAACATTTTCGTATCGGTAGAATAAAAATAGTTCAGGTAAGGTGATATGAATATGCAAATTGTTTTAGAAATAAATTAATCTGCCTGATATCATTTCATGTTATCAGGTCGGTGATATCAGGTCAATACAGGCTTCATTGCATGATTTATTGTAACATTTTCATTGCCGTTTTCGTACATAGTTTCTGTAAATATTGATGTTTTAAATTTGTTCGGTGACCTATGTTGGATTTTACATTGTTTCAATAAAAATGATATGTCTTCGGATTAGATTTTTCGTAATTTTCGAATCCGCAACGATATCGTAATACAGTGTATATCTTAACCTCGCCCTAGACTGGTCCCACTGTCGACTATCATAAAAGCCTTCATACATGAGTCGACAGTAGAACCAGTCTTAACCTCGCCCCAGATCATCACGCAATTCTCTTTTTAAGTAATAAAATATAAACGATTTTGCACTTTTTTGTGATTATACTTCAATTTTAATGCTTCTGAAGTCAGTTTTTACAATAAGAACATAACATATATGAGCCTGTGCGTGACATTTCCAACATTCCCCATGTACGCCAAGCAAACACTCTGGCCATCCTGTGCATTTGCACAGTCTGACCAGGGTCTTCACTTTGCGCTTTGTAGAAAGATAAGGTCCAAAAGTGCCTTTTGAAAGTTAAGAAGACTTCTAAGTATACTGTATGGCAGTCAAGATTGGTAAATGTTTTCCCTTCACGCACATGTCAAATTGTTGGAAATGACACTCACAGGCTCATATTCAAAAATTCCACATTACACGAAAATCGGGGTCAAATTAACATAGTAAGGATGGCTTTGTGGCGACGTCTGGTTCGACTTAATATGCTGCCGCAAATTTAAAAAGTCGAAGTTTTAGAAAAGTTTTACCCGAAGAGATAACATGAGCAAAAAATTAAAAATATAATCATTAGATAAAAAAATGAGAAAAACAATTTTCTTTTTTCAATTTGTTTTTCTATTGAATAAAAATTGAAAAAAAAAAAAAGAAAACTTAAGTCGTGAGCTTGCGATAATTTGTACAATCAAGAGAACAACTTATTATCCAATAAGAAGTGCCGATGCATAGATTTATGCTTAGGTATAATTATCTCGTGCGCACGGCTTGCTTTGTCTTACGTTTTTTCGCATTTTTTATTCTACAAAAAACCTTGTTAAACAAAAGTTATGGATTTTGTTTTTTGTATTTTCACTTTTTTCTAAAATAATAATAATTGAAAAAAATCGTAAAACGAAAATCAAGGGTTTTGTTTTTCGTATTTCTTTTTTTTTTTTTTTTTTTTTTTTTCTTATTCTTTGAAAAAACTTGTAAAATGAAAATCGAGGATGATGAAAAAAAAAACAACCTGAGAACGAAAATCCCAGAAAAAATGGGAAATGTCACATCTATGCCACCGTAAATAATTAATTGTGTTTAAGACCGGTTCTTCTAATTCAATTTAAACAAAGATACAACGGATCATTTTGCGTTCTTTTGCTTGCTAAATTAAACTTCTTTCGTGAAAATCAGCCACTTAATTCAGGAAATATTTGCAAAAACTGATTTTTGCGGATGGAAAGAGGATCTGCCCCTGTATGACATCTCAGCGTCAAGTTATGTGCGTAAAACTCTTTTTATTGAGCCTGAGTTTGAACCCAAAGATAATTCCAAGCATTTTTTGAGAATACAAAAGAAAATCGAAAATTCGATTGTTTTATGTGCCAAGATAGTCCAGAAGTCCGAACCTCACTATTTAATTAACGGAACTCGAATAATATTTAAAGCTCAAATGATCATAGATTTTTTTTTTCTAAATTTAAACCCGTTTCTATTTGTCAAAATTTCGTAGTGCTAAAACACAAAAGTTGTTGCACTATAAATTAATTGCTTTTATGTAGCAGTTAATTTGAAAGAAATTCAATGCATAATTTTAGTGAATTATTGCTGAACTGAAGAAATTGCTTGTTACAAGCAATTACTTCTTTTCATCAATATTCAATATGCAAAATATTACAATTCAAACTCCATAGTTTTAGTCCGTACTTCGTGATTTCATAAGTTTGGAATCTTTTTGACTCCTTACATTCAGAAGTTTGTGTCGAACTGTGTCACAACGTCAAAACGAGGGAATCCATGTTACCATAGGCAGTTGCCTAAGGAAGTTGATAATCCGTCGATTAAGGTGCGAAACGTATATAATAATGCAAAATCTTGCAATATTTAGCTAAGTCCCATTTATAAGTGTCGTCGCATAATTTTGAATGGCAATGTAATTTTGAATAAATTAGAAGAGCAACACAAGCACTGTGTATGTAAATTTAGCTGCACCCATTTCAAACTGCATTCATGCTTTAGGTAGATTTTGCGTTGTGGGCCGTCAAATTTTCTTATAACTGTTAGATTCCCGTGACATTTTTTTCGAATTCGATAAAAGAGGTTGAAATAACAAACCAAAAAGTTACAATAAACCTTTCAAACGAAAGTTAATGCTTGTCTTAAAACGTAAAGGAAATTATTGAAGGAAATGGTTAAGGTACAATTTTCATCGTGTGTGTGTATGTCCGTTTATTTTTCGTCGCTACTGTAGCACATGCCCATATTAGCGACGCCCCAGAAGACGGTTAGTTGTTACGGGGTATAGTGCAAGGATACATGACGAAACTACTACTGAGATCCACCATGGTTCTTTAACGTGCTCGGTGTAAAGCACCGTATCACGGGGCTCAGTTTAACGTCTCATCCGAAAGACAATTAGTGTTGTCAGTGTACCAGCCCGGGAATCGAGCCCACGCGGTCGAACTTCAATGGTTTTGAAGTCCGCTGCTCTTCCAACTGAGCTAATGGGGCTGTTTTTTTACCATCGTATGTCCGATATACCTATTTCAATGGATTCAGCGCCTACGTCAGAGCTCAGTTATGAAAATACACCTATAATATAGTTAAGAGCATCGTAAAATTGAAAAAATGAATGATTTTGGAATGTTTCCGGAATGAAATTGAAGGAGCGTGTGGAGCGAGTTTTGAGTGATATTAAAGTGAGGTAATCCAATAATGCTATTTTTGATCAAGATGAACAAAATTAGCGATGTTTTAATAACCTCCCTTTCATAAAATATATGTACATTTCTGTTTGCACGTCTTCGTGGACCAATCAGACACTGAAAAGTCCACACCAGCTAACAAAATAGTTGAATGAATAGATCGATTTGAATTTATTGTTGAATGTCTTGAACGAATTTAAAATGACTGTTAGTGATTTCGGAGCGTTTTTGGTCGATTTAAGAGAGAGCTCAGAATGAATGAATGGAGCGCTGTGTGAATGATTAAGAATAATTTTGATCGGAATGTGTGTCAATTTCACGATGTTTTTAACTGTAACTGAACCTTAAATACGCAGCAAGGATCACAGTCGTATACCTGGTACAGTTTAGTAAGGACGTTCCAGTGAAGAAACAAAGCGATATGGCGGACATAAACAACGATAAAATGTTAGTACATTTTCAATTGCAAAAAAGACCCAAAAACCCTGCGTTCAGAACCACAAAACGGTGCAAACAGTTTTCCAATTATATCCCGCTTTGCACGTGTTTTGCGTGCAAAGCGGGATATAATTAAAAAATGTTTGCACCGTTCGGTGATCCTGAACGCAGGGCTGGTTATTTTCAATGGTGATGCTAACAATAGACGTTGTAACCAACATAAAAAAAATCAGATTTTATTTTATCTATTTATTTTTATTTTTTTAATTTACGGGGTGTTCTCGTAATGCTAACAGCACAACTAGGATTCAATCGATAAAGTTGGGCGATTGGCAAAAAGAGAAATGAAAGCAGTGACCCCAAGATTTATTGCAGAATTTTAGATTCATCTCAAGAGAAATTGCCAATGTCCCACCACATATCGTTAGCCCACATCTCCACAAACCCATTAAAATTTGACATTTCGTAAAAATCAATTTGAAATGTATTGATTTAGATCTTGTAAATTGGCAACGGTCCAGTTTAGAAACAGACCGATTTTTCATAGTTCAGTGTAGATGAAGATATTGTTGGGTTTGATTTTTTTTTTACTTTTTTACCAGTGCAGAGGTGCGTTCGTTAGGGCGAGATTCTTAAGATTCTTATTAAGATTTTTGAGATAAAGCGTTCGGTAGAGCGAGATTTTTAAGCCGCTCAATAAGAATCTTAAGATATCTCAATGACGAAACGAAGATGCTTTTGCATTGGCTTAAGACGAGTAGTCATGACGACGTCGAATATTTTCACTCAAAATATCGAAAATCGTTCATTACGACGTCTTAAAAATCTCATTTAGATGGATTTTTCATCTTGCTCTAACGAACGCACCTCAGAACACTTTTAGAAACTGTAGACTATGGTTTGTAGCGCGTAGAACAGGCACGTCAAAACATGTGGCGTAAAGAAGACTTTAAGAAATGTTCGCCTTAGAAAATTAATGACGTCATAACCAAAGGAACAAGGGATAATGGTTGACGCTCTTTTGTCAGGGGCCTGGAAACGAAGTGGTTGTTTTAAGGATATGAAATCTTAAAAGGGTTCTAGATGCCATAGCAAATAACCAATATACAAAACGTCGACGTCATGGAATCAGAAACAATCACAATGGCAAAATTAAAATGATGCAATCGTAACACATAATGCACAAAATTAAGGTCGAGGTATTTTAACATCAAATCAATTAACGACGTCAGGACGATAAAAAAAGCTGTGAAAACAATGCCAAAAATTGAACGCTAGGTTAATTATTAAAAAGACATCAACGTCTATACGTCAGAAAAAAACATGAATCAAAAGTTACGGTAACGACATAGATGATGTTTCGTCAAAGAAGAAGAAAATAAGGTTGGCAAAATAATTTCTTCGTGCTACATAAAATTCCATCTTTGCTACAAGGTCGGTGATCATGAGAATGACACCGACGTCATAACATAGATATTCATTTTACGTACATACGTCGATAATATCATTTTTGTAATCCAAGAATGCAATCGACGTCTTTTCAACGTAAAGGCCATGAAGTAAGAAACATTGAAATTTGTCTCGAAATGATATTTCCGACATAAATATAGTTAAAGCAACTACAAAAAACATGAAAAATAAAGTCAGGTGAAAAAGTGAACAAGACACCGACGTCAATTCTTCCAAAACCATTTATCTTTTTTTAAACTTTTTGTATCTAAAGCTATGGTTTCGACATACACAACGTTATGTCAATGATAAAAAAAAATACTTTGACAAAATAATTCCTTCAGGTGCCATTAAACGACATCATTGCTAGAAGCCAAATAGTGATGAAAATGACGTCGATGTCATTACTAAAATGTTCATTACAAATACGTCGATGTTAATTAGTAAGGAATCAAAGAATGTAATCGAAGTTATTTCAACTTTAAATTTGTACACCAGGAAACTTTGAAATTAGCATTGACATTATATACGGCGTTAGTATAATGTTTTAAAGCAAAGAAAACAATGTCAAAATCTGAGAGCAAAATAAGAGGAAATGTATTGTAAACTGATAAAAATATTCATTTTACGAGTTCCGTCTTGAATCTTGCAAGTTATGCAATATTAGAATAAGAAAATGTATGAATCATTTCCTTAAATCACTAAACGAAATAATAACCTGGGTTCTATCAAAACATGACGACAAAATCATCTTAAGAACCAACGTCGTGCTTGCTCTACACGGTTCCAAACCGTATGTCTACACAGTTCCGAAAAATGTATCTTCACTGGTTAAAAATCTCGATAAACATATTTTTCCATACAGTATCAAGGAGAAATCGGTCAGTTTTTATACTGGGCCGTTGCCTTTTTACAAAAAAAAAAAACACAAAAAACCCTAAAATATCACTTCCAACAATGCTTCCTCAGAACTGTCAAAATTCGGGGTGGTTTATTTGGGTGGTGCTGTAGCATATTGGTGATTTCTCTTTTAATGAAGCCAAAATTCTCGAATAAATCTTGGGGTGACCGCTCCGATTTCTCTTTTTACCAATCATCCATATTTTATTTGTTGAATCCTAGCAGTACTAGTAGCATCACTGGAAAACACCTTTTAAAAAAAAACTGACAAAGTCGTTTGTTAAGCGTCATTATTGAAAATAACCTGTTTTTGCCACTGAAATGTACTTATATTTCATTGATGTTTATGTCCCGTCTTGCTTGCTTCTACACTGGATACTTTTTTTTACTACATCGTACCAGGTATACTAATGTGGTTTTAGATACCCTTTTCTTCGTTTAATGTTTTATCGATAAATGGATGAATTGATTTTTTCATTTAAATCTTTGGTCATAACGACATTAATTTCCCATGGTAAACAATTCATTAAGTCTTTTTTACCCCATGTATCAACGTGCTTGTTCTACACGGTTCCAAACCATGTGTCTACACAGTTTCGAAAACCGCATCTACACTGGTTCAAATTTAGAAGAAAGAAAAAAACATCTAAGGAAAAAACGGCTGTTTCTACAAAAACTGAAATGTCACTTTCCACAATGCTTTTTCAGAAGTGTCAAAATGGTTTGTGGGGGTTTTGGCTTACGATATGAGTTAGGACATTGGTGATTTCTCTTTTAATTAATACAAAGTGCTTGAATGAATCCTGGCGTTACCGCTTTACTTTTGATAATTTCATCGCTTAACCAGTGAAATTACCAAAAACATATAACCTACTTTCGTTCGTTTCGTCTTATCTTACGTAATCTCAACGAAAACCATTATATAACGTCATCAAAAACATTGCATTGAAATTACTTGCAAAATGAGGTGCTCCGCCACTCATGTAAATATTGCTTTCGTTGTTCTCTTAATGAAATATAAATCAATCTTACACTGAAACAATCGAGTATCTTTAGCCCGATTAGCTCAGTCGGTAGAGCACCGGACTTCAAAACAATCGAAGGGCGATCGTGTGGGTTTGATTTCTGGGCTGGCACACTAACAAACTAATTATCTTTCGGATGAGACCTTAAACCGAGGTCCTATCATATACAGTGCTTTACACTGAGCACATTAAAGAACCATGGTGGATCTCAGCAATATGTTCTTCATTCACCCTTGCACTATCTCCCATAGTAACTAATCGTCTTCTGGGGGCGTCGCTCATATGAGCATATGCTACGGTAGCGACGATAAATAAACGGAAATAACAAAAAAAAAACCACCAAAAAACCGAGTTCTCTTTATCTACATTCAAGAAATTGATTCAATAATTCAATAAAGGTCATTGATTGAGAATTGGCCAATAAAGTTTGTTTTGCCATACATAGGCGCCATGCGATGTCATTGCCTAATATTTTGTATGTGATACTCTTGTTATCTTACCGTATACCATTTATATCAAAGGTGTTTTTGTTCAAGAAATCGTACGGAGTACACATGCTATTATCTGCTCACTAAATCAATTTTAATGAACGAAATAAATCTCAAAATCATCTACCCTGTCAATTTCAAGATGTTTTAAGTGCACCAGCACTATACGATGAG